>CM066038.1:308322594-308940932 GCA_033557465.1 Ichthyophis bannanicus | reverse complement strand
TTCCAGGAAGGTTAACTCATTTTGCTCCCAGATGGGAGCAAATCACATCAAAACAGTGGACCCTCTCTATCATCAGAGAGGGCTACAAACTACATTTCTCCAGCCTTCCTCCCCATACAATGGTGAGACATTTCAATTCTCCCCCCATCTCTCCTGCACCTGTTGGGTCAGGAGGTGACCACCCTTCTTGCCCAAAGGGCAATAGAAGAGGTTCCTCTTCTTCAACAGGGGTCAGGGTTTTACTCCCCTTATTTTCTCATTCCCAAGAAAACAGGGGGATACAGACCCATTCTAGATCTGAGAGAATTGAACAAATTTTTATGCAAGGAGAAATTCAAGATGCTCTCTAGGTACTCTCCTTCCATACCTGCAGAGTCAGGATTGGCTTTGTTCTCTGGATCTAAAGGATGCGTACACACATATACTCATCCATCCATCCCACAGAAAATTCCTACGGTTTCTGTTCCAAGGAAAAACATTTCCAATACAGAGTACTCCCCTTCGGTCTAGCCTCTGCTCCAAGAGTGTTCACCAAATGCATGTCAATAGTGGCTGCATTTCTACGCACCCTGGGAATTTTTGTTTTCCCATACCTGGAACGACTGGCTCATCCGAGCTCCATCTCAGTCCGAGGCTCAGACTTCCCTGGACCACACCAGACGCATACTGCAGTATCTGGGACTTGTCATCAATCTGCCAAAGTCTCAACTCACCCCTGCTCAGTCCCTAGAATTCATAGGGCCTGTCTAGATAGCAACTCTGAAAGGGCCTATCTTCCTCAAGCCCTTTGCCACCGTCTAGTGCACTTCGCCTCTCAAACTCAGTCCAAAAGCCACTTGACTGCCAGGGAGATGCTACAACTGCTAGGCCACATGGCATCCACAGTCCTTATGCTTGCCTGCATATGAGAGCAGCTCAATGGACTTTGTCCACCCAGTGGACTCAAGCATCAGGAGCTCTCTCAGACCAAATAGCAACCTCAAAACGTCTCTTTTGGTCTCTCCAATGGTGGATGTCCACTCAAAATCTGTTGTTGGGGGCCCCCTTCCAACCTTTGTTACCCCAAGCAACCCTCACAACAAATGCCTCCCAAACAGGTTGGGGAGCTCATCTCCAAGACCTCTCCACTCAGGGCACTTGGTCTCCACAGGAGACCACCCTTCATATCAACCTTTTGGAACTACGAGCAATTTTCCTTGCTCTCAAGGTCTTTCATACCCTCCTCAACAACATGACAGTCCTTGTTCATACCGACAATCAAGTAGCCATGTTCTACATAAACAAACAAGGAGGGACAGGCTCTCTGTCACTTTGCAACGAAGCTCTAAGATTGTGGGCCTTCGCCAGAGAGCATCAAATCCATCTCCTGGCAGTATACCTCCCAGGAATCCAAAACTCTTGGGCAGACAGACTCAGTCGAGTTCTGCTTCCACACGAATGGTCCCGGCACATGGATCAGGTACTCAGAATCTTCCAGGAATGGGGAACCCCGGACATAGACCTATTTGCAAGTCCGTGGAATGCCATACTTCCCTAGTTCTGTTCCAGAATTCCGTGTCAGGGACCTCAGGCCAAGGATGCCTTCCTCCTTCATTGGGGTCAGGGATTCCTCTATGCCTTTCCACCCATTCCTTTGATTCCCAAGACTCTGTTCAAACTTCAGAGGGATCAAGGATCTATGATCCTCATAGCTCCACGCTGGCCACGCCAAGTGTGGTACCCTCTACTTCTGCATCTCTCCCAAGCCCCCTCCCTGGATCTGGGAGCTGCTCCAGACCTTCTATCTCAGGAGAAGGGGACTTTGTGGCACCCAAACCCCAAGTCCCTTCACCTCAGAGCTTGGTTACTGAAGGCCTAGACCTTCAAGACTTCAATCTTTCTCAGCAAGAGAAGGATATCCTCCATGCCTCTAGGAAACCTTCCACCAGGCGTTCTTATGCTTTTAAATGGAAAAGATTTTCCATTTGGTGTGCTCAAAAGGGTCTTAACCCTCTAGCACTACCTTTGAATTCTTTACTCGAATATCTCCTGCATCTTTCCAATGCAGGCCTTAAAACAAATTCAGTAAGGGTCCATTTGAGTGCTATTGCAGCATCTCTTAAGCCTATCAATGGACAACCTGTTTCCTCTCATCCTCTTATTGCAAGATTTATGAGAGGCCTAACTTTAACTAAGCCTCCCATTCGGCCTCCTCCGGTAGCATGGGACTTAAACTTGGTTCTTGGTCAGCTTATGCAGCCACCCTTTGAACCCTTAGCCACTACCTCCTTGAAATTTCTTTCCTGGAAGGTTATTTTCCTTATTGCAATCACTTCTGCTCACCGCATCAGTGAACTGCAGGCTTTAGTGGCTAATCCACCTTATACAAGGTTCCATCATGATAAGGTAGTCCTTAGGACAAATCCTCACTTTATGCCTAAAGTGGTCTCACCTTTTTATCTTAATCAAGAGGTATATCTACCTGTCTTTTTTCCAGCTCCTCATGCATCCAGTGCAGAGAGGAACTTACATACTCTAGATTGTAAAAGAGCTCTTGCCTTTTACCTCCACAGGACACAGCAACATCGAAAGTCTTCTCAGCTTTTTGTTGCTTTTGATCCTTCTCATTTGGGACTTCCAGTCTCAAAAAGAACACTGTCCAATTGCATTGCTCAGTGTATTTCTTTTGCTTACCAAAGTAAGAACCTTTCTCTGGAAGGCCATGTCACAGCTCACAATGTGAGAGCCATGGCCACCTCTATGTCTCATCTTCATTCTGTATCCATCGATCAGATCTGTCGAGCAGCCACCTGGGCCTCGGTTCATACCTTTACAGCCCATTAGTGCTTGGACAAGGACTCCCGCCGGGATGCCTTGTTTGGTCAGGCTGTCCTCAGACACCTGTTCCATTCTTAAACAACTCCTGCCCACCTTCCCTCAATGGATGCCTGAGATCCATAGGAAAATGAGTAACCCTTGGAGGGGGATCTCCCCGGCATCTCAGCTAGGGAGTCCCCATATGTGAGGACTCATTCCTGCTTGTTCCTGGAGATAGCACAGTTACTTACCTGTAACAGGTGATCTCTGGGAACAGCAGGAATTAGTCCTCACAACCCACCCACCTCCCCTAGGAGTTGTATCTCTCTCTCTCTCTTTCCTTTCCTCTCTCTACTGTCTCAGCTTTAAACTAGAACTGAGGAGAGTTGGTCAGGAAGGCGGGAAGGCAGCGCGCATGCGCTCTGGGAGGCCCCAAAAGCTTTCCTTTCTGGAAAGCTGGGGAGCTTTCCCGCGCAGGCTCCGTCGGTTCCGACGTACCCATATGTGAGGACTAATTCCTGCTGTTCCCAGAGATCACCTGTTACAGGTAAGTAATTGTGCTTTCCTTCAGAATGGAAAAACCTGCTTGGGGTTTTAAAAAGTGTTCTAAGTGTGGCGGTACCATCTCCGTCACAGACACCCATGAGTGGTGCCTCAAATGTTTAGATCCTGACCACTCTATTTCAGAGTGTGTTGCCTGTGGGATGATGTTGAAAAGGGGCCGGCAGAACTGAGCTGCTAAACTTAGCACCCTTTTTCCCTCCGATGCAGCCTCCGTGGCATCAACGTCTTCCAGGCTTCATCTTCCTCCCATGGATCTTAGGTAATTAAACATAAATCTAGCCGGTCCTCAAAGGGTAGATCTCCTTTTAGACAGCGAGATCCCTCTGGCATTGCCCTTGAGGGACTTTCACCGGCAAAATTGCCCCGGCGGGAGGCTTCGGCTTCCAAAGCACTAACGGTGCTCCAGGATGTTCTCGAGGCTTCAACCTCGGCAGAACTACTGGCGCCATGCTCTGGGGTACCGGCCACTTCATCCGGTACTGATACCCAAGCATCGGCAGCGTCGATAGACCAGGGATTCTTGGCTGTTGAATGCAGTCTGGCGCTTCAGACAATTCAACCGATACCGGCACTGACTCCATCGACATCGGCAGGTATTCTACCGGGACCAAGTCATGCGTATCCTTCTGGTATCGACAGGTCGATACTGGACCACTCCGATGCCGACTTCGATCGGTACCAGTACCATGCCTTGTACGATCAACTGGATTGGAGATACTTTGAATCATCGGATGAGTCTGAAGACTCTGAAAGCTCTGCCAATACCAGAGTACTTCTTCCTGAGGTTTCTTCTTCTCCTCAGCGTAGGATGTCTCCACCAGAGGATATGTCCTTTCAGGATTTTATCCGAGATGTGACTCGGTCTTTCCATTACAGTGGCTCCTTAAAAAGAGCTTAGGGCAAAGGAATTAGAAATCCTGCAATACCCTAAAGCTCCCAAGGAGGCAGCTACCTTACCTATTCATGAGATCTTGCATGATCTCATGTTAAGGATGTGGGAAACACCTCTGACCACATCTCCTCACTCTCGAAGACTCGACACCATGTATTGAGTTCCTCCTTGTCCTGGATTTCAGAAGACTCAATTACCACACCATTCCATGGTGGTGGAGTCAGCAATGAGGATAAAGAGTGCAAAAAGGCACGCATCTAATCCTCCAGGACGTGATTGTAGGACTCTTGACGCCTTTGGACGTCGAACCTTCCAGGCTTCCATGCTTTCTGCTAGGATCAGTTCCTATATCTTATATATGGGAATAGAAACATAGAAATATGATGACAGAAAATGACCACATGGCCTATCTAGTCTGTCCTTCCATAACAACTACAACAGTCCCTTTTTACCTTTAGAGATCCTCTGTGTTTGTCCCATGCTTTTTTGAATTCAGTTACTGTCCTCATCTCTACCACCTCCACTGGAAGACTATTCCACGGATCCACTACTCTTTCCGTAAAGAAATATTTCCATATATCACTCCTGAATCTATCTCCCTTCACCCTCATCCCATGTCCCCTCGTAGCGGAACTTGCTTTCAATTGAAAGAGGCTCTCTCCCTGAACATTTATGCCACGGAGGTATTTAAACATCTCAATCATATCACCTCTATCCCGCCTTTCCTCTAAGGTGTACATGTTAAGATCCTTCAGTCTGTCCTCATATGCTTTATAATGAAGACCACTAATCATTTTAGTTGCCACCCTCTGCACCGACTCCATCCTTTTGAAGGTGCGGTCTTCAGAATTGCACACTATACTCCAAATGAGCTCGCACCAAAGACTTATAGAGAGGCATTATCACCTCCTTTTTTCTGCTAACCGTTCCTCTCCGTATGCACCCAAGCATCCTTCTAGCTTTTGCCGTCGCCTTTTCTACCTGTTTAGCTACTTTAAGAACATCAGAGACAACCACGCCTAGGTCCCGCTCTTCTTTAGTGGACAAAAGTACTTCACCCCCTATACTATATTGCTCCCTTGGATTGCTGCAGCCCAAATGCATGACCTTACATTTTTTAACATTAAATCCCAGCTGCCAAATTCTAGACCATTCTACAAGCTTAGCTAGATCCCTCCTCATGTTATCTACCCCTTCCTGGGTGTCTACTGTATTGCAGATTTTGGGATCATCCGCAAAGAGGCAAACCTTACCTGAAAGCCCTTCCGCTATATCACTAACAAAGATGTTAAAAAGAATCGGACCAAGGACAGATCCCTGGGGCACACCACTGATAACATCCTTCTCCTCAGAGTGAGCTCCATTTATTTGTACTGTTTGTCGCCTCCCACCCAACCAATTTCTAACCCAAGCAGTAACGTTAGGGTCCATCCCTAGTGTGCTCAGTTTGTTTATAAGACGCCTGTGAGGAACAGTGTCAAAGGCTTTACTGAAATCTAAATACACCACATCTAGGGCTCTCCCTCTGTCCAACTCCCTGGTCACCCAGTCAAAGAAATCAATCAGATTTGTCTGACAAGACCTGCCTCTGGTGAATCCATGCTGCCTCGGATCCTGTAATCCGCTGGACTCCAGAAACCTCACTATTTTCTCTTTCAGCAGCGTTTCCAATAATTTACTCACCACCGAAGTTAAACTAACCGGCCTGTAGTTTTCAACCACATCCTTACTTCTACTTTTGTGTAAAGGCACCACATGAGCCTCTCTCCAGTCCTTTGGCACCACTCCCGACTCCAATGAGGCATTGAAAAGGTCAGTCAGTGGAGCTGCTAGAACGTTCCCAAGTTCCCTCAGTATTCTCGGGTGTATCCCATCCGGTCCCATCTCTTTGTCTACTTTAAGTTGAGGTAGTTTCTCACGAACACAGTCTTATGAAAATTGTTCAAGATGTCCTTTGCTTCTGTTCCTATTTGTGGGTGTTTTCTGAGGTCCTGCTCCTGGTTCTTCATCTGTGAACACAGAACAGAAATATTTGTTAAGCAATTGTTTTACCCTTATCAGCTTCTACACATTCCTCCCCTGCACCCTTGAGTCTGACAATACCACTCTTGCCCTTCCTCTTCTCACTAATATATCTGAAAAATGTCTTATCCCCCCATTTTATTGCATTGGCTATTTCCTCCTTCTTTTGAAACTTTGCCTTCTTGACTACTTTGCTAACTTCTCTAAGTTTTTCCAAATACAGATGCCTGTCTTCCTCTCTCTGTGATCTCTTGTATTTCATGAAGGCCTCCCTCTTTTTCTTCACTTTTTCAGCTACTTCTTTCGAAAACCATAGCGGTCTCCTTTTCCTTTTACCATTATTTACCATTTTAAAAAAAAGTTGGTTGCCCTTAAAATATCCCCTTTCAGTTTTTCCCACTGTTTTTCTACATCCCTCAGCTGTTCCCATCCAACTAACGACTCCCTGAGATATTGGTCCATCTTCGCAAAGTTAGTCTTCCTAAAGTCTAAGATCCTCACCTTGGAATGGATTCTAACAGCCCTAGTCCTAATACTGAACCACACCATCTGGTGATCACTGGATGCAAAATGATCTTCCAATACAACATCAGAAACACTTTCACCATTGGTAAGCACCAAGTCCAGTATGGCCCCTTCACGTGTGGGGTCTGTTACCAATTGCCTGAATAGTTCTCCCTGTAGAGAATCCAGGATCTCCTTACTTCTAGATGATGCTGCAGCAGGAATGTGCCAATCAACATCTGGCATATTGAAATCTCCTATCAGTAGCACTTCCCCATTCCTAGCAATGCTGCACATGACTTCAATTAACTCTCTGTCCACCTCTTCCTCTTGTGAGGGAGGTCTGTATATCACACCAATGCAAATAGATTTCTCTTTCCCTCTTTCTAGTTTAACCCACAATGCCTCCCCTCTCCCTTTTTTTAAGCTCTGTAATTCCAAAGCTTTAATAGTAGTTTTTACATATAGTGCCACTCCTCCTCCCCTACTTCCTACCCTGTCCTTTCTGAATAAAGTATAGCCAGGTATAGTTACATCCCAATCATGGTTTTCAGTGAACCATGTTTCTGTAACTGCCACTAAATCCAAGTCAGCCACTCCCACCAAAGCTTCAACAGCAGGGATCTTATTTCCCATGCTACGGGCATTTATACACACTGCTTTCCATATGTTATCCCTGTTACCCATTTCCATAAAGTTATTTAATGTATCACCTACCTCGGGGCTTTCACTTACCTGGGGGCTTTCTTCACCCATCCCCAACGAATCTAGTTTAAAGCCCTCTTCAGTAGATTAGCCAGTCTACTACTGAAGACACGTTGACCTTTCTTGGACAGATGGATGCCATCTCTGCTCTGCAACCCTTGGAAAAGCATCCCATGGTCTAGGACAGCGATGGCGAACCTATGGCACGCGTGCCAGCTGTGGCACGCGAAGGCCTTGCAGCTGGCACGCGGGTAGGTCCGCAAAAAAGAAAAAGCTGGCTCTGGCTGCTGCCGCGGACGCGGCAGCGGCAGAGTGCAGTGTCCCGCGGGGCCCCCTCCGCCCGCTAAGCCCCTCTGCAAGGGCTTTCAGATTCGCGAGGGAGAGCGTCTCCCTCGCGTCTCTGTTAAGCCCGCAGGGGCTAATGGGAAATTTCCCATCAGCCCCTTTAGACGCGAGGGACTGATGGGAAATTTCCCATTAGCCCCTGCGGGCTTAACAGAGACGCGAGGGAGACGCTCTCCCTCGCGAATCTGAAAGCCCTTGCAGAGGGACTTAGCGGGCGGAGGGGCCCCGCGGGACATTGCATTCTGCCGCGGCAGCAGCCAAAGCCAGCTTTTTTTTTTTTTTTAAATATGCCATTGGGGGGGGGGTTAGGACTTCTAATGGGCTAGGGGGGGAGGGGTTAGGACTGCTAATGGGCTAGGGGGGGGTAGGACTGCTAATGGGCTGGGGGGGTAGCGGGTAGGACTGCTAATGGGCTGGGGGGGGGGTAGGACTGCTAATGGGCTAAGGGGGGTAGGACTGCTAATGGGCTGTGGGCTGATGGGGGCTGTCTGGAAATGGGGTGATGGGGGGTTAGGACTGGTAATGGGCTATGAGGGGGTTAAGACTGCTAATGGGCTTTGGGCTGATGGGGGCTGTCTGGAAATGGGGTGATGGGGGTTAGGACTGATGATGGGCTATGGGGGGGGGCTAGGACAGGAAATGGGCTGATGGGGAGGGGTTAGGACTGGATGGGCTGTGGGCTGTTGGGGGGGTTAGGACTAGTAATGGGCTATGGGGGGGTTAGGACTAGTAATGGGCTGTGGGCTGATGGGGGCTGTCTGGAAATGAGGTGATGGGGGGTTAGAACTGCTAATGGGCTATTAGGGGGGGTTAGGACTGATAATGGGCTAAGGGGGGGGGCTAGGACAGGAAATGGACTGATGGGGAGGGGTTAGGACTTGAGGTGGGCTGATGTGGTTAGGACTGGTAATGGGCTGTGGGCTGATGGGGGGTTTAGGACTGGCAATGGGCTGTGGGGGGCTGACTGGAAATGGGCTGATGGGGTTAAGACTGGAAGTGGGCTGATGGGGGGTTAGGACTGGTAATGGGCTATGGGGGGGTTAGGACTGATAATGGGCTATGGGGGGGTTAAGACTGGTAATGGGCTTTGGGCTGATGGGGGATGTCTGGAAATGGGGTGATGGGGGGTTAGGACTGGTAATGGGTTATAGGGGGGGCTTAAACTGAAAATGGGGTGATGGGGGTTTAGGACTGGAAGTGGGTTGATGGGGGGCTAGGACTGGTAATGGGTTGGGGGGTTGCTATGACTGGAAATGGGCTGAGTGGAAGGGGAGGCTTGAACTGCAAATAGCTGATGGGGAGGGAGCTTGGAATGGAAATGGGCTGTGAGGGAAGGGAGCTAGGACTGAAAATGGGCTGATGGAGCAGCTAGGATAGGACTGGAAATGGGCTGTTGGGGGGAGCTAAGATTGGAAATGGGCTGTGGTGGGGGCTTGAATTGAAATGGACTCATGGAGGGGCTAGAACTGGAAGTAGGCTCATGGGGGGTGCTTGGACTGGAATTGGACTGAGTGGAGGGGAGCTATGATTTGACATGGGCTGATGATGGGGCTAGGAAATTACTAGAAATGGGCTGATGGGGGGCTAGGACTGGAAATGGGCTGATGCAGGGACTAGAAAGGAATGGATGCTGGGTGAGACTGGAACTAGAAGGGAGCTGATGTTGGGGGAGGATTAGAATGGGATGGGGCTGGGAGAGTAAAATGGAGAGGGGAAAAATATTTTGTGTGGGAGGAATGAAAAAATCTACAATTGGCCGGGTATTGGGAGAGTAAGTGGGGATTGAGGATGGAGCGGTAAAATTTGTGTGGATGAAATAGGAATGAGGAAAGAGCAAAAGGAGAAAGATTAGTATGTTAAAGCAGATGTAGAGAGAGAGAATGGAAAAAAAGACTAGAAGAGAGAAGAAAGAACAAATGGACAGCAGACGATGGAGAGTTAGCAGAAAACATGAAGAAACCAGAAGAAAGTGGCTGGAGCAATTGCAACTGAAAAAAAATGCACAAAAGGTAGAAAGATATCTCTTTATTTTGAATTTATTAACTGGAATATGAAACCTCTGGGAAATGTGCATCATTAACGTCTGTGCTTTGTTTGGTACAAGAGGAAATTAATTTATAGTTTTATTTCTACAGTGTTGTACATTCCAAGTTTGGCTTTTGGGGTTCCCAGTTTAATTATTGCCTTCCTGTTTCTAAATTGTGATTCCTTGTTTGGTGATGGTCTGTGTTCTGCATGTGTAACTGAGCTGAGGTTTAATTGACGTGCTGGCACTTTGAGGAAATTCTTTGGTTTTGTGCGGCAGTTTGGGCACTCGGGCTCAAAAAGGTTAGCCATCACTGGTCTAGGAAATCAAAACGCTCTCAATGACACCATCCACGCAGCCATGCATTCATCTCCAGGATGCGAGCCTCTCTGCCTTGGCCTTTACCCTCAACAGGGAGGATTGAAGAGAATGCCACCTGTGCACTTAACTGCTTTACCCTCTCTCCCAGAGCCATGAAGTCACTTTTGATACATTCCGAGGTATACCTGGCAGTATCATTTGTTCCAACATGGATTAGCAACATTGGGTAATAGTCAGTGGGCTTGATGAGTCTCGGCAAACTCTCCGTAACATCTTGGATTTTGGCACCAGGCAGACAGCATACCTCTCTGGACATCAAGTCTGGTCGGCAGATGGACGCCTCAGTACCTCTCAGAAGAGAGTCTCCAACCACCACTACCCCACTACCCTTTGTTTCCTTGTGGTCACTGATTCTGCAACTTTGGGTACTTGAGCTCTGATTCTTCCCTTTCCAGGGATGCTTTCACCTCCTCCACTTCTAGAGCTGCATAATGGTTCTTCAATTCAAGGGCTGGAGAATTTGGATTGGTGATTTTGCAGGCCATGGTGACTTGTGTCCAACCATCGACATTCTGTTGGCACCCATCTTCTCCTCTGCTGGAGAGCTTGGTTGCTGCAAGAAGCATCTCATCAATGTACTTCTCACTGTCTTGAATGCTCCTCAGCCTCGCCACCTCCTCTCTGAGTTCCTCCACTTGTTTCCTCAGAGCTTCAGCATGCAGGCACCCTGCACATGGAACCGGTCCTTCAACTGGCATTAGGACCTCTGTCTGGACCAAGGCAGAAGCTGTAACCGGGGCAACAGCTTTAGCGGTACGATTTTTCCCAGCCATTGTTCTGTTCATGGAGCTTAGGTATCTGTTAAAGCAAAAGAGAGAGATCTACCAAGTACCAGCCCTGTTCCCAGCTGTCCTTTCAGAGAAAAAGCAGTTAAATCTCCTTAATTATATTCAAAATGTGCTGGTCCAATTCTCTGTGCTCTGTCAAATGGGGAGGTGCCCTATAAAGCAAAACTACTCGCTAGGGGTGGGTGGGAGTCGGGGTGGGTAGGGAGGGAACTAACACCTGATTAGGTGTTAGCAGTTCCCAAAGCTGAGGAGGTTACTGGAGCTCAACCACCTACTGTGCTCAAGGAAAGTCCCACTAAAGCACCAAAAAGAAAGTAACCTTGCTTTAAAAATGTACAAAAAACCCTTTTAAGAGCTCCCAGTCAGAGAGCTAACAATTTAATATAATAAAACAAACCCTTAAATCCTTATTGTTGGTTGATCTGGAGAGCTCCTGTAGGAAAGCCTGAACAGGGCAGGGCACTGGAGCCTTTTATGTAGGCCCTCAGCTGCTCTCAGGTAATCAGGCCCACTAACTCCTTCCTTAAGGAGGTCACAGGAGATTTAGAGCTTATGGGCCCTCTCCTTCCTGATGATAAGAGGCAAGATTCCCTCGCCCTTGTCAAACATACTCTGGATTTTTCCAAGTTTGTGAATCGTGCATCTTTTGACTGCTTTGAGTGCATAAGCAGAACCTCTGCTATTGCCATAGGTGCACGTAGGATTGCCTGGCTCCAGGCATCTGACTTGGAAATTTGGGTACAGGATAAACTAGGGAATATTCCTTGCACAGGAGAGAATCTCTTTGGCAAGAATTGACAGGAAAAAGCTAATGAGATAGATGCTGACAATATCACTTAGGATAGATTGTCTAAATCTACAGCTGATCCTGCGAGGAAAAAATCCTCTAAGAAACCATTCTTCAGTAAGAAGAAGATGTTTTATCCCCTCTATACCCAACTGAGGCATCGTTTAGGTCAGTCTGCCCAAAAGGGACAGCAGCAACAACCTAGGCAAAGAAAGACAAAAGCAGGTAAGCCTCAACCTGCTCAGCAGACTCAGCCTCCACAGGGGCTTTGACTCCTATCTAGAGAACTTTGCCTTCCTGGCCTTGAAGGGCCCAGAACCCTTCACCATTCCAGGAAGGTTATGTCATTTTGCCCCCAGGTGCTGTCAGATAACAGCAGAAAATTGGACTCTGTCTATTGTAAGAGAGGGGTACAAGCTTCATTTCCTCAGCATGCCCCCTCCTACAATGGTAAGACAGTTCAATTCTCAGACCTCTCTCAACGACCAGTTAGGTCAAGAGGTCACTGTGTTTCTTGCCCATGGGGCAATAAAAGAGGTACCCATTCCTCAACAGGGTACAGGGTTTTACTCCCCATGTTTCCTTATTCCAAAGAAAACAGGAGGACACAGACCCATTTTAGACCTCAGAGAATTGAACAAATTCCTGTTCAAAGAGAAGTTCAAAATGATTTCTCTAGAAACTCTGCTGCCATACCTTCAGAGTCAGGATTAGCTTTGTTCTCTAGATCTCAAGGATGCGTACACTCATGTTCTCATCCATCCAACTCACCGAAAGTTCCTTCGCTTTCTGTTTCAAGTGAAGCACTACCAATACAGGGTTCTTCCTTTTTTTGCTGGCCTCTGCACCAAGGGTGTTCACAGAATGCATGGCTGTGGTGGCAGCATTTCTCCGCACCCTGGGTATATTCGTCTTCCCTTACTTAGACGACTGGCTCATTCGAGCCCCTTCAGAACCAGAAGCCAGGGTTGCTCTCTCTCGCACAATGCGCATCCTTCAGTATTTGTCACTTGTCATAAACTTTCCAAAAGCCAACCTTGCTCCCACTCAGTCCCTGGAGTTTATAGGAGCTCTGCTGGATACCAGACAGACAATTCTGGATACCAGACAGATACCTTCCACAGCCCCGCTGCCTTCGCATTGTGCAGTTAGCTTCCCAAGCAGTGCTAAACCCTCACCTCACTGCTCGGGAAATGTTACATTTACTAGGCCACATGGCATCCACTGTGCATGTGGTTCCTTATGCTTGCCTCCATATGAGGGCAGCCCAGTGGACTTTATCCACTCATTGGACTCAGGCGTCAGTTTGCCTGTCAGACAAAATAGCAAATGCAGATTGCCTTATTTTGTCCCTCCAATTGTGGCAGTCACCCCAAAACCTTTTGGTGGGGTCTCCTTTTCAGCAAACCCCACCCCAAACCACTCTAACAATAGATGCCTCACAGGTGGGTTGGGGAGCCCATCTGCAAGGCCTCTCTATCCAGGGTACCTGGACTCCACAGGAGGCCTATCTACACATCAATCTCCTGGAACTCAGAGCAATCTTCCTTGCTATTCGAGTATTCCACACCCAACTCAGCTACAAGACAGTCCTAGTTCAAACGGACAATCAAGTAGCCATGTTCTATGTGAAGAAGCAGGGTGGAACAGACTCTCTGTCGCTATGCAACAAAGCTTTGTGACTATGGGCCCTCGCCAGAGAGCATCAGATTCATCTCCTTGCGATGTATCTTCCAGGCATTCAAAACTCTTGGGCAGACAGACTCAGTCGCGTTCTGCTTCCACACGAATGGTCTCTCCATGCAGACCAAGTGGCCAAAATTTTTCAAATTTGGGGAACCCCGGACATAGACCTCTTTGCAAGTCCGCTGAATGCCAAACTTTCCCGGTTCTGTTCCAGAATTCTGGCTCATAGTTGTCAGGCCAGGGATGCTTTCCTCCTCCATTGGGGCCAGGACTTCCTGTATGCCTTTCCACCCATTCCCCTAATTCCCAAAAGCCTGTTCAAGCTTCAGAGAGACAGAGGTCATATGATTCTCATAGCTCCGCTTTGGTCACAGCAAATGTGGTTCCCTCTGCTCCTACATCTTTCTCAAGCTCCACCTCTGGAGTTAGGATCTGCTCCACATCTCCTTTCTCAGGAGGATGGGATGCTGTGGCATCCCAATCCCCAGTCTCTGCATCTCAGGGCCTGGTTGCTGAAAGCTTAGAACTTCATGGTCTTAACATTTCTCAGCAGGTAAAGGATATCCTTTATGCTTTCAGGAAGCCTTCCACAAGACGCTCTTATGCATTTAAGTGGAAAAGGCTTACCATATTGTGCTCACAGAAGGGTCTTAACCCTCTTGTGATACCTCTGGAATCATTACTGGAGTTTCTCCTTCATTTATCAAATGCAGGGCTTAAGACCATTTCAGTGAGAGTTCATTTGAGTGCTATTGCAGCTTCTTTCAAGCCTCTAAATGGACAACCTATTTCCTCTCATCCTCTCATAGCGAGATTTATGAGAGGCCTTTTTTTAACTAAGCCTCCCATTAAGCCACCACCAGTGGCAAGGGACTTAAATCTGGTTCTTGGGCAGCTCATGAAGCCGCCTTTTGAACCATTAGCTACTATCTCCTTGAAATTCCTTTCCTGGAAGGTCATGTTTCTTATTGCAATCACATCAGCACGTCGCATCAGTGAATTGCAAGCATTGGTGGCTGATCCTCCTTATACAAGGTTCCCTCATGATAAGGTAGTCCTTAGGACTCATCCACACTTTACGCCAAAGATGGTATCACCTTTTCATTTAAACCAAGCTGTTTACCTTCCTGTATTCTTCCCAAGGCCTCACGCCTCAAATGCAGAAAGGAATCTTCATACTTTGGACTGTAAAAGGGCTTTGGCTTTTTACTTGCAAAGGACACAGCAGCATAGAAAGTCCTTTCAACTCTTTGTTGCTTTTGATCCTAGTCATTTGGGACTTCCAGTCTCCAAAAGAACACTGTCCAGCTGGATTGCACAGTGTATATCTCTTGCCTATGAGAGTAAGAACCTTCCTCTTGAAGGCCATGTCACAGCTCACAATGTGAGAGCCATGGCAGCCTCTATGGCTCATCTTCACTCTCTGTGTATCGACGACATCTATCGAGCAGCTACTTGGGCTTCGGTTTATACCTTCATAGCCCATTACTGCTTAGACAAGGACTCCCGCCGGGATGCCTTGTTTGGTTAGGCTGTTCTTCAACTCCTCTTCCATACTTAATCAACTCCTACCCACCATCCCTGCAATGTTCCCTCTAATTTTCTGTAGGCTGTGTGCGCATAAAATATCAGCTGTGTGCAGCTTTTGAAGGAAGGTTAAATTTTTGTGCGCCACATAACGACACTCAGAGTTATATACTTTAAAATTTGACTACACATCAGAATACAGTATGTACACCACATTGATTACACTAGAAAACATTGTAGAACTTGTGAAAACCGTAAATACATAACAACTTTTAAATTGTAACACATCTGTGTTGTTTTCCATCAGAATCAGAACTGTAATTTTTGTGCGCTCTGTTGTAAAGTATGTGCGCTCGCTCGGTGAGGTGTGTGCGCGCGCACACGCGCACAGCTTAGAGGGAACAGTGCATCCCTGGTAAGATGCCAGAGATCCATGGGGGGAAGTGGAGCTCTTTCACAGGGGCACACAACTTCTGGGGCTCTCTCCCTGGCATCTGCAGCTAGGGAGTCCCCATATGTGAAGACTAGAACATAAGAACATAAGATATGCCATACTGGGTCAGACCAAGGTCCATCAAGCACAGTATCCTGTTTCCAACAGTGGCCAATCTAGGTCATACGTACCTAGCAGTTTCCCCAAAAGACACAGGTTCCACAATGCTTGTATTGGGTCAAGCATTGATATCCTGGGTCCCTTCTTAATAATGGTTTATGGACCTTTCCTCCAGGAACTTGTCCAAACCTTTTTTAAACCCAGCTACACTAACAGTCTTTACTACATCCTCCGGTAACAAATTCCAGAGTTATTTTTTCACTCAACGTGTAATCAATTTTCTTTTCTTTTATTAGTCTTAAATAGTTTACCCTGTAGCTTCATTGCATGTCCCCTAGTCTTTCTATATTCTGATAACGTAAACAATCAATCTACGTTTACCCATTCCACTCCATTCATTCCTGCTTGTTCCTGGAGATAGCATAGTTACTCACCTGTATCAGGTGATCTCTGGGAACAGCAGGAATTTAGTCTTCACAACCCACCCACCTCCCCTATGAGTTGTATCTCTCTATCTCTCTTTCCCTCTCTCCCTCTCTCTTTGTCTCAGCTTTAAACTCATCTGGAGAGGGACAGTTGGGAAAGGCAGGAAGGCAGCACGTAGGCGCTGTGGGATGCTCCCAAAAGCTTTCCTATTGGGGGGGGGAGGCGTTCTAAGATGGCGGCAGTTTGAACCCCGTGCCTAGAAGTCCGGTGCTGAGCGCGTCCTGTTGGTTTCCACTACACCTTCTGCGGTGGAGATGGGCAGAAGGAAACGGAAGCAGGTGTCCCTACCTCCCGGTGCAGTTGCTTCCAGTGAGGTTAGCCAAAGGATGCTCCAGATGTGTGGCTTCGCTGGCGGAGGGGTGCGAGCGGCGTCTTTGGCAGGTCCGGTGGGATCGTCGGACCTGAGCACGTCTGGGGTGTTTCTGTCCCCAGAGCAGCGGGCCCCCCCTCCTTGCCCCAGAAGCGCTACGCACGACGTCGGAGAGCCTCTGGTCGGCGTTCTGACTAGCACGCCGAAGCAGGAGGCTGTGGAGGGCTCCATAGTCGGGGCGATTGCTTCGTGTGGGACCCCTGGAATTGTTGTGGCATCTGGAGCTGAGTCAGGGTTTTTGGTCAGCCCTTTCCAGGAGGATGTGTCCCTGAGGACTAATGCTGGAGGAGGCGCTTTGGTGAAACCCGCGAAAGTAACTTTGGAGGTGCTATGGGAGGTTATTGCTGCAATGCATTCTTCTCTAGATAAGATTGCTTCATCTGTGAGTACTGATCTTCCGTCTTTAAAGGTGGATTTGTTGCAACTCTCAAGTGTTCAGAAGGAACAGGAGGGGAAATTGTTACAGCTGAGTGGGGAAGTGGAGCAACTCCGAGAGCTACACCATGCCCATGAGAAGGACCGGAATGTGACCCATAGGAAATTGGAATATCTAGAAAACCAAGTCCGGAAGAACAATTTAAGACTGGTGAATTTTCCTAGGTCCCCTGTGTGTTCTCCTCTGGAAATGGTTCGTAGATATTTTCAGGAGGTCCTTAAGATCCCTGGGGACAATCTCCCGCCATTAACCAGAGCTCAATATTTAAATACTGGCAGGGAAGTTCCTGGAGCTGCTGGTGACCCTCCGGGACTACCTGGAGACCTTACTGGTTTTCTAGAGAGTTCGTTGGATGTGGTCACTGCCCGCTCTACCCTCCTTATTACACTGGCCCTTGAGACAGATAAATCATTAATCTTTCGATTGTATTTTAGGAATTTCAGTCAGCAGTTTATGGGCTCATTTGTATGTATATTCCCTGATTTAGCGAGGTCTACTTAACTGCGGAGGAAGGAATTCCTGGGTCTATGGCCCAGGGTCCTTTCCCTTGGGGGAACTTTTGTGTTAAAATTTCCTGCTTGATGCTGTGTTTCGTACAAAGAGAAGATATTTGTGTTTTTTGAGCCCGCTCAGCTTCTGGAGTTCCTTGTAGCTAGGGAGGATAGTGTTGTGATTGTAGCTTCCCATACGGCTGATGTGTAAGTCTTGCACTGCTTGTTTCATTTTCCTATTCTTTTGTTTATCCTTTGGCCTCTCCCAACTATTTGTGGGCTGATTATGGTAATGTGATGTTTTTGGTTGTTTGTTATTTGGATGTTTATAACTCATTATATTACCAAGTTTCCTGTATTCAACTTTGGTGTTGAATGTATGTTTAAAATTTAATAAATTAAAAAAAAAAAAAAAAGCTGTCCTATTGGACACTGGGGAGCGTTCCCGTGCAGGCTGTGTCGGTACCGACGATACCCATATGTGAAGACTAAATTCCTGCTGTTCCCGGAGATCACCTGTTACAGGTGAGTAACTATGCTTTCTCACACACTTTAATTTATTTGGGAAGGCAGTACAGTTAAAGTTGTAAAAAAAATATCAGCCAGCAGATATTGGAGATAGAGAAAATACCAGAAGCTTCTGCGACCCGCCCTAGTACCTATAGAGCAGTGCTCCCCAACCTTTTTATCGCCGCGGACCGGTAAACGTTTGATCATTTTTCTGTGGCCCGCTTGTTTTAATTTAATAATTTTAATTTAATTGTATTTAAACATGCCTTCAAAATAAAATACAGCTACACCAAAAAATGAATATAAAGTGATTTATTTTATTTAACTCACTAGAATTCCAAATCAATGAGAACCCTGAGCTTGTTTCTTTGCAACGAGACGGTTCCATCTGGGGGTAATAGGAGACAATGACACCCGAAGTGTGTTGCTTATGTCCAGTTTATTCCGTTGTTTTGTTTTGGTTGCTGTCACTGCAGAAAACCCCGCTTCACACAGATAGGTTGTCGGAAATGGTAATAGGGATTTAAGTGCTGTGGTGGCAATCTCAGGATATTCCGATGCATGTTTTAACTGAAAAACATCCAAAGGAGAAAACACAGCACCATCACCAGTACAATGTCAGCAATAACTGCACTGGGGTTGGTAAAAATTGAACATGGACAATAAAATAAAACCATTGGCCTGTTCATAAAAAGGCTTTAAACCTATCACAAGATCATAAAGTCTAATATGGCCATGTTAGGCTTAGCACAAATGAGATGGATACTAATGTCGTTTACATTAGAAAATAGCCACTGTACTACAAAATTAACTAGAGTAATAACATGAAAATGAAGAATGAGAGATGGCTGGTGGGGAATTATGCCTCAAGAGGAAATTATTAACAAAGATGTGTTTAAAGTACAAATTTTGCCTACATTTCCAAAGTGTAGATGACAGTATTTTGGTGGATTGTAGATAATATCCCACGAGGTCATAATAGACCTGTATCAATAAGCATATTTTTATTTCACCTACCTCTGTTGTAAACACACCCATGCAAACATCCTAATTTTTGCTAAAACATGTTTAATGCTGATGTCTGTTGGGTCTGGCAGAAGCACAAATATGGGTGGCTAAAAAGGTGCATAGCAGCCACCATCCTCTATCACCAAGGAGTAGTGGAGGCTCTATAATTAGGAAAGGTGAGGCAGCTGCCTTATACAGCAAATTTTTGTGGGCACAGCAAGTGCTCCCCAAATGCCTCTGAAGTGGCTGCCTCACTCTGCTTTCTGGGGAAGGAAGGCTACGTTTTTCTCTTCCTCCACTTAGGCTGGTTGCTGGAGGAAAAAAATCCTTGAATGCAAGTTAGAAGAGGTAGAAGTGAAATAGAAAGGCAGTACAGGGCCATAGAGCCTGTGCCTGTGCTCGATATCTGCTTTTCCCACCACCTCTGACAAAGGAAGTCTGCGTTGGAGGGACAGGATGCACAGACCTGCAGAATACACTCTGCCCTTTTCTTTCACTTCTGCTGCACACCCAAGAGGCATGGCAATGATGACAGTGGTGGTGGACGCAATGAGGGAAAGGGAAGTAAGAGTTGTGCTGTGCTGAGTCACTTCCTGTTTGCATGGGGCAGAAGTCACTTCCGCCCCTATGATAAAGGATGTGAAATTGGAGAGGGCAGATGCAGGAATGGCACTGTGGTTCCAGAGTGAAGGTAACACTGATGCTGTGGTGCTGCTTTAAAAGCATTCCTCGGGCGGCCCGGTACCGTTTGATCCACGGACCGGTACCGGTCCGCGGCCCGGGGGTTGGGGAACACTGCTATAGAGGATCCCCAAAGGGTCACCTTCAGTATTTCTCTGTCTCCAGCAGATATGGATGCTTTTTCTTTAGCTCCTGACAGTCCCTCTGAGTGGACCCTGTTGGTCCTTTTTGTTTTGAGCTACTTTGGAATTTGTGGATGTCTCCAGATCACACAGGACGTGCTCAACTGGAGTTTCCCACTATTTACTTGGATAAAGCCCCAGATCAAGTGGATCAGAGTGCCTCCCAACGTATATGGGGCAGGCTCTTGGTCAGGAGGACCAGTTGAGCCCGAAAGGGGTCATCTTCACTATTCCCTGCCTACTGTGAACACTTCCTGTGCCTAGTTTTTACTTTTGTACCTGCTCAAGTGTTAGCATAGTTATCTCTCTCTGCCTTCTGATGCTTCTCTTCAAGGGTGACAGGCTCTGGGATTGCAGTAAATCTCTCTCCACCCCCCAGGGCTCTGATTCGGTGATTCTGAGGGCTCTACTGAGCTTACTCTTGTCTGCCACCGAACAGAGGAATCCTGCCCAGCTATAGCTGGTCTTCCCACCAAAACGTTTCCTCATTGAGCCTTATGCACGCTGTGCCAAATGCTGCGATGGTCATTTTCATTTTTCCTGCTCCAGCCTTCCCATGGCTCTCGGGGGTGTTTCTTTCAGCAGTTGGGGGCTCAAAAACACATTGGCCAGTGGTTCGCCTCCTTTCATGATGCCTTTGACTTTGGGGCGCTGTCTGGCCTGTGGACACAAACGCTGGTGTTAACTGATCGGCTGTATGGGGCATGCTCAGCAGACCCTAGGGAATCTTCACAGGGGAAACAAAACACTCAAGATCACATTCCTTGAGGCCCACCTCTGGCACACTTAGTCTTCTACCTTGCCTTCTTGGCTACCTTCTCCAGAAGCTGATGCCCCTCCCCCACCCTGACTACTTCCACAAAGCTCAGGGGTGGCTTCCCAAGGGCTAACTGCCTCAGATTCCGACTCTGAGCCGTTTGTCCTTATTCAGAAAGGCTTGGGACCTTTGGAAAGGTGTGCCTGCTGCTTGCATAGCCTCGGCGACCTTTGCGACAGTGCTCCTCAGGAACGAACCTTCAATTTTGGGGAACCCCAGACAGACAGTGCTCCTCAGGAATGAACCTTCCGCCCAAAGAAGCTTCCTGGGCTGCTGGTGACTGGGACTTACCCACTGTTGAGGAAGGTGAATGCCTTTCCACAGATGGCAGCATTGATAGCTTGTCTGATCAGGAGGATGGCGAGTGGCTTCCCACTGAGGACCTACGGGACGACCAGGATGATGATCAGGACGTCAGATTGTTCCACAGGGGCCAGTTGCCAGCTCTCATTATGCAAATTGCAGATGCCTCCATATTGTGGATGTTACAGACCAACCAGATAACTGCTTCCAGTAAAACTCAATCAGACCCCATTCTGGTGGGGATAAAAAAGCCTCCCAAAGCTTTTCCGTTCCTACTGGAACTCCAACAGATGGTCTCTTGAGAGTGGGATGCTTCAGATGTTTCCCTTCACTCTGCAAAGTGTCTGGGGTGGGTCTACATATGGTCTTCCGGGGATGTTAATAACTGGCTTCAATATTCTAAGGTGGATGCTTTAGTCACGGTAGTGACCAAGCACACTACCGTTCCCGTTGAAGGCGGAACATCCCTCTGGGATCAACAGGACTGCAAAGTAGAGGGTCTTTTGAAGACTGTTTTTTCCTCTTCTTCACTCACCCTCCAAGTCTCTGTCTGTGGTGACTTGGCTACCTGAGCTCTTCTGCTTTTGATTCAACTATTCCCGCAGGACCTGGTGGCAGCATGCCTGGAGTTCATTGCGGCTTTCCTGGCGGGTAGCCCGATTTCATATGGAAATGCTCTGCACGGTAATTCTGGCTGTGCATCAAGGGGAGTTCCTTGCATTGCTGGACCTCGCTGAGACCTATTTCCACATTCCCATTCATAAAGATCAGCTGCACTCCCTGCGTTTTGCCATCCTTGGCCAGCACTGTCAGTTCTGTGCATTACCTTTCGGTTTAGCAACAACTCCCCACAACTTCTCCAAAGTCATGATGGTGGTAGCCACTGCTCTTCGACGCAAGGGCATTTGAGTCCACCCCTTCCTGGATGATTGGCTCATCAGAGTGAAGTCCCACCAGGAGGCAAGTGGTACAATTTCTCAAGAGTTGTCAATAATGCCAAGAGCTCCTTATAGCTGTCTGAGTCCCTAGAGTTCCTTGGCACATGCTTTGACACTGCAGCAGGCCATGTTTTCCTGACCCACGAATGCCATCGCAAGTTCATGATCCAACTCAGAGCATTCCTCATGCAGGTTCGGCCCCGTGTGTGGGATTACCTACAAGTTCTTGGGGCCATGCGGCCATGATCGAGGTTGTGCCCTGGACTTGAGTGCACATGTGACCCCCTTCAACAGTGTTGCGGTTCGCAGCAGCTTAGTGGTGGCTTTGTTTGGATCCCCTGTTGTAGGGCATGCTCCTGGAGGCCCTATGCTGGACACTCATAATGACCGATGCCAACCTCTCGGATTGGGGAGCCCATTGCAACAACCAGACAGTGCAGGATGCCTGGACTCCTCAAGAATCTCGCTGGGCCATCAATCGCTTGGAGGCCCAATGGTCTGCCTGGCTGTCTTGGCGTTTCTGCCACTGTTGCACCATCAGGTGGTATGGATATTGTGCGACAGTGCTACAACAGTCGTCTGTCTCAATCGACAAAGGGACACCAAGTGTCCCAGAGTTGCAAAGGAGATGGATCTCTTCCCTTGGGTGGAGCACCACCTCCAAGCCCTATCAGCTCAGCATATTACGGGAGTGGGGAATGTGCAGGCCGACTTCCCCAGTCAGCATGCCCTGGACCCCCAACAAATGGGAGCTCGCCCCTTGGGCTTTTCAGAGGATAGTACGCCTCTCTGGTCAGCCTATCTTGGACTTGATGGCGACAGCAGT
Organism: Ichthyophis bannanicus; assembly: GCA_033557465.1. Classification (NCBI taxonomy): domain Eukaryota; kingdom Metazoa; phylum Chordata; class Amphibia; order Gymnophiona; family Ichthyophiidae; genus Ichthyophis; species Ichthyophis bannanicus. The sequence continues at coordinate 308,918,308 of CM066038.1, read as the reverse complement.
AAATGCCAAGATGGCAGACTTTTACAGCCACCGGAGACAACCCGGCTCGCAGGGACTGGATGCTCTAGTCCAACCCTGGCTGGTGTCCATGCTCCTGTATCTCTTCCCACCATGGGCTCTGATAGGCAGCGTTCTCTGCTGCATTGAAGCTCATCCCTGCCTCGTCATCCTGGTAATGCCAGATTGGCCACGGTGCTTTTGGTACACCAACCTTCTTAGCCTCATCATCACAGCCCCCTCTGCCAGTAGGGTCTCCAAGGGACTCTTGCGGCAGGGTCCTTTAGTCATGGACGATCCAGCGCCCTATTCGCTTATGACCTTGCTCTTGAGCGGTGACGGCTAATCCATAAAGACTATTTTGCGACATGTGGTTCAGACCCTCCTGAAGGCATGCCGGTCTTTTACTTTGCTCGCCTATGTCAGAGTGTGGCAACTCTTTGAGACCTGGTGAGCCTATCAGTCGTTTTCTCCCTGGCAGGCCCAGGTGCCAGACATTCTGTCTTTTTAACAAGATGGCTTTGATAAGGGTCTTGCCCTTGGCTCCCTACAGGTGCAAGTGGCAGTTCTCATCTGTTTTTGGGGTCCTATAGCAGGCTGCTAGATTGCTTCTCATGCAGATATTAGTCATTTCCTGCATGGAGTGCGAGTTTTTTGCCCTCCCCTACACCCTGTAGTCCCACCCTGGGATCTGGCCCTAGTACTCAAGTGCCTCATTTGACCATCCTTTGAGCCTTTGATGACGGTTACATTGTTGGACTTGTCCTTCAAGGTGGCCTTCCACGTCGCTCTCACTTCAGCCCACTGAGTGTTTGAGCTCCAAGCTCTGTCTTGCCGGGAGCTGTACCTCGTCTTTTCCTCCAGAAGGAGTCACCCTTCGGCCAGTGCCCTCTTTCTCCTGAAAGTTCTCATGGCTTACCACCTGAATCAGGCCATTACGCTTCCTTCTTTACTGAAGGAGCTCTGCACCAGCAACGACAGTCACCTCCGGACAGTAGATGTCTGTAGAGCTTACATCGCTACCTTAAGGTGACTGAGAGCTTCTGCAAGTTGGATCGTCTTTTTTCTGTTTTCTAGCCCCCACAAAGGGCTGGGCATGTCAAAATCTTCCATTGCTCACCAGATTAAGCGAACAATTGAGTCTGACTATATCCTCCACGGAAAGCCCATTTCCATCAGATTGTGTGCTCACTCGACACGCGCTCAAGTGTCTCCTTTGGTGGAACAGTCGCAATTAACCCCCTTGACGTTTGTCGCGCTGCCGTTTTGCATGCAACTCGACCTACAAGCCAGGGAGTCGGCACAGTTTGGGGCTGTTTTTTTACTCTGGGATGGAGTAGCTTTGGTATTGGAACCAGCCAAAAAACGTGGGTAGCAAGGGAGGAACTTTTTAATAGAACACTCTTACTCAGTTAGCCAGGCCCGACACAGGCCGTGTTTCGCTTATGCCTTCATCAGGGGCTTTTGGCTACAAAAACATATAAATAATTATTAAAACCATAAATACTTTATGTTTATGTTTATGTTTATTGGCTTGATTGACCGCCCTTCAGGGATAAACAGAGCGGTTTACAATAAAATAAATCTTCATTACAGTAGGCACATGGCCGGAAAAGGAAAAGAAAGTTACAACTTAATAGAGGATAGAAAGACAAAGAATGAAAGAGGAGGGTCAGTATAGGGAAAAAGGTAGAGGCTAGAGGGAAGGGGGGTTGAAGGCAAGGGAGAAGAGGTGGGTTTTTAGGGCGTGCTTAAAGGTAGGGTGATGAGGCTCCAGACGGAGGGTAGAGGGAAGGGAGTTCCAAAGAGCAGGACCTATGAAAAAGAAGGCTGAGGAGCGGGTGGATTGAAGGTGAGCAAGTGAGGGGGGGGGGTAGAGTGAGGCGGTTGAGGTGGAAGGAGCGGGAGGTGTGCCGGGGGGTGTGGAAGTGAATAAGATCAGCCAGGTATTGTGGTGTGGAGGTATGAAGAGCCTTGTGAACGAGAGTGAGAAGTTTGAACTGGATTCGAAAGGAAATGGGAAGCCAATGGAGATGGTAGAGGAGGGGTGTGACATGGTCTCTGGGGGAGGAGGAGGACACGAGACGGGCATCGGTGTTTTGGATTCGTTGAAGACGTGAGAGTTGGAGCTTAGAGAGGCCAGAGAGAATGGAGTTAGTGAAGTCAATACGGGAGATAACCAGAGTTAACAGCAAGGTAGCAAGAGCAGAGGGAGAGAGGAAAGGGCGGACGGCACGGATTTGCCTGAGATAGAAGAAGGAGGTTTTGGAGATGTGGGAAACATGGGCAGAGAAAGAAAGATCAGAGTCGAAGAGTACCCCAAGATATCGAAAAGTGGAAACCATAGAAATAGGAGTGGCAGGGAAAGAGGGGGCAATGGAGGGGGGCTGATGACCGTGCGGGAACCAGATAGCTGTGGTCTTTGAGAGATTGAGATGCAGACAGTTATTGGTCATCCAATCAGAAATAGCAGCTAGGCAGGAATTGAGGGGAGCAAGGTCGGGGCAGACCGGGGAGGTGTGATATAGAAGAAGGATGTCATCTGCGTAGTAAAAAGCTGTGATACCGAATGAGAAGAGTGAGGGGGGTTAGGAAGAGATTAAAGAGGAGTGGAGCCAGCACAGAGCCTTGGGGGACCCCACAAGGGAGGGGAAATGAGTCAGAGGAGGGGCAAGAGGGGGAGGAAGAGAGAACTGTACCAGAGCGAGAGGAGAGAAAGGAGTGAAACCACCGAAAGACAGTGCTACAAAGGCCAGCATCGTGTAGTCGGGAGAGGAGGAGGGAGTGATCTACAAGGTCAAATGCAGCAGAAAGATCAAGGGCAACCGCCACCGAGATTTCCCCATGGTCGTGGGCTACGTGAAGGGTGTTGGTGAAAGCAAGAAGAATAGTCTCGACACTGTGCCCAGGACGGAAACCGGATTGGCGGGGGTGAAGGAAATTGGTGGAGTCAAGATGATGCGATAGCTGGGCAAAAACAACCTTCTCAAGAAGTTTGGACAAAAAGGGAAGGTTGGAGACTGGGCGATAGTTGTTTGGGTCGAGAGGGTCAAGGGAAGGTTTCTTGAGGAGAGGGCGGATAAGAGCGTGCTTCCAAGTGGAGGGAAAAGTTCCAGTGGAGAGACTGCTGTTAAGGATAGTTTGAATGTAGGGAAGGAAAGATTGAGAGGGAGTCAGCAACCAAGAGGAAGGGACGGGGTCAAGGGAGCAGAACGTTTTGTTGGATGTGGAGATGAGATGGTGGAGCTCGGCAGCAGTGGTCAAAGAAAAGGAAGACCATGTATGGGATAAGTGGGCGACAGGGGGGGGGGAGGCGACTGGGGGAGGGGAGGGAATAGGTGGAGGGTGAGATGACAGTGAGGCTCTTAAGGAGGAGATTTTGTTACTGAAAGCAGAGGCAAGAAGAGGAGGAGCGGGAATAGGATGGGTAGGTGCGGAAGGGGTAGAGGGGTGTAGGGAGGTTAGAAACTTAAGGGTGGAGTAGAGGTGACGGGTCTGGTTGGGAGCATTAGCAATGGCATTGGAAAAGAAGGAAGACTTGGCAAGATGAACCTGGGAGCGGTAATGGGAGTGCTGGGCTTTGAAGAGGGACAAGGTGGCCGGAGAGGGGGACTTACGCCATTGCCTTTCTGCTCTGCGGAGTTGTGAGCGAAGTAAGAGGAGACCGGAGTGATACCAGGGATGTGATGGGCGATGAGGAGGGGGGCGTGGACGGAGGGGAGCGATGCGATCTAGAGCAGTTGAGAGAGAGGAGAACCAGGTGGAAGCTTGAGAAGTGGGAGATAGAGAGGCAAAATCAGAGGAGAATAGATCTGCAACTGGGGGAAGTTGCTGAGCCAGTGATGGGGAGATAGTACGAGAGAGGCGCGGAGAGGAGGGAGCTGCTACAGAGGGGGATGAAGGCACCAGGTGAGAGCAAGAGACTGAGATGCAAAGGTGATCTGACCATGGAAGGGAGAGGGAGGATAGGTTGGATAGGGAGAGCGTAGAGGAGGAGAGAGTCAGGAGAAGGTCGAGAGTATGGCCAGCGGAATGAGTAGGGAAAGAGATGTGCTGTAGAAGAGACAGGTCATGCAAGAGGGAAAGGAATGCATGCTCTCTAGCAGAGGAGGGGGAGTCAAGATGGAGGTTGAAGTCGCCAGCGATGAGGAGATGGGGAAAGAGCAGAGAAAGGTCAGAAAGGGAGCGGAGAAGAGAATCCCAAAGGTCAGACCGAAGGGCAGGGGGTGCATAAATAAGGAGAACATGAGTAGGGGGTGTGGTGTGGAGGCGGAGGAGAAGGGCCTCGGGGTAGGACAGTGAGGGAGAGAAAATCTGGGTGAAAGAAAGAGAGGGGGCAAGGATAGCAGCCATGCCACCGCCTGAGCGACCTGTACGGGAGACAGAAGCAGCTGAAAACCCTGCTGGAAGGCAGCGGGCAAGAAGAGCGTCCTCTCCTTCCTTCAACCAGATCTCAGTGAGGAGAGTCAAATCAAAAGAGGCCTGGGAGATCAGATCCTGAATGAGGAGGGACTTAGACCTAAGAGAGCGGCAGTTAATGAGACCAATCTTAAGGGCAGACTGAGGGGCGATGGAGAGAGCCGAAGGTTGGGAGGGAGAGTAGGTAGAGGCTATGGAAGACGAAGAGGCAGAGCGGGAGGGGAAACAAAGAAGAAGATTGGAAAGGGAGCGAGAACGCCAGCGGGAGACGGCAGTTGGGCGGCGACCCCAGTGAACTGGTATGTGAGACATAGAAGGGAGAGTAGGAAAGACAGCAGGGGACAATGAGAACAAGAGGGATGGTACCTGGTGAGGCTGAAGAGGAGTGCAGGGAATTCGGAGAGGTGGTGATGCAGTGATTCCGGGTCCGCTTGCAGCGAGAAGAACGAGAGCTGAAAGAAATAAGCATGCCATACACGATCAGAATTAGGGCCCTTGCGGCCGGAGCGGCCCCAAGGAGCGCCCCTAAGGAGCACGTCGTGCTCCTTAGGTGCGCTCCTTCGGTGCGCGCCCAAGTTGTGCGCCGCGGCGACAAGCGCCGCAGGCGCTGTGAATTTATAGTTGCAGCTCAGGATACCTTGGCAATCGCAGCCGCGGGAGCGCGGCTGCGTCACAGAGGAAGGCGGGACCAAGCAGGAGAGTGGAGCTGGACTGCCGGGTTGACGGGAATGGCAGGCACTTGGCAATCGCAGCCGCGGGAGCGCAGCTGCGTCACAGAGGAAGGGGACCAAGCAGGAGAGTGGCACTGACCACTCCATTGCGGATTGTGAGTCCTGTTCCATGATGTCTAAAAGAGGGTTACAAAATCGGGTTTTTAAATCTAAACCTTACATGTAGTACTTCTGGCATTAAAACCATAAATACATTAAAATACCAGGATAAAAACAAATCATAAAGGCACATAATTAATACAATTAATATCCATACATGAAAAAATGATATTAAGACCATAAATAATTAAAAAATTGAAAATCATAAAAGCTCAATATAAAGCACAGCTAATAGCCATACATAAGTGATTAAATACAAACGATAAACATGTATAAAATACTATGTTAAATTCATAAATATAGAAACATGAATACCATAAAAACATATTGCATATTAAAGGAGTGATAATAAAAATTACTAAATGATACTTAACAGAGCGACATTAAAAATACCACATAAACATACTAAAAGATAATAGAATCCTTCTTGTTCTGTAATTACCTGTGTGTTCTATATCAGGTACCTTGCCACTCTGTATATGCTATAGTAAAAGAGATAGAGGACTCCATGAATCATTATACCTAACACTGTTACTTATTATAAGAAGAAACAAAGAAAAAAGCGCAACAGGATCAATGTGATAGCTGTGCTTTATATTGAGCTTTTATGATTTTCAATTTTTTAATTATGGTCTTAATATCATTTTTTCATGTATGGATATTAGTTGTATTAATTATGTGCCTTTATGATTTGTTTTTATCCTGGTATTTTAATGTATTTATGGTTTTAATAATTATTTATATGTTTTTGTAGCCAAAAGCCCCTGATGAAGGCATAAGCGAAACACGGCCTGTGTCGGGCCTGGCTAACTGAGTAAGAGTGTTCTTTTAAAAAGTTCCTTCCTTGCTACCCACATTTTTTGACTGATTTCTGTTATTAGCACATGGGTTCGTGCTTTATGGTTGGACAGTAGCTTTGGTATTGTCCACTTGTCTGGACTGGTAGAGCAGGATAAATTGGAAGGAGAAATTTTACTTACCGTTAATTTCCTTTCCTGGAATCCTTCTAGACCAGTCCAAAACCCCACCCCTCTCTGTGTAAGATTGAAATAATGGCTCTGAAGAAGCAGCATTGTGGCCATCAGCGACACTTCTTTGGCCTTCTTTTCAAATGATCTACGATACCACATTACTGGCTGAAAGAGAAGATGATCTGAAACATATGCTTCTCATGATCAAGGAACATAGTCTTAAAATGGGTCTGCACCTTAATGTGTAAAGAAGACAAAGATCATGATAACTGGCAAAATCAATAGGTTCATCATTGATGGAGAAGAAATTGAAATCATAAACAACTTTAACCTACTTGGATCAACTATCAATAAAGAAGCAACAAGCAGTCAAGACATCCGATGACGCATTGCTCTTGGCAGAATGGCTATGAAAGACCTAGACAAGATTCTCAAGAGCGGAGATGTGTCTCTCCATACAAAGATTTGACTCGTTCAAGCCATGGTATTTTCAATAACATCATATGGATGCGAAAGTTGGACAGTGAAAAAGATAGCCAGGAAGAAAATTGATGCCTTTGAATTATGGTGCTGATGACGAATACTATGTATATACCATGGACTGCCCGAAGAACAAACCAGTCAGTACTAGAGGAGATAAAACCTAAGCTTTCTTTAGAAGCTCAGATGACAAGACTTCGTCTTTCGTACTTTGGACACATCATGTGAAGAGAGAGATCATTAGAAAAAGATATCATGCTTGGCATGATCGAAGGTCAACGCAAAAGAGGAAGGCTAGCAATCAGATGGATCGATACAATAACAGTAGCTACAGGTGCCAGTCTGTCAACAATGAGCTGCCTGATTGAAGACCGAACCCAGTTTAGGACAACTATCCAGAGGGTCGCCATGAGTTGACATTGACTCGACGGCACTTAACAACAACAACAACTACGAATACGATTACAGCTACAACTCTGTACATAGGTGCACCTTGTGCAAAGTCGTTCATTACCAGATGAGTTCACATACTGAAGGTGACCCTAGGGGATCCTGTATAGATACTAGGGCGGGTCTCAGAAACCTCTGGTATTTTCTTTCTCCAACATCTACAGGGGGATATAACCCACTTGTCTGGATTGGTCTAGCAGGATTCCAGGGAAGGAAATTAATGGTAAGTGAAATTTCTCTTTCTTTTTACCTTCTTTTTCTTTTTTGTTTTTAAATCTAAACCTTACATGTAGTACTTCTGGCAACAAATGTAAAATTCAGATTCTGTATTGTCCTGCTTGAAGTGCAGGAGTAGCCAAGTGCTTAGAGTAGTGGCCTGGTATTCAAGAGACTAGGGTTTGATTCTTACTGGCACTCCTTGTGGCCTTGGGTAAGTCACTATCTCCAGGAACAAGCAGGAATGAGTCTTCACATATGGGTACGTCGGTACCGACGGAGTCTGCGCGGGAACGCTTCCCAGCGTCCAATCAAAAAGCTTTTGGAAGCATCCCACCACGCCTGCGTGCTGCCTTCCCGCCTTTCCCAACTGCCTCTCCTCAGTTTTTCTTTTTCCGCGGAGCCGGCAGGATGTCCTCCTGTCACTGCAGAAAATTTCTTCTTTTATTTCTTTAGTTTTCTTGTGGTCGCGGCTGTCTTCCCCGACACCACCGGTACCGCCGGTGTTTTCTTTTCTTGTAAAATCTTCCTTTTCAAGGGATATTTTTTCTTCATAGTGTCTCACGGTTTCTCAGGCCTTTTAGGCCTCTTCTTTTTCCTTCATGGAACCGCCAGCCACTTTCTCCAAGAAATGTTCAAACTGTGGCGGTACAACTTTATTTTTAGACCCTCGAAGTCGGTGTCTAACCTGCTTGGGTCCTGACCGTTTTCCTCCGGAGCCTTTAGGCAACAGTTTGGTGAGAAGAGGTTTTCAACATCGAGGTTCCCTCGATACACAGTTTCCCTTCAACTTCAGGGCACCGTCCCTTTCTTCTTCTACATAGGATCAGGTAACCCACAAACAGTCTCTTAAGACTAGCCAGCCCTCGAGTGGTAGGTCTCATGCACAGCATGTAGACGGCTCCGGCCTTGCCCTCGAGGGCCCACTGGCTTCAAAACCCCGGCGGGAGTCTTCGGTCTCCGAAGCGTTTGAGGGGTTTCAAGTTGTTCCTGGGGTTCACTCCTCACAGAACATACCTGAGCCGTGTCCGGTGGTGGCATCCGCTTCGAGCGGTACCGATACCCCAGCATCGGCACTGGTGTTGGATGAAACACTCCTCACCAGGGATGGTCATCTGGCGTCCTTGGTGCCTTCGGGACCGGTGGATACTTTCCAGACTGACTCCATTATCGGTACCAGCACCGATACTGCCACCGACGTCTGTACCCTCCAGATGTGCATTGATAGCCTCGCTTCCTTCGATGCAGAGTCTGGAATCGATCTCCAGTCTGGAGGACCGGGTACCGACTCGCCTTGGTACCGGCTCTCGGCGGTACCGAAGGCTCGGTTCTGAAGATTCGGATCCGCAACTCTCGGTTCCTCCGAGGCCGTTTGAGTTGCCACTGGTTGATCTTCATCCACCGGTATCAGACACGGTACCGAAGTCGGTACCGATGTACACATTACCCTTGCGGTCGGTGCCTTCCATGCTTCGCTCATCAGGCTCTTTGCCCTCGATGCCGAGTTTGGAATCGATCTCTAATCTCCAGGAACAAGCAGGAATGAGTCTTCACATATGGGTATCGTTGGTACCGACGGAGCCTGCGCGGGAACGCTCCCCAGCTTCCAAAAGGAAAGCTTTTGGGAGCATCCCACAGCGCCTGCGCGCTGCCTTCCCGCCTTTCCCAACCGCCTCTCTCCAGTTCTTCTTTTCCGCGGAGCCAGCAGGTCATGTTTCCTGTCACCGCTGAAGAATTTCTTCTTTTCTTTTCTTTTTCTTTAGTCGCGTGTTTGCCTTCTCGACTCCGAACCGGTACCACCGGTCTTTTTTCTTTCTTTCTAAAAAAACCCCCCAAAAACTACTCTTTTCTTACTTCACTGCATTTTTTCTTCTGGGGGCCTTAGGCCTACAGATATATTTTTCCTCATGGAAAAACCCACCTCCGGGTTTAAAAAGTGCACAAAGTGCAGTGGCACTATTTCTGTCACTGACACCCATGACTGGTGTCTAAAATGTTTAGGTCCTGACCACTCCATTGCGGATTGTGAGTCCTGTTCCATGATGTCTAAAAGAGGGTTACAAAATCGGGCAGCCAAGCTCAGTACCCTGTTTCCCTCCGATGCAGCTTCTGTGGCATCGACGTCTTCCAGGGCTTCTCCTTCATCCCATGGATCTCAGGTAACCAAACTTAAATCCGGCCGGTCCTCAAAGAGTACATCTCCCTCTAAGTATCGAGATGCCCCCGGGCTTACTCTTGAGGAATCCACACCGGCAAAATTACCCCGGCGGGAGGCTCCGGCTTCCAAAGCTCTATCTATGGGGTCACAGGTTGACATCGATGGCTCGGCCTCGACCGATCACCTGTTACAATGTTCTGGGTTACCGGCGGTTTCCACCGGCACCGACTTCCAGACATTGGTGGCGTCGATGGATCAGAATATTCTGACCGTGCAGCGTGCCATCACGGCATTCATACAAGCTGCGACGCCTACGGTACTGCAACAAACCCCGTTGTCGGTACCGGTACCGATTCCGGTACCGGATCTGATATCGGTTCCGATACCGGTACCGCTTGCATCAACATCAGCGTCGATGGCAGCGGTACGCTATCCAGTGATGCCCATCAGTACCGACTCGGTACCGATTACTCCTGATGTCGATACCCCCCGGTATGCGTATCGGGCTCTGCGAGAGCATCCAGACAGTCGATACTTCGATTCCTCTGAAGACTGATACATCAGAGGCCTCTATTGAAGCATCGGGGATCCTTCCTCAGGAACCCTCTTCTCCAAAAAGGAGAATGTCTCCTCCTGAAGGCTTGTCTTTTCAGGACTTCATCAGGGAGGCGGCCAGAGGCCTGTCCATCTCAGTGGCCTCTGAAACTGAACCTAGATCCAAAAATTAGATATCCTACAATATCCTAAGGCTCCTAAAGAGGCAGCCACCTTACCAATACATGAGATTCCTTATGATCACATGTTGGGCATATGGGAGACTCCTCTTTCCACCTCCCCTCATTCTCGAAGGTTGGACACCATGTATCGTGTTCCTCCTTGTCCTGGTTTTCATAAGACTCAGCTTCCTCACCACTCCATTGTGGTAGAATCTGCTATGAAAAAAATCAAGAGTACAAAAAGGCACTCCTCTGCTCCTCCAGGAAGAGAATGCAGAACCTTATATGCCTTTGACAGGAAAATCTTCCAGGCCAGTATGCTTGTGGCCAGAATCAACTCCTATAGTCTCTATATGGGGATGTTTCTGAAAGAAGTTACAGATCATCTGCAAACCTTATCTCCTTTTATGTCAGAAGATAAGAGAGAAGAATATATCACCTGGCTTAAACATGCACAGGATGTATCCAAGTTTTCCAACCTTGCAGCCTTTGACTCTTTTGAGGGTGCCAGTAGAGCCTCGGCTATTGCCATAGGTGCACGCAGAGTTGCTTCGCTGCAAGCCTCTGATTTGGAATCCTGGGTACAGGATGGTCTAGGTAACCTTCCCTGTACAGGGGAAAACCTGTTTGGCAAAGATTGGCAAGCAAAGGCCAACCAGATGGATGCTGAAAATTCTGCTTTAGATAGACTTTCAAAGTCTACTACTGCTCCTTTTAAAAAGAGGTTGTTCAAAAAAGGATCTTTCCCAAAAAAAAGGGAAATTTTCTTCTGGTTATGGTCAGGCCTCTTCTCAAGGTCGTTTTGCTACAAAGAGACAGCAACAACCAAAACAGACCAAGCCTCAGGCTGCGAGGACTGCTACGGCCCAACAGCCTCAGCCTCCTCAGGGTCTTTGACTTTCCACTAGGGAACATAGCCTTTCTGGCTCTAGAACATCCAGAGCCTCTCACCATCCCAGGAAGGTTAGCTCACTTTGCTCCCAGATGGGAACAAATCACAGCAGAGCAATGGACCCTCTCCATCATACGGGATGGGTACAAGCTTCATTTCTTAAACCTTCCTCCTCACACCATGGTGAAACAGTTCAATTCTCCAACATCTCTCCTCAACCTTCTGGGTCAAGAGATTGCTACCCTTCTTGCCCAAGGGGCAATAGAAGAAGTACCTCTTCTTCAACAGGGCTCAGGGTTCTACTCCCCTTATTTTCTCATCCCAAAGAAAACGGGGGGCTACAGACCCATATTATATCTCAGAGAGTTGAACAAGTTTCTATGCAAGGAGAAATTCAAGATGACTTCTCTCGGAACTCTCCTTCCATACCTCCAGAGTCAGGACTGGCTTTGTTCTCTAGATCTCAAGGATGCGTACACCCATGTCCTCATCCATCCAACTCACAGAAGGTTCCTTCGGTTCCTTTACCAAGGAAAGCACTACCAATACAAAGTGCTTCCTTTCGGTCTGGCCTCTGCTCCAAGAGTGTTCACAAAATGCATGGCAGTAGTAGCTGCATTTCTGCGCACTCTAGGGATATTCGTATTCCCATATCTTGACGACTGGCTCATCCGAGCTCCATCCCAGTCAGAGGCCCAGGCTTGCCTGGCCTGCACAAAGCGTGTTCTTCAGTATCTGGGACTGGTAATCAACATTCCAAAATCCCATCTCACCCCTACTCAGTCTCTAGAGTTTATAGGGGCCTTACTGGATACCACAACTGCAAGGGCCTATCTTCCCCAGGCCCGTTGCCTACGCTTGGTGCAGTTAGCCTCCCAGATTCAGTTAAAATCCCATTTAACTGCTCGAGAGATGTTGCAACTCTTAGGCCACATGGCATCCACGATGCATGTGGTTCCTTATGCTCGCCTTCACATGAGGGCAGCTCAGTGGACCCTATCCACCCAATGGACCCAGGCATCAGGTTGCCTGTCAGACAAAATAGCAACCTGCAGTCGCCTCTTTTGGTCCCTCCACTGGTGGAAGTCCACTCAAAATCTGTTGCTGGGGTCCCCCTTTCAACAGGTGTTACCCCAAGCAACCCTTACAACAGATGCATCTCCAAGATCTCTCGACCCAAGGCATCTGGTCTCCACAGGAGACATCTCTACATATCAACCTCTTAGAGCTCAGAGCAATCTTTCTGGCTCTCGGAGTCTTCCACACCCTGCTCAGCTACAAGACAGTCCTCATCCACACGGACAACCAGGTAGCCATGTTCTACGTGAACAAGCAGGGAGGGACTGGCTCTCTGTCGCTTTGCAACGAAGCTCTGAGATTATGGGCCTTCGCCAGAGAGCATCAAATCCATCTCATGGCAGTGTATCTTCCAGGGGTTCAAAACTCTTGGGCAGACAGACTCAGTCGAGTTCTGCTTCCACACGAATGGTCCCTCCATGGGGACCAGATAACCAGGATTTTTCGGATTTGGGGTACCCCAGACATAGACCTGTTTGCAAGTCCGTGGAATGCCAAACTTCCCCGGTTTTGTTCCACGATTCCATGTCAGAGAGTTCAGGCCGGGGATGCCTTCCTCCTTCATTGGGGGCAAGACTTCCTCTATGCCTTTCCACCTAATCTCCAGGAACAAGCAGGAATGAGTCTTCACACGTGGGAGACGTCGCCGACGGAGCCCGCACGGGAATGCTCCCCAGCATCCAATCAGAAAGCCTTTGGAAGCATACCCCGCGCCTGCGCGGTGGCTTCCCGCCCTTCCTACTGCCTCTCCCCAGTTTTTCGTTTTCCGCGGAGCAGGCAGGACGTCCCTCCTGCCACCGCAGAAATTTTCCCCTTTTTTCTTGTTTCTGTAGTCACGGCTTTTTCCCGCCGACGGTGGCACCTCCGTGCCCCTTTTCTTTCTTTTCAATTATTTTTCATTTAATTTTCGTCGCCCCCTCTGGGCGCTAAGGCCTACCGGGCTTACAGCATGGAGCCTCCCTCACTGCGGGGACTTAATTTTCCACTTGGACTCCAATGCCTGGTGCCTCTTCTGTTTGGGGCCTGACCCTTTTTTCCCGGATTCCCCGGGCTACAGTGTCGGGAGAAGACCCTCCCTTTTTTGGGTATCCCTCGACGACGTCTTCGCGCCCAAGGCGCGGTCGTCGGGTTGTTCTTCTCTCCAGGATCAGGTAACCACACAACAGTCTGTTAAGACTAGCCAAGTCTTGAGGGGCGAGTCTCATGCACGGCATGGCGATGGCTCCGGCCAAACCCTCAAGTCCCCCTTGGCTAATATACCCCGGCGGGAGTCCTCGGGCTCCAAAGAATTTACGGGGTTTCGGGATGTTCCTGAGGATCGCTCCTCACAGAACATTCCCGAGCCATGCCCGAGGGAGGTACCCGCTTCGAGCGGTGCCGATTCCCCGGCATCGGCTTCGGCGTCTGGTGTTCCACTCTTCGCCAGGGATCGTCAGCTGGTGTCCTCGGCGCTTCCGGGGCCGATCGACTCGACCGGCTCTGACCTCCCTACATCCAATCCATGCTCGGGTGTGGTATCCACTCCGGGTGGTACTGAGCCCCCGGCATCGGCGTCGGTGTCGAGCGTTCCGCTCCTCACCGAGGATCGTCGGCTGCTGTCCTCGGCGCCTCCGGGGCCGATCGACTCGGTCCAGTCTGGCGTTCCTCCATCCCTGCCATGCGCGGGGGTGGTACCCGCTACGGGCGGTACCGACCCCTCGACGTCGGCGTCGGTGTCGAGCGTTCCGCTCCTCACCGGGGATTGGCAGCTGCGGTCCTCGGCGCCTCTGGGGCCGACCGACTCGCGCCGGTATGGCGTTCCTACTGGGGTAGTATCTGCTTCGGGCGGTGCCGACCCGTCGGTGTCGAGTGACCCGCTCCCCACCGGGGATCGCCAGCCGCTGTCCTCGGCACCTCTGGGGCCGATCGACTCGACATAGTCTGGCGGCCCTACGTTCAGGCCATGCGCGGAGGTGGTACCCGCTTCGAGCGCGCCGGCGTTGATGGTTCCACCCCTCGCCGGGGATGGTCATCTGGCCTCACTCCCCTCGGGGCCGCTCGCTTCGACCCGCGCTGGGTCGCCGGTATCCCAGCCCTGCGCAAGAGTGGTACCGGGTTTGAGCGGCGCCGGTCCGCCGGCGACGGCAGGGGCGTCGAGCACGAGGGACCGCCATCGACCTCCGGGGACCTCGGGGTATGTCGACCAGCACACGGGCGACCCCCTGGCATTGACGCGGCCGTCGAGGGCCCCGCCCTTTTCTAGAAAAGGGCCTCGGGGTCTTCGATCGCTTCGATCCAACCTGGATCTGCGCCGCCCCGCAACGGTACCCCGATGTCGGCGCAGGGGCTTTGCACTCCCCCCCCCCCCCGCAGGGACTCATCGTCGGGTGACCTGGGTCCCCTTGGGGATGGGCCGTATGCCCCTGAAGGATTTCCCTCCGGGTCGGACGGGTTCGAGAGGGGGCCCGGCATCGGGCAGTGCCCGCCGATCGACATCGGCGCCGGCGTCAGATGACCCCCTCTTTACCAAGCTCTGTCCTTGGGGGCCCTTGATGCTCGCGGCACCGATCAGCTCGGTTCCGATCCGCGCTCCGGGATCTCCACCACCAGTGCGGTCACTCCCGCCGGGGCCCTCTAGAAGGGAGTCGATCTCCTCGCTCGGTTGGATGCCCAGCCTGGATTCGGTGTCCAGCCTTGAAAGCCTGGCCACTACACGTCTCGGGATCGGCCCCTGTCCCCTCCTGCGACGCAGAGCGGAGACCGCAGGCCCCTGCCCTCCGGCGGCCGCGGAATCGCTTCAATTGCCGGGAGCAGCGCCGCCCTCGGGTTCGGAGCCGAGGCCGATTCCTGCGGCGCCGTCGGGGCCATCGACCCTTTCGATGCCTAGCTTGGAATCAATTCCAGGAGCCGACGACGCCATGTTGACTGCCCCAATCCGGGTCGGTTGGTCCCCTCCTCTGCCCAGCGGGCATCAGCCCGAGCGGCCTCTTAGTGCCCTGGCGGCCTCTCCCGCCATAACTTCTCCGGGAGAGCCGCCTTTTCAGGATTTCCTCCTTGACATGGCGGACTTGCTGGCCATCCCTATTCCGGACCTAAGTCCAGGCCCTGCGGAACAGGCAGCCGTGATGCTTCCTCTGCATCCCTCCCTGCAGGATCTCCTGCTGGGGGCTTGGCGGTCGCCTTTTAGTGTTCTGGCGTCGTTGACTGCGATGCATGCTCTGTATCGGGTGCCCCC
Source organism: Ichthyophis bannanicus (assembly GCA_033557465.1). Classification (NCBI taxonomy): domain Eukaryota; kingdom Metazoa; phylum Chordata; class Amphibia; order Gymnophiona; family Ichthyophiidae; genus Ichthyophis; species Ichthyophis bannanicus. The sequence goes on along the minus strand of CM066038.1, from coordinate 308,902,888 downwards.
CTCCCCGGGTTTTCGGCAGCACCAGCTTCCACATCAGTCCATTGTGGTGGAATCGGCGCTGAGGAAGGCCGGAAGCAAGGAGAAGCATTCTTCTCGCCCTCCAGGCCGCGCCTCGAAGACGCTAGATATTCTAGGACGTCAAGCCTTCCAAACATCTATGCTGGCGGCCAGAATTATTTCATATATATTTTATATGAGTCTGTCGCTCCGGGAGGTCACCGAGAGGTTATCTCGGTTATCCCCCTTCGTATCTGCAACCAAGGCCTTTGAATATTCCTTGCTTTTTTATCACTGCAGGAATATCTCCGGATTCCTTTCTCATGCTTCTCTGGACTCCTTCCTGTCGGTCAGCAGATCCTCTGCTGTTGCCATTAGAGCACGCCGTACAGCATGGTTGCAGGCGTCTGAGTTGTGTAGACGGGCTCAGCACAACCTGGGTAATTCTCCCTGTGACGGAGATCACCGCTTCAATAGCGAAGCCTTACGTCAGGTCGCACAGTGCTTCGCTAACCTTCCCAGAGTTAGCAGCCATCCTAGGGCCCGGCTCCCCCCCGGCGGTGGGAAACGCCTCTCCAGACTCCCCTTCCCCAGGAAGAGGAAATGTGAGCCCTCCGCCCACCCGCCGGGCGCGCCCAAGCAAGGGACCTCTCACCCCGGGTTGATGTCCCCGGGCCCGCACCAGGACTCTCATACTAAGCATTTTTAGGCTCAGGTGGGCGGCTGCCTGCACTTAACCCTCTTACCAGAAGTTTAAAATTGAGCTCTACTCTGGGGCTCGTTCAGTTGACAAATGGTTCGGGGACTTATCTAGGGGTTCAGGTATTCTCCTTCTGTTGGAAAAGGAGATCACCTCTACTCCGTGATAGCTATGGCCCACGGTCAACTTACTTACCCTTCGGTACGTCCCCGAACCCTTCTCAGCAGTATTCCCCTGCTGATTGCTTCCGTACCGGAATTCCCCTTCCAGGCGCTATAGTCCCCCAATGCTTACCAAGGACTATACCCTCATGTCCTCCGATTGTGCGGGGGACGAGTTTCTGCGTGCAGGTCCTGGGGACACATATAGGGCCTCCAGCCCCCTGTGGCGTTCTACCAGACTGATGCTATCCTCCGTCCCCCACGCTACCGCGCTGTTGGTTCGCCGATCTGCCCTTGTCCTCCGGAATAGATCCCTCTACTGACGGATCTTGATGCCACCTCTCCAGGTGGACTTTCTGTGGATCAATGGCAGATCCGCCTTACCAGGGTGATGCTCATGGAGGTAGGCCCCTCGACGTACCTGCGTTAGTACCGGAGTGGGCGTTCTCATGTCCACCGGCTTAGATATACTAGATATCACCTGCTCGATAGGCGCCTATTGGGGGATGCCCACAGTACCTGTGTTCTACCGCCTATTTTCCCTATGGCCGGTACTCACGCCCCCCCCCCCCCCCGGGGTCCGGCCAGTCCGCCTGCCCATTCCTCGATCGGCCTGCAGACTGGTGGTACTCTACTGCTGTGAAGTCAACAGCTCCTTTTTTCAGTTAGGTCCTCCTCCCGGAGGTCCGGACCCTTGTCTCCCTATCTCTCGCTAGGGCAGACTGTGTACTCCTTCTGCTCCGGGGTACACCCCTACTCTTCTCCGGAATAGGCTCTCTAGTTCGGCTAGTCTTCTACTGTTAGTCCTCTGAGTTATGGACTCTACTCCTAAGGGAGTGCTCAGCTTTGCATTAAGCCTCCTGGAAGACCTGCCGTCCTTCTCCTGACCCAGCTGACGCCTGGATCTCCTAGCCTTCCGGATTTGGAACTTCCTCCTCGCTGCGGTGAAGTTCCCTTGACAACCTCGCTACTGCGTCTCCAGTACCTTCATCACAGGTCTACTTCCGACAACTCGGTAGCTAAGCTCTACAGGGTTCTAAATCATTAATTCATTGAAACTTAATGGCCGGTAAGCTCTATATGGTACTAGGTCATTTACTCATTAAATGCTTAATGATACTCTTCATACATCCCTCTGACTACTCTTCCTGTAGCCTGGGTTTTTTTTTGCTGTATCTTAAAGATACCTGTTCTGCACTCTAAAGACTTTCCTCTGTAGTCTTTAGATTCGCTGTTCCTCTACAGCTTCCTCTATTCAACTCCTGCCCTCCATCCCTCAGGGGATGCCGGGGATTCAGGTTGGGCAAATGCCTTCCCGTCCTGGGCTGCGCTTATGGGATCTCCCCGGGCATCCTTAGCTAGGGAGTCCCCACGTGTGAAGACTCATTCCTGCTTGTTTCTGGAGATAGCACAGTTACTTACCTGTAACAGGTGATCTCCGGAACAGCAGGAATTAGTCTTCACAACCCGCCCACCTCCCCTAGGAGTTGTATCTTTTCTATCTATTCCTTCCTCTCTTCTCCTTCCGGCTCAGCTATGAAACTCAACTGGGGAGAGGCAGTAGGAAGGGCGGGAAGCCACCGCGCAGGCGCGGGGTATGCTCCCAAAGGCTTTCTGATTGGATGCTGGGGAGCATTCCCGTGCGGGCTCCGTCGGCGACGTCTCCCACGTGTGAAGACTAATTCCTGCTGTTCCGGAGATCACCTGTTACAGGTAATTAACTGTGCTTTCCCCTCATCCCCAAGACAATGTTCAAGCTTCAGAGAGACAAGGGATCTATGATCCTCATAGCACCACATTGGCCACGCCAAGTGTGGTACCCTCTACTTCTGCATCTCTCTCAAGCTCCCTCCCTGGATCTGGGGTCTGCTCCAGATCTCCTCTCCCAGGAGGAGGGAACCTTGTGGCACCCAAATCCTCAGTCTCTTCATCTCAGGGCCTGGTTGCTGAAGGCCTAGACCTTCAGGATTTACACCTTTCTCAGCAAGTGAAGGATATCCTTCATGCTTCCAGAAAGCCTTCCACCAGACGTTCCTATGCTTTTAAATGGAAAAGGGTTTCCATTTGGTGTGCAGAGAAGGGTCTCAGCCCTCTTGCAATACCTTTGAATTCTTTACTAGACTATTTGCTGCATTTATCCCATGCAGGCCTTAAAACAAATTCAATCGGAGTCCATTTGAGTGCTATTGCAGCATCCCTTAAGCCTCTCAGTGGACAACCTATTTCCTCTCATCCTCTTATAGCAAGATTCATGAGAGGCCTTCTTTTGACTAAACCTCCCATTAGACCACCTCCAGTGGCATGGGACTTGAATCTGGTTCTTGGTCAGCTTATGAAGCCACCCTTTGAACCCTTAGCCACTACCTCCTTGAAATTCCTTTCCTGGAAGGTTATTTTTCTCATTGCAGTCACCTCAGCTCGCCGTATCAGTGAGTTGCAAGCTTTAGTGGCTAGTCCTCCTTATACAAGGTTCCATCATGACAAGGTAGTCCTCAGAACTAATCCACACTTTATGCCTAAAGTGGTCTCCCCTTTTCATCTGAACCAGGAGGTGTATTTACCTGTCTTTTTTCCACGACCTCATGCATCAAGTGCAGAGAGGAATCTTCATACCCTGGATTGTAAAAGAGCACTTGCTTTCTACTTACAAAGGACACAGCAACATAGAAAGTCCTCTCAACTTTTTGTTGCTTTTGATCCTTCTCATTTAGGACTTCCAGTCTCTAAGAGAACTCTGTCCAATTGGATTGCTCAGTGTATTTCCTTCGCCTACCAGAGTAAGAACCTTTCTCTGGAGGGCCATGTCACAGCTCACAATGTGAGGGCCATGGCAACCTCTATGGCTCATCTAAACTCTGTGTCCATCGACCAAATCTGTCGAGCGGCCACCTGGGCATCGGTTCATACCTTCACAGCCCATTACTGCTTGGACAAGGACTCCCGCCGGGATGCCTTGTTTGGTCAGGCTGTTTTCAAACACCTGTTCCATACCTAATCAACTCCTACCCTCCATACCTTACTGGATGCCTGAGATTCATGGGTGGAGGTGGAGCCCTTCCCAGGGACTCACAATCTGGGTGATCTCCCAGGCATCTCTTGCTGGGGAGTCCCCATATGTGAAGACTCATTCCTGCTTGTTCCTGGAGATAGCACAGTTACTTACCTGTAACAGGTGATCTCTGGGAACAGCAGGAATAAGTCTTCACAACCCACCCACCTCCCCTAGGAGTTGTATCTCTCTATCTATCTTTTCTTTCCTCTCTCTCTCTTTGTCTCAGCTTTGAAACTCGAACTGGAGAGAGGCGGTTGGGAAAGGCGGGAAGGCAGCGCGCAGGCACTGTGGGATGCTCCCAAAAGCTTTCCTTTTGGACGCTGGGGAGCGTTCCCGCGCAGGCTCCGTCAGTACCGACGATACCCATATGTGAAGACTTATTCCTGCTGTTCCCAGAGATCCCCTGTTACAGGTAAGTAACTGTGCTGTCTGGAAGAATGGGTACCAACACGTTTTGGTACCGACACCGATCGATACCGGAGGCTCGGTACCGAGGTTAGCAGCCGGAGGTTTTCGGTTACCTCGGTACCGATTGAACTGTCACCGATGGCTGCTCCGGTGTCTGTGTCGGGCTCGGCTCCGACTTCGGTACCGGTATCTGCATCGGTACCGGTATCCACAGTAGCATCGTGGCCAACTCCTGCCATGCTTTTTTCAACAAGATCGCTCCCTTCTATACTAAGGGGCTTGTTTACAAAGCCGCGGTAGTGGTTCGCGATCGCGATCGCAACCGCGGCCCCATTGAAATCAATGGGGCCGCGGCTCCGATTACGATCGCAAACCGCTACCGCGGCTTTGTAAACAAGCCCCTAAGCTTGGAGTCGATACCTGGCATGGACAATGTGGTACTGACGGTCGCTGCTCCTGACAGCCAGTACTGGCGACCATCCCTTAAGGATTCCACACTGCATCGTGCAGGATCTTCTATTCCTATATATTTGGATAGCTCTATCTCCAGGAACAAGCAGGAATGAGTCCTCACATATGGGTACGTCGGAACCGACGGAGCCTGCGCGGGAAAGCTCCCCAGCTTCCCAGAAAGGAAGCTTTTGGGGCCTCCCACAGCGCATGCACGCTGCCTTCCCGCCTTCCTGACCAACTCTCCTCAGTTAGTTCTTCTTTTTCCGCGGAGCCAGCAGGTCGTGTTCCTGTCACCGCTGAAGAAATTGTTATTTTAATTTGTTTTTTTGACCGCGTGTCTGCCTTCCCCGATTCCGTACCGGTACCGCCGGTCTTTTTTCATTTATTTCTTAAAAAAAAAAATAATTACTTTTTCCTCACTTGGTGTGTTTTTTCTGTGAGGCCTCTAGGCCTTCTCAGATTCTCCCTCATGGAAAAACCAGCATCTGGTTTTAAAAAATGCACCAAGTGTACCAGTACTATTTCAGTCACAGATACCCATGAGTGGTGTCTTAAATGTTTGGGGCCTGACCATTCCATTCCGGATTGTCCATCCTGCTCTCTGATGTCCAAACGGGGCTTACAGAACAGAGCAGCTAAGTTTCATATGCTGTTTTCTACGGATACTCCAGCATCAACATCCTCCAGGTCTTCCTCTCCTGATGGATCTCAGGTAACCAAACATTCTTCAGGCAGGTCCTCAATGGGCAAATCTCCCTCTAAGCAGCGAGAGGCCCTTGGGTTTGACCCTGAGGACCCTGCCCCAGCCAAACAACCCCGGCGGGAAGCTCCGGCTTCCAAAGCTCCTCCTATGGGGTTACAGGTACACATCGATGGCACGGCCTCGACCGATCTCCTGTTAGACTGCTCTGGGGTACCGGCTAACACCGGTACCGACATCCAGGGAGTTGTGGCGACTATGGGTACTATGGTACAATCCATGCAGCAGGCCATACTGGCTTTCATTAACACTGCAACGCCCTCGGTACTGCGACAATCGGTTCCGACTCCGGTTCCGGTACCGCAATCGATACCGGTACCCAGAGCATCTACTTCCAGTAGTATGCCGGTTCCGGTCTCCGGTTCCGGAGATTTTCTCGATACCGCTCCGATTCCCGGTACACCCGATGTCGATACCGGTCGGTACGCGTATCGATCTCTGGAAGCAAATAGACGGCACTTTGAATCTTCTGAAGATTCTGATACCTCAGATGATTCTGCTGATGCCTCTTTTACTCTTCCAGAGGAGCCCTCTTCTCCAAAAAGGAGAATGTCTCCTCCAGAGGATTTGTCCTTTCAAGACTTGAAGTAGGTAAAGGACTTTCCATATCTGTAACCTCTGAAAAGGAACCTAGAGCAAAAAAATTGGATATTTTAGGATACTCTCAGGTTCCGAAAGAGGCAGCCACCTTACCCATACATGAAATTCTTCAAGAACACATGATGGACTTGTGGGAGGCTCCTCTCACCCTATCTCCACATTCTCGACATTTGGACACCATGTATCGGGTTCCTCCTTCTCCTGGTTTTCAAAAAACTCAGCTTCCTCACCACTCTATTGTGCTGAAGTCTGCTATGAAAAAGATAGAGTACCAAAAGGCACTCTTCTACCCCTCCAGGAAGAGAATGTAGGACTCTGGATGCTTTTGGTAGAAAAATCTTCCAAGCTAGCATGCTTATTGCCAGAATCAATTCATACAGCCTCTATATGGGCATGTTTTTGAAAGAGATTGCATTGACGATACGTCATTTTCTCCCCTTTATCCCAGAGGATAAAAAGGAGGAGTTCCTTCTTTTGCTAAAGCAAACTCAAGATGTTTCAAAGTTCTCCAACAGAGCAGCCTTTGACTCTTTTGAGGGAGCTAGCAGAGCCTCTGGCATTGCCATAGCTGCTCGCAGACTTGCTTGGCTCCAGGCCTCTGATTTGGAACCCTGGGTACAAGAAGGCTTGGGCAATCTGCCCTGTACAGGTGAAAATCTGTTTGGCAAGGAGTGGCAAATCAAAGCCACTCAAATGGATGCAGAGAATGCTGCTTTAGATAGACTTTCTAAGTCTACCTCTACCCCTGCCAAGAAAAAACCTTTTAAGAAGCCTTTCTATAAAAAGACCAGATTTTCCACAAATACTGGCCAGTAATCTTCCCAAGTTCGCTTTGCTCCTAAGCGTCAGCAATCTAAACAGGCCAGAACAAAGTCTACAGGGGCTGCTACAGTCCAGCAGTCCCAACCCCCTCAGAGTTTTTGACTTGATTATAGAGAACTTAACCTTTCTGGCTCTGCAACAACCAGAGCCTCTCACCATTCCAGGAAGGTTAACTCATTTTGCTCCCAGATGGGAACAAATCACATCAGAACAGTGGACCCTCTCTATCATCAGAGAGGGCTACAAACTACATTTCTCCAACCTTCCTCCACATACCATGGTGAGACAATTCAATTCTCCCCCATCTCTCCTGTACCTGTTGGGCCAGGAGGTGACCACTCTTCTTCCCCAAAAGGCAATAGAAGAGGTTCCTCTTCCTCAACAAGGGTCAGGTTTTTACTCCCCTTATTTTCTCATTCCCAAGAAAACAGGGGGGTACAGACCCATTCTGGATCTCAGAGAATTGAACAAATTCCTATACAAGGAGAAATTCAAGATGCTTTCTCTAGGCACTCTCCTTCCATACCTACAGAGTCAGGACTGGCTTTGTTCTCTAGATCTCAAGGATGCGTACACACATATACTCATCCATCCATCCCATAGAAAATTCCTACGGTTTCTGTTCCAGGGAAAACATTTCCAATACAGAGTACTTCCCTTCGGTCTAGCTCTGCTCCAAGGGTATTTACCAAATGCATGGCAATAGTAGCTGCATTTCTACGCACACTGGGAATCTTTGTCTTCCCATACCTGGACGACTGGCTCATCCGAGCTCCATCTCAGTCTGAGGCTCAGACTTCCCTGGACCACACCAGACGCATACTGCAGTATCTGGGACTTGTCATCAATCTGCCAAAGTCTCAACTCACCCCTACTCAGTCCCTAGAATTCATAGGGGCCTGGCTAGATACCACCACTGCAAGGGCCTATCTTCCTCAGGCCCGTTGCAACCGTCTAGTGCACTTGGCCTCTCAAATTCAGTCCAGAAGCCACTTGACTGCCAGGGAGATGCTACAACTGCTAGGCCACATGGCATCCACAGTTCATGTGGTGCCTTATGCTCGCCTACATATGAGAGCAGCTCAATGGACCTTGTCCTCCCAGTGGACCCAAGCATCAGGAGCTCTCTCAGACCAAATAGCAACCTCAAAACGTCTTTTTTGGTCTCTCCAATGGTGGATATCCACTCAAAATCTGTTGTTGGGGGCCCCCTTCCAACCTTTATTACCCCAAACAACTCTCACTACAGATGCCTCCCAAACAGGTTGGGGAGCTCATCTCCAAGACCTCTCCACTCAGGGCACTTGGTCTCCACAGGAGACCACCCTTCATATCAACCTTTTGGAGCTGCGAGCAATTTTCCTTGCTCTCAAGGTCTTTCATACCCTCCTCATCAACATGACAGTCCTTGTTCATACCGACAATCAAGTAGCCATGTTCTACATAAACAAACAAGGAGGGACTGGCTCTCTGTCGCTTTGCAACGAAGCTCTAAAATTGTGGGTCTTCGCCAGAGAGCATCATATCCATCGCCTGGCAGTGTACCTCCCAGGAATCCAAAACTCTTGGGCAGACAGACTCAGTCGAGTTCTGCTTCCACACGAATGGTCCCTGCACATGGATAAGGTACTCAGAATCTTTCGGAAATGGGGAACCCCAGACATAGACCTGTTTGCAAGTCCGTGCAATGCCAAACTTCCCCGGTTCTGTTTCAGAATCCCGTGTCAGGCCAAGGATGCCTTCCTCCTTCATTGGGGTCAGGCCTTCCTGTATGCCTTTCCACCCATTCCTTTGATTCCCAAGACTCTATTCAAACTTCAGAGGGATCAAGGATCTATGATCCTCATAGCTCCACGCTGGCCACGCCAAGTGTGGTACCCTCTACTTCTGCATCTCTCCCAGGCACCCTCCCTGGATCTAGGAGCTGCTCCAGACCTTCTGTCTCAAGAGGAGGGGACTTTGTGGCACCCAAACCCCAAGTCCCTTCACCTCAGAGCTTGGTTACTGAAGGCCTAGACCTTCAAGACTTCAATCTTTCTCAACAGGTGAAAGATGTCCTCCATGCATCTAGGAAACCTTCCACCAGGCGTTCTTATGCTTTTAAATGGAAAAGATTTTCCATTTGGTGTGCTGAAAAAGGTCTTAACCCTCTAGCACTACCTTTGAATTCTTTACTCGAATATCTCCTGCATCTTTCCAATGCAGGACTTAAAACCAATTCTGTAAGGGTCCATTTGAGTGCTATTACAGCATCTCTTCAGCCTATCAATGGACAACCTGTTTCCTCTCATCCTCTTATTGCAAGATTCGTGAGAGGCCTAACCTTAACTAAACCTCCCATTCGACCTCCTCCGGTGGCATGGGACTTAAACGTGGTTCTTGGTCAGCTTATGAAGCCACCCTTTGAACCCTTAGCCACTACCTCCTTGAAATTTCTTTCCTGGAAAGTCATTTTCCTTAGTGCAATCACTTCTGCTCGCCGCATCAGTGAACTGCAGGCTTTAGTGGCTAATCCACCTTATACAAGGTTCCATCATGATAAGGTATCCTTAGGACAAATCCCCACTTTATGCCTAAAGTGGTCTCACCTTTTCATCTTAATCAAGAGGTATATCTACCTGTCTTTTTTCCAGCTCCTCATGCATCTAGTGCAGAGAGGAACCTACATACGTTAGATTGTAAAAGAGCTCTTGCCTTTTACATCCACAGGACACAGCAACATAGAAAGTCTTCTCAACTTTTTGTTGCTTTTGATCCTTCTCATTTAGGACTTCCAGTCTCAAAAAGAACACTGTCCAATTGGATTGCTCAGTGTATTTCTTTTGCTTACCAGAGTAAGATCCTTTCTCTGGAAGGCCATGTCACAGCTCACAATGTGAGAGCCATGGCCACATCTATGGCTCATCTTCATTCTGTATCCATCGATCAGATCTGTCGAGCAGCCACCTGGGCCTCGGTTCATACCTTCACAGCCCATTACTGCTTGGACAAGGACTCCCGCCGGGATGCCTTGTTTGGTCAGGCTGTCCTCAGACACCTGTTCCATTCTTAAACAACTCCTGCCCACCTTCCCTGAATGGATGCCTGAGATCCATAGGAAGATGAGGAATTCTTGCAGGGGGATCTCCCCGGCATCTGAGCTAGGGAGTCCCCATATGTGAGGACTCATTCCTGCTTGTTCCTGGAGATAGCGCAGTTACTTACCTGTAACAGGTGATCTCTGGGAACAGCAGGAATTAGTCCTCACAACCCACCCACCTCCCCTAGGAGTTGTATCTCTCTCTCTCTCTTTCCTTTCCTCTCTCTATTGTCTCAGCTTTAAACTCGAACTGAGGAGAGTTGGTCAGGAAGGCGGGAAGGCAGTGCGCATGCGCTGTGGGAGGCCCCAAAAGCTTCCTTTCTGGGAAGCTGGGGAGCTTTCCCGCGCAGGCTCCGTCGGTTCCGACGTACCCATATGTGAGGACTAATTCCTGCTGTTCCCAGAGATCACCTGTTACAGGTAAGTAACTGTGCTTTCGGTGCTCAGGCTAGTTCTTCAGATCTAACCTGTCCATAGGAGATTCCCGTTGGAGATTGCTCTTTTCAGAGTTTCCTCCTGGATATAGCAAGATCCCTTGCCATTCCTCTCCCGGGACATGATCCTGCACAAGGCTCTGTTTCTACCAAAGCAAAGGAGAACATAATGCTTCCTTTGCATCATTCCTTGCAGGATCTTTTTCTAGGAATGTGGGAAACACCTTTAAGGGTACCCCCACCTTCCAGAGCAACTGATCTCTTATATCAGGTGCCCCCCCTCTCCAGGGTTTCAAAAGACTCAACTTCCTCATCATTTCATAGTAGTGGAATCAGCAATGAGGCGGGTAAAGAGTAAGAAAAAGCACTCTTCTTATCCGCCAGGGCGTGAGTCTAAGATACTAGATGCCTTTGGACGTCAAACCTTCCAGACATCTATGCTTTCTGCAATAATTCTCTCATATATTTTTTATATGAGTTTATCTCTTGAGGAGGTCACAAAGCAATTACATCTTTTGACTCCTTCCCTTCCAGAGTCCAAGAGTGCAGGCTATTCTTCACTGCTTAAGCATCTTCAGAATATCTCTTGGTTTCTTACTCATGCTTCCCTAGACTCTTTTGAGTCTGTTAGCAGGACTTCTGCTATAACTATAGGGGCACGACGTAGAGCCTGGCTCCGAGCTTCAGACTTGGACAAATGGGCACAGCAAAGACTGGGACATACTCCTTGCACTAGAGACAATCTTTTCAACAAGGAGTCTTTACGTCAGGTTACTCAGTTGTCCACTGACTTACCTGTTCCTAGGGGCTGTTCTGCACCTTCTTCTGTACCAGTTGGTAGGAAATGTCCTGCCAAACTTTCTTCCCATAGGAGAAGAAGGTTTTGTGCATCATCTGCCCATCATACAGATGTTCCCAAACAAGGGAAGCATCGTCCTGGTCTGCAGAATTCAACCTCTCACCAGGCTCAGCAAACCCAGCAACCACAGGGTTTCTGATCAAGCTCCATCAGATGCTTGTGACTCTTGGGGTTAGAATTTGCAGTTGCTTCTTCTCAATAGAGGCAATCCACTGCTTTCATTCTAAATCCTAGACATTGATCTCTTCCCATAAGACATCCATTTTTTCTATGTTCTATGAGCTGTCAGGATGTTCATGCCTATAGGTCACAGGGTTCTCCTCTTCTTCCTGCTAGGGAAAGAGATCTAACCACTATCAAACGATAGTTTCCTGTGCCAGCATGTCTTTTTCCTTTCTATAGACTTACTACCTTGTAAGTCTTCTTCAGCTCCATTCTCTTTACCCACTTACCAAGCTTTTCCTCTGTAAGAGCGGTATTGCCTTACTGGAGGGCTTTTTCTTCAGCCTCTCTAGTTTTGTTACTTTTCCAGTGCGGAGTTTTCCTCTCTGAGTTGACTCCTCTTTTTCAATCTTGCTTTGAGGCAGTTCATCAGACATGTCCAGAGTTTTCTACTCCTGTTCTGTCTGTTCTTTCTGTTTTTAAACAGTAAGATTCTTTCTGCTGTCTGGCAAGTAGCTGCCAATGCAGGAGCCTTAATGTTTGGACCACTGGTTCTTGTCCACCAGCAACCAGATTTGTCCTCCACTAACATTCTGTCTGGTCTTAGTAGTGGCTCCAAGTCAGTGCTGTCATCTGTCTTGGAAATTATTTCACTACAGGCTTGTTGGATTGTCTTCTCTTTCTGCCATCTCCATTCCCCTGGGTTTGGCAGCATAGTTGACATGGGTACTGGCTCTCCAGCAGCCAGTTCTATCTCCTCATTCTCCTGCATCATGCTCTCTGCAATTCTACAGAGAAGCTCTCCACTATGGGCCCTTGCTAGAGAGCATGAGGGTTTTTTCTCCAACAGCTATCCTAGATGGTTGGGAAAGGCTTTTTCAGTCATGTCTCCCATGACTAGAAAGGTTCTCCCTTTTTTCACTATCTCCTTTTTAATATAAAGGACATAGGCCTTCTCTTACATGAAAGCTTAAGGAGTTGCCAATTCCCTGCTTTGGTCCATACTATTTCCAATCGGGAATATGCTTTTTCTCCTTGCAGCTCGTCCTCATGGTAAGAACGCATGATACCTTTTTGCCCTTAAGCAGGTCAGCATGGTATCTCATTTTTATGCGTCTTCTGTTCACTTACCATGCTGGAGTTCTGGAATACTCGGGACTTGCTGGCTGCAGACTGATTTCATCCTCTGCTTTTCACGTAACTGTCCTGGTTATTTCACTAGCTAGCATCCCTGTAGCTCAGAACCAGTGGGAATAGATTTTCTATATATCTTCTGAAGTAGGTTCCACCTTCTTGTTATTAGATGAATCTTTTCTCTCCACATTTCCTATGTAAATACCGTTCTGTAGGCATATCTCTGTCTGCTTCATTGCAGACACCCATATAGAGGCCTATATATTCATATCTATAGTATACATCTTACAGATGTCTGTCTATCATTTGTGTGTATTTTATGCCCTTTCATATCTCACTATAGATATATTCTTATACGTATATCTATATATCTATATTCATCTATCTATCTATCTATCTATCTATCTATCTATCTATCTATCTATCTATATATGTATCTGTGGAGATATTCTATTATCAGTAGATATGTATCCGCATATTTATCTATCTGACTGTCTAGGCTCATATAGCTATATGATTCTGACAGATGGGCTTTACCCATACCTATGCTATCTCCAGGAACAAGCAGGAATAAGTCCTCACATATGGGTACGTCGGTACCGACGGAGCCTGAGCGGGAAAACTCCCCAGAAGGAAAGCTTTTGGGGCCTCCCACTGCGCATGCGCGCCGCCTTCCCGCCTTCCTGACCAACTCTCCTCAGTTCTTCTTTTTCCGCGGAGCCAGCAGGTCGTGTTCCTGTCACCGCTGAAGTAGTTGTTATTTTAATTTATTTCTTTGGCCCGTGTCTGCCTTCCCCCATTCCAGACCGGTACCGCCGGTCTTTTTTCCTTTATTTAAAAAAAAAAAAATCATCTTTTTTTCCCTCACTTGTTGTGTTAGTTCTGTGAGGCCTTTAGGCCTTCACTAATTCTCCCTCATGGAGAAACAAGCCTCTGGGTTTAAAAAATGCACCAAGTGCAGCGGTACTATTTCAGTCACAGACACCCATGAATGGTGTCTTAAATGTTTGGGGCCTGACCATTCCATTCCGGATTGCCCATCCTGTTCTTTGATGTCTAAACGTGGCTTGCAGAACCGGGCAGCCAAGTTTCACATGCTGTTTTCTACAGATACTCCAGCATCGACATCTTCCAGGTCTTCCTCTCCTGATGGATCTCAGGTAACCAAATATTCCTCTGGCAGGTCCTCAAAGGGCAAATCTCCCTCTAAGTATCGAGATACCCCTGGGCTTGACCCTGAGGACCCTGCCCCAGCCAAACAACCCCTTCTGATGATTCTGATTCATCAGATGACTCTGCTGAAGTATCCCTTACTCTACCTGAGGAGCCCTCTTCTCCAAAGAGGAGAATGTCTCCTCCAGAGGATTTATCCTTTCAAGACTTCATCATTGAAGTAGCTAAAGGTCTTTCTATTTCTGTATCCTCTGAAAAAGAACCTAGAGCAAAAAAGTTAGACATTTTAGGATACTCTAAGGTTCCCAAAGAGGCAGTCACCTTGCCCATCCATGAAATTCTTCAAGATCACATGATGGACTTATGGGAGACTCCTCTCACCCTATCTCCACATTCTCGTCGTCTGGATACCATGTATCGTGTCCCCCCTTCTCCTGGGTTTCAAAAAACTCAGCTCCCGCACCACTCCATCGTGGTGCAGTCAGCTATGAAAAGGATCAAGAGTACTAAAAGACACTCTTCTACTCCCCCAGGAAGAGAATGTAGGACTCTGGATGCTTTTGGAAGAAAAATCTTCCAAGCAAGTATGCTTATTGCCAGAATCAACTCATACAGCCTCTATATGGGCATGTTTCTGAAGGAAATTGCATTAAAAATACGCCATTTTCTCCCCTTTATCCCAGAGGATAGAAAGGAGGAGTTCCTTCTTCTGCTGAAGCATACCCAAGATATTTCAAAGTTCTCCAACAGAGCAGCCTTTGACTCATTTGAGGGTGCTAGCAGAGCCTCAGGTATTGCCATAGCGGCTCGCAGAATTGCTTGGCTCCAGGCCTCTAACCTTGAACCCTGGGTCCAGGATGGGTTGGGAAATTTGCCCTGTACAGGTGAGAATCTGTTTGGTAAGGAGTGGCAAATCAAAGCCACTCAAATGGATGCAGAAAATGCTGCTTTAGATAGACTTTCTAAGTCTACCTCTACCCCTGTCAAGAAGAAATCTTTCAAAAAGCCTTTCTACAAGAAGGCCAGATTTGCCACAAATACTGGCCAACAATCTTCTGCAGCTCGCTTTGCTCCTAAGCGTCAGCAGCCTAAACAGGCCAGGGCAAAACCTGCAGGGGCTGCTACAGCCCAACAGTCCCAACCCCCTCAGGGTTTTTGACTTAAAAGTAGAGAACTTAACCTTTCTGGCTCTAAAACATCCAGAACCTCTCACCATTCCAGGAAGGTTAACTCATTTTGCTCCCAGATGGGAGCAAATCACATCAGAGCAATGGACCCTCTCTATCATCAGAGAGGGCTACAAACTACATTTCTCCAACCTTCCTCTCCATACCATGGTGAGAAGTTTCAATTCTCCCCCATCTCTCCTAGACCTGTTGGGTCAGGAGGTGACCACTCTTCTCGCCCAAAAGGCAATAGAAGAGGTTCCTCTTCCTCAACAAGGGTCAGGTTTTTACTCCCCTTATTTTCTCATTCCCAAGAAAACGGGGGGGTACAGACCCATTCTGGATCTCAGAGAATTGAACAAATTTCTTTACAGGGAGAAATTCAAGATGCTTTCTCTAGGCACTCTCCTTCCATACCTACAGAGTCAGGACTGGCTTTGTTCTCTAGATCTCAAGGATGCGTACACACATATACTCATCCATCCATCCCACAGAAAATTCCTACGGTTTCTGTTCCAGGGAAAATATTTCCAATACAGAGTACTTCCCTTCGGTCTAGCCTCTGCTCCAAGGGTATTTACCAAATGCATGGCAATAGTAGCTGCATTTCTACGCGCCCTGGGAATTTTTGTCTTCCCATACCTGGACAACTGGCTCATCCGAGCTCCGTCTCAGTCTGAGGCTCAGACTTCCCTGGATCGCACCAGGCGAATTCTACAGTATCTGGGACTTGTGATCAATCTTCCAAAGTCCCAACTCACCCCTACTCAATCCCTAGAATTCATAGGGGCCTGGTTGGATACCACCACCGCAAGGGCCTATCTACCTCAGGCCCGTTGCCAACGTCTAGTGCACTTAGCCTCTAAGACTCAGTCCAGAAGCCAGTTGACTGCCAGAGAGATGCTACAACTATTAGGCCACATGGCCTCCACAGTGCATGTGGTGCCTTATGCTCGCCTACATATGAGAGCAGCTCAATGGACGTTATCCACCCAGTGGACTCTAAGCATCAGGAGCTCTCTCAGACCAAATAGCAAACTCCAATCTTCTCTTTTGGTCTCTCCAATGGTGGATATCCACTCAAAATCTGTTGTTGGGGGCCCCCTTTCAACCATTGTTGCCCCAAGCAACCCTCACAACAGATGCCTCCCAAACAGGTTGGGGGGCTCATCTCCAAGATCTCTCCACTCAGGGCACTTGGTCTCCACAGGAGACCACCCTTCATATCAACCACTTGGAACTTCGAGCAATCTTTCTAGCTCTCAAAGTTTTTCATACCCTCCTCAGCAACATGACAGTCCTTATTCACACGGACAATCAAGTAGCCATGTTTTACATAAACAAACAAGGAGGGACTGGCTCTCTGTCGCTTTGCAACGAAGCTCTAAGATTATGGGCCTTCGCCAGAGAGCATCAAATCCATCTCCTGGCAGTATATCTTCCAGGAATCCAAAACTCTTGGGCAGACAGACTCAGTCGAGTTCTGCTTCCACACGAATGGTCCCTGCACATGGATGAGGTACTCAGAATCTTCCAGAAATGGGGAACCCCGGACATAGACCTCTTTGCAAGTCCGTGGAATGCTAAACTTCCCCGGTTCTGTTCCAGAATTCCGTGTCAGGGAGTTCAGACCAAGGATGCCTTCCTCCTGCATTGGGGTCAGGGTTTCCTGTATGCCTTTCCACCCATTCCTTTGATTCCCAAGACTCTGTTCAAACTTCAAAGGGATCAAGGGTCCATGATCCTCATAGCTCCACACTGGCCACGCCAAGTGTGGTACCCTCTACTTCTGTATCTCTCCCAAGCCCCCTCCCTGCACTTGGGAGCGGCTCCAGACCTTCTGTCTCAGGAGGAGGGGACTTTGTGGCACCCAAACCCCAAGTCCCTTCACCTCAGAGCTTGGTTACTGAAGGCCTAGACCTTCAACACTTCAATCTTTTGCAGCAAGTGAAGGATATCCTACATGCCTCTAGGAAACCTTCCACTAGGCGTTCTTACTCTTTTAAATGGAAAAGATTTTCCATTTGTTGTGCTGAAAAGGGTCTTAACGCTCTGGCACTCCCATTGAATTCTCTTTTGGAATATCTCCTGCATCTCTCCAATGCAGGACTCAAAACGAATTCATTAAGAGTCCATTTGAGTGCTATTGCGGCATCACTTAAGCCCATCAATGGACAACCTGTTTCCTCTCATCCTCTTATTGCAAGATTCATGAGAGGCTTAACTTTAACTAAACCTCCCATTCGACCTCCTCCGGTGGCATGGGACTTAAACTTGGTTCTTGGTCAGCTTATGAAGCCACCTTTTGAACCCTTAGCCACTACCTCCTTGAAATTTCTTTCCTGGAAGGTTATTTTCCTCATTGCAGTCACTTCAGCTCGCCGCATCAGTGACCTGCAGGCCTTAGTGGCTAATCCACCTTATACAAGGTTCCATCATGATAAGGTAGTCCTTAGGACAAATCCTCACTTTATGCCTAAAGTGGTCTCACCTTTTCATCTTAATCAAGAGGTATATTTACCTGTCTTTTTTCCAGCTCCTCATGCATCCAATGCAGAGAGGAACCTTCATACTCTAGACTGTAAAAGAGCTCTTGCCTTTTACCTCCACAGGACACAGCAACATCGAAAGTCTTCTCAGCTTTTTGTTGCTTTTGATTCTTCTCATTTAGGACTTCCAGTCTCCAAAAGAACACTCTCCAATTGGATTGCTCAGTGTATCTCTTTTGCTTACCAGAGTAAGAACCTTTCTCTGGAGGGCCATGTCACCGCTCACAACGTGAGGGCCATGGCCACCTCTATGGCTCATTTAAACTCTGTATCCATTGACTAGATTTGTCGAGCAGCCACCTGGGCCTTGGTTCATACCTTTACAGCCCATTATGTTTTGGACAAGGACTCCCGCCGGGATGCCTTGTTTGGTCAGGCTGTCCTCAGACACCTGTTCCATTCTTGAACAACTCCAGCCCACTTTCCCTGAATGGATGCCTGAGATCCATAGGAAGATGAAGAACCTTTCAGGGTCTCATACCCTTCAGGGGATCTCCCGGTCATCTTAGCTAGGGAGTCCCCATATGTGAGGACTTATTCCTGCTTGTTCCTGGAGATAGCACAGTTACTTACCTGTAACAGGTGATCTCTGGGAACAGCAGGAATTAGTCCTCACAACCCGCTCACCTCCCCTAGGAGTTGTATCTCTCTCTCTCTCTTCCTTTCCTCTCTCTATTGTCTCAGCTATAAACTCAAACTGAGGAGAGTTGGTTAGGAAGGCGGGAAGGCAGCGCGCATGCGCAGTGGGAGGCCCCAAAAGCTTTCCTTCTGGGAAGCTGGGGAGCTTTCCCGCTCAGGCTCCGTCGGTACCGACGTACCCATATGTGAGGAATAATTCCTGCTGTTCCCAGAGATCACCTGTTACAGGTAAGTAACTGTGCTATCCAGCATGTTTGGGGTTCTACACGCACAACCACTTCCTGTGGTAGTTAACAACTTCCACCATAACCTTACGGTTTAGGTACCTCTGAAGCTCTCCATGTTCCAGTATCTCTCCTAGCTGACTCCAGTTAGGAGAGACCTTGCGGATCTTCAGTTAATCACAGGCTCTAACGCCTCAGGCATTTGTCCTTTCTTTTGGGATACAAGGGGTTTCTATACCTTTTCCTCCCACAAGGACTGAGCCTGTTTGTCTAAATCGGTCAGCCTTCTCTTTTTGCTCCTAAGGGTGAGCCACTCTGTCGCCAAAAGAGTCCGGCTTTTGTCATAAAGCCTTCCGCTTTAGGCCCACCGTTTTTGTACTACCTCAGTTATTACTGGGGTTCCCTCTTACCTTTCAGGAATCTGACCTCCACTGTTTGTTTCCTACAGGTTTATTACCTCCACTTCACAGTGAGGTCCTCCTTGAGGTTCCTCTACTGGGTTCCCCAGTAGATCCCATGAACCTCTTTACTGCTGTGTAATCCTGTTAGGGGAGGTCCATATTGCAATATTTCTTTCAATATCATTGATGATAGTTATCATCCACACATGGACTCCTTGTCTGCAGTCCTATGGTAGGTTAGCTGTTCCACAGTGCTTTTCTTTTCAACTCCTACACTCCATCCTCAGGATGCCTGGTGTTGTGGGGGATAGCATGTTCCATCCTATGACATGCTGGGACTCCAGGCTTCTCAGCTTGGGAGTCCCCATATGTGAAGACTCATTCCTGCGTGTTCCTGGTGATAGCACAGATCTCCAGGAACAAGCAGGAATGAGTTTTCACATATGGGTATCGTCGGTACTGACGGAGCCTGCGCGGGAACGCTCCCCAGCGTCCAGAAAGAAAGCTTTTGGGAGCATCCCACAGCGCCTGCGCACTGCCTTCCCGCCTTTCCCTACCACCTCTCTCCAGTTCTTCTTTTCCGCGGAGCCAGCAGGTCGTGTTCCTGTCACCGCTGAAGAAGTTCTTTATTTTCTTTTATTTCTTTGGTCGCGCGTCTGCCTTTTTCGACGTCGGACTGGTATCGCCGGTCTTTTCTTCTTTCTTCTTAAAAAAAAAATAAAAAAAAGGATTACCATTTCCCACTTCTGTGGGTTTTTTTTGGGGGGGGCCTTAGGCCTACAAAAATTTTCCTCATGGAAAAGCCTGCTTCTGGGTTTAAAAAGTGCACGAAGTGCAGCGGTACTCTTTCTATCACCGACACCCATGACTGGTGTCTAAAATGTTTGGGTCCTGACCACTCCATCACCGATTGTGAGTCCTGTTCCATGATGTCTAAAAGAGGTCGACAGAATCGAGCGGCCAAGCTCAGTACCCTGTTTTCCCTCTGATGCAGCTTCAGTGGCATCGACATCTTCCAGGGCTGCTTCTTCCTCCCATGGATCTCAGGTAACCAAACATAAGTCCAGCCGATCCTCGAAGGGTAGATCTCCCTCTAAGTATCGCGATGCCTCCGGGCTTGCTCTCGAGAATCCCGCACCGGCAAAATTACCCCGGCGGGAAGCTCCGGCTTCCAAAGCTTTATATATGGGGTCACAGGTTGACATCGATGGCACGGCCTCGACCGAAAACCTGTTGCCATGTTCTGGGGTACCGGTGGTTCCCACTGGTACCGACATCCAGACATTGGTTGCATCGATGGATCAGAATATTCTGACCATGCAGCATGCCATTACGGCATTCATACAAGCTGCGATGCCTCCGGTACCGCAACAAACTCTGTTGTCGGTACCGGTTCCGGCACCGGCACTGATATCGGTTCCGGTGCCGGTACCTATTGCATCGACATCGGCTTCGGTGTCGACTGCAGCGGTACCCTGTTCTGTGATGCCCATTGGTACCAAACCGGTACCGATCACTCCCGATGTCGATACCACTCGGTACGCGTATCGGGCTCTGCCGGAGCATCTAGACAGGCGATACTTCGATTCCTCCGAAGACTCTGATGTATCAGAGGCTTCTGTCGAAGCATCGGTACTCCTTCCTCAGGAGCCCTCTTCTCCAAAAAGAAGAATGTCTCCTCCAGAAGACTTGTCTTTTCAAGACTTCATTAGGGAAGTGGCCAGGGGCCTCTCCATTTCAGTGGCCCCTGAATCAGAGCCTAGAGACAAAAAATTGGATATTTTACAATATCCTAAGGCTCCTAAAGAGGCAGCTACTTTACCTATTCAAGAGATCCTTTATGATCACATGTTGGGTATATGGGAGACACCTCTCACTATCTCCCCTCATTCTCGTAGGTTGGACACCATGTACCGTGTTCCTCCTTGTCCTGGCTTTCATAAAACTCAGCTTCCTCACCACTCTATTGTGGTGGAGTCTGCTATGAAGAAGATAAAGAGTGCAAAAAGACACTCATCTAATCCTCCAGGAAGAGAATGCAGAACCTTGGATGCTTTTGGCCGGAGAATTTTCCAGGCCAATATGCTTGTTGCCAGAATCAGCTCCTATAGTCTCTATATGGAGATGTTTCTAAAGGAAGTTACAGATCATCTGCAAACTTTATCCCCTTTTATCTCAGAAGATAAAAGGGAGGAGTTTCTCACCTGGCTTAAACATGCCCAGGATGTTTCCAAATTTTCCAACCGTGCAGCCTTTGACTCTTTTAAGTGTGCCAGCAGAGCCTCGGCTATTGCCATAGGTGCACGCAGAGTTGCTTGTTTACAAGCTTCTGATTTGAAACCCTGGGTCCAGGATAGATTAGGAAATCTTCCTTGTACAGGTGAAAACCTTTTTGGCAAGGATTGGCAAGCAAAGGCCACTCAGATGGATGCTGAGAATTCTGCCTTAGATAGACTTTCAAAGTCTACTTCTGTTCCTGTTAGAAAAAGGTTATTCAAAAAGGCTTTCTTTCCCAAAAAGGGGAAATATTATCCTGTTTATAGTCAGCAGGCATCTTCTGCAGGTCGTTTTGCTGCAAAGCGTCAGCAACAACCTAAACAAGCCAAGCCTAAGGCTGCAAGGACTGCTACGGCCCAACAGCCTCAGCCTCCTCAGGGCTTTTGACTTACAACTAGAGAACTTAGCCTTTCTGGCTCTAGAAGAACCAGAGCCTCTCACCATTCCAGGAAGGTTAGCTCACTTTGCTCCCAGATGGGAACAAATCACAGCAGAGCAATGGACCCTCTCCATCATAAGGGAGGGGTAGAAGCTTCATTTCTTAAACTTTCCTCCTCACACCATGGTGAGACAGTTCAATTCTCCAACATCTCTCCTCGACCTTCTGGGTCAGGAGATTGCTACCCTTCTTGCCCAAAGGGCAATAGAAGAAGTATCCCTTCTTCAACAGGGCTCAGAGTTCTACTCCCCCTATTTTCTTATCCCAAAGAAAACAGGGGGCTACAGACCCATCTTAGATCTCAGAGAATTGAACAAGTTTCTATGCAAAGAGAAATTCAAGATGATTTCTTTCGGTGCTCTCCTTCCATACTTTCAGAGTCAGGATTGGCTTTGTTCTCTAGATCTCAAGGATGCATACACCCATGTCCTCATCCATCCAACACACAGAAGGTTCCTTCGGTTCCTTTATCAAGGAAAGCACTATCAATACAGAGTGCTTCCCTTCGGTCTGGCCGCTGCACCAAGAGTGTTCACAAAATTCATGGCAGTAGTAGCTGCATTTCTACGCACTCTAGGAATATTTGTATTCCCATATCTGGACGACTTGCTCATCCGAGCTCCATCCCAGTCAGAGGCCCAGGCTTCCCTAGCCTGCACAAGGCGTGTTCTTCAGTATTTGGGACTTGTAATAAACATCCCAAAATCCCATCTCACCCCTACTCAGTCTTTAGAGTTCATAGGGGCCTTGCTGGATACCACAACTGCAAGGGCCTATCTTCCCCAGGCCCGTTGCCTACGCTTGGTGCAGTTAGCCTCACAAATTCAGTTAAAGTCCCATTTAACTGCTCGAGAGATGTTACAATTGTTAGGCCACATGGCATCCACCGTGTATGTGGTTCCTAACGCTCACCTTCACATGAGGGCAGCTCAGTGGACTCTGTCCACCCAGTGGACCCAGGCATCAGGGTGCCTGTCAGACAAAATAGCAACCTCCAGTCCCCTCTTTTGGTCTCTCCAGTGGTGGAAGTCCACTCAAAATCTGTTGCTGGGGTCCCCCTTTCAACAGTTGCTACCCCAAGCAACCCTTACAACAGATGCCTCTCCAAGGGGTTGGGGAACTCATCTATGGAGTGGAGGAGTGGCCTAGTGGTTGGGGCAAGGTACTTCAGGCCGGAAGGTCGGGGGTTCAAATCCCACTAGAGGACAGCAACCTTGGGCCGGAAGGATTGGGGTTTCTAGTCCCACAGGTGCTCCTTGTGGTTTTGGGCAAGCCACTTAACCCTCCATAGCCCATGTTCCCTGTAAAATAGTTATCTCCAAGTTATAATACCCTGTTCAATGTAATTTCAGTTTGTTCAATG
This sequence comes from Ichthyophis bannanicus, assembly GCA_033557465.1. NCBI lineage: Eukaryota > Metazoa > Chordata > Amphibia > Gymnophiona > Ichthyophiidae > Ichthyophis > Ichthyophis bannanicus. Next base: position 308,880,036 of record CM066038.1, on the reverse strand, counting down.
TAAACTGCACTGATGCAGAATAGCGCGGTATATAAGAGAATATAAATAAATAAATAAATAAAAATCTACAAGATCTCTCCACCCAGGGCATCTGGTCTCCACAGGAGACATCTCTACATATCAACGTCTTGGAACTCAGAGCAATTTTTCTAGCTCTCAGAGTTTTCCACACCCTGCTCAGCTACAAGACAGTCCTCATCCACACGGACAACCAAGTAGCCATGTTCTACGTGAACAAGCAGGGCGGGACTGGCTCTCTGTCGCTTTGCAACGAAGCTTTGAGATTGTGGGCCTTCGCCAGAGAGCATCAAATTCATCTCATGGCAGTATATCTTCCAGGGGTTCAAAACTCTTGGGCAGACAGACTGAGTCGAGTTCTGCTTCCACACGAATAGTCCCTCCATGGGGACCAGATAGCCAGGATCTTCCGAATTTGGGGAACCCCGGACATAGACCTGTTTGCAAGTCCGTGGAATGCCAAACTTCCCCGGTTCTGTTCCAGGATTCCGTGTCAGGGAGTTCAGGCCAGGGATGCCTTCCTCCTTCATTGGGGGCAAGACTTCCTCTATGCCTTTCCACCCATTCCCCTAATTCCCAAGACACTGTTCAAACTTCAGAGAGACAAGGGGTCTATGATCCTCATAGCACCACATTGGCCACGCCAGGTGTGGTACCCTCTACTTCTGCATCTCTCTCAAGCTCCCTCCCTGGACTTGGGATCTGCTCCAGTCCCAGGAGGAAGGAACGTTGTGGCACCCAAATCCTCAGTCTCTTCATCTCAGAGCCTGGTTGCTGAAGGACTAGACCTTCAAGATTTGCATCTTTCTCAGCAAGTGAAGGATATCCTTCATGCTTCCAGAAAGCCTTCCACTAGACGTTCCTATGCTTTTAAATGGAAAAGGCTTACCATTTGGTGTGCACAGAAGGGCCTTAACCCTCTTGCAATACCTCTGAATTCTTTACTAGAATATTTGCTGCATTTATCCCATGCAGGCCTTAAACAAATTCAGTAAGAGTCCATTTGAGTGCTATTGCAGCATTCCTTAAGCCTCTCAATGGACAGCCTATTTCCTCTCATCGTCTTATAGCAAGATTCATGAGAGGCCTTCTTTTAACTAAACCTTCCATTAGACCACCTCCAGTGGCATGGGACTTGAATCTGGTTCTTGGCCAGCTTATGAAGCCACCCTTTGAACCCTTAGCCACTACCTCCTTAAAATTCCTTTCTTGGAAGGTTATTTTTCTCATTGCAGTCACCTCAGCTCGCCGCATCAGTGAGCTGCAAGCCTTGGTGGCTAATCCTCCTTATACAAGGTTCCATCATGACAAGGTAGTCCTCAGGACTAATCCACACTTTATGCCTAACGTGGTCTCACCTTTTCATCTGAACCAGGAGGTGTATTTACCTGTCTTTTTTCCAGGGCCTCATGCATCAAGTGCAGAGAGGAATCTCCATACCCTGGATTGTAAGAGAGCGCTCGCTTTTTACTTACAAAGGACACAGCAACATAGAAAGTCCTCTCAACTCTTTGTTGCTTTTGATCCCTCTCATTTGGGACTTCCAGTCTCTAAGAGAACTCTGTCCAATTGGATTGCTCAGTGTATTTCTATCGCCTACCAGAGTAAGAACCTTTCTCTGGAGAGCCATGTCACAGCTCACAATGTGAGGGCTATGGCAACCTCTATGGCTCATCTAAACTCTGTGTCCATCGACCAAATCTGTCGAGCGGCCACCTGGTCCTCGGTTCATACCTTTAGAGCCCATTACTGCTTGGACAAGTACTCCCGCCGGGATGCCTTGTTTGGTCAGGCTGTTCTCAAACACCTGTTCCAGACCTAATCAACTCCTACCCCCCATCCCTGGTTGGATGCCCGAGATCCATAGGGGCAGGTAAAGCCCTTCTCAGGGACTCACAACCTTGGAGATCTCCCTGGCATCTCTAGCTGGGGAGTCCCCATATGTGAAGACTCATTCCTGCTTGTTCCTGGAGATAAGACAGTTACTTACCTGTAACAGGTGATTTCTGGGAACAGCAGGAATAAGTCTTCACAACCCACCCACCTCGCCTAGGAGTTGTATCTCTCTATCTGTCTTTCCTTTCCTTTCCTCTCTCTCTCTCTCTTTGTTTCAGCTTGAAACTTGAACTGGAGAGAGACGGTTGGGAAAGGCGGGAAGGCAGCGCGCAGGTGCTGTGGGGTGCTCCCAAAAGCTTTCTTTCTGGACACTGGGGAGCATTCCCGCGCAGGCTCCGTCGGTACCGACAATACCCATATGTGAAGACTTATTCCTGCTGTTCCCAGAGATCACCTGTTACAGGTAAGTAACTGTGCTTTACTTACCTGTAACAGGTGATATCTGTGTGAACAGCAGGAATAAGTCTTCACAACCCACCCACCTCCCCTAGGAGTTGTATCTCTCTATCTCTATCTTTCCCTTCTCTCTCTCTCTCTTTGTCTCAGCTCGAAACTTAACTGAGGAGAGGCAGTTGGGAAAGGCGGGAAGGCAGCACGCAGGCGTGGTGGGATGCTTCGAAAAGCTTTTTGATTGGACGCTGGGAAGCGTTCCCGCGCAGACTCCGTCCGTACCGACGTACCCATATGTGAAGACTTATTCCTGCTGTTCCCAGAGATCACCTGTTACAGGTAAGTAACTGTGCTTTACCCTCAATTACCTGGGAAGAAAGGCCTGGCATTCTTCTTCCAGTCACACCTTTGTAGGTTGCCAGGAATCAGCAGTTATATTGCTTTGTATTTTTGTATTGTCCTGCTAAACCAGTCCAGACAAAGTGGGTTGTGTTTTCCCTACCAGTAGATGTGGAGACAGAAAAAACATTCATAGGCTTCTTATGACTTCATAGTGCCATTAACAGCCTGTGCCTCTAGGGGCATAGAAACATATAACAGATAACGTTCATACAACCTTTACAGTCCGCCCTTCCATACCAACCACTACAGTACCTTTTTTTCCTTTAGAGGTCTTCTGTTTTTGTCCCATGCTTTCTTGAATTCAGATACTGTCCACGTCTCTACTATTTCCACTTGGAGACTCTTCCATGCATCTACCATTCATTCCATAAAGAAATAATTCTGCTTATTACTCCTATCCTGTTTCACTTTCAACCTTTGTCCCTTCGTTGCAGAACTCTCTTTCAGTTGAAAGATGCTGTTCTCCTGTGCATTTATGTCACGGAGGTATTTAAACATCTCTCTCATATCTCCCCTTACCCACCTTTTCTCAAGTAAATCTCAGCTGCCAAATTCTTGACTGTTCTTCAAGCTTTGCTGGATCCCTCCTCATGTTATCTACTCTTTCCTGGGTGTCTACTCTATTGCAGATTTTGGTATCATCTGCAAAGAAGCAAATTTTACACGATGGCCTTTCCAAAATATCACTTCACTGGCTCCCTAACCATTTCCGCTTCCAGTTCAGACTTCCTACTTACCTACAAGTACATTCATTCTGCGGCGCCTCACTACCTTTCCTCTTATCTCATTCTACACTCCTCGGGGATTCTGCTCCTCTGGCAGATCCCTTTTATCTTTGCCCTTCTCTGTCACTGCCAACTCCACACTTCATCCATTTCACCTTTCTGCTTCATATGTCTAGAACAAACTACCTGAGTTGGTGCATCAGGCTTCTTCTCTGGCCCTATTCAAGTCCCTGCTGAAGTCCCACCTCCTTGCCCACTACTTTTGTGTATCTTGCCATATTCTAGTCCTCCGTTTTGCTATGTTTTTTCACTGATTAGATTGAAGCTCTAATGAGCAGGAACTGTCTTACATCTATATGTACAGCGCTGCGTATGCCTTGTAGTGCTATACAAATGATTAGTAGTTGTAGTAGTAGTAATCACTAGCAAAAATGTTTGAAAGAATCCGACCAAGGACAAATCCCTGCCGCATACCACTGATAATATCCTTCTCAGAGAGAGCTCCATTTACCTGTACCTTTTGTTACCTCCCACTCAACCAATTTCTAATCAAGTCCATCACTTTAGCGTCCATGCCTGAGACACTCAATTTATTTATAAGCCACATATGCAGATCAATGTCAAAGGCTTTACTGAAATCTAAGTATACTACATCTAGAACTCTGCCTCGGTCCGACTCTCTGGTTGCTCAGTCAAAGAAATTTATTCTCTTTGACAAGACCTGCCTCTAGTAAAACCATGCTGCCTCTGATCCTGCAATCCATTGGACTCTAGAAACCTCACTATCCACTGTTTCGGTATTGTCCTACTAGACCAGTCCAAGACAAGTGGATTGTGTTCCCCTACCAGCAGATTGTTGGAGACAAAGAACCAATGAAAGGCCCAGGTTTCAACCTCTATCCGCCTCAGAAACTAGAGGTTCCTTCAGTATTTCTTTGCCTCTAGCAGATGGTGGATGGATTTAATCCTCTATTTAGAAAATCTGAGGATTGACAGGAAGAGATTAATTAAACAGTCATGAACAACCACCTCAAGTCTTAAAGAGGTGACTGTCTCACTTAAACGTGATGTGGGAGGCTCCACTAGATCAGTCTTTTTGGTAGCCATAGGAGGGGGAAAAATTGGTTCAGCTCCACACCCTTATCATAATAAAGGGCCTGTTAAGCAGTGACAAATTGGAAGGATCTGGAAGAGTACAGCAGCCTCACACAACCTCAGCACCCCCCTCTCTCCTCCTCCTTTTCCCCCACTCTCTACTGAAGATTGCATAAGGCTCTTGGAGGGATCTGACCGTTAGCCACTTTTTACACAGTGCTGTTAAAATAAATCGAGCCAGTGAGGTACTTCCAGGGGAGTAGAGCTGAGCCCAACATGGATCCTACGACCATGGCTCTTAGTTGGTGAGTACCAAGGCTTAATCTTGTTGTTGTCCTTGTTGGGGGCTCCCAGTTCCGTCTGAGGGACGCAACTCGGTGTGGACTGCTAGTGACCATTGGCACTGGGTGGCGGCTTCCCGACATTTTCTGCACACATTACTAACGTTTTTGCTTACTGTGCACACTCATACTGCTTAATAGAGCAGTTCGAAATTAAAAAAAAAAAAGATTCTCTGACAGCTGGGCATCAGACTGTGGAGCTAGTTGGGTTTTACTTTCTTGGATTTCAGCCAGCTGTCTGGTCTTGCAGGTGCTGGGGAATCTCCAGGAACAAGCAGGAATGTAGTCTTCACATATGGGTAACGTCGGCACCGACGGAGCCCGTTCGGGAACGCTCCCCAGCGTCCTATAGGAAAGCCTTTGGGAGCATCCCATTGCACCTGCGCTGCTGCCTTCCCTCCTCAGTTTTTCATTTTCTATGGAGCTGACGGAGCAATTCCTGTCATTGCAGAAAATCTTTTCCTTTTGTGGTTCGTCTGCCTTCCCGTCAACGCCAGCACCGGTATCATCCGTGTTCTTTTCTCCTTCTATTTCCTTGCCTTAAAAAAAAAATGTTTTTTTTCTTGGAGGGTCCTTCCCCTTTAGGTGCTTAGGCGCCATTTTGGGCCTTAGGCCACTTTCTTCCTCAAAATGGAGAAGCCAACTAGTGGTTTCAAAAAGTGTTCCAAGCGTAGCAGTACCATTTCTGCTACCGACACCCATGACTGGTTTCTTAAATGCTTGGGACCAGACCATTCACCATTGGAATGTCTCCTCTGCAGAAAGATGACAGAGGGGCCTACAGAATAGAGCTGCGAAACTCAGCACCCTCTTTGCCTCGGATGCAATGTCCGTGGCATAGACGTCGTCCAGGGCTACATCTTCCTCCCATGGATCTCAGGTAATGAAACCCAGGTCGTCTCTGAACACTGGTCGGTCCTCAAAGGGTAGATCTCCTTCTAAGCATCGAGTTGCTTTAAGCATTGCCCTAGAGGACAATACACCGGCCAAACAACCACGGCAGGAGGTCCTTGCCTCTAAAGCATTATCGGGGTCCCAAGATGTTCCCGAGGCGTCCACATCTGGAGAGCTCGTGGTGCCGTGTTCTGGGGTCGTGGCTCGCTTTTCGGGTACCGATACCCAAGCATCAGCTGGCTCCATGGATCAACGTATCCTAGCCATTGAGTGGAGTCTTGCGGCATTGCTGGCGGCCTCGGTACTGCTAAAGCCTCTACAATCAGTTCTGCAGCCATCACTACTGGTACCGGAGGTATTGGCATCGACCATTGTGCCGCTCTCCACGCTACCACCCTTGCCAGCCCTGGAATCAGTGTCCGGCACAGAGGGTCTGGTACTGAGGCATTCTGATGCTTATTTCGATCGGTACCGTCGTTGGGTCGGGTGAGAGCACCCGGCCCATTGATACTTTGAGGAGTCCGATTCTGATTCTTCTGATGAATTCATTGGTACCGGAGAGGCTCTTCCAGAAGATCCGGCTCCTTCCCCACAACACCGAATGTCTCCACCGGAAGACATGTCTTTTCAAGACTTTATACTGTATGTGGCTTGGGGCCTCTCGATTACGGTGACCTCCGAGAAGGAACCGAGAGGTGAAGAACTTGAAATTCTTCAATATCCGGCAGCTCCTAAGGAGACTGCGACCTTACCCATTCATCGGATATTGCATGAACTCATGCTTAGGATGTGGGAAACGCCTTTAACGGTGTCTCCACGTTCTCGAAGGCTTGATACCATATACCTGGTACTGCAGTGTCCCGGTTTTCAGAAGACGCAGTTACCACACCATTCCATGGTTGTGGAATCGTCAATGCATTGAATTAAAAGTGCTAGGACACATTTATCTAATCCCCCCCGCCGTGAGGCAAGAACTCTCGATGCTTTCAGTCCTCCATGTTGTTGGCCAGAATAAGTTTGTGCATACTCTACATTTATTTATTTATTTATTTATTTAATTGCTTTTCTATACCGCACTATTTATTCTCAGCGCGGTTTACAGGAAACTTTTGTGCAAAGAGGGTATTTCAATGCACTTACAATAAACAGGGTAAATAAACATGGATAACAGGCTAACAGGTAAAAAACAACTATTTACAATTTAGTATAAAGGGTGTGTATAAGGGTGTGCATGGGTATGTTTCTTTGGGAGGTGACCAAAGATTTGGAACTAATGGCTCCTCTTCTCCCAGACGGCAAGAGAGCTGATTTCCTGACACTTGTTAAACATTCCCAGAATGTTTCCAAGTTCATGAATAGAGCAACTTTGATTGTTTTGAGTGTATTAGCAGGGCCTTTGCTATTTCCATCGGTGTGCGTCGAATTGCATGGTTACAAGCATCTGATTTAGAACAGTGGGTGCAAGATAAGTTGGGGAATATTCCTTGCATGGGAGAAAACCTCTTTGGCAAGGATTGGCAAGACAAAGCTTCTCAGCTTGAGTCTGAGAATACCACCCTAAACAGGCTCTCTGGGACTACTGCCAACCCAGCTAAGAAAAAGAGTGTTAAAAAGCCCTTTCAACAAAAAGTAGTTGTTTTATCCTCCTTATACCCATGCAGTCCATGCTTCCAAGAAGGAACAGCAACAACCGAAGCAACAAAGGAAGGCTCAGGCCCCCAGAGCTCAACCAGCTCAGCAGACCCAGCTATCCTACCCCTGGAAATCCCAGAGCCAGTCTACATCCCAGGCAGACTGTGTTACTTTGCCAAAAGATGGCACCAGATAACATCAGAACATTGTACTCTCTCCATAGTCAGAGGGGTACAAACGTCACTTCCAAAGTATGCCCCCTCCACTCCAAGAGAGTTCAGCTCATGTACCACTCTGTTGTGCCAGGAGATCACCACTCTTCTTGTCCAGGGTGCGATAGAGGAAGTGCCACCTTCACAACAAGGTCTGGGCTTCTTCTCCCCCTACTTCCTTATACCAAAGAAGACATTAGGATACAGGCCCATTCTGGACCTCCGAGAATTAAACAAATATCTGTTCCGAGAGAAATTCAAAATGCTGTCTCTCGGAACACTTCTCCCGTACATCCAGAGTCCGGATTGGCTATGTTCTCTAGACCTAAAGGATGTATATACACACATCCTTATCTGCAAGGATCACAGGAGGTTCCTTCGGTTTCTCTTTCAGGGAAGCCATTACCAGTACAGGGTTCTTCCCTTTGGTCTGGCTTCTGCCCCAAGAGTCTTCACAAAATGCATGTCAGTAGTAGCAGCATTTCTAATAATTCTAGGGATATTTGTCTTCCCTTACTTAGACGACTGGCTCATCCGAGCATCGTCAGCTCCAGAGGCCAGCTCTGCCCTTTCCCGCACAATGCAGGTTCTTCAATATATGGGGTTTGTAATAAATCTTCCAAAATCCCTTCTCACCCCTTCTCAAACCTTAAAGTTCATAGGGGCTCTTCTTGACACGCAGCAGTCAAGGACTTTCCTACCACAGGTATGCTGTGCTCGAATAGTTCAACTAGCTTCTCAAGCAGTTATGAAAACCTCCCTAACTGCTTGAGAAATGCTTCAGTTGCTCAGTCATATGGCTTCCACTGTACATGTGGTTCCCTATGCTTGTCTACACATGCAGGCAGCTCAGTGGACCCTAGCTTCGCAGTGGTCTCAAGCATCAATCTTCTGGGGGACAGAATCAAGAACTCAACACGTCTCATTTCGTCCCTCCAATGGTGGCAGTCACCAAAAAACCCTAATTTTAGGGTCACCTTTTCAGAAGCTACCACACCAGTCCACCCTGACGATGGATGCGTCCAAATTGGGTTGGGGAGCTCATCTGGACAATCTCTACACTCAGGGTCTTTGGACTCAGCAGGAGGCTCAGCTTCACATAAATCTGCTAGAACTCAGAGCCATCTTCAGTGCTTTCAGAGTGTTCCAGAACTACCTTCGCTCCAAAACAGTTCTAGTCCAGATGGATAATCAGGTAGCCATGTTCTGTGTGAACAAACAGGGTGGAACAGGTTTTCAGGCTTTGTGCAGCGAAGCCCTACACATATGATTCTTTGCCCTACACCTTCAGATCCACCTACTAGCGGTGTATCTCCCTGGCAAGCAGAATCTCCTGGCAGGCAAACTCAGTCGAATACTACTGCCACACGAATGGTCTCTCCATTCAGAGCAGATTGCTCAAATCTTTCAAATCTGGGGAACCCCAGATATAGATCTGTTTGCAAGTCCTCAGATGCCAAACTTCCCTGCTTCTTTTCCAGAATTCCTGCTCAAAACTGTCAGGCAATGAATGCTTTCCACCTCCACTGGGGTCAGGACTTCTTGTATGCCTACCCACCCGTTCCCCTCATTCCAAAGACTCTGTTCAATCTTCAGAGAGACTGGGGCCATATGATCCTCATAGCCCCACGCTGGCCATGGCAGTTGTGGTACCCACTGCTTCTACGTCTCTCTCAAGCCAAACCTCTGGAGTTGGGATGTGCTCCAGATCTTCTATCCCAGGAGAATGGGACGCTTCTGCACCCAAATCCTCAGTCTTTGCACCTGATGGCATGGCTACTGAGAGCTTAGAACTCCAGGATATCAACCTCTCAACAGGTTAAAGATATCATTCTGGCCTCGAGAAAACCTTCTACAAGGCATGCTTATACTTTTAAATGAAGAATGTTCTCAATTTGGTGTTCAAAAAAGGATATTAATCCTTTTTCCATTCCAGTAGAGGCGTTACTTGAGTATCTCCTCCACCTTTCATCCTCTGGACTTAAAACTAATTCAGTTAGAGTTCACCTCAGGGCCATTACGGCTTTTCACATGCCCTTTGATGGACAACCTATCTCCTCTCAACCGCTTGTAGTGCATTTTATAGAAACATAGAAATATGATGACAGAAAAGACCACAAGGCCTATCTAGTCTGTCCTTCCATATCAACAACTACAACAGTCCCCTTTTTACCTTTGGAGATCCTCTGTGTTTGTCCCATGCTTTTTTGAATTCAGTTATTGCCTCATCTCTACCACCTCCACTGGGAGACTATTCCACGGATCCACTACTCTTTCTGTAAAGAAATATTTCCGCATATCACTCCTGAATCTATCTCCCTTCACCCTCATCCCATGTCCCCTCATAGCAGAACTTGCTTTCAGTTGAAAGAGGCTCTCTCCCTGAACATTTATGCCATTGAGGGTTTTTTTTTTTAACAAATCTTTATTGAAATAAAGCAGGAATACAAAATCAAGTCCACATCTAGGAGACAATTGCCTGACCAAGAAAAGAAAAAAAGGAAACCAAAAAGCAACAGGATCAAAATTTACAAAGCCCAGTTTACATGGAAAGAAAGAAAAGTAATAATTCATGAGGATTCTTTACTAGTCGGAAATGCTCAGTTTGTTTATAAGTCGCCTGTGAGGAACACTGTCAAAGGCTTTACTGAAATCTAAATACACCACATTTAGGGCTCTCCCTCGGTCCAACTCCCTGGTCACCCAGTCAAAGAAATCAATCAGATTTGTCTGACAAGACCTGCCTTTGGTGAATCCATGCTGCCTCGGATCCTGTAATCCACTGGACTCCAGAAACCTCACTATTTTCTCTTTCAGCAGCGTTTCCAATAATTTGCTCACCACCGAAGTTAAACTAACCGGCCTGTAGTCTTCAACCACATCCTTAATTCTGCTTTTGTGTAAAGGCACCACATGAACCTTTCTCCAGTCCTTTGGCACCACTCACGACTCCAACGAGGCATTGAAAAGGTCAGTCAGTGGAGCTGCTAGAACGTCCCCAAGTTCCCTCAGTATTCTAGGGTTTATCCCATCCGGTCTCATCGCTTTGTCTACTTTAAGTTGAGCTAGTTTCTCACGAACACAGTCTTCTGAAAATTGTTCAAGATGTCCCTCGCTTCTGTTCCTGTTTGTGGGTGTTTTCTGAGGTCCTGCTCCTGGTTCGTCATCTGTGAACACAGAACAGAAATATTTGTTAAGCAATTCCGCTTTATCCTTATCAGCTTCTACATATTCCTCCCCTGCACCCTTGAGTCTGACAATACCACTCTTGCCCTTCCTCTTCTCACTAATATATCTGAAAAATGTCTTATCCCCCCATTTTATTGCATTGGCTATTTCCTTCTCCTTTTGAATCTTTGCCTTCCTGACTACTTTGCTACCTTCTCTAAGTTTTTCCAAATACAGATGGCTGTCTTCTTCTCTCTGTGATGTCTTGTATTTCTTGAAGGCCTCACTCTTTTTCTTCACTTTTTCAGCTACTTCTTTCGAAAACCATAGTGGTCTCCTTTTACCTTTATTTACTATTTTAACAAAAAGGTTGGTTGCCCTTAAAATATCCCCTTTCAGTTTTGCCCACTGTTTTTCTACATCCCCCAGCTGTTCCCATCCCACTAACGACTCGCTGAGGTATTGGCCCATCTTCGCAAAGTTAGTCTTCCTAAAGTCTAAGACCCTTGTTTTTGAATGGATTCTAACAGCCCTAGTGCTAATACTGAACCACACCATCTGGTGATCACTGGATGCAAAATGATCTCCCACTACAACATCAGAAACACTTTCACCATTGGTAAGCACCAAGTCCAGTATGGCCCCTTCATGTGCGGGGTCTGTTACCAATTGCCTGAATAGTTCTCCCTGTAGAGAATCCAGGATCTCCTTACTTCTAGATGATACTGCAGCAGGAATGTGCCAATCAACATCTGGCATATTGAAATCTCCTATCAGTAGCATCTAGCAATGCTGTGTATGTCTTCAATTAACTCGCTGTCCACCTCTTCCTCTTGTGAGGGAGGTCTGTATATCACACCAATGCAAATAGATTTCTCTTTCCCTCTTTCTAGTTTAACCCACAATGCCTCCTCTCTCCCTTTTAAGCTCTGTAATTCCAAAGCTTTAATAGTAGTTTTTACATATATTGCCACTCCTCCTCCCCTTCTTCCTATCCTGTCCTTTCTGAGTAAAGTATAGCCAGGTATAGTTACATCCTAATCATGGTTTTCTGTGAACCATGTTTCTGTAACTGCCACTAAATCCAAGTCAGCCACTCCCACCAAAGCTTCAACATCAGGGATCTTATTTCCCATGCTACGTGCATTTATACACACTGCTTTCCATGTGTTACCCCTGTTACCCATTTCCATAAAGGTATTTAATGTATCACTTACCTGGGGGCTTTCTTCACCCATCCCCAACGAATCTAGTTTAAAGCCCTCTTCAGTAGATTAGCCAGTCTATTACCGAAGACACGTTGACCTTTCTTGGACAGATGGATGCCATCTCTGCTCTGCAACTCTTGGAAAAGCATCCCATGGTCTAGGAAACCAAAACGCTCTCGATGAAACCTTCCACGCAGCCATGCATTCATCTCCAGGATGCGAACCTCTCTGCCTTGGCCTTTACCCTCAACAGGGAGGATTATAGAGAACACCACCTGTGCACCTAATGAGAGGTCTACTCTTAACTAAGCATCCCATTAGGCCATCACCTCTGGCATGGGATCTCAATCTTGTCCTTGGAGAGCTCATGGAGCCGCCCTTCGAGCCCTTAGCCACTACGTCTCTGAAGTTTCTTTCATGGAAAGTCATCTTCCTAATTGCCCTCACTTCTGCAAGACGCATCAGTGTGCTCCAAGCTTTAGTGGCTGATCCTTCTTATACTCGGTTCCACCATTATCAGGTAGTCCTTAGGACTCATCCCCACTTTATGCCAAAGGTGGCTTCACCTTTTCATTTGAACCAATCGGTTTACCTGCCTGTTTTCTTCCCTAGGCCTCATGCCTGTAGTGCAGAAAGGATTCTACCTACTCTGGATTGCAAGCGTGCTTTGGCATTTTATCTTCAGAGAACTAGACAGCACAGGAAGGCCTCACAGCTTGTTCCTAATTGTCTCTCCGGGCCAGTCCAGAACAGATGGGTAGTCTATCTCCCTCCTCTAGCAGCTGAGGACTGAACACTGATTCTTGTTGCTAGGATACCCTGCTCTCCCCTGGTGATAGAAGGCAGTCTTATTGTCCTCAGCAGCTGAGCTGGATGTGTGGGGCTCTAGCTCCCCACAAGAAGCCTGATACCTTTATTTTCTCTTTATTTTATTTTCTGTTTGAGTGGAAGTGTTCACACAGAAGTGATTGTGCTATGCCCTAGCAGGGTATTTCTGCACATGTGGTGTCTTTTATGCTCTTAGTATAATTGCACTTCAGCGCTGGTGTCAGTTCGCCGAGAAACCGGCTCGGAGAATGAGGCAGAGCCTGTCTCCTCTTCTCTGCTAGTTGGTGCAGGTAGGGAACAGACCTGGGAGCCCCAGCAGCTGTTTTTCCCTCTGTCCGTAGTGGTCCTCCCGTAACCGCTAGCAGCGGTTTTTTCTCTGTCGGGGCCTTGTGCATTAGCGGCACTGTTTAAGTTTTTCCTCAGCGCGGGTGCTGCCGCGTGCGTTTCCCCTCCTTCCTCGTGTAGTCGGGGCGGCTCGTTCTCCGGTGCTCGGGTTCTTGAGCGTTCGGGGGTTCGCTTTTTTGGGCAGTTACAAGCTCTCCGTAGGGGGGAGCAGGCGAGCCGCGTTATGCAGGATCAGCAAGGCCATCAGGGTGAGCAGTTAAACAGCCTTCAGCCTTCGGGGGAAAGCGTGGGAACGGCGGCCATGTTAGGGGTATAAGCCGTTTCGTCGGCTCCTCTCCCTAAGGCAGGCAAGCGCAAGGCAAAGTCTCGGCATAGCGCTGAGGGGCAGGAGCAGCCTTTGTTATCAGCGGTACCAGAGGCTCTGGACCCTCTCCGTTCCGCGGAATTTATTTTGGCGTTTCATAGAGCTTATTTGCTTAAGAAAGCTCAGGCTCCTGTTTCAGTTGTGACAGACTCTGTGCAGGTTTCTCTGACAGGGGTCTCCGGCCTCTCAGATCCCGGTGAGGGGGTCTCCTCGTTGCAAGCGCTTCAGGATTCCAAGGTAGAAGCTGCTTCTCTGGCTGCAGAGGCTCTGGGGCCGGAGGAGGTTTGGAGTCCTGGCCCGCGGACTTAGAAGAAGGTGAGTTGGGCCCCAGGGATGATCCTAATATATTTCGAGTTTTTAGGAAGGATGAACTGGCAGCCCTAATTGCACAGTCTCTGGCGGCGCTTAATATCGTGCCTCCGGTGGTTCTGCAGGAACCTTTAGAGGATCCCTTGTTGCAGGGTTTCAAGACCGAACAGAGATGTTTCCCTCTACACAGGGTGATTAAACAGATGATAGAGTCGGAGTGGGAATGTCCTGAAGCATCCTTGAGGGGGGCTCGGGCTATGGCGCGTTTGTATCCCGTGCCCCATGAAGAGAGAGAGTTGCTGCGTATGCCTAAGGTGGATGCGCTGGTTTCTGCGGTCACTAAGAAGACTGCCATTCCGGTGGAGGGTGCTACGGCCCTTAAGGATATTCAGGATCGCAGATTGGAGGCGCTGTTGAAGCAGGCCTTTGATTCCAGTGCGCTGGCATTGCAAGCGTCCGTGTGTGGGGCATACGTGTCCAGAGCTTCTATTCGGTGGAGTCAGCTGGCTTCTGGACAGGAAGGGGACGCGGCTCCTTCTGGGGAAGGGGCTAAGCTGGAATCGGCGGCGGCGTATTTAGCGGATACCTTTTATGATTTGATTCGCATTTCCGCGAAGGCTATGGCTTCAGTGATTGCCGCACGGCGGTTTTTATGGTTGAGGAATTGGGCGGCGGATGCTTCGTCCAAGATGCATCTCAGTAAACTCCCGTACAAGGGTAAACTACTTTTTGGGGAAGCGCTAGAGAAGATTGTTAAAGATTTAGGTGACTCCAAAGGAGGGCGTCTTCCCGAGGACCGTCCTAAGGCGGCTAAACAGGGCTCTTTCCCTAGGGCTCAGGGGCGAGAGTTTTGCCGTTTTCGGGGGGCCCGCTTTACTCCTTATCAGCGTGGTCGGTTCCCCTCTCGGGGGCAGTCCTTTCGGGGAGCTAGAGGTTCCGGTAGAGACTATTTTGGGGCTCCTCCCGCCTCCATTAAGAAGCCGCAATGAAGTGAGGCGGGTCCAGGCGGAGATTCCGGTAGGAGGTCGGTTGCAGGAATTTGTCTCCGCTTGGGCCGCCATTACTACTGACAACTGGGTTCTCCAGTTTGTCAGAGACGGGTATGCTCTCGAGTTCGCATGTCCTCTAGCGGACGCCTTCGTTTTCTCTCCGTGCGGTTCTCTCACCAAGTGGAGGGCGATCCACGACACGTTACAGCGATTGTTACGGCTTCAGGCCGTGGTTCCAGTGCCGTCCGACCAGTGCGGCTTCGGTCGATACTCGATTTATTTTGTGGTGCCCAAAAAGGAGGGGTCGTTTCGGCCCATCTTGGATTTAAAGCACGTGAACCGGTGTTTGCGCGTCTCTCATTTCAGGATGGAAACCTTGAGATCGGTGATTCGCTCGGTGCGCCCGGGGGAGTTTCTCTCCTCCATAGATTTGACGGAAGCCTATCTGCACATTCCTATCAGATCGGAACATCAGCGGTTTCTTCGCTTTGCGGTTCCCATGGGTCATTTTCAGTTTCGAGCTTTGCCGTTCGGTCTGGCGACGGCGCCGCGCACTTTCACCAAGGTGATGGTGGTGGTAGCGGCGGCTCTGCGCAAAGAAGGAATTCAGGTTCACCCGTATCTGGACGACTGGTTGATTCGAGCGGCGTCGCGGGAGGAGTCCATCAGGGCGACCGCTCGGGTAGTTTCCTGTCTCGAGAGTCTCGGATGGATTGTGAACCAGGCGAAGAGTCGTCTGGAGCCGGTGCAGCGGCTGACTTATCTAGGAGCCCTCTTCGCCACAGACCGAGGGGTCGTCTTTTTGCCTCCGGAGCGGGTTCGAAAGATTCTCAGGTGACCAGTTTTTTGCGTGTTCGGGCTCCGACGGCTTGGAGGTACTTGCAATTGCTGGGGTCGATCGCGGCAGCCTTGAATCTGGTGCCTTGGGCCAGGGCGCACATGAGGCCGCTCCAACAGGCGCTGCTTTCGCGGTGGTCTCCGCAGTATCATCCGCTCTCTCGTCGATTGGGTTGTCCCGATTTCGTGCGTGTCAGTCTTCAGTGGTGGTTGGTTCCGGACCATCTGCAGGCGGGGGTTCCGCTGGCGCTCCCGGAATGGATTTTGGTGACTACGGATGCCAGTGTGACCGGTTGGGGGGCGCATTGTTTGGCTCACATAGCGCAAGGATCCTGGTCAACGGAAGAGAGTCTGTGGTCCATAAATCGCCTGGAATTACGGACAGTGCGTCTAGCGCTTGTGGCATTTACCAGTCTTCTCGAGGGGAAGCCGGTGCGCGTATTCTCCGACAACCTGGTGATGGTCTCCTACATAAATCGCCAAGGCGGCACGGGCAGTGTTCTTCTCCTGGAGGAGAGTCAACAGTTGTTTCACTGGGCGGAATTGCATCTCGCGGCGCTTTCGGCGGCTCATGTTGCGGGGAAGGACAGTGTTCAGGCCGATTATCTCAGTCGGCATGTGTTAGATCCCGGAGAATGGGAACTCAATGCAGAAGTCTTCCACGAACTCACATTGCGTTGGGGTCGGCCGGTCATGGACCTTATGGCGACGTTGAGCAATGCCAAGGCGGTACAGTTTTTCAGCAGGCGCAGAGAGCATATGTCGGAAGGGCTCGATGGCCTAGTTCAACCCTGGCCGTTTGGACACCTCCTGTATGTGTTTCCCCCGTGGCCCTTAGTGGGTCGGGTCATTCAGAGAGCCGCAAATCACGAAGGGCTGGTAATCCTCATTGCTATGGATTGGCCCCGGCGTCCTTGGTATGCCGATCTAATGCGGCTTCTGGTGGAGCCGCCTTGGAGATTACCCGCTCGAGTCGACTTGCTGCATCAGGGACCAGTTCAGATGCCCCAGGCGGATCGATTCTTGCTTACGGCATGGCTCTTGAGAGGGCGTGGTTGCGCCGCAAAGGTTATTCGGCGGCGGTGATAGCCATGCTGTTACAATCACGGCGACGGTCCACGTCGTTGGCGTACATTCGCGTGTGGCGCGTTTTTGAGGCATGGTGTGCGGATGTTCTGGCATTTCTTCAGTGCGGGCTAGAAAAGGGGCTCGCTCTTGGCACATTGAGAGTGCAACTGGCGGCACTTGCGGTATTTCGTGGGCCGGTTCACGGGGCTCCTCTTTCCGCACATCCGGATGTTCTGCAGTTCCTGAGAGCGGCCAAGCAACTTCGGCCTCCGATTCGGCAGGTTATTCCTCCTTGGGATTTGAATCTGGTGTTGGAAGCCTTGACAGAGTCTCCTTTTGAGCCCCGTGCGTCCTGTGGTATCCGAGAATTATCCTGGAAAACAGCCTTCTTGGTGGCCTTATGTTCCGCTAGACGAATTTCGGATTTGCAGGCTCTTTCCTGTAGACCGCCGTTTCTTCAGTTTTCAGCGGAAAAGGTGGTTTTGCGTCCGGTTCCGTCTTTTCTGCCTAAAGTGGTGTCCGCGTTTCATCTGAATCAACCGGTCTCGCTGCCCACCTTCGCGGTGTCGGGGGCAGGTTCTTTCGATCGATCTCTGCGGAAGTTGGATATGGGTCGTGTGCTCCGTAGATACCTTCGGGAGACCAAATCTTTTCGTAAGTCTGACAGGTTGTTCGTTCTGTTTGGGGGTCCGTCCAAGGGGCAAGCGGCCTCCAAGGCCTCCATTGCACGGTGGGTGAATGAAACATGCGATTCGGGTCGCATACGAAACCAGAGGCAAGTCCATTCCACTTGGACTTTGTGCTCATTCTGCCAGAGGTCAGGCTGCTTCGTGGGCGGAGTCAGCATTGGTGCCGCCGGTGGATATTTGTCGGGCGGCGTCCTGGTCTTCTCTTCATTCGTTTGCGCGACATTATCGGTTGGATGTGCTGGCCAGACAGGATGCGTGTGTGGGGGCTTCGGCCGTGGTTGCGGGGCTCACAGGTCCCTCCCAGGGTTAGGTACTGCTTTGGTACTACCCATCTGTTATGGACTGGCCCGGAGAGACGATTAGGAAGAAGAAATTAGACCTTACCTGCTAATTGTCTTTCCTTGAGTTCTCTCCGGGCCAGTCCAGAACCCACCCTATTTGTATCTCATGTGAGGTTTTTAGGAGTCTGGTTTTTGATCTCTAATGAAGTTTTCTGTAAGAATTCTCCTAGATTTTGACGTCGGTCTCATGTTCTTGTGTTTTGCGTGAAGCTGAATAAAAAAAAAAGAAAAAGAAAAAAAAAAGCCAAATTATTTAAACCAAAACGTTAAATTGAGCGTTTTTTATCTTAGCACTGACACACTCATTGGCTTCAGGAGACAGCGCACGGTCAGCTACCTTCTGTGTTACTCTTCCAGTTCTTCCAGTTCTTTGTTGTTTTTTATCTGCTTGCTACCTTAAGACTGCCTTCTATCACCAGGGGAGAGCAGGGTATCCTAGCAACAAGAATCAGTGTTCAGTCCTCAGCTGCTAGAGGAGGGAGATAGACTACCCATCTGTTCTGGACTGGCCCGGAGAGAACTCAAGGAAAGACAATTAGCAGGTAAGGTCTAATTTCTTCTTGTTGCCTTTGATTCCCGTCACCTTGGTCTTCCGGTTTTCTAAGAGAACTCTCTCCAAGTGGATTACAGACTGTATCTCTTTTACCTATGAGAGTAAAGGACTTTCTCTTGAAGGTCATGTCACAGTACACAATGTACAAGCAATGGCTGCCTCTTTGGCAAATCTATGCTCGGTGGCGATTGATGAAATCTGCAAAGCTGCAACCTGGTCCTCTGTCCAAACCTTTGCGGCCCATTATTGCTTGGACAAGGACTTCCATCGGGATGCCTCGTTTGGCCAGGCTGTTCTCCAGCATCTCTTTCAGACTTAGAACAACTCCTACCCCTCATTCCTGTTTCAATACCAGAGATCTTTCGGAGGAAACATGACCCAATTCAGCCTGTGTTTCAATGCTCTCTCTCGGGTCGTCTCCCTGGCATCTCCACGCTAGGGAGTCCCATATGTGAATCCTACATTCTTGCTTGTTCCTGGAGATAGCGTAGTTACTCACTTTGTAGCAGGTGATCTCTAGGAACTGCAGGAATTGAGTCTTCACAACCCACCCTCCTCCCCTAGGAGTTGTATCTCTCTTTCTCTCTCTCTTCTCTCTTTTTTTCTCAGCTACAGACCCAACTGAGGAGGGAGAGTTGGAAAGGCGGGAAGGCAGCAGCGCAGGTGCAGTGGGATGCTCCCAAAGGCTTTCCTATAGGATGCTGGGGAGCATTCCCACGCGTGCTCCGTCGGTGCCAACATCACCCATATGTGAAGACTCAACTACGCTTTCCCTTCTCATTGTGACCCGTTTTTTTTTCTCTCTTCAGTGGGCTTTTTTCTTTACGGTTTTTAAAATGTTTGCAGCTGTTCCATTATGCTGGGAGCTCTGTGCTGCAGCTCTTCTGGCTCCCACTAGGTTAGTTCCATGGCCCTTTTTGTCACATTTGTGACGGTGACACTATGGGAGCACTTTATGTTGCATTTTCGACCTCTCCTCCTCCCCACCCCTTGCTTCTGAGGCCTTTGATTCTCAGTTTTCCCACCCATCGGACCAGTGGCCATTTTGGATGCACACATGTTCTCTGCCAAGGAGGCATGTGATGAGATGGCTGCAGGCTATAGCCAGTACTCCTCCTGAGGTCCTACGATGCCACAGGACCTCTTTTCTTCTGGCTTTCAGCAGCAGCTTCTGAAGCAGCTCATGGGTTGTTTTCAGACCTATCTAGCTGTAGCTGCATGGCATTCCCTCAGATGGCATCTGAGGCCCTTTTTTATTTATTTAGCTGCGTTTATATATCGCTTTTCATGGAATGTACATGAAACAATGCTTGGTAATTACAATCTAACATGTAAACTATATACAGTATGCATTGGGAAAAAGGGGGGATAGATCAGTTTATACAAATGTACAGGTTTTGTATTGATTTGTGCATGTGGGGGGAGGGGATACCATATATGGTGAGTGTCGTGTCCGGAGGGGACATCTTCAACAGACAGGGGTGGGGGGAGAGTTATTTGGTGGGGCAGACATGTTAAGAGAAGAGGTGAGTCTTTAGGTGCTTCCTGAATGTGCTTAGGTTTGTGATGTTTCTTGGTGAGTCTGGTAGGTTGTTCCAGATTGAGGGAGCATAGAGTTAGAAGGCACAACCATAGGCCTGTTGATTGAATTTTATTCTGGCATGTGTAATGATCATGGATGTGCGTCTTGACCTCTTTAGCTGGGGTGTTTGCAATAGAGTGTGTTGGTGAGTGCAGGGGTTGGGGTGGATGGCTTTGTGCGTCAGGAGGAGGGTTTTGTACTTTATTCTACTTGGGAGTGGAAGTCAGTGGAGGAGTTTGAGTAGGGGGTGATATGGTCCTGTCTTGTTCCTTGTAGGATGTGTGCTGCTGTGTGGAGGTCGGTCTGTAGAGGGAGGAGTGTTGTTTTGTGAGGCTCTGGTAGATTTACATTAGTTGAGATGTGGCAGGACCATGGCTTGAAAATCAGGACGGAAGTCTAATGGTTCCAGGAGGAGTCAGAGGCATTACGGGCTCTATCTTGTGTGTCTACCACCAGTAGAAAGGGACTTCAGTGTCCTTGCGCTAACCCTTTATCCGTCTGTACCACTGGGAGCACAGCCTTGCACACTATGGGGATTGTCTGAGATGAAAATGAGGATTCCTTCCTCCTGGAAGCTGAGTCTGAGGAGTAAGGGGAACTTCCTCTCAAGGAGGGTGAGGATCCTTCTGTGCTCTGTCTGTTCCACAGGGAGGAGCTCCTTGCTTTGATCCAGTATACAATGACATCTTGGCACATAACAGAGCCTGCTCTGGAACAGCCTTCACTTGTGGATCCCATTTTGGAGGGCCCTTTGGGATTTTTTTTCCTCTCCTTGAACCTATGAATCAGCTCTTTGTCTCTCAGTGGGAGACACATCATTGTGTCCTAGAGGCCCTAAGGTTCTGTCTTGACTATACTCTACGTCAGGGTGAGCTGGATCAGGTTTTTGGGTTCTCTCAATTGGATGCCCTGGGCATAGTGGTGATGAAATGCATGATCATCCCGGTGGAAGTGGGGCACTGCTCTCAAAGAATCTCATGAAAGGAGGGTGGAGGCTCTCCTTCGGAATGCCTTTCGGACTTGGCATTGAGCTGTCAGGTGGTGCAGTGAGTGAGTCTAATGGCTCTTGATCTTTTACACTGGATCTACTGGATGACTTGTATGACTTGATCCAGACCTCCTCAAAGTCTCTAGTGGAAGTTGTTGTAGCCAGGTGGTAACTATGGCTCCTCAGTTGGCCTAGCTCTATTTGAGTAAGCCCTCCTTTCAGGGTAGGTTACTCTTTGAAGAGGATCTGGAAAATTCAGTGAAAGATCTTGGAGGCACATCCTTAGTGGCTCCCTGAAGTAGGACTGGGAGAGGGGGACAGGATTGCACTCCATAGGGCCTTATGTGGAGCTTGAAGACTCGGTCGGACAGCTAGAAGTCCAGGTAAGGTTTCCTGAGCCTATAGTGCTAGGTGTAAGAAGACTCAGCCCTTCAGAACTCTCAGCGTTTTTGTGACAAGATTACAGTTTTCCTCAGAGCCAGGAGGCCCCATGCAATGAGATACGCTGGGTTCCTTACCCTTTGTTGAGAGGCAACAGCTTCAGCTGTTTCTCTTGGAATGGACACAAATCACCTCAGACCAATGGGTCCTAGAGAAAGTCATGGATATGCGCTTGAATTTGCTAAGCCTCTTATGAGCCTTTGTGGAGTCTCCTTGTGGCTCCCCTGCTCTGAGTGATTACAGGTCGAAAAAACTCTTCAATGCCTTCTGCAATTACAAGTTACTTCACCGATTCCTTCCACAGAGACAAGGTCAAGGGCATTATTCCATCTTCTTCGTAATGCCTTCCTGTCCCACTTTGAATCAGAAGGCATTCAAAGCTAAGCTCCATGTTCCATATTTCTGCATGGAAATTATCAGATTGGTCTTTGCATCAATCCAGCAAAAGGAGTTTTACTTAACTAGATCTGGCCAAGGCCTATTTTCATATCCCTAAACTGGAACAGAACCAGACGTTCATTCACTTTGTCCAGGGTTACCATTTCCAATTTTGGGCCTGACCTTAGACCTGACCACAGCTCCGCACACCACCTCCAAGGTCATGGTGATTGTGGCGGTGTTCCTGCACAAACAGGGAATCAGACTTCCCCCATACCTAGACAGCTGGTTGATTTGCTCAGACTCGCTGGAGAAGTCCAGGGAAAACATGGCCCTAGTGATACATGGAAGAGCTTTGCTGGGTGATAAGTTACAATAAGAACTGACTCGTGCCTTCCCAGGACCTGGAATATCTCTGAGCCTGATTCAGCATGTTCCTGGGTTAAGGATTAAGAACATAAGAACATAGCATAAGAAACGCCATACAGGGTCAGATCAAGGTCCATCAAGCCCCAGTATCCTATTTCCAACAGTGGCCAATTCGGGTCACAAGTACCTGGCAGGTTCCCAAAAAGGTACACAGGTTCCACAATGCTCATCCCGGGACAAGCAGTGAATTTCCTAGGTCCTCTTTAATAATGGTTTATGGACCTTTTCTCCAGGAACTTGTCCAAACCTTTTTTAAACCCAGCTATACTAAAAGCTATTGCTACATCCTCTGGTAATGAATTCCAGAGTTTGATTACACATTGAGTGAAAAAACATTTTCTCTTATCTTAAATGGGTTACGATGTAGCTTCATTGTATGTCCCCTAATCTTTCTACTTTTTGATAGTGTTAACAGTCTATGTTTACCAGTTCCATTCCATTCATTAATTTATAGACCTCTATCATGTCTTCTCTCAGCCGTCTCTTTTCCAAGTTCAAAGCCCTAACCTTTTAAGACTTTCCGCATAGGGCTATCCTTCTATCCCCTTTACCATTTTGATGTTCTCTGTACCTTTTCTAATTCTGCTGTATCCTTTTTAAGATATGGAAACCAGAATTGCACACAGTTTTCAAGGTGTGGTCACACCATGGAATGATACAGAGCCATTATAATATCCTTTGTTTTATTATTCTCCATGCCTTTCCTTATGATTTCTAGCATTTTATTCATTTATTTATTTGTGTGTTTTTTATACCGCTATTTATGGTAATCATAGCGGTTTACAATTGAACAACATGTACATAAAGCAGTTTAACAATAAAACTAGGGTTATAGCATAATATAACAAGCTTTACATATTCAACTGAGTTAGCTTATTTACATATTTACATTTTTTAATGATATTTTTAAAGACAGCCCTTATTTTTTTAGATTAGGTTTGATGGGAGGAGAGATAAGGGAAGGGAAATGAATTAGGTGAGGGGGAGGGTATTATTGGATGGAGCTATTTTGTAAACATTTAATTTGCTATCTTAGCTGCTGCTGCACACTGGGCGGAGGATTTCAACATATTATCCACGATGGCATCTAAAACGTTTTCCTTGGTAGTGGTTCCTAATGAGGAACCTTGCATTGTGTAACGATAGTTTGGGTTGCTCTTTCCTAGGTGCATAACTTGGCACTTGTCCACATTAAATTTCAGCTGCCATTTGAATGTCCAGTCTTCCAGTTTATCAAGGTCCTCTTGGAATTTTTCACAATCCTCTTGCATTTTATCAATTTTGAATAATTTTGTCATCTGCAAATTTTATCACCTCACTAGTTATTCCCATTTCCAGGTCATTTATGAATATGTTAAAAAGCAACAGATCCCTGAGGTATTCCACTATTCACCTTTCGCCATTGAGAAAATTGGCTATTTAGCCCTACTCTCTGCTTTCTATTTTTTAACCAGTTCCTGATACACAATAGTACTCATCTCCAGGAACAAGCAGGAATGAGTCTTCACATATGGGTACGTCAGTACCGACGGAGCCCGCGCGGGAACGCTCCCCAGCGTCCAATCAGAAAGCTTTTGGGAGCATCCCACAGTGCCTGCGTGCTGCCTTCCCGCCTTTCCAACTGTCTCTCCTCAGTTGTTCTTTTTCCGCGGAGCCAGCAGGTCGTGTTCCTGTCACCGCAGAAGAATTTCCTTATTTTTCCTTTATTTCTTTTCTGTCGCGTCTGCCTTCTTCGACGCTACACCGGTACCGCTGGTTGTTATTCTTTTCCTTTTAAAAAAAACAAAACAAAAAAACCCCTTTTTTCTATTTATTTTTCTTCAAGTGTGCTTACCCTTTTCCTTAAATATGGAAAAGCCTGCCTCAGGATTTAAGAAGTGCACAAAATGTGGCGGTACTATTTCCGTCACCTACACCCATGACTGGTGTCTAAAGTGTTTAGACCCTGACCATTCCATTACAGATTGTGTGTCCTGTTCCATGATGTCTAAGAGAGGTCGACAGAACCGAGCTGACAAGCTCAGTACCCTGTTTCCCTCTGATGCGGCTTCGGTGGCATCGACGTCTTCCAGGGCTGCTTCTTCCTCACATGGATCTCAGGTAACTAAACACAAATCCAGCCGGTCCTCGAAGGGCAAATCTCCTGCTAAGCATCGAGATGCCTCCGGCCTTGCCCTCGAGGATTCTGCACCGGCAAAATTACCCCGGCGGGAGGCTTCGGCCTCCAAAGCATCATCATTGGGGTTCCAGGATGATCTCGATAGCGTGGCCTCGACAGATCTCCTGGTGCCATGCTCTGGGGTACCGGTGGCTTCCACTGGTACCGACTTCCAGGCATTGGCAGCGTCGATGGATCAGAGGATTCTGTCCATCGAACGCAGTCTGGCGGCTTTCCTTGTGGCATCGACGCCCTTGGTACCGCAACAGACTACTCCGCCGGTACCGGCGCTGCCATCGCCATGGGCACCGATCCCGGTACCGGTGGCATCGACATCGGCATCGGTGTCCACCATGCTGGTACCCGGCCCTCTGCAGCCCTCCGGTACCGATACCCCGGTACAGGTGATTCCCGATTCCGATCTTGGTCGGTACGGGTATCGGACTTTGCAAGAGCATCCAGACAGACGATACTTCAGTTCCTCTGATGACTCTGAAGATTCTGAAGAATCTGTCGATGCAGGGATGCTTCTTCCACAGGAGGAGTCCTCGCCTAAGCGAAGTATGTCTCCTCCAGAGGACTTGTCTTTTCAAGACTTTATCAGAGAGGTGGCTAGGGGCCTCTCTGTTACAGTGGCCCCTGAGTCAGAACCTAGAGCCAAGGAGTTGGATATTTTGCAATATCCTAAAACTCCTAAGGAGGCAGCTACCTTACCTATTCATGAGATTCTGTATGATCTCATGTTAAGGATGTGGGAAGCACCTCTAACCACTCTCCTCATTCTCGCAGGTTGGATACCATGTATCGTGTCCCTCCTTGTCCTGGTTTCCATAAAACTCAGCTTCCTCACCACTCTATTGTGGTGGAGTCTGCAATGAGAAAGATTAGAAGTGCCAAAAGACATGCCTCTAATCCTCCAGGACGTGAATGTAGAACCTTGGATGCTTTTGGACGTAGAGTCTTCCAAGCTTCCATTCTTGCTGCGAGAATTAATTCCTATAGTCTCTACATGGGAATGTTCTTAAAGGAAGTCACTGACCATTTACAGACTTTAAGTCCTTTTATGTCTGACAATAAAAGGCAAGAATATCTTGCTGGGCTTAAACATGCCCAGGATATCTCCAAATTTTCCAACCGTGCAGCTTTCGACTCCTTTGAATGCGTAAGCAGAGCCTCAGCTATTGCTTTAGGTGCACGTAGGATTGCTTGGCTTCAAGCATCTGATTTGGAGATCTGGGTCCAAGATGAGTTGGGAAACCTCCCTTGTACAGGTGAGAATCTGTTTGGCTTTTGCCTGCCAATCTTTACCAATCAGATGGATGCTGAAAATTCTGCATTGGATAGACTATCCAAATCTACAGCTGCTCCTGCTAAGAAAAGGTTGTTCAAGAAAACACCTTTTTCTAAAAAGGGAAGGTCCTATCCTGCTTATAGTCAGAGGGCATCTTCTGCAGCTTCTAAACGTCAGCAATCCTCCAAACAGACCAAGGCAAAGGCTGCGAGGCCTGCTCCAGCCCAGCAATCTCAGCCCCCTCAGGGCCTTTGACTTTCTGCTAGAGAACTTAGCCTTCCTGGCTCTAGAAGGCCTAGAGCCCTCCACCATTCCAGGAAGGCTATGTCACTTTGCTCCCAGATGGGGGCAAATCACAGCAGAGCATTGGACACTCTCCATCATAAGAGAGGGGTACAAACTTCATTTTTCCAGCTTGCCCCCTCTCACAAGAGTGCACCAGTTCAATTCTCCATCCTCCCTCCTCAACCTGTTAGAGCAGGAGGTTGCTACTCTTCTAGCCCATGGGGCAATAGAGGAGGTGCCTTCTCAACAACAGGGCACAGGGTTCTACTCCCCCTATTTTCTTATCCCAAAGAAAACAGGGGGCTTCAGACCCATTTTAGATCTCAGAGAGTTGAACAGATTCCTAGTCAAAGAAAAATTCAAGATGGTTTCTCTAGGAACTCTGCTGCCATACCTTCAGAATCAGGATTGGCTTTGTTCTCTAGATCTCAAGGATGCGTACACCCATGTTCTCATCCATCCAACCCACAGAAAGTTCCTTCGATTCCTTTTCCAGGAGAAGCACTATCAATACAGAGTGCTCCCCTTTGGCCTGGCCTCTGCACCAAGGATGTTCACGAAATGCATGGCAGTGGTTGCTGCTTTTCTGCGCACCCTAGGAATATTTGTCTTCCCTTATCTGGACGACTGGCTCATTCGAGCTCCCACTCAAGCAGAGGTCAAGACTGCTCTAGCCTGCACAATGCGTATTCTTCAATATTTGGGGTTAGTAATAAACATCCCAAAATCCAATTTGAACCCTACTCAGTCCCTGGAATTCATAGGGGCGGTGCTGGATACCACAAAAGCAAAGGCCTATCTTCCCCAGACCCGTTGCCTTCGCTTGATACAGTTAGCCTCTCAAGCAGAGTCAAAACCCCTACGAACTGCTTGAGAGATGTTACAGCTGCTGGGCCACATGGCATCCACTGTCCATGTGGTACCATACGCTCGCCTTCACATGAGAGCAGCTCAATGAACTTTATCCACCCAGTGGACCCAGGCATTAGGCTGCCTGTTAGACAAAATAGTAAACACAAGCCGCCTCATTTTGTCCCTCCAGTGGTGGAAGTCCCCTCAAAACCTGTTGCTGGGGTCTCCCTTTCAACAGCCTCTACCCCAAGCAACTCTTACTACAGATGCTTCTCCAATGGGTTGGGGAGCTCATCTTCAGGACCTCTCCACCCAGGGCATCTGGTCCCCACAAGAGACTTGTCTACACATCAATCTCTTGGAACTCAGAGCAATCTTCCTTGCTCTGCGAGTTTTCTACACCCTGCTCAGCCACCAGACAGTCCTTATCCACACGGACAATCAGGTAGCCATGTTCTATATAAACAAGCAGGGAGGAACTGGCTCTCTGTCGCTTTGCAACGAAGCTCTGCGACTGTGGGCCCTCGCCAGAGAGCATCACATTCATCTTCTGGCAGTCTATCTTCCAGGGGTTCAAAACTCTTGGGCAGACAGACTCAGTCGAGTTCTGCTTCCACACGAGTGGTCCCTACATATGGACCAGGTATCCAAGGTGTTTCAACTTTGGGGAACCCCGGACATAGACCTCTTTGCAAGTCCGTGGAATGCCAAACTTCCCCGGTTCTGTTCCAGAACTCCGGCTCAGGGGGCTCAGGCAAGGGATGCTTTCCTCCTTCACTGGGGTCAAGACTTCCTGTATGCCTTTCCACCCATTCCCCTAATTCCCAAAACCCTGTTCAAGCTTCAGAGGGACAGAGGCCACATGATTCTCATAGCTCCACATTGGTCACGGCAAGTGTGGTACCCTCTGCTTCTACATCTCTCTCAAGCTCCCTCCCTAGAGTTAGGGTCTGCTCCAGACCTCCTCTCTCAGGAGGACGGAAAGTTATGGCATCCCAGTCCCCAGTCTCTGCATCTCAGGGCTTGGTTGCTGAAGGCCTAGATCTCCAGGCTTTACATCTTTCTCAACAAGTGAAAGATGTTCTTTATGCTTCCAGAAAACCTTCCACTAAACGTTCTTACATCTTCAAGTGGAAAAGGTTTACCATCTGGTGTTCAGAAAAGGGTCTTAACCCCCGAGCCATACCTCTGGAATCATTACTGGAGTATCTCCTGCATCTGTCTAATGCAGGCCTTAAGACAAATTCAGTAAGAGTCCATCTGAGTGCTATTGCAGCTTCACTCAAGCCTCTAAATGGACAACCTGTTTCCTCTCATCCCCTTGTAGCAAGGTTCATGAGAGGCATTCTTTTAACAAAGCCTCCCATTAGACCACCACCGGTGACATGGAACTTAAATTTGGTTCTTGGTCAGCTTATGAAGCCGCCTTTTGAACCTTTAGCTACTACCTCCTTAAAATACCTTTCTTGGAAGGTTATCTTTCTCATTGCAATCACATCAGCACGCCGCATTAGTGAATTGCAAGCACTAGTAGCTAATCCACCTTATACAAGGTTCCATCATGACAAGGTGGTCCTTAGGACTAATCCACATTTTATGCCTAAGGTGGTTTCGCCTTTTAACCTCAACCAGGAGGTCTACCTACCTGTCTTTTTTCCAGGACCTCATGCATCAAGTGCAGAGAGGAATCTTCATACCCTGGACTGTAAAAGAGCTCTGGCTTTTTACCTACAGAGGACACAGCAACATAGAAAGTCTTCTCAACTCTTTGTTGCTTTTGATCCTTCTCATTTGCGACAACCAGTCTCCTAGAGAACCCTTTCCAACTGGATTGTGCAGTGTATTTCTTTCACCTACCAGAGCAAGAACATTTCTCTGGAAGGCCATGTCACAGCTCACAATGTGAGAGCCATGGCAGCCTCAATGGCTCATCTGTCGAGCATCTACTTGGGCCTCGGTTCATACCTTCAGAGCCCATTACTGCTTGGACAAGGACTCCCGCTGGGATGCCTTGTTTGGTCAGGCTGTCCTCAAACACCTGTTCCATACTTAATCAACTCCTACCCACCATCCCTCATGGATTGCCAGAGATCCAAGTGGGGAAGTGCAGCCCTGTTCCAGGGACACACAACTTATGGGCTCTCTCCCTGGCATCAAAAGCTAGGGAGTCCCCATATGTGAAGACTCATTCCTGCTTGTTCCTTGAGATAGCATAGTTACTTACCTGTAATAGGTGATCTCTGGGAACAGCAGGAATAAGTCTTCACAACCCTCCCACCTCCCCTAGGAGTTGTCTCTTTCTCTATCTCTTTCCTTTCCCTTTCTCTCTCCCTCTTGTCTCAGCTATAAAACTCAACTGAGGAGAGACAGTTGGAAAGGTGGGAAGACAGCACGCAGGTGCTGTGGGATGCTCCCAAAAGCTTTCTGATTGGACGCTGGGGAGCGTTCCCGCGCGGGCTCCGTCGATACCGATGTACCCATATGTGAAGACTTATTCCTGCTGTTCCCAGAGATCACTTGTTACAGGTAAGTAACTGTGCTTTCTCCCATGACTTTTTAATTTAGCCGAGTCTCTTATGAGGGACCTTGGCAAAGACTTTCTGAAAATCCAGGTATATTTTATCAACCGGTTCACCTCTCTACCTGTTTGTTCACACCTTCAAAAAAAAATATATTATAAATTAGTAACATGGCTAAATTCATATTGGCTTTCTCCCAATAAACCATTACTGAATACGTGTTCAGTAATTTTGTTCCTTATAATGGTTTCTACCATTTTGCCCAGTACTGGCGTCAGGCGCACTGGTCTGTTTCTTAGAATACCCCTGGAAAACTGGTGTTCTCCAGGAACAAGCAGGAAGGCAGTCCTCACATGGGTGACATCGGCACTGATGGAGCCCTTGCGGAGCATTTCTCCAGCTTTTAAAGAAAGCTTTTGGGAATGCCACCATGCATGGTCTTCTCCGTGCCATCTTACTCAGTCTCCCTTTTTCCGTGGAGCCCTTCGGACATGCGTCTCATCCCTGGAAAACGTTTTATTCCAACCAGTTTGTATTTTCTGGCCTTTTCCGGACCTCTTTCCTCCTCTCGAGCACTTCTGCTTCAGCCCTGGTCTCGGG
Organism: Ichthyophis bannanicus; assembly: GCA_033557465.1. Taxonomy (NCBI): domain Eukaryota; kingdom Metazoa; phylum Chordata; class Amphibia; order Gymnophiona; family Ichthyophiidae; genus Ichthyophis; species Ichthyophis bannanicus. The sequence goes on along the minus strand of CM066038.1, from coordinate 308,850,209 downwards.
CTCATAACAGGGGGCATGGCCTCTGAAGCCCGGCAGGCCAGAGACTGCACCATTCACCTCCTGGAGCATCTGGGGTTCGTGATCAATTACTCAAAGTCCCACCTCACTCCAGTTCAGTCCCTGGACTTCATCAGGGCTTGCTTGGACACCCTGTGGGCCGTGGCTTTCCTTCCTCATGACAGGACGGACTGCCTCGTGTCCCTGGCGTCCGAAGTGCAGTGCTGTCTCGGCCCGGACAATGCTTCGCCTTCTCGGCCACATGGCCTCCACGGTCTTTGTCATGCCCAATGCCCGTCCCAACATGTGGGCAGCGTAGTGGTGCCTCCGAGCACAATGGACGCAGTCGACCAGCTGCCTCCGAGACCCCATCTCTGTCTCTCCCAGTGCGGCGGAATCTCTCACTTGGAGGCAGGCGTCTCGGAATCTGCTTTGAGGTATGCCCTTTCAAGCTCCAGCACATCAGGTGGTCTTGACCACGGATACCTTCCTGGTGGGCTGGGGAGCCCACTGTGAGGGGCGGCGCACTCAAGAGACCTGGTTGCCCGAGGAGTCCTGGCAACCTGCTGGAGCTCCAGGCCATCCTCAAGGTTTTCAGGGACCACCTGCAACACCAAGCAGTGCTCGTCCAGATGGACAACCACGTCACAATGTTCTGTGTGAACAAACAGGGAGGCATCAGTTCCTACAGCCTCTGTTCGGAGGTAACAGCCCTATGCTCCTTTGCGGTGAGCCAGGGCATGACCATTCGGGCCACTTACCTCCCATGCCAGGACAATGTATTGGTGGACCGGCTCAGTCAGGTCCTCCGGCCACATGAGTTGCGCCTGTGTCCCTGGACGGCGCAACAGCGTTTCCAGCATTGGGGGACCCCAGTCCTTGGACCTCTTTGCCAGCCCTGCAAATTTGCATCTCCTCTGATTCTGTGGTCTCCTCCCACACCCGGGCAGAGTGACTCTGGATGCTTTCCTATGCCTTCCCTCCCCATGCCCCTCATTGCCCGGACCATTCTCAAGGTCCAGCAGGACAGGGCCTCGATAATTCTTATAGGCCAGAGGGCCCAGGCAGCCTTGGTTTCCCCTGCTGCTCCGTCTCTCGATGGAGCTCCAGGTCCCTCTTGGGTTTTCACCAGGGCTGCTGACGTAGGAGGAGGGTCTGCTATTTCACTCCAATCTGAGGTCTCTATCCCTCACAGCTTGGCGACTGAGTGGGTCACTCTAATCTCCTACCATCTTCCCATGGAGATCGAGGACATTCTTTTGGCCTCACGAAATTACTCGACACAATAGGCTTACGCCTTCAAGTGGTGTCGGTTCTCGGTATGATGCTTGGAACTCTGAGTGAGCCCATTTTCATGCCCTACCAGTTTGGTCTTGCAGTACCTGCTCCACCTCTCGCAGTCTGGTCTGAAGTCTAACTCAGTCAGGGTTCACCTGAGTGCCATCTCAGCGAACTACCACCCCATCAAGGGCAAGCCTCTTTTGGGGCAACCACTCGTCTCTCATTTCAATTCTCTCATTCACAAAGACTCCCCCGGCACCATCATCAGCTCTCCTCTCCTGAGGATCGAGCCTCCTGCACCGGGAGGAGCGCAGCCATCAGATCACTGCCCAATCGGGGCAGCCACGTGCAGCAACCTTTAAATTTTCAGCGCGCTGGCAGGCGCTCATCACAAAGACTCCCCCGGCACCATCATCAGCTCTCCTCTCCTGAGGATTGAGCCTCCTGCACCGGGAGGAGCGCAGCCATCAGATCACTGCCCAATCGGGGCAGCCACGTGCAGCAACCTTTAAATTTTCAGCGCGCCGGCAGGCGCTCATCACAAAGACTCCCCGGCACCATCATCAGCTCTCCTCTCCTGAGGATCGAGCCTCCTGCACCGGGAGGAGCGCAGCCATCAGATCACTGCCCAATCGGGGCAGCCACGTGCAGCAACCTTTAAATTTTCAGCGCGCCAGCAGGCGTGCCCGCGCCTGAGGGCCTCGCCAGAGGGCCCTTCGGCGTGGCCCTTCGGCGGAGGCCAGTGACGGAGGCCATTCTACAACAGGCAGGCCTAGGACCAGCACAGAACAAACTCAGAGCATCTGACCTCGAAAAAGCAAGTAATTACCCTGTTCTCTCAGAACACAAAGCGTATACCTCAGATCACAATTACCTCCGATGTATGTTGTATAACTGTGCAACCTACTAGTTCTAGTTAGCCCAGATAATAGATACTTGTGGAATCTGCCATTAGTCTTATTCTTACATGTGTTCAGATATTCCCAGCATAACCTACCATCTACAATTATCTCCGATGTATGTTGTATAACTGTGTAACCAGCCAGCTCTAGTTAGCTCTGACACAGGATGCTTGTGTAATCTGCCATTATCTAACATTACCTGCCACTAGCTACCATTATCAACCACCACTAACAGACAGTATAGCTGCAAGCTGAAATCTCGAGGAATCTTTGTCTCTTGGTGTAAAGTGTAATGTGTAAGCTCCAGTAACCCCAATAGATTGGGAGCCCCACCACAATCTTCAGCCTTCCTACAACTGAACCATAGCTATTACAAGTTTTTGCGACCAGACAACACTCCTGACCCACCACCAACCAACATCCCAGCCCAGACCCACACCCCAACCAAAGCACACAAAATGGCCCTATCCTGCATCATCACCTTTACCCTCTACCTCCTCGCTACAGGCCTAAGTAACGTCACTGGGCTTCACGCTAGCAACAATCACATACCAACTATCCACAGTCACCGAAGGAGGTGGCCAGATGCCCCCTTCTACGAATTAAGAGAAACTACCCGATCTCACCACCACCACCTCCTACAGGTAGCATTACAACACAGCAAGAAGAAGAAACAGGGAGAAAACACCCTCCCCAACTCTTGAGATGTGCCCTTATAAATGCTCGATCAGTACGTAAGAAATGGCCGGTCATTTCAAATATGATATCACTACACAACCTTGACCTACTACTGATCACCGAGACATGGCTTTCCTGTGATGACAACGTGCTACTCAACCAGCTCCTGCCCGCTAATTTTTCCATCCATCCATGTCACAGATCTGGCAAAAGAGGAGGTGGAGTCCTCGCCATCACCAGATCTGACCTTCAGTTCAGCATAAAAGATGCAGCCAGCTCGCCACTCCTAGACACAGTCTCGATAGAGAACAAGTGCTGCACCATCAATCTATTATACAGAGCTCCATCAGCTGACCCAGATGCACTATCAACGATAATTGACATGGCCTCAAACTCCCAGAGCCCGCATACAGCAAGCTGGGTGCTAGGAGATTTCAACCTCCCCTACCTGCAAGACTCTCACTCAACGGCATTTCTCGAAGCCCTGAAGGATCTAGGTTACAGCCAATTAATCAAGGAACCAACCCATATAAAAGGAGGCATTCTAGATCTAATATTCACAACAGAGACAACCATCAGCAAACCAACCATCCCTGAACTATCAATCACCGCAGTCCCATGGTCAGACCACATGCTAATCCTATTCCAAGTTCCCCAGCCAAGCCGTGGCCAAAAGGGAGAAAGCACAGCAGGCGGTCAACCCAGCGTCCCGCCGAGAAGATTCCAACCATTTAACAAAGACCTAATCCTGAACGCAGCACTCCCACTAATAACTTCACCAGCACACAACCCAGACGATCTCGTCTCCGACTGGAATGAGATACTCAGCTCAATCGCTGTTCGCCCATCAAATAACAAACCACATGGGAAACGACCCTCAGCAGCCTGGTACTCAGCAGAGCTGAAAGCCTCACTCACAACGCTAAGGAAACTGGAGAGGCGATGGCGCTGCTCACGCTCAGAAGCAAACCAAAGTGCATACAACCTACAGCTCACGACGCATCGTACTGCAGTGACAGAAGCCATGAGACGTCACCACGCTGACACCTTAAAAAGAGCCCTGAACAAACCTCGTGACCTGTTTGCCCTAGTTAAACGACTCACAACGGAACCTGCTTCAGAACAAGCAAACGGAATCCATCCTCAAACATATGCTGACTATCTACAAACCAAACTCTGTCGGATAAACAACAACCCAGTGCCCAGCACTATCCTTGAGCCTTGCAATCAAACACCACTCACTACCTTCACGACACCGCCCAAACAAAGCATCGAAGACACCATAGCGGCCATCAACATGACCACCACTCAAGCTGATCCATGCCCGGCGTTCTGGGTCAAAGAACTACGGACTGACCTCAGTCCCGTCATATCCAGACTCACGGAACAATCATTCACAACAGGGTCTTTCCCACGCACCCTCAAACACACATCAATAAGACCTCTACTAAAAAACAACAAGCTCGACCAACTGAAGCCGGAATCCTACAGACCGATATCAAGCATACTGATGCTAGCAAAAATAATGGAAAAGGAAGTTCAGAGACAAATACAAGATCACATTGATTCCAACGCACCACTGGATCCATGTCAACATGGATTTAGAGAAGCCCACGGGGTTGAAACCCTTTTCACCACACTCTTTAGCGACATAATAGCAGGCATTGACAACATCCGCCAAGGGTTCGTCCTTGTCTTCCTTGACATCGCTGCAGCGTTCGATTCCGTGAGCCATGAGCGCCTCCTAGAACGCCTCGAAGAGAAAGGAATCTCCGGTAAAGCACTCGAGTGGTGCAGGTCCTACCTCTCTGACAGATGGCAGCAGGTACGATCCAAAGACACATCATCAGATCCATTCCACCAAAGCCAAGGGGTCCCACAAGGATCCTCCCTCTCCGCCCTGCTGTTCAATATATACATGCAGCCTATATGCAACCTGATCCGGTCTTTCAACGTCAACTGCATGATATACGCAGATGACGTGCTGTTAAACACACCTTTTGCAACAGAGAACCCCGACCTCACACCAATAACAAGCTGCATAAATGAAATATCCAACTGGCTACAATCCCAAAACCTCAGGATTCAACACAAGAAGACGGAGGTGATGTTCATTACAAGGAACCGTAACTTCACCGCTCCGGCAGTCTTAAAAGTGAAGGAAGCAGACCTCCAGACCCAAACCCGCTATCAGGTACCTCGGCGTCACATTAGATCAGAACTTGGATATGAAGGCGCACATAAGTAACACTGTAAGGGCAGTATATCATAAAATTAGATCCCTTAGATACCTGCGATCCCTGCTGGAGCCAGACGACTTCAGGACCATCTATCAGGCACTAATCATCCCACATTTCGATTATGCAAACGCAATACTGCAAGGCCTCCCCCAAACCACTTTGAACCCACTGCAAATGGCAATGAACGCCGCAGCAAGAGTACTACACGGGGCATCCAGGAAAGACCATGTCTCACCCATTCTGAAACAACTCCATTGGCTCCCGATACAAGGTAGACTTACATTCAAGACCTTGCTACTCACCTTCAAAGCCACCAAAGGGCTCTCATCAGCATCGCTAGCAGAGCTAATCCAGACGACACCACACAACAGGGACAGAAGGTCAGTAGCGCAAAACACCTTGATAGTCCCACGATCAATAACGCAATGCATCAAGTCAACATCTAGCAGGGCCTACAAATTCTATGCACCAATAATCTGGAATAACCTCCCACACAACATCCGAGCAATCCCAGACATATTCCAATTCAGGAAGGCCTTGAAACACTACCTCTTCCTCCTGCATCACCCGGAAACCAATAGGAGTTCAGCACAAACTGCTGAAACCATCCCTTGACTGAAACAAAATGAGCACATGACCATGTTATAAATTTGTAAATAGTTACCCCTGTTATCCAAGTTATATGTCCTGTTCATCTGTAAACACAAAGTACTATTGGAAATGTGTCTTTCATTGTTTTATTGTAAACCGCGCTGATGCTGAATAGCGCGGTATAGAAGTGACTATAAATAAATAAATAAATAAATTTCATGTGAGGCCTGCTCCTTTCCGGGCCCTCTACCCGGCCTCCTCCGGCGGAATGGGACCTCAATGTGGTCCTTACGCAGCTGACCAAGCCGCCCTTTGAGCCCATGGCTACCTGCTCGCTGCGGCATCTGTCGTGGAAGGTGGCCTTCCTGGTGGCTCTCACCTCTGCCCAGAGAGTCAGTGAACTCCAGGCGCTGATGGCCGAAGTGCCGTACACGAGGTTCTATAGTAGCAGGGTGGTTCTGCAGACTCAACCCAAGTTCCTTCCTAAGGTTGTCTTGGATTTTCATCTCAATCAAGAGATAATGCTGCCCACTTTCTTCCCGAAGCCCCAGCCAACCTGCATCGGCAATTCTCCACACTCTGGATTGTAAAAGGGCTCTCTTTCTACCTGCAGTGGACTCAGGACCACCGTGGATCCGGGCAGCTCTTCGTCTCCTTCGATCCCAGCCATCTGGGGCTGGTGGTCACCAAGAGTACCTTGTCCATCTGGGTGGCGGACTGCATCGCCTTTGCACATGCCCAGGCCGGGTTTCCCCTGGACCGCGGAGTCATGGCTCACAATGTCTGAGCGATGGTGACGTCTGTCGCTAGCCTGCACTCGGTGCCACTGGCAGACATCTATCGGGCTGCCACCTGGTTCACTTCTCACACCTTCACGGTACATTATTGCCTGGAGAGGGAGCCTCATTGGGACAGTGCCTTCGGCCAGTCTGTACTCCGTAATCTGTTTGGGGCTTAAGCAACTCCTGCCCTCCAACCCTTCTTGTTCCGGCTACCGGGAGCCTGGCCATCAATGAACCCGGGGAACCCAGGGTCCTCGGGCTGCCTTTGGCTTTCACTGGCGACTGCTTTACGTGCTGCCATGTGTTTTCCTACAGGTCCTCAGTAGCCTGTAGCTAGGGAGTCCCATATGTGAGAACTGACTTCCTGCTTGTTCCTGGAGAAAGCGTAGTTGCTCACCTGTAACAGGTGTTCTCCAGGGACAGCAAGAAACAGTCCTCACAACCCTCCCTCCTCCCCTTGGAGTTGCTGTATATTTTTGCCATCTTATTGAAGGAGCTATAGCTATGGCACCTGACTTAGTAAGATGGCACCCTTGGACGGGAAGGGGACCACACATGCGTGGTGAGATTCCCAAAGGCTTTCTTTGAAAGCTGGGGAAATGCTACGCATGGGCTCAGTCAGTGCTGACGTCACTCATATGTGAGGACTGATTCCTGCTGTCCCTAGAGAACACCTGTTAGACAGGTAAGTAGCTACGCTTTACATTGGTCATTCTCCAGTCTTCAGGTACTGTATAAGATTTTAATGATAGTTCACAGATTACTAATAGTAGGTCTGCAATATCATCTTTTAGTTCTTTCAACACCCTCAGTTGTATACCATCTGGTCCAGGTGATTTACTATTCTTCAGTCTATTGAATGGTTGTAATACAAATTCCTGGTTTATCGATATTTCTCCAGGAACAAACAGGAAGTCAGTTTTCACATATGGGTGATGGTGACATCGAAGCCGACAGAGCCCTCGTGGAAGTATCTCCCCAGCTTTCAAAGAAAGCCTTTGGGAGATGCCACCACGCATGCGTGGTCCCCTTCCTGCCCAAGGGTGCCATCTTGCTGAGTCTCCCTTTTCCCGCGGAGCCCTTTAGATGTTTATCTTGTCAGCCTGGAAAAAAGTTGATTTCTACGGGCACTTGGTGCTTTATTTTCTGACTGGCGCTAGTACCCTTCCCGCCTTCGAGCCCTGCTGCTCTTGCATCGGGCCTCGAAACCTTGTTGTTAGGTTCTTTTCTATCTAGCGCCTTTCGTGCATTTTTCAACTGCTGGCTGCATCGAGGATCTTCGACCTCGCTGGGGTCCTTTTTTCCCCCAGTGGCCACTGGATGCAAGAAGTGTGATCAGTGCTCTAAAAACATGTCCCTCACTGACACTCAAAATTGTTGCTTCTGCTGTCCGGGTGCTGACCAAGATCCAGAGGAATGCTTCCTACGTAAAAGTTTTCCGCAAAAACCATTCTCCAGGAACAAACAGGAAGTCAGTCCTCACATATGGGTGACGTCAGCGCTGACAAAGCCCTCGTGGGGAGCAAATCCCCAGCTTTCAGAGAAAGCCTTTGGGAGTTGCCACCGCGCATGCGTGATCCCCTTCCCACCCAAGGGTTTTTTCTTGCTCAGTCTCCTTTTTTCCGCGGAGCCCTTTAGACGTAGGCCACAGTGTCCCCGAAAAAAGTTGATTTTTTTTTCCTGTTTCCTTCGACCGGTCGACACTGGTACCTCTTCCCGCCTTCGGCTCGGTACGCCGGTATCAAGTCCGTCTCTCTTTTCGTTTTTTGTCAGTTTTGACTTAAGACCTTTGCACCTTTTTTTCTTTTCACTGGCAGCCCAGTTCTTCGACCTTGCAGGGGCCCTTTTTCCCCCGATGGCTAGGACCGTGTTTAAGAAATGCGATCTGTACGTGAAACTAATGTCCCTCACCGATATGCACGACTGCTGCCTATGGTGCCTCGGGCCCGACCACGACCCTACGGTCTGTGGCCCGTGTAGGAAAATGTCCTCCAAGACCCTGAAGAGCCGCCAGCAGCAGCATGATAGGACTTTTCTGAGTCCCCCATGCTTCCGAGAGCCCAGACCTCGTCCAAGGCCTCCACGTCTTGGGGGGAACATTCCGAACCTGATCAGCGTCGAGGTTCCTCGGAAAGGGGGTCCCCCTTGAGAGAGCACAAGATGAAGAAGAAATCCTTGAAGGCAGCGTCTCTGGATGACTCCGAGTGACCTGGCTCCTCCCGGGGCCTAATGCAGAGCCCCGAGCGCTGGCTCATATCTTCGGAGAAGGAGCGCCCGGCAAAGTTTTCTTGTTGGGAGACGGATTAGCCGAGGCAAGTACTGACACTCCTCGTCGAGGATTCCCCTCCGGGGGAACCGGCGTCAGGCCTGACCGTGTCGGGGCCCAAGGCAGCGGCTGCGGAGCCTTCTGGACTCAAGTCCAGAATGGTGGCTTTGGATCGCAGTTTCACTGCCTTCATGTAGCAGCAGTGGGCGCTGATGGCTGGCCTGTCCGATTCCTCCGCCCCCTCGATGTCAAAATTGACCCCGGAGGCCGAGCTGATCCTCGTGGCCTTTCGGGCATGAGTCGATCCTCGGCTGAGGTCTCACTCTGACTCCCGTTCGGGACTGAGGTCGCCACCGCCGAGCCTGCCGGCATCGGGGCTTTCGATGCCTGATGAGCCCCTCGATTTCTCCTCGGAGGCGTCGGCATGGGAAACCGAAGACGAGGAGTCTCCGGATACCCGCCGACATAGGGATGTCCCTTCTGATTCCCCGGTATCCGAGCCTCGGAGAAGGTCCCCTTCAGAGGGCATGAGGTTCTTGGACTTCGTGCAGGACATGTCCAAGACTTTGGCGTTCTCCATGGAGTCCAAGGAGGATCCTCGAGCCGACAAGCTCGAGATCCTCCAGTATGAAGCCCCCCCTCGGGAGGCCCTTACTGTACCCGTGCCTCTGATCCTGGAACGACTAATGCTCTGTATGTGGGAGGTACCGGCATCGACGCTGGTGATTAACAAACGGCTCAACTTGATTTATCGAGTCCATCGGAGCCCTGGGTTTCAGAAATCACAACTGCTGCACAACTCCATGGTTGTGGAATCGACCATGCACAAACTGAAGAGCCAGAAGATGCACTCCTCGATGCCTCCCGGCAGGGAGGACCACAACTTGGATGCCCTCTGCAGGAAGTGCTTCCAGGGGGTAATGCTGAATTTTCGGATCCAGGCATATCAGCTGTACATGGGCATGTACCTGAGAGACCTGGCAAAGGAACTCGCCGGGTTCTTGGCTGGTTTCTCCTTGGAGCCTTTGCCACACTTCAGGGGCCTGTCCAAAGCCGACCGTGAGTGCTCGAAGTTTGTCTCGGGCAGCCTATGACGGGTTCGAGTTGGCGGCCTGGGTAGCCACATCTGGCATCGGTGCACACCGCCAGGCTTGGCTGCAGTCGTCGGACCTCGAACAATGGGTTCAGGACAAGTTGGTCGATGTCCCATGCCAAGGGGAGAATCTCTTTGGCAAACCCATGACCGACATGCAGAGCTGGAGGCCGAGTACATGACGAGGACACGGCTCTCCAAGAAGACCTCTGCCCCGTCTCGCAAGAAGTTTTCGGGTAAAAAGCCCTTTTATGCAAGGAAGGGTACTGCTTACCGAAGTTACCCCCATTATCAGTCCTCTCCGGCTCCCCAACAGGGGCAGCAGGCCAAGGGACAGGGGCATGGCCCGCGTAAGCAGAGAGCACCGGCACCGGCTCCAGCCCAGCCTGGGAGTGGCTTTTGACTCCTGCAGCATGGCCCCTCTTCCAACAGGAGCCAGGCAGACCACAGGAGGCTGGCTTGCTTTGTATGCCCACAGGTGGACAGCCATTACCACCGATGCCTGGGCTTTACAGGTGGTCCAGGAGGGCTATCTTCTTCACCTAGCCCAGGTGCCTCCTCATTATTTCCCAGGAGAGCCCCTCAGATCTCCCCTTCACTGGGACCCTTTTCTGAAGGAGTTAGCAGGCCTTCTTGAGGATCAGGAGGTAGAACCGGAGCCCCCACCACCTGCAGGGCAGGGGCTTCTACTCCATGTACTTTCTGGTGCCAAAGAGGACAGGAGGCCTCAGACCCATCCTCGACCTGTGCAACCTCAACAAATTCCTGGTGAGGGAGAAGTTCAAGATGCTCTCCCTTGGGATATTGCTGCCTTACCTCCACCAGGGAGACTGGCTATGCTCCTTAGACCTAAAAGATGCGTATACACACATCCTAATACACACAAGCCACAGGCAATATCTGCGCTTTGTGGTGGGGGGCAATCACTACCAGTACAGGGTACTTCCCTTTGGCCTTGCCTCGGCCCCCAGGGTGTTCACAAAGTGCCTCGCAGTGGTTGCCACCTTTCTAGGCTCCAGGGGGTCTTTGTCTTCCCCTATCTTGACGACTAGCTCATCAGAGGCACTTCAGCCATTGAGGTCCACCAGGCCACAACTCGCACCATCCAGGTGCTGCAACACCTAGGGTTCGTAATCAACTACCTCAAGTCTAGCCTCACTCCGACTCAACAGCTGGAGTTCATTGGGGCCAGAATCAACACCCTTCAGGCGAAGGCCTATCTCCCTGCAGACAGGGCAAGCAGGCTTATGGCTCTGGCAGTAGAAGTGAGTCGCAGGTCTGTAATGTCAGCAAGACAATTCCTGCACCTCCTCGGGCACATGGCTTCCACAGTCCATGTAATCCCGGATTCCTGCCTCCACATGTGGGACCTCTCAGTGGTGTCTCAGACCAGTGGTCTCAGGCCTCGGGACACCTTTGGGACAGGGTCAAAGTATCCAGACGTCTGGTACGATCCCTGGCCTGGTGGCTCCAACCGCATCACTTGGAGATGGGGATGGCTTTCCAGGCTCCTCACACGAGGATCCTTAACACAGATGCATCCTTGTTGGGCTGGGGGGGCCCATTGCCAGGGTTTCCGTACTCAGGGAGTTTGGTCCCCGATCGAGAGGACCCAACACATCAATTTCTTGGAACTCTGTGCCATCTGCCTAGCCCTAGAGGTTTTCAGGCATCTCCTGGCCCACGAACCTGTTCGTGCAGACAGACAAAAAGGTGGCCATATTCTATGTGAACAAGCAGGGTGGTACGGGGTCCTGTCCCCTATGTCAGGAAACCCTGGACCTGTGCTCATTCGCAGCCCGGCATGGCATTCGTCTTCGAGCAGTCTACTTGCTGTGCCAGGACAACTGGCTAGCTGACAGGTTCAGCAGGATTCTTCAGCCCCACAAATGGCAGCTGGATCACGGGGTAGTCAGTTGGCTTTTCCGGACCTTTGCACGGCCAGTGATGGACCTATTTGCGAGTCCGGACAATCACCAGTTTTCCGTTTCTGCTCCAGGCAGCCGCACCCGCACAGGGTGGCCACCGATGCTTTTCTGGTATCATGGTCCGTGGGCCTTCTGTATGCGTTTCTCCCGAAGCCTCTGGTGGCCAAGACTCTGTTCAAGATTCTCCAGGACAGAGCCCCGGTCATCCTTATCGCCCCACAGTGGCCCAAGAAACCCTGGTTCCCACTTCTACTGCAGCTAGCGGTGGAGGCTCCCATTCCTTTGGGGTCTTCCCCATGCCTCATATCTCAGGAGGGGGGCTCTCTACTGCACCCCAACCTCAGCTCCTTCACCTTGATGGCGTGGCTGCTGAAAGGGTAAATCTCCAGGAACAAGCAGGAATGTAGTCTTCACATATGGGTATCGTCAGTACCGACGGAGCCTGCGTGGGAATGCTCCCCAGCATCCAATTAGAAAGCTTTTGGGAGCATCCCACAGCGCCTGTGTACTGCCTTCCTGCCTTTCCCAACTGCCTCTCTCCAGTTCTTTGTTTTCCGCAGAGCCAGCAGGTCGTCGTTTCTGTCACCGCAGAAAATTTTTCCATTCTCCTTTTTTTGGTCGCGTCTGCCTTCCTCGACGCTATACCGGTACCGCCGGTTCTTTTTCTTCATTTAAAAAAAAAAAAATAAAAAAAAAAATATATATATATAGTTATTTTTTCCAAACTTTTCCTCCTTAGCTGGATGCACCATTTTGGGCCTTAGGCCCAAAAATTTCATTACCATGGAAAAACCTGCTTCGGGTTTCAAGAAGTGCACCAAGTGTGGCGGTACCATCTCTGTCACCGACACCCATGAGTGGTGTCTTAAATGTTTAGGTCCTGACCACTCCATTTCAGAGTGTATGGCCTGTGCCATGATGTCCAAGAGGAGTCGACAAAACCGAGCTGCTAAGCTCAGCACACTTTTTCCCTCCGATGCAGCCTCTGTGGCATCAACGTCTTCCTCCCATGTATCTCAGGTAACTAAACATAAGTCTGGCCAGTCCTCAAAGGGTAGATCTCCTTCCAAGCATCAAGATGCCTCTGGCGTTGCCCTTGAGGGTTCTGTACCGGCAAAATTGCCCCGGCGGGAGGCTTCGGCTTCCAAAGCATTATCGGGGCTCCAGGATGTTCTCAAGGCCTCGACCTCGGCAGAACTACTGGTGCCATGCTCTGGGGTACCGGCTGCTTTCTCCGGTACCGATACCCAGGCATCGGCAGCCTTGATAGACCAGAGGTTCCTGGCTATTGAGTGCAGTCTGGCGGCTCTCCTTGCGGCATTGACACCCTCGGAACCACTTCAGACAGTTCAACCAGCACCAACTCCAGCATCGGTATCAGTACCGGTACCGACAGCATCGGCATCGATATCGGTGTCTGCATTGCCGGTGCCCAGTCATGCTATGCCTTCCGGTACCAGTACACCGGTACCGATTCCCTCCAGCACCAACTTCGGTCGGTACAGGTATCGGGCTGTACAAGAGCATCTGGACAGAAGGTACTTTGAATCCTTGGAGGAATCTGAGGATTCTGACAGCTCCGTCGGTACCGGAATACTTCTCCCAGAGGAGCCTTCCTCTCCTAAACGCAGGATGTCTCCTCCAGAAGATATCTCTTTCCAGGACTTTTATCAGGGAGGTGGCACGAGGTCTGTCCATTACTGTGGCTCCGGAAACAGAGCCCAGTGCAAAGGAGTTGGAGATTTTACAATATCCCAAGGCTCCTAAGGAGGCAGCTACTTTGCCTATCCATGAGATCTTATGTGAACTCATGTTGAGAATGTGGGAAACACCTCTTACCACCTCTCCTCACTCTCGTAGACTGGATACCATGTATCGAGTACCTCCGTGTCCTGGCTTCCAGAAAACTCAGCTTCCTCACCACTCTGTTGTAATGGAATCGGCTATGAAAAGGATCAGAAGTGCAAAGAGGCATGCCTCTAATCCTCCAAGTCGTGGGTGTCGAACTTTGGATGCCTTTGGACGTCGTACTTTCCAGGCTTCCATGCTTTCTGCCAGGATCAGTTCCTATATTTTGTATATGGGAATGTTCCTTAAAGAAGTCACAGGAGATTTAGAGGTTTTGAGTCCTCTTCTCCCTGATAAGAGGCAGGATTTTCTCACACTGGTTAAACATGCCCAGGATGTTTCTAAGTTTGTCAACCGTGCAGCTTTTGCCTGTTTTGAGTGCATAAGCAGAACCTCTGCCATTGCCATAGGTGCACGTAGAATTGCCTGGCTCCAGGCATCTGATTTGGAGCTTTGGGTGCAGGACAAACTGGGCAATATCCCTTGTACAGGTGAGAATTTATTTGGTAAAAATTGGCAAGAGAAAGCCAATGAATTAGATGCTGACAACTCTGCTTTGGATAGATTATCCAAAGCCACAGCTGATCCTGCAAGGAAGAAATCTTTCAAGAAACCATTCTTCTCCAAAAAGCAGAGGTTTTATCCCTCGTATTCCCAGCAGGGACGTTCTGCAGGTCAACCTGCCCGAAGGAGTCAGCAACCACCTAAACAAAGGAAAGCAAAGACTGCTAAGCCTCAACGGTCTTAGCAGTCTCAGCCTCCACAAGGCCTTTGACTTCCATCTAGAGAACTTAGCCTTCCTGGCTCTCAACGGACCAGAGCCTTGCACCATTCCAGGAAGGTTATGTCACTTTGCCCCAGTTGGGGGCAGATAACAGCAGAACATTGGACTCTCTCCATTATAAAAGAGGGGTACAAGCTTCACTTTCTGTGCATGCCCCCTCCCACAATGAGTAAGACAGTTCAATTCTCAGACCTCTCTCATGAACCTGTTAGATCAAGAGGTCACTATGCTTCTTGCCCAAGGGGCAATAGAAGAGGTACCCATTCCTCAACAGGGTACAGGGTTTTACTCCCCCTATTTCCTTATCCCAAAGAAAACAGGGGGACACAGACCTATTTTAGACCTCAGAGAATTGAACAAATTCCTGTTCAAAGAGAAATTCAAGATGATTTCCCTGGGAACTCTGCTGCCATACCTTCAGAGTCAGTATTGGCTTTGTTCTCTAGATCTCAAGGATGCGTAACACTCATGTTCTCATCCATCCAACTCACAGAAAGTTCCTTCGGTTCCTTTTTCAAGGAAAGCACTTCGAATACAGGGTGCTTCCTTTTGGCCTGGCCTCAGCACCAAGGGTGTTTACGAAATGCATGGCTGTGGTAGCAGCATTTCTTCGTACTCTGGGAGTATTCGTCTTCCCCTACTTAGACGACTGGCTCTTTCGAGCCCCATCAGAGTCAGAGGCCAGGATTTCTCTATCTTGCGCAATGCGTATCCTTCAGTATTTGGGTCTGGTCATAAACATCCCAAACTCCAGCCTAACTCCCACTCAGTCTCTAAAGTTCATAGGAGCTTTGCTGGATACCAGGAAAGCAAGGGCCTATCTTCCCCAGACCCGTTGCGTTCCTATGGTGCGGTTAGTTTCTCAAGCAGTGCAAAAGCCTCACTCACTGCTCGAGAAATGTTACAGCTACTAGGCCACATGGCATCTACCGTGCATGTGGTTCCTTATGCTCGCCTCCACATGAGAGCAGCCCAGTGGACATTATGCACTCAATGGACTCAGGCATCAGGGGACCTGTCAGACAAAATAGCAAATACAAATTGCCTTATTTTGTCCCTCCAATGGTGGCAGGCCACTCAAAACCTGTTGGCCCCAGGCAACTCTCACAACAGATGCTTCACCAATGGGTTGGGGAGCTCATCTGCAAGACCTCTCCACCCAAGGCACTTGGACTCCACAGGAGACTCATCTACACATCAATCTCTTAGAGCTCAGACAGTCCTCATTCATACGGACAATCAAGTAGCCATGTTCTACGTGAACAAGCAGGGAGGAACAGGTTCTCTGTCGCTTTGCAACGAAGCTTTGCGACTATGGGCCCTCGCCAGAGAGCATCAAATTCATCTCCTGGCAGTGTATCTTCCAGGCATCCAAAACTCTTGAGCAGACAGACTCAGTCGAGTTCTGCTTCCACACGATTGGTCTCTACATGCAGACCAGGTGGCCAAGATTTTTCAAATTTGGGGAACCCTGGACATTGACCTCTTTGCAAGTCCGTTGAATGCCAAACTTCCCCGATTCTGTTCCAGAATTCCGGCTCAGGGCTCTCAGGCCAGGGATGCTTTCCTCCGTCATTGGAGTCAGGACTTCCTTTATGCCTTTCCTCCCATTCCCCTAATTCCCAAAACCCTGTTCAAGCTTCAGAGAGACAGAGGCCGTATGATTCTCATAGCTCCACATTGGCCACGGCAAGTGTGGTACCCTCTCCTTCTACATCTCTCTCAAGCTCCTTCTCTGGAGTTAGGGTCTGCTCCAGATCTCCTCTCTCAGGAGGACGGAATGTTATGGCATCCCAATTCGCAGTCTCTACTTCTCAGGGCTTGGTTGCTGAAGGCCTAGATCTTCATGATCTTAACCTTTCTCAGCAAATAAGGGATATCCTTTATGCTTCCAGAAAACCTTCCACAAGACGCTCTTATGCTTTCAAGTGGAAAAGGTTTACCATATGGTGCTCGCAGAAGGGTCTTAGCCCCCTTGCAATACCTCTGGAATCATTACTGTAGTATCTCCTTCATTTATCCAAAGCAGGACTTAAGACTAACTCAGTAAGAGTCCATTTGAGTGCTATTGCAGCTTCTTTCAAGCCTCTAAATGGACAACCTATTTCCTCCCATCCTCTTATAGCAAGATTTATGAGGGTCCTTCTTTTAACTAAGCCTCCCATTAAGCCACCACCGGTGGCATGGCACTTAAACCTGGTTCTTGGCCAGCTCATGAAGCCACCTTTCGAACCCTTAGCTACTACCTCATTGAAATTCCTTTCCTGGAAGGTTATCTTTCTCATTGCAATCACATCAGCACATCGCATCAGTGAGTTGCAGGCACTAGTGGCTGATCCACCTCATACAAGGTTCCATCATGACAAGGTAGTCCTTAGGACTCATCCACACTTTATGCCAAAGTTGGTCTCGCCTTTTCATCTGAACCAAGCGGTCTACTTGCCTGTGTTTTTTCCAAGGCCTCATGCATCAAATGCAGAAAGGAATCTTCATACCTTTAGCCTTTTACTTACAAAGAACACAGCAACATAGAAAGTCCTCTCAACTCTTGTTTTTTATCCTTCAAATTTGGAACTTCCAGTCTCCAAGAGAACACTGTCCAACTGGATTGCACAGTGTATTTCGTTTGCCTATCAGAGTAAGAATCTTCCTCTGGAGGGCCATGTCACAGCTCACATTGTGAGAGCCATGGCAGCTTCAAAGGCTCATCTGCATTCTGTGTCTATCGACGACATCTGTCGAGCAGCCACTTGGGCCTCGGTTCATACCTTCACAGCCCATTACTGCTTGGACAAGGACTCCCGCCGGGATGCCTTGTTTGGTCAGGCTGTTCTCCAACATTTGTTCCATACCTAATCAACTCCTACTCACCATCCCTGGTAGGATGCCGGAGATCCATGGAGGGAAGTGGAGCCCTTTCACAGGGACACACAACTTCTGGGGTTCTCTGCCTGGCATCTAAAGCTAGGGAGTCCCCATATGTGAAGACTACATTCCTGCTTGTTCCTGGAGATAGCATAGTTACTCACCTGTAACAGGTGATCTCCGGGAACAGCAGGAATTTAGTCTTCACAACCCACCCATCTCCCCTAGAGGTTGTACCTCTCTATCTCTTTCTCTTTCCCTCTCTCTCTCTTTGTCTCAGCTTTAAAACTCAACTGGAGAGAGGCAGTTGGGAAAGGCGGGAAGGCAGCATGCAAGCGCTGTGGGATGCTCCCAAAAGCTTTCTAATTGGACGCTGGGGAGCATTCCCGCACAGGGCTCCGTCTGTACAGACGATACCTATTTGTGAAGACTAAATTCCTGCTGTTCATGGAGATCACCTGTTACAAGTGAGTAACTATGCTTTCTCGCTCCACTCCTCCTTCCAAGGAATATTGAAGAGGTCTTGGCCTCGCGGAGGCCGTCGACTAGACGGGCCTACGTCTTGAAGTGGCGCAGATTTGCGTCATGGTGTGAGGTGCAGGAGGTGGATCCTTTCTCTTGCCCGGTGAAGGTGGTTTTGCAATATCTTCTCCACCTCTCTGATTTGGGCCTCAAGTCCAACTCTGTCTTGCGGCGAACCACTTTCCGGTGGATGAGAAACCTCTCTCCACCCACCCCTTGGTCTCAGTTTCTGAGAGGCTTGCTTCTCTTGAAACCCCTGGTCCGCCCCCTCCCGGCGACCGAATGAGATCTGAATGTGGTGTTAGGGCAGCTTACTAGGCCGCCCTTTAAACCAGTTGTGATCTGCCATCTACTCTATCTCTCTTGGAAAGTGCTTTTTTTTTTGGTGGCACTCACATCCGCCTGGAGGGTGAGTGAGCTCCAGGCCTTAGTGTCAGAAAGGCCTTACACCAGATTCTAAAGGAACCAGGTGGTGCTTTGCACACACCCGAAGTTCCTTCCGAAAGTGGTCTACTCGTTCCACCATAATGAAGAGGTGGTTCTGCCTACCTTTTTTCCCAGGCCGCATGCTAGTCAGGCAGAGACAGTCCTGCATACCCTGTACTGTAAGAGGACGTTGGCCTTCTGTATCCAGCATACACAAGCGCATCGGAAGGCTTTTCAGCTTTTTGTATTCCATGACCCCCAGTAAGCTGTGAGTGGTGGTATCAAAGCGTACGCTGTCCACCTGGGTAGCAGACTGTATTGCCTGGGCATACAAGGCAGCCGGGCTTCTGATGGAGGGTCGTGTTACGGCCCATAGCGTCTGGGCTATGGCGGCATCAGTGGCTCATTTGCGCTGTGTTTCTCTGGCAGACATCTGCCGGGCCACCACCTGTTCTCCGGGTCAGACCTTCGTAACCCTTTATTGCCTGGACAGGGAGTCCCGATGAGACAGTGCCTTCGGCCAGGCTGTACTCTGTAACCTTTTCGAGGTCTAGGAAACTCCTGCCCTCCGACCCTTCTGTGTTCAGGTTACCGGAGTGCTATTCCCTTAGTTTGGATTTATATTGCGGCTGCTTGCGGCTCTCATAGAGGGAGACTTTTTTTAGATATGGGTTCTCGGTAGCCTATAGCTGGGGTTTCCCATATGTGAGGACTGACTTCCTGCTTGTTCCTGGAGAAAGCGTAGTTACTCACCTGTAACAAGTGTTCTCTGGGGACAGCAGGAACCAGTCCTCACGACCCCCTTCCTCCCCTTGGAGTTGCAGTCCTATTATTATTATGATTTTGTTCTTTTTGCCGTCTTTTTAGCTATGACATTTGACTGAGCAAGATGGCACCTTTGGCGGGAAGGGGACCGCTCATGCATGGTGGCAACACCCAAAGGCTTTCTCTGAAAGCTGGGGATTTGCTCATCACAAGGGCTCTGTCGGCGCCGACGTCACCCATATGTGAGGACTGATTGTCCTTGGAGAACCTGTTACAGGTGAGTAAATACGCTTTCAGAGTCTCCGGCAGAAGCAGGACGACATCTTCCATAGGGCAGACTTGATCCCAGTAGCTTCGTGCTCTAAGGCCCTGCATGGATCCTTGGAGTTGCGTAAGGCCCCTGCTGTTCCCGAGCGGGCATGCACTCTGAAAAAGGGTCCCTGGTGCAGAAGAAGAAGGAGGCCTCGAGGATCTCATCCTGGGAGATGGACAAGCATGGCAAGTCCTGTGCACAGTCCCTCAGCCCTCAAGGGGCATCCGAGTTGTCTGAGCAGGAGTGCCCAGCCAAGGTACCCAGGATCGATGTCAAGGCATCCGGGGACGGATTCTGAACTCCCGAGGCCCTTCCCTTCAAGGAACCCCTCTCCTTCTCAACACCTCACCTGTGACCCCGGCATCAGTGTCAAAAGCTGCAACCAAGTGGGATACCAGGATGCTGGCGCTGGAATGTAGTATTTCTGCATTCCTTGCCTCGCAGCAGAGAAATTCCTAGACGTTCCTTGCCTTTGGGAAAACCTCTTCGGCAAACTGATGGGAGGACAAGGCGGCTGAAATCGAGAAAGAGTATGTCACCAGCACTCGGCTCTTGAGGAAGACCTCTGCTTTCCCCAGGAAGAAAACACCCAGGAAGAGGCCTTCTTTCTACAGAAAGGGCCAGTCCTACCAGGGCTATCCCCCTTACCCAGCCACCCAGACCCCTCCAGAGGATCATCATGGGAAGAGAGCAGGCCAGGGCCCACCTAAGCCCAAGGGCCCCAGACCCCAAGCCCTAAGCCCCAAACACTGGCCGCAGCCCCCAGACTGTGTTGGGGTTTTGACTGCCACAGCCTCTCTACCCATGGGGGATCAGCTACCAACAAGATGACGCTTGTCCCTCTTTGCCCACGAGTGGGCTTCCATAACCACTGACTCATGAGCACTCCAGGTGGGCAGTGAGGAATACCACCTTGGTCAAAAGCCACCTCCTTCCCAGGAGAACCCCCTCGGACTTCCTGGCACCAGGCCCTGCACTCAAAGTGGAAGGGATTCTACTCCAGGTACTTCCTAGTCCCAAAAAGAATAGGGGGTCTACGGCCCATCCTGGACCTTAGAAACCTGAACAAATTCCTGGTGCTGGAAAAGTTCAAAATGTTCTCCCTTGGAACTTTGCTGCCCTACCTCCAGCAGGGAGATTGGCTATGCTCCTTGGACCTAAAGGATGCCTATACTCGCATCCTTATCCATCCCAGTCACAGGCAGTACCTCCGGTTCATGGTTGGAGTGATCTCTACCAGTACAGGGTACTTCCCTTCGGCCTAGCCTCTGCACACAGTCTTCACCAAATGCCTGTCAGTGGTGGCTGCCTACCTCCGTTTCCAAGGGGCCTTCTTCATCTTTCCTTACCTGGACAATGAGTTCATAAAATGAGACATGGCCTCAGAGGTGCAGCAGGCCACTGCTCGCACCATTCAGGTGCTACAAAGCCTTGGGTTTGTGATAAACCACCCCAAATCCCACCTCACTCCAGCACAAGTAATTGGAGCTCATAGGGGCTCGCTTGGGCACCCTCCAAGCCAAGGTCTTTCTTACCTTGGGAAAGGGTGGACCGCCTCAGGGCCCTGGCGACCGAGGCGAAGCACCATCACACGGTGTTGGTGCGATCTATGCTACAACTGCTCGGCCACATGGCCTCCACAGTCCATGTGGTCCTCAACGCCCTCCTCCACATGTGAGCAGCTCAGTGATGCCTCTGCTCTCTGTGGACTCAGGCCACAGGCAGGCTCCGGGACATGGTCTCTGTGTTCCACCAGCTAGCAGAGTCACTATATTGATGGCAGAATGCACACCATCTGCAGAAGGGATTTGCCTTTCCAACAGCCAAACCCCCAGAGAATTCTCATTACGGACACCTCCCTGCAGGACTGGGGTGCCCATTGCGAAGAACTGCAGATGCAGAGCATCTGGTCTCAAAGAAAACCAGCAGCAGATCTACCTTCTGGAACTCAGAGCCATCTTTCCGGCGCTCTGGGCTTTCCGGCACCGCCTGCAGCACCAGTTAGTGTTAGTCCAGACAGATAACCAAGTTGCGATGTTCTATCTGAACAATCAGGGGGCACTGGGTCTCAGTGCCTCGGCGAGGAGGCTGTGGCCCTCTGCTCGTATGCGATCAGGCAGGGGATGCTCTTCAGAGCAGTCTTCCTCCTGGGCCAGAACAATTCCTTTTTCGACAGGCTGAGCAGGGTCCTCCAGCTGCATGAGTGGTGCCTGGTCCCCAGGGTGGCTCGGCGGCTGTTCCGACTATAGGGAACTCCAAGTCTGGATCTCTTTGCTAACCCAGCTAATGCTCAGCTACCCCGCTTCTGCTGTTCTCAGCTGCACCCGAGCTGGGAAGTGGCGAACACCTTCCTCGTCTTGTGGTCGGAGGACCTGATGTATGCCTTCCTTTCCATGCTGCTAATCGGATGGACTCTCCAAGGTCCAGCGGGACTTGGCTTCTGGCATCTTGGCAGCACTGAGGTGGCATGGAAAGTCCTGGTTCCTTCTGTTGCTTCGCCTCTCGATGGAGCTCCCTGTCCCTCTGGGTAGTTCCCCAGGACTCCTGACCCAGGAGGAGGGCTCGATTCTCCAGGACCAAGCAGGAAGTCAGTCCTCACATATGGGTGACGTCGGCGCCGACGGAGCCCTCGCGGAGCAATTTTCCCCAGCTTTCAAAGAAAGCCTTTGGGAATTGCAGCGCGCATGCGCGGTCCCCTTCCCGCCCAAGGGTGCCATCTTAGCCAGTCTTCTTTTTTCCGCGGAGCCCTACAGACGTTGTCTTCCAGTCCCCGCAGAAAAGTTGATTTTCTTCATTTATTTTCTATTTTTTCTTCGGTTCGACGCCGGTCTCTTTCCTGCCCGGACTCGCGACGCCGTTGCGAGTCCTTCTCTTATTTTTCGGTTTTTCTGATTTTTCTTGTCAGTTTCGTTTTCGGTTTTTTCGCTGGCAGCCCGGTCCTTTGACCTTGCAGGGGCCCTTTTTCCCCCGATGGCTGCCAGTGGCTTCAAAAGGTGTGTTCAGTGTGACAGAAACATGTCTCTCACTGACACACATGATCATTGCCTCCTCTGCCTCGGCCCAGATCACGAGGAACTGATCTGTGGGGCCTGCAGCAAAATGTCCTCCAAAGCCTTACGGAGTCGGCGGCATCAGCGGGAAAGAATCTTCACAGATCCCACCCGGACCTCGTCGGAGGCCTCGGCGTCCAGAGGCTCCAGCTCTGAGCATCGCCGGAGTTCCTCCGACAGAGGTTCTCCCTCGGGGGATCATCATCGGAAGACGAAACCCGCGAGGACGGCGTCGGTGGACGCTCCTGGTTCCGCGAGGGCCAGGTCGCATAGCCCCGATAGCCGTCCCGGGTCTTTGGAGCAGGATCGTCTCACGAAGCGACCTCATCTGGAATCGGAATCGCCTGCTCGGGTAAGTCCTGTAGTCCTCGTGGACTCGCCTCCGAGGGGTCCGACGTCGGGGGCCCGAGTCGGGGGCTGCTGGGTCACCTGAGGTCGGACTCAGGTTGACGGCCTTGGAGAGCAGACTGTCTGCCTTCATGGACCAGCAGCGGGCACTGATCGCTAGCCTCGCTGGCGCCTCTGCCCTGACCGCCGGGACGTCGACGTCTAAGTCGACCCCGGAGACCGAGCCGATCCTCGAGTCCATGCGGGCTCGAGTCGATCCTCGGTCGAGGTCTCCCTCGGCCTCCCGTTCGGGACCGAGGTCGTCGACGCCGACTCCCTCGGCGTCGGGGCGGCCAACGCCTATGCCCGCCCGACCCGACCCCACCGATTCCTCCTCGGAGTCGGCCTGGGAATCTGAAGTGGAAGAGTCACCTGATTCCTTTCGGACTCGGTGTGTCCCCTCGGACTCCCCTGAGTCCGAACCTCGGAAGCAGTCCCCCCCGGAGGATGCCCGGTTCTCGGACTTCGTCAGGGATATGGCCAAGGCTTTGGCCTTCCCTGCGGATCCCGAGGAGGAGCCTCGAGCCGAAGAGCTCGACGCCCTCCAGTATGACTCTCCAGCGAAGGAGCACTTTACTGTACCGGTTCCTCCCATGCTGGAACGACTACTCTTCCGCATGTGGGAGAGTCCGGCATTGTCGCCGGTATTAAGCAAGCGGGTCGATTCCATCTATCGAGTCCGCAAGAGCCCTGGCTTCCAGAAAGCACAGCTACCGCACCATTCCATGGTGGTGGAATCGGCCATGCATAGGCTCAAGAGCCAGAAGATGCACTCCTCGGTGCCTCCTGGCAGGGAGGCCCGCAACCTGGATGGCCTCGGTAAAAAGTGTTTCCAAGGCTCTATGCTTGCTTGTCGGGTCCAGACCTACCAGCTCTACATGGGCATGTACCTTAGAGACCTGGCTAAGGAGATAGCTGGATTCTCTGCTGGACTTTCCGAGGAACCTTTGCGGAGGTTCCTAGCCTTGTCCACTGGAATTCGAGAATGCTCCAAATTCATTTCTCGAGCAGCCTATGATGGCTTTGAAGCATCGGCTCGAGTGGCCGCAGCCGGCATCGGTGCCCGCCGACAGGCTTGGCTTCAGTCATCTGACCTTGAACCCTGGGTGCAGGACAAGTTGGTCGATGTCCCCTGCCGAGGTGAGAACCTCTTTGGCAAGCCCATGACTGAGAAGACTGCGCAAATCGAGACGGAAACTCTCACCAGAACAAGGCTCTCTAGAAAGACCTCTGCCCCTTCCCAAAAGAAGAAGGGCTCGGGAAAAAAGTCCTTTTACCCGAGGAAGGCGGCTGCCTATAAACACTACCCTCAGTATCAGGCCTCCTCAGCTCCCCAACAGGGTCAGCAGGCCAAGGGACGGGGTAACGGGTCCCGTAGGCAGCAAGCCCCCAAGCCTGCACCACCGGCCCCTGCTCAGCAGGGTGGGGGTTTTTGACTTCATCGACATAGCCTCTCCCCCTCAGCTGGTTTCTCCCAGCACAGGAGGCCGGCTGGTCCACTTTGCCCACAGGTGGTCCAACATCACATCAGATGCCTGGGTGCTTCATGTTGTGCGAGAAGGCTATCTTCTCCACTTCCACCAGGTCCCTGCCTCCTATTTTCCGGGAGAGCCTCCACGACTCCCTCTGCACAGGGACTTACTCCTTCAGGAGTTAGCAAGTCTTCTTCAGGAACAGGCTGTGGAACCGGTGCCCCACCACCTGAGAGGTCAAGGCTTTTATTCCAGGTATTTCCTAATACCAAAAAGAACAGGAGGCCTCAGACCCATCCTTGACTTGCGCAACCTCAACAAGTTCCTCGTGAGGGAGAAGTTCAAGATGCTTACCCTTGGAATCCTTCTGCCCTACCTCCAGCAGGGAGATTGGCTATGCTCCTTGGATCTAAAGGATGCCTACACGCACATCCTCATCCACCCATGCCACCGCCAACACCTAAGGTTTGTGGTGGCAGGAAATCATTATCAGTACAGAGTACTGCCCTTTGGCCTATCCTCCGCACCACGAGTCTTCACAAAATGTCTCGCGGTGGTGGCGGCTTATCTCCGGCTTCAGGGCCTCTATGTCTTTCCTTACCTAGACGACTGGCTCATCAGAGCATCGTCCTCTCAAGAGGTCACACAAGCCACGCACCGCACTGTGACTCTTCTCCAGTACTTGGGCTTTGTCGTAAACTTCGCAAAGTCCACTTTGCTCCCCTCGCAAGATCTCGAGTTCATCGGCGCAAGATTGCACACTCTTCAGGCGCGAGCTTTCCTGCCTCTCGACAGAGCTCAGCGGCTCATGGACCTAGCCAGACGTTTTCGCAGCCAGTCTCTGGTCTCGGCCAGGCGCTTTCTGAGACTACTCGGCCATATGGCTTCCACCGTCCACGTGACCCCCAACGCCCGCCTGAATATGCGGCCTGCTCAGTGGTGCCTTCACAAGCAGTGGCAACAGGCCACGGGTGGCCTCGCCGACTTAGTGCAGATCTCCGGCCCGCTGGCCTCTTCTCTGCAGTGGTGGATTCATCAGCCGAACCTGGTACTCGGAATGCCTTTTTAATCTCCTTCGCCTGCTCAAGTACTGACGACCGATGCTTCTCTCCTGGGATGGGGAGCGCATTGCCAAGGGGCATGTACTCAAGGTCTCTGGACCTCGTGGGAGTCTGCGCAGCAGATCAACTTCCTGGAGCTCAGAGCAATCCGTCTGGCTCTCAAGGCTTTCTCCCACCTGACTTCTCGCCGGTCCATCCTTGTCCAGACGGACAATCAAGTTGCCATGTTCTACGTGAACAAACAGGGGGGCACGGGCTCCTTCCTTCTCTGTCGGGAAGCGCAGAGGCTCTGCTCTTGGGCCGTCAGCCGCAGCATTCTTCTCAAGGCAGTTTATCTCCCAGGCCAAGAAAATTGCCTGGCGGACAAACTCAGCAGAATCCTCCAGCCGCACGAGTGGCGACTGGATCCCTTGGTAGTTCAGAAACTTTTTCTGAAGTGGGGCCTCCCCATGCTGGATCTTTTTGCCAGTCCGGCAACTTCCTCGTTTCTGCTCTCGGCAGCCGCATCCCCTCCGAGTAGCGGCGGATGCTTTTCTGCTCTCATGGTCGGAAAGCCTTCTGTATGCCTTTCCTCCCATACCGCTAATCTCTCGAACTCTTTTCAAGGTTCTCTGAGACAAAGCTTCCATGATCCTGATAGCTCCTCGGTGGCCCAGACAGCCGTGGTTTCCACTCCTGCTGCAACTGGCGGTGGAGGCTCCGTTCCCTCTGGGGTTTCAACCAGATCTCCTAACACAGGATCAGGGGTCCCTGCTACACCCCAACCTCAGATCTCTACATCTGATGGCCTGGCTGCTGAAAGGGTAGTCCTTGCTCCCCTTCTACTGCCGGCAGAGGTGGAAGAGGTCGTCCTAGCTTCCCGGCGACTTTCTACCCGCAAATGCTACGCCCTTAAATGGCGTCGTTTTTCTGTTTGGTGTACCCAGCAGTCTCTGGATCCCTTCTCCTGCTCGGTGTCGGTGGTCTTGCAGTACTTGCTCTACCTCTCTAATCTTGGACTTAAGTCCAACTCCGTCAAGGTTCACCTCAGTGCTCTTTCAGCACATCATGTGCCGGTGGACGGCAGACCTCTTTCCAACGACCCTCTCGTGGCAAGGTTTCTCCGAGGTCTCCTTCTCCTTAAACCACCTCTGCATCCGCCAGCGCCTGACTGGGATCTGAATGTGGTTTTGCAGCGGATCACCTGTCCGCCTTTTGAACCTATGGCTACCTGTCCTCTCCGTTTTCTTTCTTGGAAAACCTTATTCTTGATAGCCCTCACTTCCGCTAGACGCATAAGTGAACTACAGGCCCTCGTGTCTGATCCCCCTTACACTCGGTTCTACAAAAATAGGGTAGTCCTACGGACTCACCCAAAATTTCTTCCAAAAGTGGTCTCCCCTTTTCACATCAATCAGGAGGTGGTACTTCCGACCTTCTTTCCCAGGCCACACTCCAGCTGAGCTGAAATGGTCCTGCATACCCTGGACTGTAGAAGGGCGTTGAACTTCTACCTTGACTGTACGCGGGAGCACCGCAAAGCTGCTCAGCTCTTCGTGTCTTTTGACCCCAATATATTGGGGCTCCCTGTCTCCAAGCGTACTCTGTCCATCTGGGTTGCTGACTGTATCGCTTGGGCTTATGGAGCAGCCGGACTCTCGTTAGAAAGTCGGGTCACGGCTCATTCTGTTCGGGCGAAGGCTACGTCAGTGGCTTACCTCCGCTCTGTTCCATTGGCAGACATCTGCCGGGCCGCTACTTGGTCTTCGAGCCAGACTTTTGCGGTCCATTACTGCCTCGAGAGGGAGTCCCGCAGGGACAGTGCTTTCGGACAGGCAGTCCTCCGAAATCTCTTCGAGGTTTGAGCAACTCCTACCCTCCATCCCGGATGTTGGGCTACCGGTGGGTAATAATTCAGTGCAGATTCCTTCCTTCTGTGCTGCTGAGCTAGAGGGAGCTCATTTTTGTGCTTAGGGTCTCCGGTAGCCTTAAGCTTGGGAGTCCCATATGTGAGGACTGACTTCCTGCTTGGTCCTGGAGAAAGCGTAGTTACTCACCTGTAACAGGTGTTCTCCAGGAGCAGCAGGAATCAGTCCTCACAACCCTCCCTCCTCCCCTTGGAGTTGCAATCATCTGCTTTAGTTTTTGCAAATTTTTATGCTGTCTTTTAGCTATGTCATCTGACTGGCTAAGATGGCACCCTTGGGCGGGAAGGGGACCGCGCATGCGCGCTGTAATTCCCAAAGGCTTTCTTTGAAAGCTGGGGAAAATTGCTCCGTGAGGGCTCCGTTGGCGCCGACGTCACCCATATGTGAGGACTGATTCCTGCTGCTCCTGGAGAACACCTGTTACAGGTGAGTAACTACGCTTTCTTCACCCCAACCTGGGATCCCTTTCACTCACAGCATGGCGGATGAACGGGTCACCCTAACTCCCTTCAACCTCCCCATAGAGGTGGAGCATGTCGTCCTAGCCTCTCATAGCACCTTTACAAGATGGGCTTATGCTTTCAAGTGACCCATGTTTTCAGTCTGGTGCACGGAGCAACGGCTTGACCCATTTTCTTGCCAAGTGCACACGGTGCTACAGTACCTGCTTCACTTCTCACAGACCAGTCTTATGTCTGACTCTATTGGAGTGCTCCTGAGCACGCTCTCCGCACATCATCACTCCATAGAGGGCAAGACCCTTTTGGTTCAGCCCCTCATCACCCGCTTCATGTGTGGTTTGTTGCTCTCCAAGCTTCTCATCTGGCCACCCCCGGTGGAATGGGACCTCAATGTAGTTCTGACACAGCTTACCACGCCACCTTTCGAACCCTTGGCTATCTGCCATCTGCGGTATCTATCTTGGAAGGTTGTCTTTCTGGTGGTGCTCACCTCTGCCTGCAGAGTCAGCGAGCTCCAATTCTTAGTGGAAGAGCCACCCTACACCAGGTTCTACAAGAATAGGGTTGTGCTTCGCATCCACCCTAAATTACTTCCAAAGGTGGTGTCCACCTTCCACCTTAATCAAGAGGTGGTGCTCCCCACCTTCTTCCCATGGCCCCGTGCTGACTAGGCGGCGGCCGTTCTCCATATTCTGGACTGCAAAAGTGTCTGTTCCACCGTAAAGCCTCATAGCTTTTCGTTACTTACTATGCCAGTCGTCTGTGGGAGGTGGTCACTAAGCACACCCTGTCCATCTGGGTGGCGGACTGCATTGCTTTTGCCCATGACCAGGCTGTGCTGCTGTTCGAGCACCGAGTCACGGCACACAATGTCAGGGCTATGGCATCTTCCGATGTGAGCCTTCCCTCCGTCCCCTTGGTGGACTTCTGCCGGGTCGCCACCTGGTCTATCATTCACACTTTTGCAGCTCACTATTGCCTGGAGAGGGATCAATCTTTCCTGCATCTTCCTCAGTAAAGAACAAAGCAAAGAATTAATTCAATCTCTGCACTATGGTCTTGTCCTCCCTTAGCGCCCCTTTTACCCCTCTATCATCCAATGGTCCAACTGACTCTCAAAGGTTTTTTGTTACGAATGTAATTGAAAAAGTTTTTATTATGCATATTTGTTTCCGCAGCAAGCTTTTTTTCAAATTCTCTCTTTGCCTGCCTTATCAATGCCTTGTATCTGACTTGTCAGTGCTTATGTTGTTAACTATTTTCATCATTTTGCTCCTTTTTCTGTTTTGTGAAAGATGCTTTTTTGGCTACAACAGCTTCTCTGACCTTGCCTTTAAACCATGCTGGCAGTTTTTTGGCCTTCCTTCCAATTTTCTTAAACGTCTGGGCTTCCAAGATAGTATTTTTCTACAGCACCATGCTTGATGGAAATCCTTAACCTTTGCAGCTGCTCCTCTTAGTTTTTTCTTAACTATTTTCCTCATTTTATTATAGTCCTTTAGAAAGTTAAAGGGTAGTACTGTGGATTTCCTTGCCTTCCTTCCTTCCTTCCATTTATTAAACAAACACGATCATGCTATGATCACTATTGCAAAGTTGCCCCGACATGCTGATCTCTTGCATCAGATTCTGTGTTCCACTAAGGTCTAGGTTCAGAATAGCTTCCCCTCTTTTCTGTTCATGAACCATCTGCTGCAAGAAGCAATCATTTATTTAATCTAGAAACTTTATCTCCCTAGCATGTCCTGTAGTGACATTGACCCAGTCGATACTAGGGTAATTGAAATCACCCATTATTACTGTGTTGTAACTTTTGTTAGGTTCCCTGTTTTCTCTTAGCATTTTGTCATCCATCTGTTAGTAGTCCTTGATTAGCTTGCTAAAGTTAGGCAGTGCTGTATAATGGTCTAGAGGTCATTGCAAGTACTGGCATTCCTAACAGGGACGCCATTGCAAGCAGGGTAATACTCTCTGACTGAAAGCTCTTAAAGAGGGTTTGGTTTTCATTTTTAAAAGCTAATTCTTTTTCTATACTGCAAAGGAGGAATTTGTTTGTGGTGTTAGGCAAAGCTCAGTCAGAGTATATTGTTTTATCTCCAGGAACAAGCAGGAATGTAGTCTTCACATATGGGAATCGTCGGTACCGCTTCCCAGCGTCCAATAGGAAAGCTTTTGGGAGCATCCCACTGTGCCTACGTTGCTGCCTTCCCACATTTCCAACTCTCCCTCTTCAGTTTTTTATTTTCCGCGGAGCCGACAGGCAGAAAACCCTGTCACCACAGAAAATTTTCTTTTTGTGGTCGTGTCTGCCTTCACCGGCGACTCCTATACTGGTACCACCGGTCTTTTCTTCATTTTCTTACTACTTTTCTTAAAAAAGAAAAAAAAAAGAAAAAATAATTATTTTTTTTGGAGGGTCTGTCCCCTCTAGGTGCCAGTCGCCATTTTGGGCACTAGGCCTTCTTTTCCTCTAAAATGGAGAAACCGTCTAGTGGTTTCAAAAAATGTTCAAAGTGTAGCGGTACCATTCTCCAGGACCAAGCAGGAAGTCAGTCCTCACATATGGGTGACGTTGGCACCGACGGAGCCCCTGTGCGGAGCATTTCCCCAGCTTTCATAGAAAGCCTTTGGGAATGCAGCACGCATGCGCGGTCCCCTTCCCCCCCCAAGGGTGCCATCTTGCTCAGTCTTCTTTTTTCCACTGAGCCCGACGGATGTATATTCGTTTCACCCGAGGAAGAAGTTGATTTTCTCTGCATGAACCTGTTTTTCTTTGGTTCGACGCCAGTTTCCCTTTCCGGCCTGGGCCCGATACGTCGGTATCGAGCCCGGATCTCTTTTTCGGTTTTTGTCCTTAGTGACTAGCGTTCGCGCCATTTTTTCTTTTTTCACTGGCAACCCTGTCTTTTGACCTTGCAGGGGTCCTTTTTCCCCCAATGGCTGCCAGCGGGTTTAAAAAGCGTGATCGGTGTAAGAAACGTATGTCTCTCACCGACACACATGACTGCTGCCTCCGGTGCCTCGGACCCGATCATGACCCGATGATCTGTGGTCCATGTGGGAAGATGTCCTCTAAGGCGTTAAGGAGTCGGCAGCACCAAAAGGAAAGAATCTTCTCTGACTCCGTGTCCGGTACTGCCCGGACCTCGTCAGAGGCCTCGACATCTCGGAACTCCGGCCCCGAACAGCGTCGAGGCTCCTCTGAAATGGGGTCTCCCTCGCGGGAGCATCGTAAGAAGAAAAAAACCACGAGGGCGTCGTTGGTGAATGCACTTGGCTCCTCGAAGGCCAAGTCGCATAGCCCCGAGCGCCGTCCCAGGTCTTCGGAGTCAGAGAGGCCTGCAAAACAACCTCATGTGGAGATGGAGTCCCCGGGACACGTGAGTACTGTAGTCCTCATGGACTCATCTCCAGGGGAGCCGACGTCAGGCCCGGCGCCGCTGGGGCCCGAGTCGGGGGCTGCTGAGTCTCCTGAGCTCGGACTCAGGTTGACGGCCTTGGAGAGCAGCTTGGCTGCCTTCATGGAACAGCAGCGGGCACTGATCGCCGGTCTCACCGGTGCATCTACCCCGACCACCAGGACATCGACATCCAAGTCGACCCCGGAGGCCGAGCCGATCCTCAAATCCATGCGAGCTCGAGTCCATCCTTAGCCAAGGTCCCCATCGGCCTCCCATTCGGGACCGACATCGTCGACGCCGGTACCCTCAGCGTCGGGGTGGATGGCATCGATGCCTGCCCGATCGGAGCCGCTCGATTCCTTCTCCGAGGAGTCGGCTGGGAGATGGAGGATGAGGAGTCGCCCGACACCTTTCGGATTCGGTGCATTCCTTCGGACTCGCCTGAGTCCGAGCCTTGGAGAAGGTCCCTCCCGGAGGATACCCGGTTCGCGGACTTCGTGTGGGACGTGGCCAAGGCTTTGGCATTCCCCGTGGATGCCGAGGAGGAGCCTCGAGCCGAGGAGCTCGAGGCCCTGCAGTATGACTCTCCTCCGAAGGAGGCCTTTACTGTTACGGTTCCTCCGATGCTGGAACGGTTGCTCTTCTGCATGTGGGAGGCGCCGACATCGACGCCGGTTTTAAGCAAGCGGGTCGATTCCATCTATCGAGTCCGCAAGAGCCCCAGGTTCCAAAAGGCATAATTACCGCACCACTCCATGGTTGTGGAATCGGCCATGCATCGTCTGAAGAGTCAGAAGATGCACTCCTTGGTGCCTCCCGGCCGGGAGGCCCAGAACCTGGATGTCCTCGGTAAGAAGTGCTTCCAGGGCTCTATGCTTGCTTGCCGTGTCCAGACCTACCAGCTGTACATGGGCATGTACCTTCGAGACCTGGCAAAGGAGATTGCCGGGTTCTCTGCTGGTCTCTCCAAGGAACCTTAGCAGAGGTTCAATGCTCTGTCCTCGGGTATTCGTGAGTGCTCAAAGTTTATCTCGAGCAGCCTATGATGGCTTCGAGGCTTCGGCCCGAGTAGCCATTGCTGGCATCGGTGCACGCTGTCAGGCTTGGCTACGAGCCATGGGTGCAGGACAAGTTGGTCGATGTCCCCTGCTGAGGTGAAAACCTCTTTGGCAAGCCCATGGTTGACAAGGCTGCCAAACTCGAGACCGAGAATCTTACCCGGACAAGGCTGTCCAGAAAAACCTCTGCTCCTTCTCAGAAGAAGGGCTCGGGAAAAAAGACCTTTTATCTGAGGAAGTCATCTGCCTATAAACAGTACCCTCATTATCAGGCCTCTGTAGCTCCCCAACAGGGTCAGCAGGCCAAGGGGCAGGGTCATGGGCCCCGTAGGCAGAAGGCCCCCAAGCCTCCTACTCTGGCTCCTGCTCAGCAGGGAGGGGGATTTTGACTGCAATGGCATAGCCTCTCCTCCTCAGCTGGCCCCCATCAGCACTGGAGGCAGGTTGGCCCTGTTCGCCCACAGGTGGTCAGCCGTCACAAGGGATACCTGGGTTCTAAGTATAGTCCAGAAGGACTATTTCCTCCACTTCCACCAGGTACCCCCCTCCTATTTTCTAGGGGAGCCTCCAATACTCCCTCTGCACAGGGACTTACTCCTGCAGGAGTTGGCAGGTCTTCTGAAGGAACAAGCAGTGGAACCGGTGCCCCACCACCTGAGAGGTCACGGCTTCTATTCCAGGTACTTCCTGGTACCAAAGAGAACAGGAGGCCTCAGACCCATCCTAGACTTGCGAAACCTGAACAAGTTCCTGGAGAGGGAAAAGTTCAAGATGCTTACCCTTGGAATCCTGCTGCCCTACCTCCAGCAGGGAGATTGGCTATGCTCCTTAGATCTAAAGGATGCTTATACTCATATCCTTATTCATCCAGACCACAGACAATATCTCAGATTTTTGGTGGGAGGAAACCATTATCAGTTCAGAGTACTGCATTTTGGCCTTACATCCGCCCACACGGTATTCACCAAGTGCCTTGCGGTGGTAGCGGCCTACCTCAGGGTTCAAGGCCTCTTTGTCTTTCCATATCTGGACGATTGGCTCATCAGGGGTCAATCCCCGCAAGAGGCCAATCAAGCCACCCTTCGCACTGTCGCTCTGCTTCAGCACCTGGGGTTTGTCATAAACTTTGCAAAGTCCAGTTTTCAACCCTCCCAGAAGATGGAGTTCATAGGAGCTCGACTGGACACCTTTCAGGCAAAGGCCTTTCAACCAGTGGACAGGGCCCACAGATTGATGGCTATAGCCAGGCTATTCCACAGCAATTCTCTGGTCTCCGCCAGACAATTCCTGAGGTTCCTAGGCCACATGGCATCCACGGTCCATGTAACTCCAAATGCCCATCTACACATGAGGCCAGCTCAATGGGGCCTCAGGACTCAGTGGCACCAGGCCACAGGAAGCCTCGCGGACAAAGTGAGGGTGTCCAGCCTACTACAGTCTTCTCTGCAATGGTGGCTTCATCTTCCGAACCTAGTGCAAGGGGTGCCTTTTCAGGTACCTCCACACTCTCAGGTGCTGACATCCGATGCTTCTCTTCAAGGTTGGGGTGCACATTGCCAAGGGGCATGTACTCAAGGCCTGTGGACTCCTTGGGAGGCCGCACAGCAGATCAATCTCTTAGAACTGAGAGCTATCCTCTTAGCCCTGAGAACTTTCTCTCATCTCATCTCTCACCAGTCCATCTTGGTTCAGACGGACAATCAAGTGGCTGTGTTCTATGTGAACAAACAAGGGGGCACAGGGTCCTGCCTTCTATGTCAGGAAGCGCAGAAACTGCTCCTGGGCAGTCAATCATGGCATTCTTCTCAAAGCAGTCTACTTGCCAAGTCAGGAGAATTACCTGGCGGACAGATTGAGCAGGATCCTGCAGCCGCAGGAATGGCAGTTGAACCCTTTAGTGGTTCAACAGATCTTCTTGAGATGGGGTCTTCCAACCATAGATCTCTTTGCCAGTCCTCTGAACCGTCAACTACCCAGGTTCTGTTCCAGACAACCGCATCCTCTCAGAGTAGCAGTGGATGCATTTCTCATTCCATGGTCTACAGGCCTCCTATATGCGTTTCCTCCCATGCCTCTAGTGTCCAAGACACTGTTCAAGGTGACCCGGGACAAGGCCTCAGTGATTCTGGTGTCCCCCAGGTGGCCAAGGCAACCCTGGTTTCAACTGGCGGTGGACACTCCTCTCTCTCTATGGATGCAACCCGATCTCCTGTCTCAGGAGCAGGGGGGCCCTCTTGCACCCCAATCTCCAGTCCCTCAATTTGATGGCCTGGCTGCTGAAAGGGTAGTCCTAGCGCCTTTACTACTGCCTAGGGAAGTGGAGGACATAGTCTTGGCCTCTAGGAGGCAGTCCACCAGAAAGTCTTATGCCCTTAAGTGGCGTAGATTCTCTACCTGGTGTACTCAACACAACGAGAATCCCTTCTCATGCCTGGTACCAGTGGTGCTGCAGTATTTGCTTCACCTGTCCAACCTAGGCCTTAAGTCCAATTCTGTTAGAGTTCATCTTAGTGCTCTTTCAGCCCACCACTCACAGGTGGAGGGTCAGTCTCTCTCCAGTCATCCTTTGGTGGCTCGCTTCCTCAGAGGCCTGCTTTTGCTTAAACCTCCAGTGCGTCCACCTGCCACTGAATGGGATTTAAATGTGGTCTTGCAACGGCTTACTTGCCCACCATTTTGAACCTATGGCTACTTGCCCTCTGCGTTTTCTGTCCTGGAAAACGCTATTTCTGGTAGCCCTTACCTCAGCAAGGCGAGTGAGTGAGCTTCAGGCCCTAATATCAGAAGCACCTTATACTAGGTTCTATAGGAACAGGGTAGTCTTACGGACTCACCCTAAGTTCCTTCCAAAGGTTGTCTCCTCCTTACACCTCAATCAGGAGGTGGTTCTTCCGTCTTTCTTTCCCAGGCCTCATGCTAGCCGTGTTGAGATGGTCTTGCATACCCTGGACTGTAGGAGGGCATTGTCCTTCTACCTTGACCGTACACGGGAGCACTGGAGGGCGGTTCAGCTCTTCATCTTTTTTGACCCCAATAAGTTGGGCTTGGCTGTCTCCAAGCGTACTTTGTCCATATGGGTAGCTGACTGCATCGCCTGGGCTTACAGGGCAGCTGGCCTCTCGTTGCAGGGTCGAGTTACGGCTCATCATGTCAGGGCGAAGGCTGCATCAGTGGCTCATCTCCGCTCTGTTCCATTGGCAGACTTCTGCAGGGCCATAAGAACATAAGATATGCCATACTGGGTCAGACCAAGGTCCATCAAGCCCAGCATTCTGTTTCCAACAGTGGCCAATCTAGGTCACACGTACCCAGCAGTTTCCCCAAGAGACACAAGTTCCACAATGCTTGCACTGGGTCAAGCATTGATATCTTCGGTCACTTCTTAATAATGGTTTATGGACCTTTCCTCCAGGAACTTGTCCAAACCTTTTTTAAACCCAGCTACACTAACAGCCTTTACTACATCCTCCGGTAACAAATTCCAGAGTTTGATTACACGTTGAGTGAAAAAATATTTTCTTTTATTAGTCTTAAATAGTTTACCCTGTAGCTTCATTGCATGTCCCCTAGTCTTTCTATATTCTGATAACGTAAACAATCGATCTACGTTTACCCGTTCCACTCCGTTCATTAATTTATAGATTTCTATCATATCTCCCCTCAGCCATCTCTTTTCCAGGTTAAAGAGCCCTAACCTTTTTAGCCTCTCCTCATAGGAGTATCCTTCCATCCCCTTTACCGTTTTGGTGGCTCTTCTCTGAACCTTTTCTAAAATCGCTATATCCTTTTTAAGATACGGCGACCAGAATTGCACACAATATTCAAGGTGCAGTCTCACCATGGAACGATATAGAGGCATTATAATATCTTTTGTTTTATTTTCCATTCCTTTCCTTATCATACCTAGCATTCTATTTGCTCTCTTGGCTGCCGCTGCACACTGGGCCGAGGGTTTTAACATGGTATCCACAATGACGCCTGAATCTTTTTCCTGGGTGGTGGTTCCTAATGTGGAACCTTGCATCATGTAACCATAGTTTGGGTTGTTCTTCCCTAGGTGCATAACTTATTAAAAGAGGGCTGCTACACAGCTGCTGAGGTAAGCTATATTCTGATTTGATTTAAATTATAGCTCTTTGCTGCTGCTAGGCTCTAACCTATTATGAAATTTAAACTACAAGCTCTCTGCTGGATTCTAAATTTAACCAGAAAGCTCTCTTCTGTGTTTTAATTTGAAACTAAAAGTACTTTGCTGATGCTAGGCCCTGAGTGACTATGAAATTTAAACTACAAGCTCTCTGCTGGATTCTAAAGTTAACCAGAAAGCTCTCTTCTGTGTTTTAATTTGAAACTAAAAGTGCTTTGCTGATGCTAGGCCCTAACCTATTATGAAATTTAAACTACAAGCTCTCTGCTGGATTCTAAATTTAACCAGAAAGCTCTCTTCTGTGTTGTAATTTGAAAGAAAAAGGACTTTGCTGATGCTAGGCCCTTAGTGACTATGAAATTTAAACTACAAGCTCTCTGCTGGATTCTAAAGTTAACCAGAAAGCTCTCTTCTGTGTTTTAAATTGGAACTAAAAGTAGTTTGCTGATGCTAGGCCCTGAGTGACTATGAAATTTAAACTACAGCTCTCTACTGGGTATGAAAGGTAACCAGAAAGTTCTCTTCTGTGTTTTAAATTAAATATTAAACTGTTGCTACTAGGCCCTGACTGATTTAACAAAAAATAGTGGGTTCACAGATTAATTAGCTTTAAAAGAAAAAAATTCCTTTCAGAAAAATTCCCAGAAGTATATACTCACAATTTCAGATTTCTCTCCAGAAGTAACAGCCCCTCTTTCTAGACCGCTACTTGGTCTTTAAGCCAGGCTTTTGCGGCCCACTACTGCCTTGAGAGGGAGTCCCGCAGGGACAGTGCTTTCGGGCAAGCGGTACTCTATAATCTCCTTGGGGTCTAGGCAACTCCTACCCTCCGACCCTGGTGTTGGGCTACCTTTCGGGGGCATTATCAGAGAAGATTCTGTTCTTGCATGCTGAGGCTCTAGAGGGAGCTCATTTTTTCAGTTTGGGACCTCTGGTAGCCCTGAGCTAGGGAGTCCCATATGTGAGGACTGACTTCCTGCTTGGTCCTGGAGAAAGAGTAGTTACTCATCTGTAACAGGTGTTCTCCAAGAGCAGCAGGAATCAGTGCTCACAACCCTCCCTCCTCCTCTTGGAGTTGCAGTCCTATGATTTATTTTTGCTATTTTTGCTGTCTTTTAGATATGTCATCAGACTGAGCAAGATGGCACCCTTGGGCGGGAAGGGGACCGCGCATGCGCGCTGTATTCCCAAAGACTTTCTATGAAAGCTGGGGAAATGCTCCGCACGGGGGCTCCGTCGGCGCCGACGTCACCCATATGTGAGGACTGATTCCTGCTGCTCCTGGAGAACACCTGTTATAGGTGAGTAACCACTCTTTTCTGCTACCGACACCCATGACTGGTGTCTTAAATGTTTAGGTCCTGACCATTTACCATCGGAGTGTCTCCTCTGTAGAAAGATGACCAAGAGAGGTCTGCAGAACAGAGCTGCAAAACCTGGCACCCTCTTTGCCTCATATGCAATGTCCATTGCATTGATGTCCTCCAGGGCTTCATCTTCCTCCCATGGATCTCAGGTAACTAAACCCAGGTCTTCCAAGATTGGCCGGTCCTCAAAGGGTAGATCTCCTTTGAAGCATCGAGATGCTACTAGTGTTGCCCTCTAGGAAAATATACTGGCAAAGCAGCCCCGGCTTGAGGCTCCGGCCTCCAAAGCTTTAAGGGGGCTCCAGGACATTCCTGAAGCTTCCACCTCAGTGGAACTCCTGGTGCCATGTTCTGGTGTCTTGACCTGTTCCACCGGTACCGACATTCAGGCATCGGCAGGGCCTATGGATCAGCGCATCCTGGCCATCAAACGCAGTCTAGCGGCTCTCTTAGCAGCCTCGGTACCTCTAAGAGAGCTTCAGACGGTTCCGCAGTCATTGGTACCAGTACCGACCACACCTGCTTTAACCAATGTGCTTCCCGCCATGCCGGCTCTTGAATCAATATCCGGTATCGAGGGCCCGGTATCGAGACAGTCCGATGTCAAGTTCGATCGATACCAGCGTCAAGCAATGCAAGAGCACCCGGCGCGGAGATATTTCGAGTCCTCTGATTCTGATGACTCCGAAGACTCCGCCGGTACCGGAGTGATTCTACCAGAGGATCCCTCTCCTTCTCAGCATAGGATGTCTCCTCCAGAGGACATGTCTTTTCAGGATTTCATACGTGATGTAGCCCAAGGGTATTCAATCACAGTGACCCCCTGAGAAGGAACCGAGAGCAGAAGAATTAGAAATTCTTCAGTACCTGGCAGCTCTTAAAGAAGCAGCTACTCTTCCCATTCATCGAATCCTGCATGACCTCATGTTAAGGATGTGGGAAGCCCCTTTAATGGTGTCTCCACACTCTCAAAGGCTCGATACCATGTACCGAGTTCCGCAGTGTCCTGGTTTTCAAAAGACGCATTTACCACACCATTCAATGGTAGTGGAATTGGTGATGCGTAGGATCAAGAGTGCTAAAATGCATTCTTCCAGTCCTCCAGGCCGTGAAGCAAGGACTCTCGATGCCTTTGGGCGTCGATGCTTTCAATCCTCGATGCTATCAGCCAGGATCAGCTCTTACATTCTTTATATGGGAATGTTCCTTAAGGAGGTTACAAGGGATCTAGTGCTCATGGCTCCACTTCTCCCGGATGATAAAAGAACAGGCTTTCTCACTCTGGTCAAACATGCCCAGAATGTGTCTACATTCATGAATCGTACAACCTTTGATTGCTTTGAGTGCATTAGCAGGACCTCTGCTATTTCCATCGGTGCACGTCGCATTGCCTGGCTTCAGGCATTAGATTTAGAACAATGGGCGCAAGATAAGCTGGGGAACATTCCTTGCACAGAAGAAAATCTCTTTGGCAAGGATTGGCAAGACAAAGCTAATCAGCTTGAGTCTGAAAATACAACCTTGAACAGATTATCAAGGGTTACAGCCTACCCAGCAAAGAAAAAGACAACTAAGAAACCCTTTTTCAACAAGAAAAAGAAATTCTACCCATTTACACCCAGGCTTTCCACTGTCCAGTTCATGCTCCCCAGAAGGGGCAACAACAGCCCAGACAGCAAAGGAAGGCTCAAGTCTCCAGAGCTCAACCAGCTCAGCAGACTCAGCCTCCTCAGGGGCTTTGACTCCTTCCTAGAGAACTTGGTCATCCTGCCCCTGAAAGGTCCAGGACCTCACACCATCCCTGGCAGACTTTGTCATTTTGCCAGAAGATGGCAATAAATAACATCAGAAAACTGGACCCTTTCCATTGTACGAGAGGGGGAGTCCAACAGATGAGGCAAAAATCACATGGTTACAAGAACACAGTCCAAAAAGTGATATGGTGGAAAAACACTTTATTTATACCAATAACAGGGACCTATTACCAACCCGACACAGGCCGTGTTTCGCAAACCTTCATCAGGGGTTGATCAGGTAAGTACTAAAAATATAAATACTTAATACAATAACAGAATTAAAATAATGTGAATGAACAGAGCTAAAAAACATAAAACATACATATGTATAATAAATAAAACAATAAATATATGTAAACAAATAGGAATAATAAAAAGTGTGGATACACATATATAAATAACTAAAATAGAATCTTAATATAAAAGAACAATTAATAAGGCTGAGTCTAAAACTGTAAACAAAACATGACGAGGTGTGACAAGCAATTATATTCCACAAAAAATACCTTTTATATGTAGACCCAATAGCTTGTGGCCCTCAAAAGGAATATGTGCTGATATAGCTAAAATAAAGAAGACAAACTTAAAAAGAATACATATGCTAAAATTAATAAATAAACAATAACAATCAATGTGTCTTAAAAGAACTGCTAAAATATAAGGGGCAAACCATTGGAGACCTAGAAACGTTGAAATGCAGCAGGAGCGAAAAAAAGGGGAGAGGAACATCACTTCTGAAAGCACTAAAAATCAAAAGTACTCCCAACACCTCATATCAATATGCAAACCACCCGGTAAGTAATATGGAACGACATTCCATTATCTAATCATAGCTTGAGAGTGACATTATTATTGAAAACAAGCATATCATCATCATAGCTGAGGGGGGAATGGATGTATCTGTAAACTAGAATAGTATTACTGACCCAAATCCAGTCATGCTACTTTTGTGATACAACATTTTATCTAAAAAAACACCGGTTCTCTGTACATATAAACTAGCTGAAAAACAAAAGAAGCACGGAGCTGCTTTACATCTTAAGGAGAATTTTTATACAACAGTTGTGTTACGGAGGTATGTTTTATTATTATTTTTATTTTTCATTGACGCTGGGTTTAAGAGGAATATCTTGTATGCAGGTAATCTAACACAATTAAAAGAAATATACATAGTTTTGTCTATTATACATTTAGACAATAGTTGATGCTACCTTGGGTTTGGAAGGTCTCCGATAACAGACCTCTACTAAGACATGTACCCTGTGAGTTCAGTTGAACCCGACGGTATTTATACCGCATATGAGTTTTAAAAGTGGTTTGTCTCCTTTTTAATAGAGCTACTTTTTATTTTTAGTACTCCAAGCTATCGGACTTGAAAGTTTTTTGCGGGGTTTTACTCCGCTTTTGTCACGCCTCCCCTTCTTTTGTTTTTATGTTTTTAGCACTTACCTGATCAACCCCTGATGAAGGTTTGCGAAACACGGCCTGTGTCGGGTTGGTAATAGGTCCCTGTTATTGATATAAATAAAGTGTTTTTCTCCAGGACCAAGCAGGAAGTCAGTCCTCACATATGGGTGTCATCGGCGCCGATGAAGCCCCAGCGGAGCATTTCCCCAGCTTTCCATGAAAGCCTTTGGGAATGCAGGCACGCATGCGCGGTTCCCTTCCCGCCCAAAGGTGCCATCTTACCTCAGTCTCTTTTTTTCCGAGAAGCCCACCGGACGTGTGTCCTGTCCTCCCGGATAAAAGTTGATTTTTTTCAGTGATAATTGCTATTTTTTTCTCCCGGTTCAACGCCGGTTCCCCTCCCGCCGGGGTCGGTACGCCGGTATCGAGCCCGATTCTTCTTTTTCGGTTTTTGCCCTTCGTGGCTGGCGTTCGTGCCCTTTTTTCATTTTTCCCTGGAAGGCCGGTCCTTTGACCTCACGGGGACTTTTTTTCCCCGATGGCTTCCAGTGGTTTTAAAAAGTGTGATCGGTGTAAGAAATTAATGTCTCTCACTGACACACACGACTGCTGCCTTTGGTGCCTCGGCCCTGATCACGACCCTAAGTCGTGTGGGCCATGTGGGAAGATGTCTTCCAAGGCACTCCGAAGTCGCCAGCATCAAAAAGAAAGGCTTTTCTCGGACTCAGCCTCTGGCCGGGCCCGGACCTCGTCTGAGGCCTCGACATCTCGGGATTCCGATCCCGAGCGCCGTCGAAGCTCCTCGGACAGGGGGTCCCCCGACCTGGAATGCAAGAGGAAGAAGCGGCTCGCGAGGGCGTCGTTGGAGGAGGTCCCTGGACCCTCGAGGGCCAGGACTAAGATCTCCGACCGTCGCCCCGGGCCCGTGGACCAAGAGAAGCCTGCCAAGGTTCCTCGCTTGGAGCCGGAGTCTGCTGGACACGTAAGTCCTGTAGTCCTCGTGGACTCTCCTCCCAGAGAGCCGACGTCGGGTCCAGCGTCGCCGGGGCCCGAGTCGGTGGCTGCTGCGTCTCCCGAGCTGAGTCTCAGGATGACAGCCTTGGAGAGCAGATTGTCTGCCTTCATGGAGCAGCAGCGGGCACTGATGGCCAGCCTGTCTGGCGCATCTGCCCCGACCACCGGGACATCGACTTCGAAGTCGACCCCGGAGACCGAGCCGATACTCGTGGCTCGAAGTCGACCTCCCGCTCGGTACCGAGGGCATCGACGCCAGTGCCTCCGGCGTCGGGGCGGGTGCTCCAGGGCCCCGCAGGGTCGGACCCTGACTCCTCGTCAGACGAGTCCGCCTGGGAGACGGAGGATGAGGAGTCCCCCGATACCTTTAAGACTCGGTGCATCTCGTCGGACTCACCGCAGTCTGAGCCCCGGAGTAGATCCCCTCCGGAGGACACTAGGTTCTCGGAGTTTGTCCGGGATATGGCCACTGCCTTGGCTATTCCGGCGGATCCTGAGGAAGAGCCTCGAGCCGAGGAGCTCAAGGCCCT
The DNA here is from genome assembly GCA_033557465.1 of Ichthyophis bannanicus. Taxonomy (NCBI): domain Eukaryota; kingdom Metazoa; phylum Chordata; class Amphibia; order Gymnophiona; family Ichthyophiidae; genus Ichthyophis; species Ichthyophis bannanicus. The sequence goes on along the minus strand of CM066038.1, from coordinate 308,807,870 downwards.
ACAGTACGACTCTCCTCCGAAGGAGGCCTTTATTGTCCCGGTTCCTCCGATGCTGGAACGGCTCCTCTTCCGGATGTGGGAGGCACTGGCCTCGGTGCCGGTTCTAAGCAAGCGAATCGACTCGATCTATCGACTCAGGAAAAGCCCTGGTTTTCAAAAGGCACAGCTACCACACCATTCCATGGTTGTGGAATCGGCCATGCTTCGTCTGAAGAGCCAGAAGATGCACTCAGCGGTTCCCCCCCAGCAGGGAGGCCCGGAACCTCAATGGCGTCGGTAGAAAGTGCTTCCAGGGCTCGATGCTTGCTTGCTGTGTCCGGTTTTACCAGCTGTACATGGGCATGTACTTGCGAGACCTGGCCAAGGAGTTGGCCGGGTTCTCTGCTGCACTCTCTGTGGAACCCTTGCAGAGATTCAAGTCCTTGTCCTCGGGGATTCAGGACTGCTCAAAGTTCATGTCCCGTGCCGCCTACGATGGCTTCGAGGCTTCGGCCTGAGTTGCGGCAGCCGGCATCGCAGCTCGACGCCAGGCATGGCTGCAGTCATCGGACCTCGAGCCATGGGTTCAGGACAAGTTGGTCGATGTCCCTTGCCGAGGTGAGAACCTTTTTGGCAAGCCCATGACCGAGAAGGCCGCCTAGCTCGAAACTGAGCACCTTACACGGACAAGGCTGTCTAGGAAGACCTCTGCCCCTTCTCATAAAAAGAAGGGCTCGGGTAAAAAGCCCTTTTACCCGAGGAAGGGCACTGCCTACAAACAGTACCCTCAATATCAGGCTGCCCCCCAGGGTCAGCAAGCCAAGGGGCAGGGTAATGGGCCCCGTAGGCAGAGGACCCCCAAGCCTCCGGCCCCTGCTCCCACTCAGCAGGGTGGGGGTTTTTGACTCCTTGAGCGTAACCTCTCCATCCCTGCTCTCCCAACCCTGCACAGGAGGTCGCCTTGCCCTCTTTGCCCACCAGTGGCCCCTCATCACCGGGGACAGTTGGGTGTTGGACATAGTCCACAGGGGCTATGCACTGCATTTTCACCAATTGCCTCCGCCATACTTTCCAGGGGAGCCTCCAAGGCCTCCCCTGCACACAGACCTTCTCCTGCAAGAGCTTCAAGATCTGTTGGTGGACAGGGCAGTGGAGCCTGTGCCTCCCTACTTACAAGGTCACGGATTCTACTCCAGGTATTTCCTGGTGCCCAAAAGAACCGGTGGCCTTCGACCTATTCTGGACCTCAGGAACCTCAACAAGTTCCTAGAGAAGGAAAAGTTCAAGATGCTTACTCTTGGAACACTTCTGCCCTACCTCCAGCAGGGAGATTGGCTATGCTCCTTAGATCTAAAGGATGCGTACACTCACATCCTCATTCATCCAGACCACAGAAAGTACCTCAGGTTCATTGTGGGAGGAAACCATTATCAATACAGAGTGCTGCCTTTCGGCCTCACCTCTGCCCCCAGAGTCTTCACAAAGTGCCTAGCAGTGGTGGCGGCCTACCTGTGAAATCAGGGAATCTTTGTCTTCCCCTATCTGGACGACTGGCTCATCAGGGGTCAGACGTGCCATGAGGCCAGACAGGCCACCCTCAGAACTATTGCTCTTCTTCAAAGACTGGGGTTTGTCATAAACTTCGCAAAGTCCACTTTGCTCCCCTCCCAGAACTTGGAGTTCATAGGAGCAAGGCTGGACTCTCTGCTGGCAAAGGCTTTCTTGCCCGAAGACAGGGCCCAAAGGTTGATAGCCTTGGCAAATCAGTTTCTCAACAGGTCACTTGTCTCTGCCAGGCTCTGCCTAAGATTTCTTGGCCACATGGCTTCGACAGTACATGTGACCCCCAATGCCAGGCTCCATATGAGGCCTGCGCAGTGGTGCCTTCGGACTCAGTGGTCACAGGCCACAGGCAACCTCAGAGACAAATTAAGGGTGTCCAGACAATTTCTGAACTCCCTCAACTGGTGGCTACATCCACCCGACCTACTGAAGGGAGTGCCTTTTCAGATTCCTGGGTACACGGTGGTACTGACCACTGATGCCTCCCTGCAGGGCTAGGGAGCTCATTGTCTAGACAAGTGCACCCAGGGCCTATGGTCTCCTTGGGAGGCGGCACAGCAGATCAATCTCCTGGAACTCAGGGCTATTCGCCTAGCTCTCAAAGCTTTCTCTCCTGCCCTGGCTCATCATTGTGTCCTGGTTCAGACAGACAAACAGGTGGCCATGTTTTATGTGAACAAACAGGACGGGACTGGGTCCAGGCTCCTCTGTCGGGAAGCCCAAGACCTTTGTTCCTTTGCCCTAAAGCACAACATGCTCCTCAGGGCTGTCTACCTTCCAGGCCAGGACAATTACCTGGCCGACCGATTGAGCAGGATTCTGCAGCCCCACGAGTGGCAGCTGCTTCCTTCAGTAGTTCAGAAGATCTTCCTAAAATGGGGTCTCCCTTCGGTGGATCTCTTTGCCAGCCCGATCAACAAGCAACTGCCAGGCAGCCGCATCCTCTTAGAGTAGCAGCAGATGCTTTTCTAATTCCATGGTCTCAGGGCCCCCTGTATGCTTTTCCTCCCATGCTTTTGGTGGCCCGAACTCTCTTCAAAGTTCTTCAGGACAAGGCCTCCGTCCTGCTGGTGGCACCCAGGTGACTGAGATAGCCTTGGTTTCCACTTCTACTTCAACTGGCTGTGGATCCCCCACTGCCTCTGGGGTTGCAACCCTACCTTCTCTCACAGGAGCAGGGTTCCCTTCTGCACCCCAATCTCAAAGCTCTCAATTTGATGGCCTGGAGGCTGCAAAGGTAGTTTTGGTTCCCTGGGGCCTACCTCTAGGAAACAGTCCCGTAGGGACAGTGCTTTTGGCCAGGCAGTACTCCGAAATCTCTTTGAGGTTTAGGCAACTCCTGCCCTCTGTTGGGCTACCGGTGGAGGTTGAGTCAGTGAAAAGCCTTTCTTTGCTGCTGAGACTAGAGGGAGTTTTCTTGTTCAGCCTGGGTTCCTCGGTAGCCCAGAGCTAGGGAGTCACCCATATGTGAGGACTGACTTCCTGCTTGGTCCTGGAGAAAGAGTAGTTACTCACCTGTAACAGGTGTTCTCCAGGAGCAGCAGGAATCAGTGCTCACAACCCTCCTTCCTCCCCTTGGAGTTGCAGTTGTAGATAGTTTATTTTTTCATTTTGTGTGCTGTTCTTAGCTATGTCATTTGACTGAGGTAAGATGGCACCTTTGGGCGGGAAGGGAACCGCGCATGCATGCCTGCATTCCCAAAGGCTTTCATGGAAAGCTGGGGAAATGCTCCGCTGGGGCTTCATCGGCGCCGATGACACCCATATGTGAGGACTGATTCCTGCTTCTCCCTGTTACAGGTGAGTAACTACTCTTTCCACCATATCACGTTTTTGGACTGTGCCATTGTACGAGAGGGGTACAAACTTCATTTTCACAGTATGCCCCCTCCCACCATCACAAGACTGTTCAATTCTCAGGGCCCTTCCACCACTCTCTTGTGTCAGGAGGTCACCACACTACTTGCTCAAGGGGCAATAGAAGAGGTACCCATATCCCAACTGGGTATGGGTTTCTACTCCCCCTACTTCCTCATCCCAAAGAAAACAGGGGGATACGGACCCATACTGGACCTCAGGGAGTTGAACAAGTATCCGTTCTGAGAAAAATTCAAGATGATCTCCCCTGGATCACTTCTTCCTTACATTCAGAGTCAGGATTGGCTAGTTGAAAAGCAATATCAGGAAATACTTTTTCACTGAAATGGTGGTGGATGCTTGGAATACCCTCCCGATGGAAGTGGTGGGGCAAATGACTAGATGGACCATACTGGTCTTTATCTGCTGTCATTTACTATGTTACTATGTTCTCTAGATCTAGAGGGTGCATATACACATATTCTCATCCATACAAATCACAGGAGGTTTCTTCTATTCCTTTTTCAAGAAAGACATTACCAGTACAGGGTTCTTCCCTTCAGACTGGCTTCTGCTCCAAGAGTCTTCACAAAATTTATGGCAATTGTAGCAGCATTCCTGAGAACTCTGGGGATATTCATCTTCCCCTGCTTAAACGACTGGCTCACCTGGGCATCAACAGCTCCAGAAGCCAGCTTCGCTCTCTCCCGCACAATGCAAATCCTGCAGTACTTGGGACTGGTCATAGACCTTCCAAAATCTCATCTCACCCCTTCTCAGTCTCTCGAGTTCATAGGGGCTCGACTAGACAGTAGGCAGTCAAAGGCTTTCCTGCCACAGCCACTTTGTCTTCGAATACTCCAGCTGGCATCTCAAGCAGCTATGAAAACTCTGCTAACTGCTCGAGAAATGCTTCAGTTGCTGGGGCATATTGCATCCACTGTCCATGTGGTTCTCTATGCTCGCCTTCACATGCGGGCAGCCCAGTGGACCCTATCCTCTCAGTGGACACAGGCCTTGAGTCGCCTGATGGACAGAAACTCGACACATCTCATTTCGTCTCTACAGTGGTGGCAGTCGCTGGAAAACCTTCTCGTAGGCTTTCCTTTTCAGCAGCCACATCAAGCCACCTTGACAATAGATGCGTCTAAGTTAGGTTGGGGGCTCACTTGGACAATCTCTCCACTCAGAGTCTATGGACCCAGCAAGAGGCTTGTCTTCGCATAAGCCTCCTGGAACTCAGAGCCATCTTTTATGCTTTTCAAGTATTTCAGGCCCACCTCAGCTTCAAGACAGTTATAGTCCAGACTGACAATGAAGTAGCCATTTTCTTTGTTAACAAACAGGGTGGGATGGGGTCTCTAGCGTTGTGCAACGAAGCTCTATGCCTCTGGGCCTTCGCCAGAGATCTTCAAATCCACCTACTAGTGGTATATCTTCCAGGCACGCAAAATCTCTTGGCAGACAAACTCAGTCGAGTACTGCTGCCACACGAGTGGTCTCTTTATCCAGATCTGGGGAACTCCAGATATACAGTAGACCTCTTTGGAAGTCCTCAGAATGCCATACTTCCCCGGTTCTATTCCAGAATTCCGGCTCAGAACTGTCAGGCAAGGGATGCCTTCCACCTCCATTGGGGTCAGGACATCCTCTATGCCTTCCCCCCCATTCCCCTCATTCCCAAAACTCTGTTCAAGCTTCAGAGAGACAGGGGCCATATGATCCTCAATAGCCCCACGCTGGCCATGACAAATGTGGTATCCTCTGCTTCTACGTCTCTCTCAAGCCAAACCTCTGGAGTTGGGATGTGCTCCAGATCTTCTTTCCCAAGAGAACGGGATGCTATTGCACCCGAATCCTCAGTCTCTACACCTCAAGGCGTGGCTGCTGAGATCCTAGAATTCCAGGATATCAACATTTCTCAACAGGTAAAGGATATCCTTTTGGCTTCAAGAAAACCTTCCACGAGGCGGGCCTACGCCTTTAAGTGGAAAAGGTTCTCTATCTGGTGTTCAAAAAAGGGACTTAATCCCTTTTCAATGCCAGTGGAGGCGTTACTGGAGTATCTCCTCCATTTATCATCCTCTGGTCTTAAGACCAATTCATTAAGGGTCCATCTTAGTGCCATTGCAACTTTCCACAAGCCCTTGAATGGACAACTTGTTTCCTCTCAACCACTTGTAGCAAGATTTATGAGAGGTCTGCTCTTAACAAAACCTCCCATTAAGCCAAAACCCGTGGCATGGGATTTGAATCTTGTACTTTGGCAGCACATGAAACTGCCTTTCGAACCCTTAGCCACTACTTTCTTGGAAATTAATCTTCCTAATTGCTCTCACTTCTGCACGACGCATCAGTGAGCTACATGCTTTAGTGGCTGATCCTCCTTATACAAGGTTCCTCCATGATAAAGTAGTTCTCAGGACTCACCCTCACTTTATGCCAAAGGTGGTTTTGCCTTTTCATTTAAACCAGTCTGTTTACCTTCCTATAGTCTTCCCTAAGCCTCACGCCTCTAATGTAGAAAGGAATCTTCACACTCTGGATTGTAAAAGAGCCTTGGCCTTTTACCTTCAGAGAACTAAGCAACATAGAAAGTCTTCCCAGCTTTTTGTTGCCTTTGACTCTAGTCATCTTGGACTGCCAGTTTCCAAGTGAACTTTGTCTAAATGGATTGCAAATTGCATATCCTTTGCATATCATTCTCTCGAAGATCATGTCACAGCTCACAATGTGAGAGCAATGGCAGCCTCTATGGCTAACCTTCGCTCAGTGTCCATTGACGACATTTGTAGAGCAGCCACTTGGGCTTCGGTACACACCTTTGCAGCCCACTTCTGCTTAGTCAAGGACTCCTGTCGGGATGCCTTGTTTTGCGGGGCTTTTCTCCAGCATCTCTTTCAGAACATCTCCTACACACCGTCCCGGGTTTCGATGCCAGAGATCCATGGAAGGAAGCATGACCCATCTCATCCTGGTTTTCACAGCTTTCTGGGGTCATCTCCCTGGCATCTCTCAGCTGGGGAGTCCCCATATGTGAAGACTACATTCCTGCTTGTTCCTGGAGATAGTTTAGTTTCTCACCTGTAATAGGTGATTTTCGGGAACAGCAGGGATTCAGTCTTCACAACCCACCCACCTCCCCTTGGAGTTGTCTTTCTCTCTCTCTCTTTCTCTCCTTCTCTCCTTTGTCTCAGCTGTAAACTCATCTGAAGAGGGAGAGTTGGAAAGGCGGGAAGGCAGCGACGCAGGCTCTGTGGGATGCTCCCAAAAGCTTTGCAATTGGACGCTGGGGAGCGTTCCCACGTAGGCTCCATCGGTACCGATGATACCCATATGTGAAGACTTAATTCCTGCTGTTCCCGGAGATCATCTGTTACAGGTGAGTAACTACGCTTTGTTCCAGCTACTCATTCACTCTTTGAAGCCATTGACCTCATCAGGTGTTAGATCCCTCCCTACCTTCCCCAACTGTCTCCCATTCTTTTTAAGCCTTCTTGCTTTATAGGGCAACTCCTCAATTTGCTACACACGGATATAGGACAGCACTGTTAGAACACACTTAAAAGAGGTTAACTGCTTTTTCTCTTAAAGGACTGCTGTGGAGCAGGTAGGGACTTTTGTAGGTCTCTCTCTTTTACTTCAATAGGTACCAAAGCTCCAACTGAACAATGGCTGAAAAAAAATCATATTGCCAAAGCTCTTGTCCCCGTTTCAGCTTCTGCTTCTGTCCAGAGAAGAGATCCCAATGCCAGTTGAAGGACTGGTTCCATGTGCAGGATGCTGAATGCTGAGGCTCTCAAAAAAACAAGTAGAGAAGGTCAGCGAAGAGGTGGTGAAACGGAGAAGCATTTAAGACGGTGAGAAGTACATTGATGAGATGCTTCTTGAAACATCCAAGCTCTGCGACAGAGTTGAAGATGGGAGGCTACAGAATGAAGAAAGTTGGACATGAATCACAAGAGCCTGCAGAATCAACACTCCAACTCAAACCCTTGAATTGAAGAACCAATATGCAGCCCTGGAAGTGAAGGAGGTTTAAAGCATCCTAGGAAAGCAAGAAACAGAGCTTGAGCACCCCAAAGTTGTGGAATGAGTGAGCACAAGGAGGCGAAGAGTAGTGATGGTTGGTGACTCTCTTCTGAGGGGTACCGAGGCATCCACCTGCCGGCCAAACTTGATGTCCAGGTATGCTGTCTGCCAGGTGCCAGAATCAGAGATGTTACGGACAGTTTGCCGAGACTCATCAAGCCTACTGACTATTATCCGATGTTTCTCATCCATGTCAGCACAAATGATACTGCTAGGTATCCCTCTGAGCGTATCACAACTGATTTCATAGCTCTGGGCCAGAGGGTCTACCAGATAACTGTGCAGGTGGTGTTCTCTTCAATCCTCCCTGTTGAGGGTAAAGGCTGAGGCAGAGAATCCTGCATCCTTGAGATGAATGCATGTCTGCGTGGATGGTGTCAGCAAGAGCATTTTGGTTTCCTGGACCATGGGATGATGATCCCAGGGCTGCAGAGCAGAGGTAGCATCAATCTGTCCAAGACGATTTGAAGTGTTTTCAGCAGCAGATTGGCTAACCTACCTTTAAACTAGATTCATTGGGGATGGGTGAAGAAAGCTCCCAGGTAAGCAAAACATTAAATATCAATATAGAAATGGGTAAAAGGGGTAACATCTGGAAAGTGGTGCGTACAATTGCCCGTTGCATGGGAAATTAGTTCCCAGATATTGATGCTTTAATGGAAGAGGCTGACTTGGATTTAGTGGCCGTTACTGAGACATGATTCACGGACAACCATGACTGGGATGTAATTATACAAGCTATAATTCATTCAGAAAGGACAAGGTAGGAAGAAGGGCAGGAGGAGTGGCACTATAAGTAAAAAAATAATATTAAAACTATAGAATTACAGGGCTTAAAAGGGAGAGAGGAGATACTGTGGGTTATACTAGAAAGAGGGAAAGGGAAATCCATTTGCACTGCAGTGATATACAGATCCTCCTCAGAGGAAGAAGAAGTGGATGGAGATTTAATAGAAGACATAGCAAGCATTGCCATGAAAGGAGAAGTACTACTGATAGGTGATTTCAATATGCCGGATGTTGATTTGAACATCCCTCCTGCGGTGTCATCTAGAAGTAAGGAGATCCTGGATTTTCTTCAGGGAGAACTATTAAGGCAACTGGTAGCAGAACCCACACGTGATGGGTCAATTTTGGACTTTGTGCTTACCAATGGTGATAGTGTTTCTGATGTTATAGTGGGAGATCATCTCGCATCCAGTGATCACCAGATGGTGTGCTTCAGGATTAGGACTAGGGCTGATAAAATCCATTCAAAATCTAGGGTCTTAGACTTTAGGAAAACTAACTTTGCCAAGATGGGACAATACGTCAAGGAGTTCTTAGCGGGATGGGAACAGCGGGGGGATGTAGAAAAACATTGGGGTAAAAATGGAAGGGGATATTTTAAGGGCAACAATCCTTTTTTTTTTTTAGAAAGGTAAATAAAGAAAAAGGAGTCTGCTATAGTTCTCAAAAGAAGTAGCTGAAAAGTGGAAGAAAAAGAGAGAGACCTTAAGAAAAAACAGGAGATTACAGAGAGAGGGGGACAGGCATCTATATTTGGAAAAACTTAGAGAAGCTAACAAAGTAGTCAGGAAAGCAAAGATACCTTTGGGACCTTTTTTGTCCTTTGGGAGTAAGAAGGTGGATTTGAGGATGGTACCTTAGTTTTTGCCTAAGGTAGTCTCAGCGTTCCATGTGAATCAGGTAGTATCTCTGCCGGTGTTTGAATGGGAAGCCAAGGATAAGTCGGGTAAGAGGCTTCATCGCTTGGATGTCGGCAGGGCGTTGAAATGTTATTTACAGAGAACGGCGGGGCACCGCAAGACAGACAAATTGTGTTGTTTAGGGAGACAAAGCAAGGAGAGGCGGCGTCTAAATCATCTATTGCTCGGTGGATTAAGGAAGCAATTGCAGCGGCGTATGTCTTAAAGAATAAGGTCGTGCCGATCGGTTTGAGAGCTCATTCGACTCGGGCTCAGGCAGCTTCGTGGGCGGAATTAAGTTTGGTGCCAACAGTGGACATTTGTAGGGTGGCGACGTGGTCGACCTTGAATACCTTTGTGAAGCATTATCGGATTGATGTCCAGGTGGCCGGGGACTCTAGGTTTGGGTCAGCAGTACTGCAGGCTGGTCTGGCCGGTCCCTCCCGGTGAAATGAGCACTGCTCTGTTAAATCTCCTGATGTTCGGGACTAGACTGGAGGGACGATAAGGAAGGTAAAATTAGACTTACCTGCTAATTGTAGTTCCTGGAGGAACTCCAGACTAGTCCCGCTTCCCTCCCGGTTATCCATTCCAGACTGCAGCCGAAGGCCAGGTAAGACATGTCAAGGGGCAGTTAAGGCTGTTGGGTTGGATAATAGTGTTAGGGGGGGGGGGGAGCAGGGAGGTGGACGGTTTTCTCATTATTGACCAAGGCTGTTGGGGAGAAGCCTGGGGAGAAGGAGTGGCAAGCCTTTGCAGGGCTTAGCCAGGACAGCTACAGAATGGTTCCTAATTACATGGTTAAGTTGGTTAGGTTGTTTCCTTCTGTTAGTGGAAGGAGGGTTAGTAAAAAAAAAAAAAAATAATAATAATAATAAAAAAAAAATAAAAGGGAAGAACTGTTGAGATACTTACTTATTGTTCTGGTGAGTCTGCTTTGTCAATAGGTTACTGGAGCTATGGAGGCGGATCCTGGACCAGTTATACAGTGTCACTAAATCTGTGACGTGCTCAGTCTCCAATGCTGCGGGAGGAGGTGCACAACTCCTGATGTTCGGGACTGGATTGGAGTTCCTCCAGGAACTACAATTAGCAGGTAAGTCTAATTTTACCTTCCACGCCCAGCTCAGCTACAAGACAGTCCTAGTCCACACGGACAATCAGGTAGCCATGTTCTATGTGAACAAGCAGGGCGGGACAGGCTCTCTGTCGTTATGTAACGAAGCTTTATGACTAATGGCTCTCGCCAGAGAGCATCAAATTCACCTTCTAGTGGTATATCTTCCAGGCATTCAAAACCTTTGGGCAGAAAAACTCAGTCGAGTACTGCTACCTCACGAGTGGTCACTCCACCTAGAACAGGTGGCAAATATATTTCATCTCTGGGGTACTCCATACATAGACCTCTTTGCAAGTCCACCGAATGCCAACTTCCCCGGTTCTGTTCCAGGATTCCGACGCACAACTGTCAGGCAAGGGATGCTTTCCTCCTTCACTGGGGTCAGGACTTCCTTTATGCCTTCCCACCCATTCCCCTCATCCCCAAGACACTCTTCAAACTTCAGAGAGACAGGTGTCGCATGATTCTCATAGCACCACGATGGCCACGCCAAACGTGGTATTCCCTGCTTCTGCATCTTTCTCAAGCGGCACCTCTGGAGTTAGGGCATGCTCCAGATCTCCTTTCCCAGGAGAACTGGATGCTATGGCACCCCAATCCCCAGTCCCTGCACCTCACGGCCTGGTTGTTGAAGGCTTAGACCTCCAGGATTTCAACCTGTCCCAGCAGGTAAAAGATATCCTTCAGGCTTCTAGGAAATTTTCCACAAGAAGGTCTTATGCCTTCAAGTGGAAACGTTTTACTATATGGTTCTCCAAGAAGGGATTAAACCCCCTGGTCATACCCTTAGAATCGATACTAGAGTATCTCCTTCACTTATCGAATTCTGGGTTAAAAACCGATTCATTAAGAGTCCATCTTAGTGCAATTGCAGCTTCTTATAAGCCTCTAAATGGACAACCAATTTCCTTTCATCCACTCCTATCAAGATTTATGAGAGGCCTTTTATTAACTAAACCTCCCATCAAGCCACGACCGGTAGCATGGGATCTAAATCTAGTTCTCTGGCGGCTCATGAAGCCGCCTTTTGAACCTTTAGCCACTGCAGCCCTTAAGTTTTTGACTTGGAAGGTCATCTTCCTGATTGCAATCACCTCTGCCCGTCGCATTAGTGAATTGCAAGCTTTAGTGGCTGATTCTCCTTATACTAGATTTCATCATGATAAGGTTGTGGTGGTTTCGCCTTTTCATTTAAACCAATCAATTTATCTTCCTGAATTTTTTCCGAGGCCTCACGCCTCTAATACAGAAAGAAACCTTCATACTTTGGATTGTAAAAAGGCCTTAGCCTTTTACATTCAAAGAACACAGCAACATAGAAAGTCCTCGCAACGTTTTGTAGCTTTTGACCCTAGTAATTTGGGACTTCCAGTCTCCAAAAGAACTTTATCTAAATGGATTGCCCAATGCATATCCTTTACTTATGAGAGTAAGGGTCTTCCTCTTCAGGACCATGTCACAGCTCACAATGTGAGAGCCATGGCAGCTTCTATGGCTAATCTCCATTCTGTGTCTATCGATGACATTTGTCGAGCAGCCACCTGGGCTTCGGTATACACCTTCACAGCCCACTACTGCCTAGATAAAGCCTCCCGTCGGGATGCCTCCTTTGGCTATGCTGTTCTTCAAAATCTCTTTCAAACCTAAACCAACTCCTACCCACCAGCCCTGGTGGAATGTCAGAGATCCATGGAAGGAAGGATTCTCACCTTAGACGGTGGCACCTTCCTGGGGATATCTCCCTGGCATCTTCAGCTAGGGAGTCTCCCATATGTGAGGACTACATTCCTGCTTGTTCCTGGAGATAGCGTAGTTACTCACCTGTAACAGGTGATCTCCAGGAACAGCAGGAATTTAGTCCTCACAACCCACCCACCTCCCCTAGGAGTTGTCTCTCTCTCTCTTTGTCTCTTTCCTCTCTCCCGCTATCCTTTCACTCAGCTACAAACTTAACTGAAGAGGGACAGTGGGAAAGGCGGGAAGGCAGCACGCATGTGCTGAGGGATGCTCCCAAAAGCGCTCCTATTGGACGTTGGGGAGCGTTCCCGCGAAGGCTCCGTCGGTACCGACGATACCCATATGTGAGAACTAAATTCATGCTGTTCCCGGAGAACACCTGTTACAGGTGAGTAACTACGCTTTCACCACCTAAAGATCATTAGAAACAGTCACTCTGAGGTCAGTCTCTTGGTCCGTACTCACCAGTCTCTCACCCTCTATCGCATACAATTCCCTTGGATTTCTGCTTCCCAAATGCATGACACTGCACTTCTTCATATTAAATCTTAACTGCCAAGCATTAGACCATTCTTCCAGCTTTTGTAGATCTTTCCTCATGTTCTCCACTCCCTCAGGGGAGTCCACTCTATTGCAGATTTTGGTGTCATCCTGCAAAAAAACAGACATTTCCATTCAGCCCTTCGGCAATATCACTCACGAATATATTGAACAGTACTGGTCCCAGGACTGAACCCTGGAGCACACCACTAATCACCTTCCTTTCATCCGAGTGAGTTCCGTTTACCGTCACCTTCTGTCGTCTGTCAGTCAACCAAGTTCTGATCCAGTTCACCATCTTGGGACCCATCCCCAACTGTTGAGTTTATTCATAAGCCTCCTATGAGGAACAGTATGAAATGCTTTGCTGAAATCTAGATAGATCACATCTAACGCATGCCCTTGATCTAGTTCTCTGGTCACCCAGTCAAAGAACTTAATCAGATTTGTTTGGCAAGATCATCCTTTGGTAAAACCATGTTGCCTTGGATCATGCAACTTGTTGGTTTTGAGGAAGTCCACTATTCTCTCTTTCAGGAGCGCATCCATTATTTTTCCTGCCACCGAGGTAAGGCTTACTGGCCTGTAGTTTGACACTTCTTCCCTATTACCACTTTTGTGGAGAGGTACCACATCAGCCCTTCTCCAGTCCTGTGGAACTTCTCCTGTCTCCAAGGATCTATTAAAAACATCCTTTAAAGGCCCTGCAAAGAACCTCTCTGAGCTCTTTCGGTATCCTGGGATGTATCCCATCTGGTCCCATAGACTTGTCCACTTTCAGTTTTGCAAGCTGCTCTAAGTGAAGAAAAAGAGGGAGGCCTTCATGAAATACAAGAGATCACAGAGAGAGGAAGACAGGCATCTGTATTTGGAAAAACTTAGAGAAGCTAGCAAAGTAGTCAAGAAGGCAAAGATTCAGAAGGAGGAGGAAATAGCCAATGCAATAAAATGGGGGGATAAGACATTTTTCAGATATATTCGAAGAGGAAGGGCAAAAGTGGTATTGTCAGACTCAAGGGTGCAGGGGAGGAATATATAGAAGCTGATAAGAATAAAGCAAAATTGCTTAACAAATATTTTTGTTCTGTGTTCACAGATGAAGAACCAGGAGCAGGACCTCAGAAAACACCCACAAATAGGAACAGAAGTGAGGGACATCTTGAACAATTTTCAGAAGACTGTGTTTGTGAGAAACTAGCTCAACTTAAAGTAGACAAAGCAATGGGACCGGATGGGATACACCCTAGAATACTGAGGGAACTTGGGGACATTCTAGCAACTCCACTGACTGACCTTTTCAATGCCTCGTTGGAGTCGGGAGTGGTGCCAAAGGACTGCAGAGAGGCTCATGTGGTGCCTTTACACAAAAGCGGAAGTAAGGATGTGGTTGAAAACTACAGGCCGGTTAGTTTAACTTCGGTGGTGAGTAAATTATTGGAAACGCTGCTGAAAGAGAAAATATTGAGGTTTCTGGAGTCCAGCGGATTACAGGATCCAAGGCAGCATGGATTCACCAGAGGCAGGTCTTGTCAGACAAATCTGATTGATTTCTTTGACTGGGTGACCAGGGAGTTGGACCGAGGGAGAGCTCTAGATGTGGTGTATTTAGATTTCAGTAAAGCCTTTGACACTGTTCCTCAGAGGCGACTTATAAACAAACTGAGCACCCTAGGGATAGACCCTAAAGTTACTGCTTGGATTAAAAATTGGTTGGGTGGGAGGCGACAAAGAGTACAAGTAAATGGAGCTCACTCTGAGGAGAAGGAAGTTACCAGTGGTGTGCCCCAGGGATCTGTCCTTGGTCTGATTCTTTTTAACATCTTTGTTAGTGATATAGCGAAAGGGCTGTCGGGTAAGGTTTATTTATTTATTTTATTTATTTATTTAACTTTCTTATATACCACGCTCTTTGGGATCAGTGTGGTTTACATCTAACAAAACTGAACATTGCAGGAGCTCTGCACTGAACTTACAATAAAACATGGTTTTAACAGGGTAACTGTATACAAGCAAATTAACTGTGCAGTGCAGGAGGTCTGAACTGCATTGAACTTACAATGAAGCATGAGGATATGCAAAGGTTTTAACAGGGTAACTATATACAAGTAGATTAACAGCATATGTCATGGAATAACTCAACTAAGTACAAATTGGCTCATCTGAGATCTTGATGACATTGGGGAGACTGTGTTGTTACTTGTCAGGGGGCTCAGGGTCTGGCGGGCTTGGATTCAATATAACGGTTTGTCTCTTTGCAGATGATACCAAAATCTGCAATAGAGTAGACACCCAGGAAGGTGTAGATAACATGAGGAGGGATCTATCTAAGCTTGAAGAATGGTCTAGAATTTGGCAGCTGGGATTTAATGTTAAAAAATGTAAGGTTATGCATTTGGGCTGCAGCAATCCAAGGGAGCAATATAGTATAGGGGGTGAAGTACTTTTGTCCACTAAAGAAGAGCGGGACCTAGGAGTGGTTGTGTCTGATGATCTTAAAGTAGCTAAACAGGTAGAAAAGGTGATGGCAAAAGCTAGAAGGATGCTTGGGTGCATACGGACAGGAATAGCTAGCAGAAAAAAGGCGGTGATAAGGCCTCTCTATAAGTCTTTGGTGCGAGCTCATTTGGAGTATAGTGTGCAATTCTGGAGACCGCACCTTCAAAAGGATGTGAACAGGATGGAGTTGGTGCAGAGGGTGGCTACTAAAATGATTAGTGGTCTTCATTATAAAGCATATGAGGACAGACTTAAGGATCTTAATATGTACACCGTAGAGGAAAGGTGGGATAGAGGTGATATGATTGAGATGTTTAAATACCTCCGTAGCATAAATGTTCAGGGAGAGAGCCTCTTTCAATTGAAAGCAAGTTCTGCTACGAGGGGACATGGGAAGAGGGTGAAGGGAGATAGATTCAGGAGTGATATGCGGAAATATTTCTTTACGGAAAGAGTAGTGGATCCTTGGAATAGTCTCCCAGTGGAGGTGGTAGAGATGAGGACAGTAACTGAATTCAAAAAAGCATGGGACAAACACAGAGGATCTCTAAAGGTAAAAAGGGGACTGTTGTAGTTGTTGATATGGAAGGACAGACTAGATAGGCCATGTGGTCTTTTTCTGTCATCATATTTCTATGTTTCTATGTAACACATAATCTTCTGTGAATGGTGTGATATCTACTCCATTCCCATTTGTGTATTTGTCAATCACAGGTGGTCCTTCTTCAGGATTTTCTCTAGTGAAAACAAAGCAGAAGTTTTTTTTTTAGCATTTTCGCTTTTTCAATGGCACTTTGCACGAATCTGATCTCCAGGAACAAGCAGGAATGAGTCCTCACATATGGGTACGTCGGAACCGACGGAGCCTGCGCGGGAAAGCTCCCCAGCTTCCCAGAAAGGAAAGCTTTTGGGGCCTCCCACAGCGCATGCGCGCTGCCTTCCCGCCTTCCTGACCAACTCTCCTCAGTTCTTCTTTTTCCGCGGAGCCAGCAGGTCGTGTTCCTGTCACCGCTGAAGAAGTTCTTATTTTAATTTATTTCTTTGGCCGCGTGTCTGCCTTCCCCGATTCCGGACCGGTGCCGCCGGTCTTTTTTCTTACTATTCTAAAAAAAAAAAAAAACTTTGCCTTTTTTCCCCACTTGGTGTATTTTTTGTTTAGGCCTTAGGCCTTCACGAAACTCTCCCTCATGGAGAAACCAGCTTCTGGTTTCAAAAAATGCACCAAGTGCAGCGGTACTATCTCGGTTACAGACACCCACGAATGGTGTCTTAAATGTTTGGGGCCTGACCACTCCATTCCGGATTGTCCGTCCTGCTCTCTGTTCTCCAAACGTGGCTTACAGAACCGAGCAGCCAAGTTTCATATGCTGTTTTCCACAGATACTCCAGCATCAACATCATCCAGGTCTTCCTCTCCTGATGGATCTCAGGTAACCAAACATTCTTCCGGCAGGTCCTCAAAGGGCAAATCTCCCTCTTAAGTATCGAGAGGCCCTTGGACTTGACCCTGAGGACCCTGCCCCAGCCAAACAACCCCGGCGGGAAGCTCCGGCTTCCAAAGCTCCTCCTATGGGGTTACAGGTTGACATCGATGGCACGGCCTCGACCGATCACCTGTTAGACTGCTCTGGGGTATCGGCTCAACCCGGTACCGATATCCAGGCAGTCGTGGCGTCTATGGATAATACCGTTCAATCCATGCAACAGGCCATAATGGCTTTTATTAAAGCTGCAACGCCCTCGGTACCGCAACAAGCGGTTCCGACTCCGGTTCCGGTTCCGGTACCACAATCGATACCAGTACCCAGAGCATCCACTTCCACCAGGATACCGATTCCGGTTCCCGGTTCCGGGGTTTTTCCCGATACCGATCCGGTTCCGGGTACGCCCGATGTGGATACCGGTCGATACGCGTATCGATCTCTGGAAGCTAATAGACGATACTTCGAGTCTTCTGATGATTCCGATTCCTCAGATGACTCTGCTGAAGTATCTCTTACTCTTCCTGAGGAGCCCTCTTCTCCAAAGAGGAGAATGTCTCCTCCAGAGGATTTATCCTTTCAAGACTTCATTATTGAAGTAGCCAAAGGACTCTCCATTTCAGTAACCTCTGAAAAAGAACCTAGAGCAAAAAAATTAGATATTTTAGGATACTCTAAGGTTCTCAAGGAGGCAGTCACCTTGCCCATTCATGAAATTCTTCAAGAACACATGATGGACTTATGGGAGACTCCTCTCTCCCTATCTCCACATTCTCGTCGTTTGGACACCATGTATCGTGTCCCTCCTTCTCCTGGTTTTCAAAAAACTCAGCTCCCTCACCACTCTATTGTGGTACAGTCAGCTATGAAAAGGATAAAGAGTACCAAAAGACACTCTTCCACTCCTCCAGGAAGAGAATGTAGGACTTTGGATGCTTTTGGTAGGAAAATCTTCCAAGCCAGTATGCTTATTGCCAGAATAAATTCATACAGCCTCTATATGAGCATGTTTCAGAAGGAGATTGCACTAAAGATGCGCCATTTCCTCCCCTTTATCCTAGAGGATAGGAAGGAGGAATTCCTTCTTTTGTTAAAGCATACCCAAGATGTTTCAAAGTTCTCCAACAGAGCAGCCTTTGACTCCTTTGAAGGTGCTAGCAGAGCCTCAGGCATTGCCATAGCTGCTCGCAAATTGCTTGGCTCCAGGCCTCTGACCTAGAACCCTGGGTCCAGGATGGGTTGGGGAATCTACCCTGTACAGGTGAAAATCTGTTTGGCAAGGAGTGGCAAATCAAAGCCACTCAAATGGATGCAGAGAATGCTGCTTTAGATAGACTTTCTAAGTCTACCTCTACCCCTGCCAAGAAAAAATCTTTTCAGAAGCCTTTCTACAAAAAGGCCAGATTTTCCACAAATACTGGCCAACAATCTTCCCAAGTTCGCTTTGCTCCTAAGCGTCAGCAATCTAAACAGGCCAGAGCAAAACCGGCAGGGACTGCTACAGTCCAGCAGTCCCAACCCCCTCAGGGTTTTTGACTTAATACTAGAGAACTTAACCTTTCTGGCTCTACAACAACCAGAGCCTCTCACCATTCCAGGAAGGTTAACTCATTTTGCTCCCAGATGGGAGCAAATCACATCAGAACAGTGGACCCTCTCTATCATCAGAGAGGGCTACAAACTACATTTCTCCAGCCTTCCTCCCCATACCATGGTGAGACGTTTCAATTCTCTCCCATCTCTCCTGGACCTCTTGGGTCAGGAGGTGACCACCCTTCTTGCCCAAAGGGCAATAGAAGAGGTTCCTCTTCTTCAACAGGGGTCAAGGTTTTACTCCCCTTATTTTCTCATTCCCAAGAAAACAGGGGGGTACAGACCCATCCTAGATCTGAGAGAATTGAACAAATTCCTATGCAAGGAGAAATTCAAGA
Organism: Ichthyophis bannanicus; assembly: GCA_033557465.1. Classification (NCBI taxonomy): domain Eukaryota; kingdom Metazoa; phylum Chordata; class Amphibia; order Gymnophiona; family Ichthyophiidae; genus Ichthyophis; species Ichthyophis bannanicus. The sequence continues at coordinate 308,789,386 of CM066038.1, read as the reverse complement.
TGCTTTCTCTAGGTACTCTCCTTCCATACCTACAGAGTCAGGATTGGCTTTGTTCTCTAGATCTAAAGGATGCGTACACACATATACTCAACCATCCATCCCACAGAAAATTCCTACGGTTTCTGTTCCAGGGAAAACATTTCCAATACAGAGTACTTCCCTTCGGTCTAGCCTCTGCTCCAAGAGTGTTCACCTAATGCATGTCAATAGTGGCTGCATTTCTACGCGCCCTGGGAATTTTTGTTTTCCCATACCTGGACGACTGGCTCATCCGATCTCCATCTCAGTCCGAAGCTCAGACTTCCCTGGACCGCACCAGACGCATTCTGCAGTATCTGGGACTGGTGATCAATCTGCCAAAGTCTCAACTCACCCCTACTCAGTCCCTAGAATTCATAGGGGCCTGGCTAGATACCACCACTGCAAGGGCCTATCTTCCTCAGGCCCGTTGCCACCGTCTAGTGCACTTGGCCTCTCAGACTCAGTCCAGAAGCCACTTGACTGCCAGGGAGATGCTACAACTGCTAGGCCACATGGCATCCACAGTTCATGTGGTGCCTTATGCTCGCCTACATATGAGAGCAGCTCAATGGACTTTGTCCACCCAGTGGACTCAAGCATCAGGAGCTCTCTCAGACCAAATAGCAACCTCGAAACGTCTCTTTTGGTCTCTCCAATGGTGGATGTCCACTCAAAATCTGTTGTTGGGGGCCCCCTTCCAACCATTGTTGCCCCAAGCAACCCTCACAACAGATGCCTCTCAAACAGGTTGGGGAGCTCATCTTCAAGACCTCTCCACTCAGGGCGCTTGGTCTCCACAGGAGACCACCCTTCATATCAACCTTTTGGAACTACGAGCAATTTTCCTTGCTCTCAAGGTCTTTCATACCCTCCTCAACAACATGACAGTCCTTGTTCATACCGACAATCAAGTAGCCATGTTCTACATAAACAAACAAGGAGGGACTGGCTCTCTGTCGCTTTGCAACGAAGCTCTAAGATTATGGGCCTTCGCCAGAGAGCATCAAATCCATCTCCTTGCAGTATATCTCTCAGGAATTCAAAACTCTTGGGCAGACAGACTCAGTCAAGTTCTGCTTCCACACGAATGGTCCCTGCACAAACATCAGGTACTCAGAATCTTCCAGAAATGGGGAACCCTGGACATAGACCTCTTTGCAAGTCCGTGGAATGCCAAACTTCCCCGGTTCTGTTCCAGAATTCCATGTCTGGGAGCTCAGGCCACGGATGCCTTCCTCCTTCATTGGGGTCAGGACTTCCTGTATGCCTTTCCACCCATTCCTTTGATTCCCAAGACTCTGTTCAAACTCCAGAGGGATCAAGGATCTATGATCCTCATAGCTCCACGCTGTCCATGCCAAGTGTGGTACCCTCTACTTCTGCATCTCTCCCAAGCCCCCTCCCTGGACTTGGGAGCTGCCCTTAGACCTTCTGTCTCAGGAGGCGGGGACTTTGTGGCACCCAAACCCCAAGTCCCTTCACCTCAGAGCTTGGTTACTGAAGGCCTAGACCTTCAAGACTTCAATCTTTCTCAGCAAGTGAAGGATATCCTCCATGCCTCTAGGAAACCTTCCACTAGGCGTTCTTACGCTTTTAAATGGAAAAGATTTTCCATTTGGTGTGCTCAAAAGGGTCTTGACCCTTCAGCACTACCTTTAAATTCTTTACTGGAATATCTCTGGCATCTCTCCAATGCAGGCCTTAAAACGAATTCAGTAAGGGTCCATTTGAGCGCTATTGCAGCATCCCTTAAACCTCTCAATGGACAACCTGTTTCCTCTCATCCTCTTATTGCAAGATTCATGAGAGGCCGAACTTTAACTAAGCCTCCCATTCGCCCTCCTCCGGTAGCATGGGACTTAAACTTGGTTCTTGTTCAGCTTATGAAGCCACCCTTTGAACCCTTAGCCACTACCTCCTTGAAATTTCTTTCCTGGAAGGTTATTTTCCTCATTGCAGTCACCTCAGCTTGCCGTATCAGTGAACTGCAAGCCCTAGTGGCTAATCCCCCTTATACAAGGTTTCATCATGATAAGGTAGTCCTTAGGACTAATCCCCACTTTATGTCTAAAGTGGTCTCCCCTTTTCATCTTAATCAAGAGGTATATCTACCTGTCTTTTTTCCAGCTCCTCATGCATCCAGTGCAGAGAGGAACCTTCATACTCTAGATTGTAAAAGAGCTCTTGCCTTTTACCTCCACAGGACACAGCAACATCGAAAGTCTTCTCAGCTTTTTGTTGCTTTTGATCCTTCTCATTTAGGACTTCCAGTCTCTAAAAGAACACTGTCCAATTGGATTGCTCAGTGTATCACTTTTGCTTACCAAAGTAAGAACCTTTCTCTGGAGGGCCATGTCACAGCTCACAATGTGAGAGCCATGGCCACCTCTATGGCTCATCTTCACTCTGTATCCATCGATCAGATCTGTCGAGCAGCCACCTGGGCCTCGGTTCATACCTTTACAGCCCATTACTGTTTGGACAAGGACCCCCGCTGGGATAACTTGTTTGGTCAGGCTGTCCTCAGACACCTGTTCCATTCTTAAACAACTCCTGCCCAGCTTCCCTGAATGGATGCCTGAGATCCATAGGAAGATGAGGAACCCTTGGAGGGGGATCTCCCCGGCATCTTAGCTAGGGAGTCCCCATATGTGAGGACTCATTCCTGCTTGTTCCTGGAGATAGCACAGTTACTTACCTGTAACAGGTGATCTCTGGGAACAGCAGGAATTAGTCCTCACAACCCACCCACCTCCCCTAGGAGTTGTATCTCTCTCTCTCTTTCCTTTCCTCTCTCTATTGTCTCAGCTTTAAACTCGAACTGAGGAGAGTTGGTCAGGAAGGCGGAAAGGCAGCGCACATGTGCTGTGGGAGGCCCCAAAAGCTTTCCTTTCTGGGAAGCTGGGGAGCTTTCCCGCGCAGGCTCCGTCGGTTCCGACGTACCCATATGTGAGGACTAATTCCTGCTGTTCCCAGAGATCACCTGTTACAGGTAAGTAACTGTGCTTTCCCAGCACTTTTGAGTCCTGTAATTCCACCTCTGATTTTCCTTCTCTCCCGAAAATACCTGAAAAAAATTTTGTCGCCACACTTCACATCTTTAGCCATCTTTTCTTCTGCCTTTAATTTTGCTATCCTTATTTCTTTTTTTGTCTCATTTAGTTTGATCGTGTATTCTTTTCTGTGTTCCTCTGTTTGCGAGCTTCTGAATTTTGTGAAAGCTGCATTTTTTGCCTTTATTTGTGCAGCCACTTCTTTGGAGAACCAATAGGTTTTCTTTTCCTCTTGTTTTTATTTTATTTATTTATTTAATTATTTATTTAACATTTCTTATATACCGCGCTCTTTGTCATCAGTGCGGTTTACATTGAAACAATATAACACTTGGTCGTTTACATAGAACAGGGATTTAATATCGAGGTGAACTTGGGTAAACTATTTACATTTCTAGTAATTTACATATTGGCGCTAATTGGTCCCATTTTCCTTACGTATGTATCTGTTGCACCTTTTATTGCCTCCTTTAGTTTAGCTAATTACAATTCCACTTCCCTTATCCCCTCCCATACTTCCAACTCCTCCTTCAGTTACTTGGCCATTTGACTGAAGTCAGCATTTTTGAAGTTTAGGACTTTGAGCTTGCTGTGATTGAATTCTACCTTGGCTTTTATCTCAAACCACACTGTGTGATGATCACTGCTGCTCACATGGGCACCCATCTGGATATTTGACACACCATCTCCATTAGTGAGCATTAAATCCAGCACGGAGCTCTCCCTGGTCCGGTTCCAACACCATTTGTTTAAGTAACGGATCTTGGAAGGCATTCACAATTTTTTTACTTCTTTCCAGATATGCAGAAAGAACATTCCAATCCACCTCAGGTAGATTAAAGTCACCCAGTATGATCACTTCCCCCTTCATGTCTATCTCTGCAACATCAACAATCAATTTGCTATCCATTTCTTTGCTTTGAGTTGGAGGCCTGTAGACTACACCATTATGGATGACAGTGCCATCTCCTCTTTCCAACACAATCCAGAGCCCTTCTTCTTTTCCTCATGTCCCCTGCATTTCAGTAGCTTTAATATTGTTTTTAACATACAGGGCTGCTACTCCTCTTTGTCTTCTACCCTCTCTATCTCTTCTAAATAGATTATAGCTATGACTGTATCCCACTCATGCAACTCGTTAAAGCATGTTTCTGTAATGGCCATAATGTCCAAGTCCATTTCCACCATTAGGGCTTCCAAATCAGAAACTTTGTTGGCTAGGCTTCGAGCATGTGCTCATTGCTTTCCAACATTTGTTGAATGGCTTGCCTGCCTTTTGCATAGATTTTGTTCTACGTGCCCTTTCCCGTTTGCCATTGATGTGGTTTCAAAAGTGTGGCTGTTTCCAGTGTTTTGCTTTTGCTGGGCGTGATGTACTGAACTTGTTCTCATCTATCTGTCACCCCCTTTCCCTAGTTTAAATGCCTGTCCACATACTGCCTGAATTTTTCACTTTGGATCTTTTTACCTTTTTCCTCCCCCAACCCATCCTATCACCCTCCCACCCCTCGTCCAGGGCCCACCAACACACTGAGAACCCCACCGGCTTCAACTGGTCGAAGCATTCCCAGTATAGTACAACAATAGAACATTGCTGTCACACAGTAATTCTAGGCATCCAGTACAACTGGGATTTAAGCCAATCAGAGTATTTAGACCATACCCTCACAAAGGCATTCAAATTAACATGGCGTAAAGCAGTTAATTTGCACATCAGGTACAGATGCTTCAAGTGGGATTTCAATGAGGTAGTAGCTAAGGGTTCGAAAGGTGGCTTCATGAGCTGACCAAGAACCAGGTTTAAATCCCATGCCACCAATGGTGGCCTAATGGGAGGCTTAGTAGGAAGAAGGCCTCTCATAAATCTTGCTATAAGAGGACGGGAGGAAATAGGTTGTCCATTTAGAGGCTTGAAAGAAGCTGCAATGGCACTTAAATGGACTCTTACTGAGTTTTGGAGGGGGATGGAATTTAGTTGTTGTTGTACAACACAACAGGAATAGCTTACATCAACAAACAGTGTGGAACTGGCAGTGCTGGGTGGCCTGCCTGTGTTGGACTGAGGTAAATTTGGTTGCTCTATCTGTCGACAAAGTACAAACAGACTTTTTAAGTCGAAACACAGTGGATTCTGGCAAAGGGGAGCTGAGACCTCATGTATTCAAGATGGTGAGGAGGTGGAGCCTCGCAGTATTCAGCCTGATTGCCACTCACGAGTTCCTCCTGTGACTGAAGAAGCTGTCAGCTTGACATGCTCTCAAGTGATGGGCTTGTAATGACCTTTGCAGATGTGACCTCAGGAAGGTATCCTGCCTGTCTTCCCCCATGTCCGTTGGTGAGTGGCCTCCTGTGCAAAATTTGTTCTCGCCCGGGCTTTGTGATTCTGATGGCCCTGGATTATTCATGCAGACAGTGGTACTTGGATCTCCAGACTTTGTTGGTGGAGCCCCCTCTTCTCTTACTGCAAAGAAGGGCTTTCTTCAGTTAGTTCCCCTAGTGATAGAGGACCTTTGTTGTCTTATCACTTATGGCCTGGCTCTTGAGAGGCATAAGCTTTCCAAAAAGGGCTACTTGAGAGCGGTAGTGGACACCCTGTTTAAGGCCTGTAGGGCCTCTACTTCCTTGGCCTATGTGAGAGTCTTCAAGAGGGTGGTGTGCCTTTTGGGCTCTGGTGAACAGGGAGGCATGCATATTTTTTGTTTTATCCTTCTTGTGGTCTGGGTTGGAGCAAGGTCCAACTGTATTCTCTCTCAAGGTTCAGGTTGCAGCCCTAGCATGCTTTAGGGAGCTTGTTCAGGGTATGTCCTCAGTGGTGCACCTTGATGTGTCTTGTTTCTTAAGGAAAGTGATTCAGATCTATCCGCCAGTACATCTGGTGGTTCTCTATTTGACTGTTTCTCTGGTTATGAAGGTTCTTAAAACCCCCCTCCGCCCCCTCGTGAGCTTAGTCATAAAACCTCACTGAAGGATTTAATGCTTAAGGTTGGCCTGATGTCTATGGCCTTGGCCAAGTGGATGTCAGAGCTGCAAGCCTTATCTTGTAGAAAACCCATTCTGGTCTTCTTGACAACTTCGGTCTCCTCGAAGATTTATTTTTATTTATTTATTTAACAAACACTTATATACCGCACTTTCCCATGGATCAGGTGCAGTTTACAAAGAACAATGGTATGAACAGGTGAAACGGTTATAGATGCCTATTCATCTTACATGGAACATCTGTGAACTTTATACAATGAACTTAGACCTTTATTACATAGAACTAGAACTTATTACCAATGGTCTAACAACTGTGTGCATTACAACTTTTGCACAGAGCTTAGTAACTATGTACATTACAACTATTACATTGGACTTGGACTATGTACATTACAGGGCTTTTGGCAGTCTGGCCTTCTTATGTTCGCATTATTACAATGAGCATAAAAATTGAATTAGTGTTTCTTTGGTTGCAATTTAAGTATATTAAGCTTTTTCTTTGTTTTAACAGTTATGTTGTTTTCCATTATCCTTTGCCGGTTTGGGTAACAGTGCTTGTCTGTACACCATAGTGTGTCGTAAATAGGTGTGTTTTTAGTTTTTTACTAAATTCCCTGATATCAGTTAGGTTTCTGATTTCTTCAGGTAGTGCATTCCAGAGGATTGGAGTCGAGTGTGAGAAGGCCTTGTTAGTGGATTTTTTGGCTTTTGTAAAGTTTTTCGGAATCATAATTTTGTTTGTATTACCTCTCCTTTGGGTGCTTTTTGGTGTTTCCTTGTTAATTAGCGTGCTCAGTACCGATGGTACTAGGTCGTTTATTACTTTGAATGTGGTTATTAGGATTTTGTAGCTTATTCGGCAGTAGATTGGTAGTAGAGAAGGGCCTCTGCGGAAACGCACTCAAATGGTGTAACTCATACCTGTCAGACAGATGGCAGCATGTGCGATCAAATGGGGGATTATCAGATCCGTTTCATCAAGGACAAGGAGTCCCGCAAGGATCCTCACTCTCTTCATTACTATTTATCATATATATGCAACCTATATGTAACATCATCAGCTCTTTTAATGTCAATTTTATGATATATGCCGATGACGTCTTATTATACATGCCGTTCTGCATAGATAAGATGGACCTCACCCCCTTAACCAATTGCTTTAACGCCATATCAAATTGGCTACTGACTCAAGATCTCAGAATCCAACATAAAAAAACGGAAGTTCTTTTTATCTCAAGGAACTCGAACTTCATACCACCTACATTCCTGGATGTTCAAGACGCCAAGCTTCAAGTCAAACCCCATATCCGATACCTAGGAGTGACTCTCGACCAATATCTGGATTTGAAAACCCACATAGCTAACACAGTAAGAGCAATATATTTCAAAATCCGCTCCCTCAGACATCTCCGTCAACTGATTGATCCGACCGATTTTCGTACTGTGTACCAGGCTCTAATCATGCCCCACTTTGACTTCTCAAACTCCATTCTACAAGGGCTTCCTCAATCAACTTTAAATCCTCTTCAACTCGCCTTGAATAGTGCAGCAAGGGTGCTTTTTGGGCTACCCAAAAGAGAACATGTAACACCCCTTCTAAAACAACTACATTGGCTTCCTATTCAAGCGAGAATCTCTTTTAAAACTCTGCTCCTGGCATTTAAAGCATACAAAGGTCTCGCCCCCACCTCATTAATGGAGTTGATTCATCCAATTGCACCCAACAGACTAAGAAGAACCGTGGAGCTAAACATGCTAATTGTTCCAAAGGAAATCACAAGATACAACTCGACAACAGCAAATCGAGCCTTCAGTTTATGTGCCCCAAAACTTTGGAACATCCTTCCAACACACATTAGGGCCATCTCTGATCTCAGCCAGTTCAAGAAGGCCCTGAAACACTACCTTTTTCTTAAATACTTCCCAGAGAACGAAGAAACACAGTTACACCCAAATATCAATAATTACCTTCTGACCACCTAATCTTTCCTCAACCGCACACTACACTACACTACTCTACACTATGTATATAGTTCTTATTGCTGTTTTCTGTATATAGTTGCTCCTGTTATCCAGGTTAACTTCCCTGTTATATGTAATGAACAGATAAATGTAACTTGTCTGAAGTTTCTTGTTCCATGTAAACCGCGCTGATATCGAATAGTGCGGTATATAAAAAATGTTACTACTAATAATAATAATAGATTGGTAGCCAGTGGAGATTAGCTAATATGGGTGTTATGTGTTCGATTGTGCGGACCTTCATGATGGTTCTGGTGGCTAAATTTTGTGCCAGCTGAAGTCTTTTAAGGTTCTGTTTTGTTATTCCTTGGAGTACTGTATTCGCAAAGTCAAAGTGGGGTGTAATGATTGCTTGTATTATGCTCATGAAGTCATGTAGGTGAACCAGCAGGCGTAGTTGTTTAAGTTGTTTAGATAGTCAGCTAAGATGGTATCTGCCTTAGCCTAGAGCTTGTATATAGTATTCCCCAGTTAACCCAAGTTTTTCTACCCTGTTTTCTGTAAGTCCAGTACTGGTTCTACCTTTACTCATGGACGAAGTTGCTGTAATCTGTAAACCGAGCTGATTTTAAAGAGTGCGGTATAGAAAAGACTTTAAATAAAATAAATGAAAGTATCTTAAGTTTGTAGTGAAATTTTTTTGTTATATTTTTGATGTGGGATTCCATAGTGAGGTTCTTATCCAGAATCACTCCTAGATACTTCACCTCATTTTTTTTTTGATCTCGTGGTTCTGTAGTATAATAAATGTTGGAGGTATGTAGGATTGGTTTTTTTGTCACATATAGGATATCTGTTTTTGAGCATTTGATGTGTAAATTGTGTTCTTACAGCCATATTGTAAGTTCGTTGAAGCACTCTGTTATTAATTGAGTGGAGTGGAGGAGTGGCCTAGTGGTTGGGGCAAGGTACTTCAGGCCGTAAGGTCGGAGGTTCAAATCCCACTAGAGGACAGCAACCTTGGGCCGGAAGGACTGGGGTTTCTAGTCCCACAGGTGCTCCTTGTGGTCTTGGGCAAGCCACTTAACCCTCCATAGCCCATGTTCCCTGTAAAATAGTTATCTCCAAGTTATTATGCTCTATTCAATGTAATTTCAGTTTGTTCAATGTAAACCGCACTGATGCAGAATAGCGCGGTATATAAGAGAATGTAAATAAATAAAAATAAATAAATAAATAAATTGGTGGGTTAGGGATCCTGAATAGAAGGTATACCATTATATCGTCCACGTAGATATGGTAGTGGACGTGGAACCTTTTGAAGATGTTGCAGAGTGGTTGGAGGTAAATATTAAAAAGGAGTGCCGAAAGTGCGGATCCCTGGTCCTTAGTGTATGACTGATTTGGACAACGAGCTTCACCTTAGAGCACCTCCTTTCCTTTAAAATTTTTAAGTACCTATAAAGCTACGACTATCCCAGAGGTGGGTGGGTGTTGGGGAGGGAGGGAGGGTAATAACACTTATTAATAGAGGGCTGCTACACAGTACCCTGTCCTGTGCTGCTGAGGTAAGCTGTGATCAACTTCCTGGGTGATTAACAGTCCTTGCTTGGATAGAAGGAGTCTTTCAAAATGGCCTTTTGACCTGCCACCTGGTGTTAACACCTATTGAAAAGGTTTCACAGGTCTCTTGCTCCCTAGGTAGAAGGCCTCTTTGTAAAGGTCTCTAGAAGACTTTATTTGTTGCTGAAAGAGTACTGACCCTGTTTTTCCTTTTATGCTAATTTATATTCTGATTTGATTTAAATTACAGATCTTTGCTGCTGCTAGGCTCTGACTTATTATGAAATTTAAACTACAAGCTCTCTGCTGGGTTCCAAATTTAACCAGAAAGCTCTCTTCTGTGTGTTAAATTTAAACTAAAAGTACTTTGCTGATACTAGGCCCTGAGTGACTATCACATTTAAACTACAAGCTCTCTGCTGGGTATGAAATATAACCAGAAAATTCTCTTCTGTGTTTTAAAATTAAACTTAAACTGCTGCTACTAAGCCCTGACTGATTTAACAATAAACACTGGGTTCACAGATTAATTAACTTTAATACAAAGAAGTCCTTTCAGAAAATTTCCAGAAGTATATACTCAAAATTGCAGATCTCTCTCCAGAAGTAGCAGTCCCTTTTTCTAGTCCTTCAAGATGGACTAGAGATGGTACTGAAAGCCATGGGAGGCGATAAGCGCGCCAAGGCCCTGGGTATAGAGAGAGAAGAGGAGGGGGCCCAAGAGAGATCCCTGAGGTACACCTACATGGAGCGGGGTAGGGGAGGAGGAGGAGCCACCAGAGCATACACTGAATGAGCGATGGGAGAGGTAGGAGGAGAACCAGGATAGTACAGAGTCCTTGAAGCCAAGCGAGGAGAGGGTGATGAGGAGAAGGTCGTGGTCAACGGTGTCAAAGGCAGCAGAAAGGTCAAGAAGGATGAGGACAGAATAATGGCCCTTGGATTTAGCCAGGAACAGGTTGTTTGTGACTTTTGTGAGTGCCGTTTTAGTGGAGTGTAGGGGACGGAAGCCGGATTGAAATGGGTCAAGGAGGGCCTGGGAGGTGAGGAAGATGAGGCAGCGACAGTGGACTCCTTGTTCTAATAGTTTGAATATGAAGGGAAGGAGGGAGATGGGTCGATAGTTAGAAGGGCATGTGGGATCAAGTGAGGGTTTCTTGAGGAGGGGTGTGACAATAGCATGTTTGAAGTCAACGGGGACAGTTTCAGTGGAGAGTGAGAGGTTGAGGATATGAGTGATGGAGGGGGCAATGGTGAGGGGGATGGAGCGCAGGAGATGGGTGGGGATAGGGTCTGATTTACAGGTGGTTGGTTTGGAGGAGGACAGAAGGAGTGCATTTTCATTCTCAGAGATCGGAGGGAAGGAGGAGAGAGTGGCAGAGGGAGTATGGATGGGGGAGGAGAATTGGGGTGGAGGGGAGGTAGGTGGGGGGGTAGGGAATTGGAGGGTAATCTTATGGATTTGTTGTGGAATGTAGTCGGCTAGGGTTTGGACAGAAAGGGAGGGCAGGATCGGGGGCGGGGGGATCTTGAGTAGAGAATTGAGGGTATTAAAAAGACGGCGAGGATCAGAGGCAAGGGAGTTGGTCAGATGGATGTAGTAATCTTGTTTGGCATGTGCTAAGGCTGACTGGAAGGAGCCAAGCATGAATTTAAAGTGTAGAAGGTCTTCGGGGAGCGGGATTTGGACCAAGTTAGTTCGTCAGAATGGGCGCAGATGCATAAGTAACGGATTGTGTGTGAAAGCCAGGGTTGGGGAGTAGATCGTTTGACAGGACATGGGCTGGGAGGGGCAAGAGTGTCAAGGGCTGAGGATAATGTAGCATTGTATGAAGATAATGCCTCGTCGACGGACTTGGAGGATAAAATGGCGGGGAGAGATGGTGGAGGAGAGAATCAGGGGATCAATATTGTGAAGGTTTCTAAATAGGTCAGAGGAGACAGGACGAGGTTGGGACGGCGGAAGTTGAAGAGTAAATGTTAAGAGGTGATGGTCAGATGAGGGAAGGATTGATTTGCGGAAGTTTGAAGGAGAGGAGTTGGAGAAGAGTATTAGGTCAAGGCAGTGGAGCAAAGTTGGAGGTCGAACGAGGAGGTAAGAGCGAGGAACTTTGAGGCATGGGAGTCGGAGGGGTTGTCGATGTGAATGTTGAAATCGCAAAGAATAAGAGTGGGGGAGGAGGGAACCATAAAGGCAGAAAGCCAGGAGTCGAAGTCGGTGAGGAAGGTTGGACATCCATGCTGGGGACATTTATGTTCCTAAAACCTGGCCAGAAGACACTTCCTTGGTATTTTTCTGCATATTCTGCCCTTGACGTCCTTTCTAAAATATCGCTTTAAATGTGCACAAGTTGTACCTGTGAAACTTGATGTGCTTATCAGATCCATAATTTTAGAAATGCTTCACAGCAATATTCAAAATCCTTATCTTGAAGCTATATGGATAATGGTGTTGAGCAAGATATTCACCTGCACTATCAGGATAGTACTGCTGAATATTTCGTGCTTGGTCCTGGAGAAAGAGTAGTTACTCACCTGTAACAGGTGTTCTCCAGGAGCAGCAGGAATCAGTCCTCACAACCCTCCCTCCTCCCCTTGGAGTTGCAGTTGTACATAGTTTGTTGTGTTTTTTTGTGTGCTGTTCTTAGCTATGTCATTTGACTGAGGTAAGATGGCACCTTTAGGCGGGAAGGGAACCACGCATGCGTGCCTGCATTCCCAAAGGCTTTCATAGAAAGATGGGGAAATGCTCCGCAAGGGCTCAATCGACATCGATGTCACCCATATGTGAGGACTGATTCCTGCTGCTCCTGGAGAACACCTGTTACAGGTGAGTAACTACTCTTTATGTACTGTTGAGTTCATTCCTATTTGTCTGAGTCTGTTTAGCATTATTGTGTGGTTTACGCTGTCAAATGCTGCGGAGATGTCTAAAAATAGTAGAGAATAGCAGGAATATTTCCAGACTGCCCTGGCACTATCCGGCTAGTCCAGATGCGGTCCATGGGTGGAATGAAAGCAGTACCGTTGCTATCCAGATATTTATTTAAAGTGGGATTTTAGAAGGATATCTTAGGGGAGGAGTAGCCTATTGGTTGGGGCAAGGTACTTCAGGCTGGAAGGTCGGGGGTTCAAATCCCACTAGAGGACAGCAACCTTGGGCCGGAAGGACTGAGGTTTCTAGTCCCACAGATGCTCCTTGTGGTCTTGGGCAAGCCACTTAACCCTCCATATCCCATGTTCCCTGTAAGTATTAGTGTATGTGTCTCATATCCCCACGTGTTAAATGTATCCCCCAATTGTGTTGTGACCGCTTTGATTGAAGGATAAGGCTGTATACAAAAACTGTCTAAATAAATAAATATCTAGAAAAAAATCTGCAACATCCAGAGCACAACATCCAAAAATCTGGGGGAGTGGCAGGGGTGAAGGGAAACGTGTAAGTGCCTTATGAAATCACTCCTGCTCTGCCCCAAAAGTTGAATGCCCCAGTAACCGGTTCTGGCAACAAGCCCATGCAGATAGCAAGGCTGGGTAGATGCATGGGTGTAGTCCATTTCACAAATGTGGATTTCTATGACTTGCACAGCTTCAGAAATGGATACTTGGATATGCCAGCTGGGGTATTTCAGAAGGAGGATGACTGTTATGAGACGTGCACCTGGCTGGCCATTTCAGATAATCAGATGTGCAGGGCGGGCCAGTAATATGTTTGGAGTATATATTTACATGCAGGTTTCTTTGGCCAAGAAATATTAACTATGGTGATGAAAGCGCATTTTACTCTTCCCCCTGAAAGTGTTACATCCACTTTTATATACTTTATTCATGGTCAGGAGCAGGCAGAGGCATGGACACCTCAACAACCAGGGCCAGAAGGGCTTGTGCCATTTTGAAATTGCACCACGACATTCATCTCTATCCAGGCCACATTTCCACCACACCCCTGTGCTACATTGACATGCTTGCGCTGCAAACGTCTATATACCTGGCTTTTTAAAATGGGTTTGGGAATGTGTCTGTGATTTGCATGTCTGAATGCCAGTTTTCAGATGTCCAACTCACAAAATACAGCTTCTAAAATAACCCCCTTATTTATTTACTTATTTATTTATCCATCTGGTCATATTTATTGCCTGCACTATCTAAAGGTCTAAGTGGGGTACAATTTGAATACATAACTAACAAATAAATATGTAATAAAACATACAATAAAATATTAAAAACCAAAACAAATGAAGCCAATCAGCTGGCGATCAAGTGCCCTACAATGATTTTCTAGATGGTATCTGACTCCCTGAAATGTACAATATACACTTTTTTTAGCTGGCACTTATCTAGATAACGTAGGCCACATTTTAAAATGGCCTTAAGTTGTTATCTGCATAAGTCATGCAAAGAGCAGAGGGCACAAACACCACTGCCACACTGAAGCAGGTTGTCGCAGAAATATTTTATTGAGGACCCAGCTTAAAAACATTTCGACTTTAAGCCTTCATCAGGGGTCTAAAAAACACACAAACAATAACAGCTAAAATTATACATAATAAAAATGACATATAAAAGTGATGATAAAAAACACACAGACGTAAATTTTTATGTTTAATGCATATTTTTATATTACCAAGAGACTGCAACAAAAGGTTGTGGAGCCTGTCCCTAAAAGGACATTGCAAGAGTGCTTACCCAATCTAAAAAGAGCACAAATGCTGATAAGGCATACAGCAAAATGGAGATATGTTGAAATAAAGAGAAGAAGGGAAAGTAGGGGCGGGGGGGGGGGGGGGAGAGGGAGGGAAGGGGAGAAGGGCAGAGGAGGGAGGGAGGGAAAGGAGAAGGAATAATAAAGAATACCATACAGACTATAAAGCACTATAAAACAAAAGGAGCAGGTGGTAGAAATACAACTAAAAAACATCAAAATAAGGAGACAACATGGGCAGAACCCTAAAACATCAATAGTGAGGCATAAATGGAGAAAATGCAGTCAACGAACTAAAAGACAATATAGCGCTAGTCTCTAAAAACTGCTAATACAATTGGAATGAAAATGGTCACTATGAGTGAATTATAAATAGCAATGATACAGAGAGAGGGAGAGAGTGTGGGGAGGCTGGACACGTAAAAGGTCAAACTTAAAAGCATGCACCTTGTCGTGAAGTACAAGGTTCAGAGCCGATAGAAACAGAGGATGCACTGCAAAGTGAAACCAGAATTGACAGATCTGAAACAAGCATGGAGGGTTGGCATGGAAACCCCAAACAAAAGACGTCACAGTGTGCTAGGGAACGCCCATCCCCTGAGCTAGCTCCTGCTTCATCAGGGAAGAGGGAACAGCTGGTGGGAGGTGTGGCCAGGCCCAACGGAAAAAGAAACACAGATAAAAACTCTCTAGTTAAGGATAGAGGGAGCACAGGAGAGGGCATAGGAGGAGTGGAGAAAACTGAAGGAACGAGGAGAGCCGAGAAGGATAGATATCCCGAGGGCAGCCAAGGTTTGTGGCTGGGAGAAGAGAGGAGGGAAGGGAATCCCAATCTCCCTCGGAGAAACTTCTCAGAGGAAGAGAGCTGTGAAAGACATACAATTCCAGCTCACAGAGAGCAGTGCTCAACTACCAAAAGCACTGGGGATTTTTACCACTCTAAAAGCAAAGACCTTTATTCTGGGAACCAGAGAAGACAGCCATGCTGTGCTCATTACAGTCATCCTGAAGGTAAAGCTTATTTCCCTGATACAAAGCTTTTATCAGAAAGGAGAGAAAAGTTTTACCTACCATTTTGTAGCCAAGGGAGATTCCTGGGGGAAAGCAGTTTAAAAGGCAGACACAGAACTTCCCATAGCCAAGCAGAAGAGGGAAGCGTGTATCCTTTCAGTTACCGGGAGCTGTGTGCACAAGAATCCAAACACCCAGACTCCTCTAGCAGGTTTGGGGGAAGGGAACCCTTTGATTGAAGCAGAGAGGTTTGCACGGCAGACAGAAGAACCCTCTCTAAGAGACATTGAAGGAGAAGGTGATCCTATGCAGTGGAATTCTTATCAACCCCCAGAGTCCGAAGTGTATATGGACTGCTCATATATGATAGCAGACAATGTGCAATCCCTTTGTTAATATTGCTGAATGTTGCTAAAGAAGAAAACAGCCAAAAGGAGCATTTTGGAGAGAAACACTGTTTTATTCTTTTGTGCCTTAAAAGCTGAGGATAAGCATTTATTTGAGTTACATATTTTTGTTCACACCAGAAGCATGGTTTCTTTGTTAATATAACCTTCTGTTCATGGTCAACAATATCCAACCCCGGGAGGGGAAATAAATCCTTATTTAACCTGAACCACTCGTGTACAACTTGGAATCATTTCAGTGCTGGGGAACTACGTTACCCAGGAGGCCCTTCCAAACCTCCATTAAGTAGTTTTCAGCACAAGAAGCACAACTGCCCACTCGCCTTGCTCATGCTATATGCCTCTGGGAAGGTGAGTGGTGACAACCTTAATAACAGGGTTAGGTACAAATAAAAAATGAGACATCCACTACAAACTGAACACCACTAGAGAACAGTAAAAATGCGGTAAACGTGTGGAAAATGAAAAGAAGGGTTACCTAGTGACAGTGTCAAACAGCAGGAAAACGCCGCACAGGAGCAAATTGCACTTAAAAGACTGAAAAACTTCTCCCACTAATTACCATATTGAAATGTTATAGTGAAGGGATACGGAGAGAACAGCGGAAGGGAAACATATGTGAGCAGTGATATATGACAGGAACAATGGAGGTGATTCTGAAGGGGCGATTAAAAACAGGAGAGAAGGTGCAGGATATATGAACTTAAAAAACATACACTTTTAAAAACACAGGGTTATGTTCAAATAGAAAAGCAAACAAAACAATGCCTTAATAAAAATGTAAAAACATAAAGAAAAACAGGGAAAAAAATCATACCGTCTGCCTATGTCATTGATAAAGAACGTTGCATGAGAACTTGACCATGTGTTCAAAACTTTAAAAATAATTAATAAACAGCAGTCTGTGCTACTAAAACATAAGGTGGGAGAAATCCACTGCATGCTACAGGGACAAACGAACACAAATCAGATTGCCACTCTCTCCCTCTCTCTGTATCATGGCTATATACAATTCACTCAAAGTGACCATTTTCATTCCAATTGTTTTATAGTGCTTTACAATCAGTATCGTATTCTTTATCATTCCTTCTCCTTTCCTTCCCTCCCTTCTCCCCTCCCCTCCTTTCCCCTCCCCTCTTTATGTGTATAAGGTTGTATGCAATATATCTCCATTTTGCTGTATGCCTTATCAACATTTGTGCTCTTTTTAGATTGGGTAAGTGCTCTTGCAACGTCCTTTTAGGGACGGACTCCACAACCTTTTGTTACAGTCTCTTGATAATGTATATTTTTATGTTTAATGCATATTTTTATGTCTGTGTGATTTTTATTATGTATAATTTTAGCTGTTTTTGTTTGTGTGTTTTTTTAGACCCCTGATGAAGGCTTAAAGCCGAAACGTTTTAAAGTTGGGTCCTCAATAAAATATTTCTGCGACAACCTACTTCAGTGTGGCCATGGTGTTTGTGCCCTCCGCTCTTTGCCTGGTTCCTGTTTTCTGCGGAGGTTCTCCTCTCCCTTTTTTCCGCTATCTGCATAAGTGCCAGCTGAAAATTGCACTCTCTGGATAACAGCCAGCGCTTATCCAGATAGTGCCACTCAACCCGAATATTCAGTGGCAGCTAGTAAATGGATACTTCCACTGAATATTCTGCCAATATTTAAGTGCTGTGCAAAATGCAGAGCCTTTTCTAAATTAAGTATAAGGATGTGCAGGAGTACACACATATTTGCTTGCACATGCAGTAGGAGCAGCCATTTTACAAATTTGCACATGTACAAAAAAGCAACTTCAACTCGGGATCTTCCACATATATATGTGTCAGTACTTGCAGAGGAAGCAGAGATTTTGCAACTTCCACATACAGTATTAGTGCTGACACCTATACATATATTGGAGCCATTTTACAAGCCTAGTCACACAGCTCCAACTAATTAACCAGTGAAGTCATAATTTTTTTTCTAAAACTTGGGAGGAGAATAATCCCGACCCTGGCTGAAATGAGCATGTTTTAAAATCTGTGTGTGCCTCCGAGGTGGTGTGACAGCCGATAAGGACTTTTTTTTTTTTACATTGATGTGTATTTATAGTGTAAGATGGGGAATACATGCATAGATTTCTGGCCTGCCCAAGACGAACTCCCTTGAAATATATGATGCGAAGGAGCTTGCCGGGTTCTCAGCTGGGATGTCTGAACCTCTTCAGCAGTTCCGGACTCTTGTATTGATGGTTAAGGAGTGCTTCAAATATATAACTTGAGCAGCCTATGATTGCTTTGAGTCTGTGGCTAGAATGGCTGCAGTGGGCATTAGTGCCTGACACCTGGCATGGTTACAGTCCTCAGACCTGGAGCAATAGGTTCAGGACAAATTGATCCAAGACCAAGACCAGGCTCTCCAGGAAGACCTCAGACCCTTCCTGATGGAAGGCTTTGGGGAAAAAGCCCTTTTACCCAAAAGAGGAAGGCTTATGGAACATACCCCCAATTTCCAGTCTACCCAGCTCCTGCACAGGGACATCAGGCCAAGGGCCAGGAGCATGGCCTTCATAAGTCAAAGGCCCCCAAGCCCCATATAGCACCTTCGCCGCAGACTGGGCGGGGGGGTAGGGGAGGATTTTGTCTCCTTGGGCATAGCCGCTGCTCCTCTCCCGGGTCAAGAGGTGCAGCACACAGGGGGTCATCTGGTCTTCTTTGCTCACTGGTGGTCCAGCATCACCACCAACTCTTGGGCTTTGCAAGTGGTCAGGGAGGGGTTACGTCCTCCATTTCAAACAGACGCCACCTCCATTCTTCCACAAAGAACTTCCTATGAGTCCTCTTCACTGAGGGATTCTGCAGCAGGAGCTTGTTGGCCTGCTGGCAGATATGGTGATGGAGACCATTTCCCCCGCTCAAAGGGGAATAGGGTTCTACTCCTGCTACTTTCTGGTTCCAAAATCGACAGGAGGGTTTTGGCCCATCATGGATCTGCGGCACCTCAATCAGTTCTTGGTGAACGAGATGTTCAAAATGGTTTCCCTTGGAATGTTGCAGTCCTACCTCCAATGGGGAAATTAGCTATACTCCTTGGATCTCAAAGATGCTTATACCCACATCCTGATCCATCCCTTGCACTGGCAATACCTCCGCTTGGTTATCAGAGGACAGCACTACCAGTACTGCCTGCTGTGTTCGGGTTGGCGTCTGCCCCCTCGGGTGTTCATGAAGTGCTTGGCGGTGGTTGCCACTCACGCCTCCAAGGTGTGTTAGTTTTCTCCTACCTGGATGACTGGCTCATAAGAGGTGGCTCTGCAGACTAGATCCGTCAGGCAGGATGACAAACCTTCCTCGTCCTGGAACACTTGTAGTTTGTTGTCAACTATTCCAAGTCCCACCTGCAGCCTACTCAGTGCTTGGAGTTCATCGGGGCTCTCCTGGCGCAAGGGTTGCACAGTGGCCCCGGCCTGCCTTACGCTGTGTCTTCTGGGACAAATGGCCTTGACTGTGCATGTCACGCCTGATGCTTGCGTCCGCAGGTGCCGGCCCAGTGGATTCTCAGCTCCCAATGGGCCCAGGCGACAGGCCGCCTCCATGACCGTGTCCAGTTAACACCATCACTGGTGGCATCCCTCAATTGGTGGCAGAAGCCACAACACCACCTGGTGGGGATGCCTTTTCAGTCTCCTTCCCCTCATGTGACCCTCAGGGCCTAGCATCAGCAAAGTACTTTTAGTTTGAATTTAAAACACAGAAGAGAGCTTTCTGGTTAAATTTGGAACCCAGCAGAGAGCTTGTAGTTTAAATATAATAGTCACTCAGGGCCTAGCATCAGCAAAGTACTTTTAGTTGAAATTTAAAACACAGAAAAAAGCTTTCTGGTTAAATTTAGAACCCAGCAGAGAGCTTGTAGTTTAAATTTCATAATAAGTTAGAGCCTAGCAGCAGCAAAGAGCTATAATTTAAATCAAATCAGAATATAGCTTAGCTCAGCAGCACAAGACAGGGTACTGTGTAGCAGCCCTCTTTTAATAAGTGTTATTTCCCTCCCTCCCTCCCCAACAGCCACCCACCCCTGGGATAATCGTAGCTTTATAGGTACTTACACATCTTAAAAGACAGGAGATGCTTTCAGGTGAAGCTCGTTACCCAAATCAGTCATACACTAAGGACCTGAGATTAATTAAGCTTCAGGTGAACAAGGTATATTAAACGTATTAGGTACAGTTTTATTGGTATAAATACCCATAGCAACCCCTAGTAAGTAAGAACTTAAAGATCTAGACACAAACTTAAAACTAAGATGCAGAAAGCAGTCCAGCAGCGGGATGGGGGTTTTCCAGTCTTTTGCATTGAGTGTCACATGTATGATTTTCTCCCAGTTGGTGAGAGGTCTTACGTGTGCACTAGGTGGAAGGAGCTCTTTGCTGTCAGGGAATGAGTCCGTTCTCTAGAGGCTAGAGTAGCAGACTTGGGAAACATAAGAAAGACAGAGAGGTACATAGACGAGACCTACAGGGATATAGTCCTGAAGTCCCACCTCCAGTCTGGCAGCATCCCTGTTGCCATGGAGTAGAGAGGTCACGTGACAGGAGAGCATCACCCTGGTGTGGCAGGAAGTGATCCTGTAACTAGGACCTGTCCTCCAGGTGATGTAAAACCCTCTCGCACCGAGGATGTTTCTCTAGGTCCATGTGCCCATGAGGGAAGGGTTAGGACAGCCGTTACAGTTGGTGATTCGATCATTAGGCATGTAGATAGCTGTGTGGCTGGTGGATGTGAGGATCGCCTGGTAACATGCCTGCCTGGTGCGAAGGTAGCGGACCTCACGCGCCACCTAGATAAGGTCTTAGATAGTGCTGGGGAGGAGTCTGCTGTCTTGGTACATGTCGGTACCAATGACATAGGAAAATGTGGTAGGGAGGTTCTGGAGGCTAAATTTAGGCTTTTAGGTAGGAAGTTGAAATCCAGAACTTCTAGGGTAGCATTCTCGGAAATGCTTCCTGTTCCACGCACAGGACCCAAAAGGCAGGCAGAGCTCCGGAGTCTCAATGCGTGGATCAGAGAATGGTGCAGAGTTGAGGATTTTGGATTTATTAGGAACTGGGGAATATTCTGGGGAAAGGAGGGGCTCTTCCGAAGGGATGGGCTTCACCTGAACTGTGATGGGACCAGGCTGCATGCATTAACCTTTAAAAAGGAGATAGAGCAGCTTTTAAACTAGATAATAGGGGAAAGCCAACAGTCGCCCAAGAGTGGATGGTTCGGAAGAATGTATCCTTGAAGGATACTACCAAAAGCAGAGAGGTTCCAAAAAAGAGTAAAGTAGCCGAAATGCCCTCGAGTATGGAGCAGACAGAGCTTAAAGATCCCAAATTACCCATGTCTACCAATAGCCAAATTAATATGAATAAAATACAGTCTCTAAAATGCTTGTATGCAAATGCTAGAAGTCTAAAAAATAAGATGGGGGAGAATATATAGCACTAAATGAAAGGTTAGATATGATTGGAATGTCAGAGACATGGTGGGACCTGGGTACAAACTATATCATAATGATAGAGCTGATCAAATTGGTGGAGGGGTTGCGTAAATGTTAGAGATGGCATTGAGTCAGAAAGGATCAAAGTTTTGCAGGAAACAAAATTTGCTGTAGGATCTCTATGGATTGAAATTCCATGTAAAAAGGGGAAGGCAGTGGGGGTGTACTATCGACCGCCTGGCCAGAATGAACAAATGGATGATGAAATGCTCAAAGAAATCAAGGAAGCTAACAAAAGTTACAGCGCAGTAATAATAATGGGTGATTTCAATTACCCCGGTATCGACTGGGTCAGTGTCACGTCAGGACATGCTAGGGAGATAAAGTTCCTAGATGAAATAAATGACTGCTTCTTGGGGCAGCTGGTTCATGAACCGACCAGAGGGGAAGCCATATTAGACCTAGTCCTTAGTGGAACACCAGATCTAGTGCAAGATATATGGTTGTTGGGGCCACTTGGCAATAGTGATCATAGCATTATCGTCTTTGATTTAATTAGTGGAGGAGAGGTAGTAGGGAAATCCACAGTACTACCTTTTAACCTTCGAAAGGGAGACTGATAAAATGAGGAAAATAATTAAGAAAAAACTAAAAGGAGCACTTGCAAAGGTTAAAGACTTACATCAAACTTGGGTGGTGTTGAAAAATACTATCTTGGAAGCCCAGACCAGCTGTATTCTACGCTTTAAGAAAAGTGGAAGGAAGTCCAAAAAACTGCCAGCATGGTTTAAAGGTGAGGTCAGAGAGGCTGCTGTTGCCAAAAAAAGCATATTTTGCCAAAAAGCATCTTTGACAAGGTCCCTCATCAGATACTTTTGGCAAAATTAAAGAGTCATGGGATAGGAGGCAGTGTACTATTGTGGATCAGGAACTGGTTAAAAGATAGAAAGCAGAGGGTAGAGCTAAATGAGCAATTTTCCCAATGGAGAAAGGTGAATAGTGGTGTACCCCAGGGATCTGTGCTGGGTCCGCTGCTTTTTGACATATTCATAAATGACCTGGAAAGTGGAATAACGAGTGAGGTTATCAAATTTGCAGATGACACAAAACTATTTAAAGTTGTTAAAACCCAAGAGGATTGTGGAAAATAGCAAGAGGATCTTGATAAATTGGAAGACTGGGCATCAAAATGGCAGATGAAATTTAATGTGGACAAGTGCAAAGTTATGCACCTAGGGAAGAACAACCCAAACTATGGTTACATGATGCAAGATTCCACATTAGGAACCACCACCCAGGAAAACGATTTAGGCGTCATTGTGGATAACATGTTAAAACCCTCGGCCCAGTGTGCAGCGGCTGCCAAGAGAGCAAATAGAATGCTAGGTATCATAAGGAAAGGAATGGAAAATAAAACAAAAGATATTATAATGCTTCTATATCGTTCCATGGTGAGACCACACCTTGAATATTGTGTGCAGTTCTGGTTGCCGTATCTTAAAAAGGATATAGCTATTTTAGAAAAGGTTCAGAGAAGAGCCACCAAAATGGTAAAGGGGATGGAAGGATACTCCTATGAAGAAAGGCTAAAAAAGTTAGGGCTCTTTAACCTGGAAAAGAGACGGCTGAGGGGAGATATGATAGAAGTCTATAAATTGGTGAACGGAGTGGAACGGGTAAACATAGATCGATTGTTTACATTATCAGAATATAGAAAGACTAGGGGACATGCAATGAAGCTACAGGGTAAACTATTTAAGACTAATAAAAGAAAATATTTTTTCACTCAACGTGTAATCAAACTCTGGAATTTGTTACCGGAGGATGTAGTAAAGGCTGTTAGTGTAGCTGGGTTTAAAAGTGGTTTGGACAAGTTCCTGGAGGAAAGGTCCATAAACCATTATTAAGAAGGGTCCCAGGATATCAATGCTTGACCCAGTTACAAGCATTGTGGAACCTGTATCTTTTGGGGAAACTGCTAGCTACCTATGACCTAGATTGGCCACCGTTGGAAACAGAATTCTGGGCTTGATGGACCTTGGTCTGACCCAGTATGGCATATTTTATGTTCTTATGACAGACGCCTCCAGGCTGGGCTGAGGGCCCATTGTAGAGGACTGCAGATCCAGTGCGTTTGGTGGCAGAGGAGTGTCTCAATCAAATCAACTTCCTCGAACTCAGAGCCATTGCATATGCTCTGCGGGCATTCCATTATCACTTATCGAACCAGGTCATTATGGTTCAGACGGACAATCAAGTGGTGATGTTCTACCTCAACAAACAGGGCGGTATGGGGTTTGTATCTCTTGTGCGAGGAGGTGGTTTGTTTATGGAATTGCCCAGGAGAGAGAGGTAAGCTGCTTCAGGTGGTGTACCTCCCGGGACAGGAGAAATGTGCTTGCTGATCCTTAGTTGGGTAATGGAGGCTGAACACTTGAGTGGCACGCCACCTTTTCCTAACGTGGGGCTCTTGACCTCTTTGCCAGTCCCAGCAACACCCAGTTGCCGTGCTTCTGCAGGGCCTGACAGACTTGGTGAGAGTTGATACCATGGGGGCTCTGTTGGTGCTGACATCACCCATGAGGACTGACTCCTGCTATTCCCGGAGAACACCTTCTACAGGTGAGTAACTACACTTTATCTGCTCTTGAGTTTCACCATTTACTTTCTGTCATCTAACCATCTTCACTCACTCTCAGAGCACCTCACTCGTGTCACCATCATGACTCCTTTTCTCTCCACCATACTTTCCTCCTCCTCTTCATATTTGAGGATATCAACCCCGATCCTGGCCCCCTTAGGCATTTCTCACACTCCCTGTGAAGTTCCAGCCATAACGCCTCCAATCTTATTTGTATCCCTCTCCTTCTTACCTCTTCTCTCCCTTTCTTATGTGCCTTGTAGAATGTCCACTATGCTTCCAACAAATTTACCATCTCCAGGAACAACAGGAAAGTAGTCCACACATATGAGTGACATCGGATATTGACAGCGCGCGTGGGAAGCTCCCCAGCTGCCAATAGGAAAGCCTTTTGGGAGCTTTCCACTGCGCTTGCGCTGCTGCCTTCCCGCTCTTCTGATTCTCCCCAGTTCTTTTTCCACAGAGCCGACAGGTCTTCCTCCTGTTACCACTAAAGAAACTCTTTTGCCTTTACCACTGTATCGACAGATACTAAATATTTCTTTTCATACTACTTCTTCTTTTATTTTTTTCTTCTCTTTTCAAATAATAAAAAAAAAAAGATACAAAAAGAAGACCCTTTTTTCTCTGGACCTCCTGTGCCCCGTGGGCCTACTTATTTTCTCCAAAATGGAGAAGCCCACTAGCAGATTTAAAAAATGTACAAAATGTTCAGGCACCATGTCAATTACCAACAAACATGATCGGTGCCTTAAATGCCTCGGTCTGGACCACATTCCCCTGTGAGTGCTCCCTTTGTAAACAAATGACAAAAAGGGGCCTTGAGAACCGGGCCAAGAAATTCAGGAAACTTTTTCCCTCGGACACCCTATCCTTGGCCTAGACTTCAAGGGCGTCATTGGGATCTCCGACTTCCAAACACTCTAAGGAGTCCAGACATGGAGAGAAACAGTCAAAGAAACTTTCTCCCATCACGCTCGAAAAAAGACAAATTAGCCACCCGAGATCCCTCTGAGAAAATGAAGGAATCGGGCCAAGAACATCGAGGGAGGGGTCCGGAGAACAATCCTGCTCTCACAGGGTGGGAATCTAGGACTTTGTCAGACTTCAGTCACAGATCCAGGCATCCGAGGTGGGAGGACTTGTCCTCCAAAGCCTCGGTGGAGATTCGAGAGGTACCCAGAGCCTTGGTCTCCATAGAACCCTCGCAGCATTGCACTGTTATGGTGGCATCCAGCCCCGTTCCATCTGGGGAGCAGGCACAAGCTACTTCCTTAGACCAACGCATGCTGATGTTGGAAAAGACCTTGGCAGCTCTACTGTCGGCTTCGGTGTAAGTGACACCATCGGCCTCAGAGGCATTGCCATCGATATCGCCCTCGATGCCTCAATAAACATAGGCAGTTTTGATGTCATTGATGCAGCTTCCACGAAGCTCAGAGTTTCTGGCTCTGATACCGATACTATCTCTGATGCCATTGTCTGCGGATCCTTCGTGGTCAGTGCATCACTTGGAACTAGAGGGCATCGACCGGCATTGTCGAGACACTCTACGCCGAAAATGACAATAATCTATTGAGTCCGATACCAAATCCTCTGACTCGAACTATTGGTCTCTAGACTCCAATGACCTCCGGGACTTTGCATCGGAACTCTCACCTCCAACAGCAAGCACCTGGAGAAAATCCCCTCCGGTAGATATGTTGTTTCAAGAATTCATCACTAACATGGCAGCTTGCCTTTCCATCCAGGTGGCATCGGAACCAGAGCCCAGCGCAGACTACCGCACCGAAAGAGGCCACTATCCTTCCGATGCACCATATACTCCACACATTAATGTTGAGGATGTGGGAGACTCTCACTATTTCCCCCGTAAGTCTTCAGCTTGATAGGATGTATTGAGTTTGACTGCCCGGGATTTCAAAAACCGCAGTTACCTCACCATTCTGTGCTGGTGGAATCGGCGATGCGCCACATCAAAAGTGGGAAAAACCATGCCTCTGTACTTCCAGGCCAGGAACCGAGTAACCTCGATTCCTTCACTCGCCGCACTTTCCAGAGTTCAATGCTGGCTAGCAGAATTAATTCCTACCTCCTTTATAAGGGGATATTCCTGAAGGAACTAGTAAGGACTGTGAGGGTTTCCTTCCTTTCCTCCCAGAGGAAAAACGCCCAGCGTTTCAAGTAGTCTTGTCCCATAGTCAGAACGTGTCAAAATTTGTTAACAGAACAGTTTTTGATGTGTTTGAATCATCTAGTAGAATTTAATCTATAGCTATAGGAGTTAGACGACTAGCCTGGCTTCAGGCCCCTGACTTGGAACAGTGGGTCCAAGACAAGCTGGCAAACATCCCCTGGCAAAAAACTAGCAAACTGGCAAAAACTAGCGGGAGAAGGCAGGGGAACTAGAGACAGACACCCTTAAAAGGCTCTCTAGAAAAACATCTGACCCCTCTAAAAAGAAGACTCAATCCAAGAAAGCCTTCTATCCCAAGAAGAGGAGGTTTTACCCATCTTTCTCCTAGATAGCCTACCAAACTCAACAAAAGCAACAGGGACCCAAACAGGCCACGATGCCTAAGCTAACAAAGCAGCAGCCACAGCCGCAGCCAGCAACTGCCATTTTGCGTTTTTGACTCCCAGGCAGGGAACATAGTGAGGCCCCACCAACTTCTATCAGACTCACTCCCCATTCCAGGGAGGCTGTCACAGTTCATGAGTCAGTGGAATTCCATCACCACAGATAGATGGACTCTCGCCATCATTCAAAATGGATACCATCTCAACTTCCAGGAACTTCCACCTCACCATTTCAGAGGGGACGTTCCACCAAAGCTTCCCCTCAATACCCTTCTACAAGAAGAGGTAATATCACTCTTCACCCAAGGAGCCGTGGAGCCAGTGCCCTTCCTAGAATGACACAAGGGCTTCTATTCTCCCTACTTCCTTGTTCCAAAGAAATCTGGAGGTCTCAGGAATCTCAACAAATTCCTAGTAAAATAAAAATTCAAGATGATTTCTGTACGATTTGATAAGTTATTCTTCTGTAGGTCCTGGGTTCATTTCACTTCACAGAAGCAGGAGGGCTTGTAATAAGACAACCAAACAGGTGTGGCTTGGAGAAAGGTTTTTTATGTAGAAATAGGCTTATTACATAGGTATTGAACAGAGGTATATAGTGATTGTTACAGAGCTGTTTCAGTGTGCATCAATGAATCTGTGTGTGCATGTGCATGTGTGAAGTGTAAGAAAGAGAGAGAGACCCGAACATGTGGCTCAGAGCCTCATGGCAAGGGAGAGAGAGCGGGGGAGGGGTGAAGGGAATTGATTATCAGAGCCTCCTGTCCTTCATGTCCGCTGGATGGTGGGAGAGAGACAGGAAGTGTTTCTGTCTTTTATAGTGAACTGAATCCTTTCCAGCACTTCCCCTTGAGGTCTGCTAGCCACTCCCTTTAAGGTCTGCTATTCTTGATTTAGCAAGGAGGGGCTTCAGACAGGCCTTGGAGAATGAAATCACCAGGGGGTCAGAGTTAATCTCATCTTGTAAACTGTCCTATTACCTTTGGAGACTAAAGTCACCAGAGTCCAAAGCTGCATGAAATGTATGCTGACATCTCCCACACCTTTTTTATTTATTATTTGTGCCTGGAAATGGCAGAAGCAAGCCTGTGGTACCTGTCCCAGCTGCCATTACCTGATAGTAGGCAGCTTGTCTAATACCTCCTGTATTAAATACCTTGCTATGTCCAGCAAGTCCCTTGTCCTGCACAGTACTGTCTCTAGTACTGTCTCTAGTGTTCTAGAGATAAACAAGTCTCCTTATGAGTCCAAACCTCGTGTCGTAGGTAGAGCAGCCACTACTGGGGGGGGGACCCAATATGCTACCTCCGTGCCCGTCTTAGAGAGAGTGAACAGTGCATAAGGTCAGCAGGAATTTTTGAGGAGGCTAAAGCAAAAAGGTACCAGGATGCTATGAGTGAGGATAGGAAGCAATACTAGTCTGCAGCTGACTCTGGTATTCAGTGTAATAGAAAATGCCAAATTAGCTAAATTAGCAGGCCAAATTAGCCTGGATGTAGGGGTGGATGCTGGAGAAGTTCAGTGTAACTACCTTAAAATGTTGTGGTTCTGTATGACATGTGCTGCAAGGATATGTACATTTGTCTCATTTTACAACACAGGAAAATTACGATAATGCATAGCAATATTTGTACAGCAGTTAAAATAATAATAGGGTGAATAAAAACATTAAAGACATGATCAGCAGTAGGTGAGTAACCAAATAACAATTCCCACATAGACACATGAGCATCTTGTAGCAAGTGTCCAACAATTTGTTGAATGTGTCTATTCTCATAAGCGATGGTGTGATTCATTTCAGTGGATGTTGTTTTAAGGTGATCAATATAGGCATGGAGTTCTGTAAAGTTGAGCAGTTTATGTAGTGTCTCTTCTCCCATTCCAAGTGGTAAGGGATGCACAGCATATGAGAGAAAGTCTGGAATGTAACCAGCGGTGTGGAATAAGTTGTCCCATTAATGGTGATGGAGACCAGTGGTGTATGACTGCACCAGGTATTCTTTGGTAAATAGTTTGAACTGTACAACAAAGGGGTATGTTTACTAAACACCGCACAATTGCGCACCGCACAATAGCGCACGGCAATGATGCACTTAAGAGCTCTTAAGTGCTCCGCACACTTGCGCGTCACACTAACGGGCCCACGCACACTTGCGCGCCGCACTAACGGGCACGCACAAGTACGCGGCCCGCAAATGTCCGATAGAGGTGTGGAAAGGGCGGAGGAAGGCTCCCGAGGGGCGGAGAGACGGGGTTAATGGGCGGGGAAGGGGAGGGGAGAGGCTCCCCGCACATCGGGGCCGAATTTACAAGCAAAAACTACCGCGAGTGAAACACTCACGGTAGAGTGCATTTAAAGGGAAGAGAAACCATTTCCGTCAGCAATGTACAGGAAAACCGGGGAAACCTGCAAAACGTGAGCAGTGTGATACATGTGCACAGAACAAAAGTGCAAATAAAAATAGAAAATGACCACAACAAAATTACTAAAAAGCGTAAGTCAGCTGGGCAACAGTGATATTAATGGGCAACAACACAAAACACTCCCAGGAAAGCCCCCCAAAAAAAGAAATTATTTTTGGAAGGGTGTACGGAGCGGAGACCCTTCCAAAAATCATTTCCTTTTTTGGGAGCTTTCCTGTGAGTGTTTTTTATGGTTGCCCATTAATATCACTGTTGCCCAGCTTGGTTATCTTTTTTCCCCCTTTTTTCGCGGTCATTTGCGTGGTGTATTTGCACGTTTGCCTCCAGACAAGGTGAATGAGCCCACAGTAAAAATATGCAGAGCAGGGTTTAGGATTCTGCCGGCCAGGTTTCCCATCCCCAGGGACTGCAGTGTCTCTGTGGCCACAGTGTGGTGCAGTGGACAGAGCCAGTACCACTAGGACCAGAGGGTCACAGGTTCAAATCCCAGCTGGGGCTCCTGCCAACCCAGTCCCCATATTTTACTCACCACTAAACAGAGATAGTAAAGACACTCCGTTATTGCAGAGAACATAAGCATGGTTCCAACACCTGTATTTTACCTAACACCGCACACACACCATAACAATGGGCATTACCGACAGCCGAGTCCCCCCAAATGCAGTCCTGGAGTGCCACAACTCAATCAGGTCACATGCTTTTCCAAGATAAGGACATGCCAGCATGTTGGCGGAAGGGTACAGGTGGTGGCGGGGCCAGTGGCTGCTAGCCACAGCAGACAGTGGCCTAGCCATGTGCAGGCTGGCACCGTCCACTGCAACAGACAGGCCCTGTCGGATGTACAGTCATGGACTTCCCAGGGAATTCAGCCAATCTGTGGCTACACGGTGGTGCAGTGCACACAGACAGTGTGTGCAAGAACAGAAGGTCACAGGTTCAAAGCCCAACTGGGGCTACTGCCAATCCTGTCCACATATTTTTACCACAACTAAACAGTGATAGTAAGGACACACCCTTCGTGCCGAGGACATATACATTGGTAATACGCCTATCTTTTACCCCACCGAGCACAGACACCATGAACAGGGGCAGTACCTAGAGCAGAGTCTCCCAAATGCAGTCCTGGAGGGCCACACACCATTCAGGTTCCCTGCTGCCTCTAATACAAATGCCTGTGCTGCATAGCTATGCACCACCCCCATGGCATGTAGATGTAGCTCATGCATATTCATGAGGGACAGCATGAAATCCCGAACAGTGTTTGACACACCAGGACTGGAGTTGGGAACCTCTGCCGTAAAGCAGCAGCCAACAGGGGCAAACACACCCACACCCTCACCCACAGGCCCCATTGGCCAATGCCTCCTGGAGAGGCAGGACATTGGGCCCTGCGTGCATCTCCCAATACTAGCACCTGCATACCTTAGCAATGCCACCCTACACCTGGGTATACGGTACACAGCTCTCAAACGTTTGCTATGAGTACTGGCAGATAGACATTCCTCTGTTAAGCACAGTTTGCTCTTTGAGCTCCAACATAACAATCTGTCTGATGTCTGCGGTGCGTGCTTCAGGTCTGGTCTCTGACAGTGTTTACCACCCTGGGGAGTGACCCCCAACAGTACTGCGTAGCATATCCATGCCTGTACTGTGCCCAGGACTGGTGTGGTGGGCAAGGCTGATAAACCCCTCTATAGTAGCACAATGCTGGCATACGTGTGGGAGTGTGTGTCTGTCTATACAGTGTGTGTTGGCTGCAAACACCTTCCACAGCCCACACTGTTGCCAGTATTGGCCTGCCAATGTGCATAATGAACAGCAAGGTACCATGGGTATAGCTCAGACAGGGTGGGCTGGCCAGGATGCATCTGCACAGGGCATAGGGCACTGGCAGGGACATTGTAGTGGCCGGCCACCACCTACAAAGACAGGGTGACCTCTGTATGTGCTGCTGGGGTTTCACTCCACCCTGACTGTGCAGTGACGACAGCATCGCTAGGCACCCCCATAGTGCTAGATAGTATTTCTCTCATGTGATATTTATGGGTTTCCTTTTGGGGCCCAGTCACTGACTTATCTGCTTGTGTGTGCTGCCATCCCAGTTCTGGGTGCATGCATTTCCACCAGGACTAACTAGCAGACTGTTCTCAGCTGGTATGTGTCCTGATGAAGCACCTTGCAGGGTGCAGCAGCTGAAGGCTTGCTGCAGGAGAATATCTGATAGTGGTGGGGTGCAGCTTAGCATATCCAGGCCTAATGTCTGTCTGATATTGTGTTATGGATGTGTATAGAGCTGCTTTGGATGCCCTGTAGGGTGTCTGTTCCCCAGCAGGACTGGGGTTGATGGTCCACTCTACTGCCACCATTGCAGGGAGGTAGAATGTGGATCTGTTGATAGGAGACCTTGTTTTTCACCCGCAGCCGAGGGGGGGGGGGGGAAATGGTGGTACATAGCCCACCTAGGGGTCCATAAGGGGTTCCCCTGACTGAGACAGACAGAGATACCCAAGGTGTTTCTGCAGAAACTACCTATCTCACAGATTAATACTGCTTTGGAGCTCTGGCATGGCCTCTTTCAGCCATGGAAGGTGTTGTGGACCTGGTCCTGGGCGCCTCATCGCACCCTCAGGGTGAGCACAGTACCCGCACAATGTGACGGTGTGTAGTGCCAGTAAAACACCCGGTCAGTACCCCCTACCAGGCCGAGGTGCTGTGTGGGTGCACACGGACACTTCCCCCTACCAGGCCGGGGAGCTGTTGGGGTGCATTCCCCATCTTGTGTTCATCTGTGGACAGCTGATTTGCATGTGCAGTGCATCATGGGTACGGGTGGCCTAACCCTATCCTGGTTACCAAGCAGACTGTCTGTGTGGTGACGTGAAGGCTCTCTGCAGCCAGCCAGGGGCTTGCTGGCAGCTATAGAGCTGTAGCCCAATGGTTACTTCACTGCCTGTGAAGCCAGAGGTCATGGGTTCAAACCCACAGTGGGGTTATTTGATAGGGTTGTCCAAAGCATTTTTTAAATTTAATGTACATATGTTGATGCCAGCAATAACACCCTCAGCGTACTGTACCCATAAGGTGCCTCTGAGGGTGCTTTAAAGGGCGCCCTATAGGGCATCTTATGGTTGCCGTCCATATAAGGTGCACTATACATTATCCTGTGACGCAACATATATGGTGCCCTATAGGGGACATTCTAGGGTGCCTTGGCGGACAGTAAACTTTAACATGTGCCTTATGGGCTGCCTTATGTTAACACGCTTTGTGAGTGCGTTTGCTAGTAGTGATAACTGAAATAAAAATAAATTTCCCCCTACAGCACTCATCCCCATAATACATACTGCCTCAGTGAGCCTTCTTCATTGGGCACTGTGGGGGATTGAACCCCTGATCCCTGCACCATTGGCCAGTGTCTTAACCATTGTGCTGTGACTCTGTTCCTGTGCTTGGACATCGGCGCACCGCCTTATGCCGCCCGAGATTAACAGTGCACCGCCTTATGCCGCCCAACAGTGCACTGCCTTATGCCGCCCAAAATTAATATGCCTCCTAAAGCACTTTTACCCATTAAAGTTAATGCCTCAGCCAGCCTTTTTTGTTGCGCACAATGGGGGATTGAACCCATGGCCCCTGCACCAGCAGTCAGTGTCTTAACCATTGTACTATGGCTCTGTTCCTTTGTGTGTGCACATCAGGGCGCCACTTAGCCTTTCCACGCACTATTGTGCACGGCGACAGTGCTTTGGAGGTACATCTGCTAGCACCAGTACATAAAATAAAATGCCTCAGAATGCATTCTTGCCCATAAAAGGTACTGCCTCAGCCAGCCTTCTTCATTGGGCACAGTGGGGGATTGAACCCATGGCCCCTGCACCAGCAGTCAGTATCTTAACCATTGTACTATGGCTCTGCTCCTTTGTGTGTGCACATCAGGGCGCCACTTAGCCTTCCCACGCACTATTGTGCACGGCGCACAATAGCGCGCCGCGCACATGTGCGATCGCTTACTCCTGTTTTTTTCTTTTTTCTGCCTGAACCGCCCACTCCTTATATGGCACAGGCACACTAACGGGGCCCGCACAATTCCGGGATCTTAGTAAACATACCCCAAAGTGTTCTTGGGAAGGCGAATGTCATGCATTCTGGGAGCAATCGATAAAGAAACATTCTGTGGAAAGAACAGATGAAAACAAAAGTGTCCAGCTCCAAGGTAATACAAACTGTGTGAGGTAGTCAGGGAATATGAGAGCTTAACAGTCAGGGAGCAAGAGGAGGAATTGTTCCAGCAGGAGGTGTCAGCCTCTTTAAACTGGTGAGGTTGACACTTGAACTGAAATGTAGTCTGCTCACACAAACTGGGGTCCATCGGCTTGAATGAAGTCCAGGTGTCGTCCAGTGGCTGCACCCATGTGAGATGGTCCATAGGATACATAGCATATTATCAAACTGCACCCCAATATTAACAATAGGATAAATAACTGTGTGTTGTCCTGACCATGGGATCAAAGTACAGATAGAGCAGCCTTGTGGTGAACAAATGGGAACACTAAGGGGCTTGTTTACAAAGCCGCGGTAGCGGTTCGTGGTCGTTATCGGAGCCGTGGCTCCATTGAAATCAAGGGGGCCGCGGCTCCGATAACGACCGCGAACCGCTACCGCGGCTTTGTAAACAAGCCCCTAACTGTCCACCAATCAAGGTGAGCTATAGCAAATTCAGGTATTTTGGTACTAGCCATATGAATGAGAGATGGTGGCCAGTGTCCTAACTTAGCAGTGATCAGAATTTCCTTTAGTATAGTAATAAGCTCGATCTGTACTTGATCACAGGCAAGAGCCCAGGAAATATTCTTTCCCAATCTATATTCTGCATGTGCTAAGGTAACAATTTTCTGTTCTATAATGGGAGATATGAGAGCAAAGGTATCTACAACTACATTGGACAGTTTAGAGGAAGCTTCATTAATAATGTGTTGTGAGGTAAAACCATCAGCCGCATGCTGAGCAGTGGAACCCATTTTATTACGGAGCACCTCTATATCAGTTATATTAAGGGCACCCAGTGCAGTCCCTGTGCCACCTAAAATTGTATCAATTAATTCACGCTTGTGTCGAAATTGCTTGGCTCTGGGTGTTACTGACTGCATATCAAACCAAGTATTGAGCATTTGTATGTGGTTGGCAACAAACTGAGAGCAATTTGGATATTTGTGAGTAACTAGAAACAATTTGGGAAATAGATGCCAAGTAAGAAAATGGTATTCCACATCATATAAAACATCGTGTGGTGCATCATATTTAATCTGAAAGGGATGTCCTTCCTGAAATGGGTGAATATCAGAAAGGTAGAGTACAGGAGGATCAGAAGTGGTGGGAGGGGTGGGATGAGGGGGGTGGTAGGTAAACAAGATACATCCAAAAGGAATGAAGTCTCGGTGATGTGTTGTTGATCACTCACAACCCATGTATAAGTTATTTTCCAGGTACCTCTGTCCTGACAGGAAATATTGTACAAAATCAAAGCAGGAGGACCTAGAAAGTAACGTTCTGGGCGTGCCCTCAATTCTTGTGTCCTTTCTAGAGAAGTGGAAACTGGTGGCTCCCACTGTACTTGAGTGATGTTTAATGCATAGAACACTGGCTTGTCCTGTACCGAACAGAAACTCAGGATGACCAGATCCTTTCCTTCCGGGAAAGGTGGAGGTATTTCTTGGTAGCGATACACTCCACCTGTGGAATTAGCCCAGCCAATCGTGCATATTCGGATGATAGTTCCTGTAATGAGACTTGAGTAGAAGAGAGCAGATACAAGAACACCAGGAAACCGAGACATAATAAAAGCTAACTTGTTTCACTCTACTAGGGAGTAAACTAATGCTCCCCACTTATACTATGTAACAACAAAACACACAAAAAAAATATATAATAATTTCTACTACTTATTTACATAACTATTAAACACATGTACAGCAGGAGTAACTAGTTACCGTCCTCAAGCGACTTTTGTTCAGAAAGCAGCTGTCCGTGCTGTCTTCAGAAAGCAGCTGTCCATGCTGTCTTCAGGTGGTGTCTGAAAACAAAAACTGATAAAACCCGTTTTACCCATATGGTTTTAACTGGGTGATGTGTTTCCAGTACTGCTGGTTGTCAGGCATTAGGATCTGGTATAGGCTTGGGCCTAAGGTATCAGTAACTAAGTACGGTCCCTCCCACTGTGCCGTTCCAAAGGGGAGGTTTGGTCTAGGTCTCATCTCTGCAAGACACTAGTGACAGGGCTTCCTTCATGTATTCATGAAATATTGATGGGGAATCCTTATATCCCTGTGGAAGCACAGTCCATACATATTGTTTATTCAGCCACTGAAAGGCTGTTTTGTACTGGCACTCAAGGGCCAGGGGCAGACTCCAAAACCCATTGGATATGTCTAAAACAGAGAAAAATTTACATTTGGGATTCAGTTTAGAGATCATTTCAGGGTATGAGGCTACCACGGGCACTACAGATTTTGAAACTTGATTCAGGGCACGGAAGTCCATAGTGAGCCTGAAGGAACCCCCCAGTTTAACTATCGGCCAGGCTGGTGAATTAAATGTGGAAGAAATAGGTCTAATCAGACCCCTCTCCTCCAGTATCTTCACAATTTTAGTCACTGGTTCTATAGCCTGATGAGGTACTGGGTATTGCTTCTGTGGTGGAGGATCCTCACCTTCCAACAGTATTTCTGTGTGCATTTTCCCACAATCTAACTTGTCTTGAGCCCAGACTGGAATATCAGCCACTTCTGAGGGAATTACACACAGATCATACTGCTGAGCTGCCTTAGTGCACTGAGTTGCTAACTGCATGGGAATGACTTCATGCACTAAAGTTTTAGAAGCACTTGAAGTTCCTGAATACTGCCACAATTTAAGATTAGCCATATCCACCACCACATTTAACTGGTTGAGAATATCAATTCCAATTATTTCTTTTGGTGTGTTCACTATAGTGGAGGCAGTGGTTTCTAACATTTCCTTGTTTTGTTCACTGTGCACAGGGATACCCCATTTAACTGGGATAGCCACACATTTGGAAGCTGTGTCATTAATTCCTTGAATTTCATAAATTTCCATATTTTTCTGATCTGTAGTGGGAGAAGCTCTGTTAGTAAAACTAATTCCAGCCCCTGTGTCAATCAAAGCTAATTTATCCTGACCCCCTATTCTGCTGATAACATTGGGGCGTGCACAAGAGTCCAGTATCAAGGGTGTTACAAGCCTTTTATTATTTATTTATTTATTTATTACAAATTCTTATATACCGCACTATTTTGAATCAGCGCGGTTTACATAAAACAAAATGACCATAACAACTGTTTGGCTTCACATAGAACAGGAGTAACAACTTGGATAACATGTTTGGCTTTACAGAGAACAGGAGTAACAACTTGGATAACAAGGGGATACAAACTGAACTAATTAAAAATGTACAATGAGATTGAATGCCAAGAATTTAGGATGCAACATGTGTACAGTGAGGTTGTGTGCTAATATTGAGATGTTATCTCGAGGAGGTAAAAGGAGGGAAAGTTAGGAAGGGGTCAGGTTAATCTGGTAGTACTGTGAAAATAAATGGAATTTGAGAGCCTTTCTGAATTGTCAGGTCAGTAATTGGATGGATGCCTGGTGGTAATGCGTTCCAACATTTTGGGGCATAGATGCTGAAGGCTCTGTTTGATGTAGCGATTGTGTACTTTGTTGATGCCTTTGGGATTACTAGCGCGTTTGTAGATGAGGTTTTTCTCCAGGACCAAGCAGGAAGTCAGTCCTCACTTATGGGTGACGTCGGCGCCGACGGAGCCCTCGCGGAGCAATTTTCCCCAGCTTTCAAAGAAAGCCTTTGGGAATTGCAGCGCGCATGCGCGGTCCTCTTCCCGCCCAAGGGTGCCATCTTAGCCAGTCTTCTTTTTTTTCCGCGGAGCCCTACAGACGTACCCGTCGTGTCCCCGCGAAAAAGTTGATTTTTCTTTAGAATTTCTCTGTTTTCTATTCGGTTCGACGTCGGTCTTTTTCCCGCCCGGACTCGCGACGCCGGTCTCGAGTCCTCTTCTTATTTTTCGGTTTTTCTGACTTAGTCAGTTTTTCGTTTCGGTTTTTCCCTGGCAGCCCGGTCCTTTGACCTCGCCGGGGCCCTTTTTCCCCCGATGGCTGCCAGTGGTCTCAAGCGGTGTGGTCAGTGTGACCGAAATATGTCACTAACTGACACACACGACTTTTGCCTCCGCTGCCTGGGAGAAAATGAAGAAATGATCTGTGGGCCCTGCGGCAAAATGTCCTCCAAAGCGTTGAGAAGTCGGCGGCATCAGCGGGATAGGATCTTCGCTGACCCCAGCCGTACCCGGACCTCGTCGGAGGCCTCCGCGTCCAAAGGTTCCAGCTCGGACCGTCGCCGGAGTTCCTCCGACAGGGGTTCTCCCTCCGGGGACCATCGTCGTAAGGTGAAACCCACGAGGGCGGCGTCGGTGGACGCTCCTGGCTCCGCGAGGGCCAGGTCGCATAGCCCCGATAGCCGTCCCGGGTCCTTGGAGAAGGAGCATCTCACGAAGCGACCTCGCCTGGAGTCGGAGCTGACTGCTCGGGTAAGTCCTGTGGTCCTCCTGGACTCGCCTCCGAGACAGCCGACGTCGGGCCCGACGCCGTCGGGGCCCGAGTCGGGGGCTGCTGGGTCACCTGAGCTCGAACTCAGGTTGACGGCCTTGGAGAGCAGATTGTCTGCCTTCATGGACCAGCAGCGGGCACTGCTCGCTGGCTTCGCTGGCGCCGCTGCCCCGACCGCCGGGACGTCGACGTCCAAGTCGACCCCGGAGACCGAGCCGATCCTCGAGTCGATGCGAACTCGAGTCGATCCTCGGTCGAGGTCACCCTCGGCCTCCCGTTCGGGACCGAGGTCGCCGACGCCGATTCCCTCGGCGTCGGGGCGGCAGGCGCCGCGCCCTGCCCGGGCCGACCCCACCGAGTCCTCGTCGGAGTCGGTCTGGGAGTCTGAAGAGGAAGAGTCGCCTGATTCTTTCCGGACTCGGTGTGTCCCCTCGGACTCACCGGAGTCCGAGCCTCGGAAGCAGTCCCCCCCGGAGGATGCCCGGTTCTCGGACTTCGTCAGGGATATGGCCAAGGCTTTGGCCTTCCCTGCGGACCCCGAGGAGGAGCCTCGAGCCGAAGAGCTCGACGCCCTCCAGTATGACTCTCCCGCAAGGGAACACTTTACTGTACCGGTTCCTCCCATGCTGGAACGACTACTCTTCCGCATGTGGGAGAGTCCGGCCACCTCGCCGGTCCTGAGCAAGCGGGTCGATTCTATCTATCGAGTCCGCAAGAGCCCTGGCTTCCAAAAAGCACAGCTGCCACACCATTCCATGGTAGTGGAATCGGCCATGCATCGTCTTAAGAGCCAGAAGATGCACTCCTCGGTGCCTCCTGGCAGGGAGGCCCGTAACCTGGATGGCCTTGGCAAGAAGTGTTTCCAGGGCTCTATGCTTGCGTGTCGTGTCCAGACCTACCAGCTATACATGGGCATGTATCTCCGAGACCTGGCTAAAGAGCTAGCCGGATTCTCCGCTGGTTTGTCCGAGGAACCCTTGCGGAGGTTCCTGGCCTTGTCCACTGGTATTCGGGAATGCTCAAAATTCATATCCCGAGCAGCCTACGATGGCTTTGAAGCGTCGGCTCGAGTGGCCGCAGCCGGCATCGGTGCCCGCCGACAGGCTTGGCTTCAGTCATCTGACCTTGAGCCCTGGGTGCAGGACAAGTTGGTCGATGTCCCCTGCCGAGGCGAAAACCTCTTTGGCAAGCCCATGGCTGAAAAGGCTGCACAAATTGAGACGGAGACTCTCACCAGGACTAGGCTTTCTAGGAAGACCTCCGCCCCTTCCCAGAAAAAGAAGGGCTCGGGAAAGAAGTCCTTTTACCCGAGGAAGGCGGCTGCCTACAAACAATACCCCATTATCAGGCCCCTGCAGCTCCCCAACAGGGCCAGCAGGCCAAGGGATGGGGTAACGGGTCCCGTAGGCAGCAAGCCCCCAAGCCTGCACCACCAGCCCCTGCTCAGCAGGGTGGGGGTTTTTGACTCACTAAGCATAGCCTCTCCCCCCCCGCTGGTTCCTCCCAGCGCCGGAGGCCGGCTGGTTCACTTCGCCCACAGGTGGTCCAGCATCACCTCAGATGCCTGGGTGCTTCAAGTCGTGCAAGAAGGCTATCTTCTCCACTTCCACCAGGTCCCTCCCTCCTTTTTTCCGGGAGAACCTCCACGACCCCCTCTGCACAGGGAATTACTCCTTCAGGAGTTAACAGGTCTTCTACAGGAACAGGCGGTGGAACCGGTGCCCCACCACCTGAAAGGTCAAGGCTTTTACTCCAGGTATTTTCTGATACCAAAGAGAACAGGAGGCCTCAGACCCATCCTGGACCTGCGCAACCTCAACAAGTTCCTCGTGCGAGAGAAGTTCGAGATGCTTACCCTTGGAATCCTTCTGCCCTACCTCCAGCAGGGAGATTGGCTATGCTCCTTGGATCTAAAGGATGCCTACACGCACATCCTCATCCACCCAAGCCACCGACAATACCTAAGGTTTGTGGTGGCAGGAAATCATTACCAGTACAGAGTACTGCCCTTTGGCCTGTCCTCCGCACCGCGAGTCTTCACAAAATGTCTCGCGGTGGTGGCGGCCCATCTCCGGCTTCACGGCCTCTATGTCTTTCCGTACCTCGACGACTGGCTCATCAGAGCAGCGTCCGCTCTGGAGGTCACCAACGCCACGCGCCGCACGGTGACTCTTCTGCAGCACTTGGGCTTTGTTATAAACTTCGCAAAGTCCACTTTGCTCCCCTCACAGGATCTCGAGTTCATCGGCGCAAGGCTGCACACTCCTCAGGCACGAGCGTACCTACCGCTCAACAGGGCTCAACGGCTCATGGACCTAGCCGACCGTTTTCGCAGCCAGCCCCTGGTCTCCGCCAGGCGCTTCCTGAGACTACTCGGCCATATGGCTTCCACCGTCCATGTGACCCCCAATGCCCGCCTGAATATGCGGCCTGCTCAATGGTGTCTCCGCCAGCAGTGGCGACAAGCCACAGGCGACCTAGCAGACCTAGTGCGCGTCTCCGAGCCGCTGATCTCGTCTCTCCGGTGGTGGCTTCAGCAGCCGAACCTGATCTGCGGAATGCCTTTCCAGTCACCTCAGCCGGCCCGGGTGCTGACAACAGATGCATCCCTCCTGGGCTGGGGAGCGCATTGCCAAGGGGCACGCACTCAGGGCCTCTGGACCACGTGGGAGTCTGCTCAGCAGATCAACTTCCTGGAGCTCAGGGTGATCCGCCTGGCTCTCAAGGCCTTCTCCCACCTGACTTCTCACCAGTCCGTCCTTGTCCAGACGGACAATCAAGTTGCCATGTTCTACGTGAACAAGCAGGGGGGCACGGGCTCCTTCCTCCTCTGCCGGGAGGCACAG
This sequence comes from Ichthyophis bannanicus, assembly GCA_033557465.1. Taxonomy (NCBI): domain Eukaryota; kingdom Metazoa; phylum Chordata; class Amphibia; order Gymnophiona; family Ichthyophiidae; genus Ichthyophis; species Ichthyophis bannanicus. Next base: position 308,749,100 of record CM066038.1, on the reverse strand, counting down.
AAGCTCTGCTCTTGGGCCGTCAGTCACGGCATTCTCCTCAAGGCAGTTTATCTCCTAGGCCAAGAGAATTACCTGGCGGACAAACTCAGCAGGATCCTCCAGCCGCACGAGTGGCGTCTGGATCCCTTGGTAGTTCAGAAGCTCTTTCTAAAGTGGGGCCTCCCCACGATGGATCTCTTTGCCAGTCCTCACAACCGGCAACTTCCTCGCTTCTGCTCTCGTCAGCCACACCCCCTTCGGGTTGCGGTGGACGCTTTTCTACTCTCATGGTCGGGGAGCCTTCTGTACGCTTTCCCTCCCATCCCGCTAGTCTCTCGGACTCTTTTCAAGGTTCTCCGAGACAAAGCCCTCATGATCCTGGTGGCCCCTCGCTGGCCCAGACAGCCGTGGTTTCCGCTCCTGCTGCAATTAGCGGTGGAGGATCCATTCCCGCTGGGGTTACAACCAGATCTCCTCACTCAGGATCAGGGGTCTCTGCTACACCCCAACCTCAGATCTCTCAACCTGATGGCCTGGCTGCTGAGAGGGTAGTCCTCGCTCCCCTTCTCCTGCCGGCAGAAGTGGAGGAGGTCGTCCTAGCTTCTCGGCGACCTTCTACCCGCAAATGCTACGCCCTTAAATGGCGTCGCTTTTCCGTTTGGTGTGGCCAACAGTCTCAGGATCCCTTCTCCTGCCTGGTGTCGGTGATCCTGCAGTACTTGGTCTACCTCTCTAATCTGGGACTTAAGTCCAACTCCGTCAAAGTTCACCTCAGTGCTCTTTCAGCACATCATGTGCCGGTGGACGGCAGACCTCTTTCCAGCGACCCTCTGGTAGCGAGGTTTCTCCGAGGTCTCCTTCTACTTAAACCACCTCTACGCCCGCCAGCGCCTGACTGGGATCTGAATGTGGTTTTGCAGCGGATCACCTGTCCGCCTTTTGAACCTATGGCTACCTGTTCTCTCCGTTTTCTTTCTTGGAAAACACTGTTCTTGATAGCCCTCACTTCCGCTAGACGCGTAAGTGAATTGCAGGCCCTCGTGTCTGATCCCCCTTACACTCAGTTCTACAAAAATAGGGTAGTCCTACGGACTCACCCAAAATTTCTTCCAAAAGTGGTCTCCCCTTTTCATATCAATCAGGAGGTGGTACTTCCAACCTTCTTTCCCAGACCACACTCCAGCCGAGCTGAAACGGTCCTCCATACCCTGGACTGTAGAAGGGCTTTGAACTTCTACCTTGACCGTACGCGGGAACACCGTAAAGCTGCTCAGCTTTTTGTATCTTTTGACCCCAATAAATTGGGGCTCCCAGTCTCCAAGCGTACGCTGTCCATCTGGGTTGCGGACTGTATCACTTGGGCTTATGGGGCAGCCGGACTCTCCTTGGAAGGTCGAGTCACGGCTCATTGCGTTCGGGCAAAGGCCACGTCAGTGGCTTACCTCCGCTCTGTTCCGCTGGCAGACATCTGCCGGGCCGCTACTTGGTCTTCGAGCCAGACTTTTGCGGTCCATTACTGTCTCGAGAGGGAGTCCCGCAGGGACAGTGCTTTCGGACAGGCAGTCCTCCGTAATCTCTTTGAGGTCTGAGCAACTCCTACCCTCCATCCCGGATGTGGGCTACCGGTGGGTAATAATTCAGCGAAGATCCTTTCCTTCTGTGCTGCTGAGCTAGAGGGAGCTCATTTTTGTGCTTAGGGTCTCCGGTAGCCTTAAGCTTGGGAGTCCCATAAGTGAGGACTGACTTCCTGCTTGGTCCTGGAGAAAGCGTAGTTACTCACCTGTAACAGGTGTTCTCCAGGAGCAGCAGGAATCAGTCCTCACAACCCTCCCTCCTCCCCTTGGAGTTGCAATTGTCTGCTTTACTTTTTTGCAAATTTTTATGCTGTCTTTTTTAGCTATGTCATCTGACTGGCTAAGATGGCACCCTTGGGCGGGAAGAGGACCGCGCATGTGCGCTGCAATTCCCAAAGGCTTTCTTTGAAAGCTGGGGAAAATTGCTCCGCGAGGGCTCCGTCGGCGCCGACGTCACCCATAAGTGAGGACTGATTCCTGCTGCTCCTGGAGAACACCTGTTACAGGTGAGTAACTACGCTTTCTTGTTCTGATGGGAGGGATGAGCTGAATGATGTCAGTTAGTGAAGGGGAGGTGATACCATGGATGGATTTGAAAGTGAGTAGCAAGGATTTGAACATAAGCCTTCCTTGTATGGGGAGCCAATGAAGCTGTATTAGGATAGGCATTACATGGTCGCACCTTGCTGCTCCCACTAAGACTCTAGCTGCGGCATTCATGGCAAGCTGTAACGGATTAAGTGTTGACTGAGGGAGGCCTTGAAGAATCGCGTTGGCAAAGTCAAAGTGTGGTAAGATAAGGGATTGGTATATTGTTCGGAATTCTTCAGGGTTTAGCAGGGATTGAAGGTGTCTGAGGGACCGGATTTTAAAATATATGGCTCTGACTATGTTGGATATATGGATTTTCATGTCTAAACGTTGATCAAGAGTAACCCCTAAGTACCGAATTGTTGATTTGGTTTGGAGTTCAGCTTCTTTAACCTTTATATGGGGTGGAGGGGAGAAACTCTGGTCTCTGGTGATGAATAGCACTTCAGACTTTTTGTGTTGGATCCTAAGATTTTGGGACAGAAGCCATTCGGAGACTGCGTTGAAACATTCAATCAGTGGCGAGAGGTCCATTTGCTCTGTGGAGAATGGCATGAAGAATAGGATGTCATCGGCGTCAGGTGCGGGGCCATGTGCGGAGACTCGGTGCGGGGCCTCATTTGCATAAATATTTGCATAATGTTACCATACACTAACTTTTAATAAACATGCCTCTTCATGAGTGTATGGATAAAGAAAGACAAAGATTTCTACATTACTATAATCCAGTGCCAACCGCCAGGCACATTAGGAACTACTACAAACACTGCCCATTTAGAACCCATAGCAAACCCACCGTATCCTAACAGCACTACCAGGACTCATAAAGCACCATACCCTACCTATCAAAAGGCAACACTGCAAATATTAAACCAATACATTTCAGAGAATAACAATACATGACCTACTGGGGAAAGAGAACAAGTGACAATGTCAAATAGGAATTACATAAACAGAATACCTCAGCTCAGTTACACATGCAGAACATCACCAAACAAGGAATCACAATTTAAAAACAGGAAGACAATAATTAAACTGGGAACCCTAAAAGCCAAACTTGGAATGTACAACAACAATGTAGAAATAAAACTATAAATTAATTTCCTCTTGTACTAAACAAAGCACAGACATTAATGATGCACATTTCCCAGAGCTGACATATTCCAGTTAATAATAAATTCAAAATAAAGAGATGTCTTTGTACCTTTTGTGCATTTTTTTCAGTTGCAGTTGTTCCAGCCACTTTCTTCTGGTTTATTTGTGTCCTGCTATCTCTCCATCGTCTGCTGTCCATTTGTCCTTTCTTCTCTTCTAGTTTTTTTCCATTCTCTCTCTACATCTGCTTTAACATAATAATCTTTCTCCTTTTGCTCTTTCCTTATTCCTATTTCATCCACTCAAATTTTACCCCTCCATCCTCAATCCCCACTTAGTCTCCCAATACCCGGCCAATTGTACATTTTTCTTCCCTCCCACACAAAATATTTTTACACCCTCCATTTAACTCTCCCAGCCCCATCCCCTTCTAATCTCCCCCAACATCAGCTCCCTTTTAGTTCCAGCCCCACCCAGTATCCGCTCCCTTCTAGTCCCCACATCAGCCCATTTCCAGTCCTGGCCCCCCATCAGTCCATTTCTAGTCCTAGCTCCCCCATCCATTTCCTAGTCCTATCCGAGTCCCTTCATCAGCTCATTTCCAATACCAGCCTCCCATCAGCCCATTTCTAGTCCTTTCCTAGCCCCACCATCAGCCCATGTTAAATCCTAGCTCCCCTCCACTCAGCCCATTTCTAATCCAAGCCCCCATGAGCCTACTTCCAGTTCTAGCCCCTCCATGAGTCCATTTCAATCCAAGCCCCCACCACAGCCCATTTCCAATCTTAGCTCCCCCCAACACCCAATTCCCAGTCCTATCCTAGCCCCTCCATCAGCCCATTTCCTGTCCTAGCTCCCTCCCCTAAGAGCCCATTCCAAGCCCCCCTTCCCATCAGCTATTTGCAGTTCAAGCCCCCTTCCACTCAGCCCATTTCCATTCCAAGTCCCCCTCCCCATCAGCTATTTGCAGTTCAAGTCCCCCACTTCCCCTCAGCCCATTTCCATTCCAAGTCCCCCTCCCCATCAGCTATTTGCAGTTCAAGCCCCCCACTTCCCCTCAGCCCATTTCCATTCCAAGCCCATCCCCATCAGCGATTTGCAGTTCAGGCCCCCCACTTCCCCTCAGCCCATTTCCATTCCAAGCCCCGTCCCCATCAGCTATTTGCAGTTCAAGCCCCCCACTTCCCCTCAGCCCATTTGCATTCCAAGCCCCATCAGCTATTTGCAGTTCAAGCCCCCTTCCACTCAGCCCATTTCCATTCCAAGCCCCCCTCCCCATCAGCTATTTGCAATTCACAAGCCCCCACTCAGCCCATTTCCAGTCCTAGCAACCCCCCCAACCCATTACCAGTCCCAGCCCCCCATAGCCCACTCCCAGTCCTAATCCCACCAGCCCATTTCCAGTCCTAATCCCCCATCACCCAGTTTTTAGTTTAAGCCCCCCCATAGCCCATTACCAGTCCTAACCTCCCCATCAGCCCACTCCCAGTCCTAATCCCACCAGCCCATTTCCAGTCCTAATCCCCCATCACCCAATTTTTAGTTTAAGCCCCCCATAGCCCATCACCACTCCTAAACCCCCCCATAGCCCATCACCACTCCTAAACCCCCCCAGCGCCCATCACCACTCCTAACCCCCCCAGCGCCCATCACCCATCACCACTCCTAACCCCCCCAGCCCAGCCCAGCCCAGGGAAAATTTAAAATAAAAAAAAGCTGTCTGCTGCCGCTTCCGGGGCCGCGGCGGCAGAATCGAGTGTGCCGCGGGGCCCCCCCTGTGCCCGGCAGAGCCTGCCCTCCCCGTTATCAGCTCTCTCCAGCTGCAGTCACACGCGCCGGCTTTCAGAGCGCGAAGGGACTAGTTTCCCTTTCGCGGCTCTGTTAAGCCCGCGGGGGCTGATGGGAACTTAACAGAGCAGCGAGGGAGAAACTCTCCTCTCGCACTCTGAAACCGGCGCGTGGGGGGCCCCGCGGCACACTCGATTCTGCCGCGGCAGCCCCGGAAGCGGCAGCAGACAGCTTTTTGTTATTTTTTTAAATTTTACTTTTGGATCAGAATGTTTTATCGGTTCATTCAAGGTCGACTGTTTAATATACGTCGATCAGGGCCGGCCCGTCCATTGAGCGAGAATGTTTTTTGCACAGGGCCCCGCGTTTCGACCTTGAATGAACCGATAATGTTGAAAATGGGTTGCATGTAGATATTAAATAAGAGAGATGATAGGGATGACCCTTGTGGGAACGCCCTGTCGTTGATGGAAGGGTTCGGAAGTTCCTGATCCTGATCTTACATGCTGCCATCTGCCATCAAGGTACGACCTGCACCAATCCAGGGCGACGCCATTTATGCCCTTTTCCTTTAGACGTTCTACTAGCAGACCATGGTGTACAGAATCAAAGGCTGCAGCGATGTCTATGAAGATGAGAGCGAAACCTCGGTGGATGTTGTTGATACCTGTGACGATTTTGTTGAAAAGGGAGGTAAGCAGGGTTTCGACGCCATGGTATTCCCTGAAGCCATGTTGACGATGGTCTAGTGGGGAGGCGGTATCAATGTGATCTTGAATTTGTCTTTGTGCTTCCTTCTCAATTATTTTGGCTAGAAGAGGAATACTGGCTATGGGTCTATAGGATTCAACCTTGCTTGGGTCAAGTTTAGGGTTCTTCAGAAGGAGTCTGATGGATGTTTGCTTGAGTGCTGCAGGGAAGGATCCTGTTGTGAGTGATAAGTTCATCATTCTTGTGATCAGTGGGCTGAGTTCTGTTCGTAAATTTTTTTTTTTTTTATTTAGAATTTGTAAACCAAGCAAACAGAATACATCACTCATTATCCAACGTTATACATTATCTAAACAACAATGCCAACAGCCTCAAACCAGCATTCCTGAACAGGCTACACAATGCTTCAATAATTCCCCCCCCCTTTTCCCCCGCACACCCACCCCTCCCCCCCTTTCCCACCCCCTCCCCCCCTTTCCCACCCCTTACCCCTCCCTTCTGCTCCCCCCTCCCCCCACCTTCTACTCCCCCCTCCCCCTCCCCTCTCCCACTCCCCCCCCCTTACCCCCCTCCTCCCCCCCCCCCCCCCCGCCTACCCGGATCACTTCTTTGAATCTGCTCGAAGGTACGCCAGCACCTTGCTCCATTGCTTCTCAAACCGGTCAATCTTTTGTCTCCTCGCAGCTGTTAACTTTTCCATTAAATATACCTGCCTCAACCTCTCCACACAATGGGCCACTTGTGGAGCTTCCTTCTGCTTCCATCTATAGGCCACCTCACAGCGGGCAGCACTAAGGCAGGCCACTATCTGCCTCTTCTCCCGTTCCGGCCCCCCCTCGCTCCACCACCCATCAAACACCCACTGGGGTCGAGGGTCACCTCTCCGCCGCCCACCACCTCCTGAATCCATTTCTGAATCTCCCCCCAAAAGCCCTGTATCTTTGGGCAACTCCACCATATGTGGAAGAAGGTCCCCTCCCCCCCACAGTCCCGCCAACATCCATTAGACACGCTTGGAAACATCTTATTCAAACGCGTGGGCGTATAGTACCATCGCATCACCACCTTGTACCAATTCTCCCTGATGGCCACCGACAGGGGCAGGTACCGCACCTGGTCCAGGAGACTTCTCCACTGCCCCTCCTCCAGCTCCCTCCCTAAGTCCCTTTCCCACTCACACATGTACCTATGCTTACCAGCCCCTGGCCCCTGTATCGCCCGGTATAACGCAGAGGTTAGGCCCGCTGAAAGCTTCTTCCCATACCACACTACCTCCAGTGGTGTATAGTCGCGGTCCAGCCCATCCCGCCCTAATTTCTTCCAAAGAAAATGCACCACCTGCCCATAATAGAACCTATCTGCTTCGCGCAGGCCATACGCCTCTCTCAAATCTGCAAAAGGAACCCACTCCCCCCCATCAACAAACTGATAAAAATACTTCAGTCCCCCCCGCGCCCGCCCCGGGCAAAACTCTGCTGTGTGGCACAACTCCCTCATCAGTGAAAACGAAGCCCCTTCCCCCTTCCGCTCTTGGCCCCTAATTTTATCCCACTCCCGTAAGACATGCAAGACGTAGGGACTATCCCCCTCTGTTAATGCCCGCTCCCCCTTCTCCATCCAAGGGAAGCAGGCCAGCCGCTGCCCTGGTCCACTCCCCTTTTCCATTTCCACGTAGTTCTTCTGCTCCCGCCCTTCCCTCCAGTCCATCACATGGCGAGCCTGCGCCGCCCAATAGTACCCCTGTAGGCTCGGCACACCCAGCCCCCCTTCCTCCCTACGCCTATACATCACTGCCCGCGCTATCCGGGGCAGTCTCTTCCTCCAAATATACTGATTAACCTTCCGCTGTATCCCTCGTAGATGTGCCCCCGGGATGAACACAGGCAAAGCCTGAAAGTAGTACAGCAATCTCGGGAGCACATTCATTTTAATCGCCGCTATTTTGCCCAGCCATGAAATCTCCATTCGCTCCCAACGTTGCAGGTCCCGCTCTACCTCCCTCCATAGGGCACTATAATTTGCCTCGTACAACCCCCGTGGCGTAGCCGTAATATTGACCCCCAGGTACCGAATAGCTTTCCCAGCCCATTTAAAGGGATATCGTGCCCGCAGTCTCTCCACCATCGGCGTAGTCAGGCTAATACCCAAGGCTTCCGTCTTATCAGGGGTCACTTTGAACCCGGAAACTGCTCCATACCTTCCCAGCTGTGCCATAATTTCCGGTAGGGACTCCTCCGGCTTTGTCACAACCAGCAGGACATCGTCCGCAAATAAAGAGATCTTATGGTGAAACCCCCCCCTCTGTAACCCCCATATCTTCCCATCACTCCGGATGGCCTGGGCTAGGTGCTCAATAGCTATAGCAAACAGCAACGGTGACAGGGGGCACCCCTGACGTGTCCCCCTCTCCAGATCCAGGGCCGCCGTATACCGCCCGTTAATCCGCATCCGCGCTTGGGGTCCCTGGTATAAGGCTTGCACCCATCGCAGGTACCTTGGACCCACCCCCATTTTCCTCATTACCCCAAACAGGAACCCCCAGTCCACCCTATCAAACGTTTTCTCAGCGTTGATAGAAAGCAGCATGGCCGGCTCCCTCTGCTCCCTCGCTCCCCAGATGGCCTCCAGCACCCTTTTAATGTTATCAGATGCCTGCCGCCCCATGATGAATCCGGTTTGATCCAGCCCTATCAACCCCTGGAGCAGTCCAGCCAGTCGCCTGGCCAACACCTTCGCTATAATCTTCACATCTACATTCAGCAATGAAATTGGGCGATAGGATCCACACTGCATCGGCTCCCGCCCCCCTTTCAATATAACAGTAATCCCTGCTGTCAGCATTTCCGAGGACAGATGCCCCCCCTCCTGCTGTATCCCATTGGCTACATTCACCAGCCCGTCTAACACTTCTTCCCGGAACGTTTTATAAAATGCTCCCGTTAGGCCATCAAGACCCGGAGCCTTCCCCTGCGGAAGCTCCCCCAAGGCCTGCTCCACCTCGGCCCTAGTGATATCCCCCTCCAATCCCTGGATGTCTGCCTCCCCCAACCGAGCCAACTGAATCCCTTCCAAATAGTCCTCCCCCCGCTCTGTCCCCCCTCCCTCCTTCTGGTATAGCTTCCGGTAGAATCTACAAAATTGCTCCCCTATATCCTTTTCTGCCCGTAATATCTCCCCCTTATCCCCTTTTATCCCATCGATGGCCAGCTGTATCTCCCTTTTCCGTAGTTTGTTGGCCAGCATTCTGCCTGCTCGATCCCCCCACTCATAGTAGCGCTGCTTTACCCTCTCTAGCTTGAACCCTATCTCCTCAACCTGCAATTTGTGCAGCTCCATCCGGAGCTGCTGTAGCTGCTTGAAATCGTCGATTGCCGCGGGCCTGGTATCTCTCCACCACCTGCTTAATCTCCCTCTGCAGGGCCTCCTCTCGAGCCTGTCGCTGTTTTTTATATCTGGCCGCCCACATCACCAGCCGCCCCCTCACCACTGCCTTCATCCCTCTCCAAAGTCCCACGCTGCCCACTTCTCCGTTATCATTGATTGCCCAGTATTCTTGGAGGCAGCGCTTAACATCCTTCACCACCTCCTCCTTCCTCAATAGGCTTTTGTTAAGCCGCCAAAATCGCACTCCCCCCTCCCCCCGACCATGTCTGATGGTCACCCATGTTGGTGCGTGGTCGGACCAGGTAATATTCCCAATCGCTACCTCCTGGACCTGGCTGCTCCACCGGCCATCCATCAAGAAATAATCAATTCTACTGAAGCTATCATGGGGGGATGAGTAAAAAGTATACTCCCGGCTCCCCTCATGATACTGCCGCCACACATCTCTCAGATTATATCTCTGCATGATGCGCTGCAGCACTCCACGGGCCTGGTTCCTACCATCTCCCCCCTGGGCCTGCCTGTCCCACTTCGGGTCGAGGGCCAGATTGAAATCGCCCCCGAGAAGAATTCTCCCTTGGGCATGCTGAGCCAATAGGGCACTCACCCCCTTCCAAAACTGGGCCTGTCCCACATTGGGCGCATACACATTAACCAAAGTAACGGGTTCCCCCTCCCATTCTCCCCCCAACAACAACACCCTGCCATCCTGGTCCCTTGCTTCAACTCTCACCCTAAAGGAACTGCCCCGTCGCACCAGTATAGCAACCCCCCCTTTCTTGCTCGCCTCTGCCCCCCTTATACCCCCAAAGTACTGTTGCGGGTACAATGCATGGCGTAGCAACCCCTCATTTTTCCTTTGCAAATGAGTCTCCTGCACCAGCACGATCTCCCAGCCCAATCTCGTAACCTCCCGGTACAATTGGTGCCGTTTGCAGGGTTCATTCAGCCCCTTTGCATTGATTGACCCTACTGTTCCCCTACCCCCCATAGCAGTCCCCGCTCCCCCCTCCCTATCTGCAGTGTGCCGGGCTTCTCCTTTGCCCCTCCCCTCCCCCCCTCCCCTCCCCTCATCACCGCTCCCGGTGACTCTCTCCGTGGCGTTCGCTCATGGCACCCCACCCTCTCACACCCCCCTCTCCCCCATTCACCCCCTCCCCCTGTACCCCCTATAACGTGTAGCAGCAACACTCCTGCCCGCCCAACTCCTTCCCACACTTTACCAATCCCCGTCCCCAGCTTCCCTTCAAGTATCCCCCCCTCCTTCCCCATTCCCACCTAGCCCCCCCCCTTAGACATGCCTGCACAGTCCCACTCATACAACCCAACAGCAAACAGATACTCAAACAAACCAGTCCCAAGGACCAAGGAGCCTTAAACAGGTTCCTCCAAACACAGTGAATTCCTCCCGCAGGTCTCCTCTCCCCTCAGTCCCCTGCAGCCTCTTCCACCGCTCTCGGCGAAGCCTGCTCTCTGGACAATCTAGTGAGCCGCCTGCTCTTGCTCTCCACACGTTGCCACTTCGTCCCCTCACTCCTGTGCTGGGCTCTCTGCTCCCGCGGCTGCCCTCGCAGCTGGCTCTCCGGGATGTTTTTCACTCCCAACTCTTTCAGCACCTGCCAGGCCCCCTCTGCCTTCTGAATTTTGCGCGAGGTGCCCTGCACTGTCACCATTAGTCCAAAGGGATACAGCCATTTGTACCGCCATCCTTCTCTGCGAAGCAGTGCTGTGATCCCTCTCAGCTCCCACCGCCGCTGCAGCGTGCCTGCAGACAGATCCTGATACAGTTCAATCGTGGCACCCTCCCACTTAAAGGGCCCTGCCTTCCATGCTGCTGCCATTAGCTTCTCCTTCACCATGAAGGAGCTCAAACAGGCAATGATGTCTCTGGGTTTATTGTCCCGAGCGGGGCCAAGGCTTCGGTGGGCCCTCTCTATGCTCAGCTGCAATCTCTCCCCCTCTCCCGCTGGCTCCACCGCCTGCAGGAGGGCTCCAAAAAGCTGTAGTAAGGTCTCCTCACAGTTCTTGAATCGTCGTTCCTCTGGCACTCCTCTCACCCGCACATTATTCCGCCGCGATCTGTCCTCCAGGTCCTCAGCCTTTGCCTTCAGGAGTTCTTGCGTTTGGGCCAGCTCAGCCCATCCCGCTCGCAAATCTCCCAGCGTGGCCGCGTGGTGATCTAGCGTCTCCTCCGCCCCTTCCACTCTGGCCCCCAGCTCCTTCACCTCCTGTCGCAATGGGCCCAGAGTCTCCTTCAGCTCCTTCTGGTACCGACTCATTTCGGCCTTCAGCTCCTCCTTAAAGTCAGTCAGCCTCCCTCCTCCGCCATCTTGCCAGCATGGTCTGCACTATCCGTATCCCCCGACATCGCGTAGGGGGAACGGTATTCCGCAAGGCGTTGCTTCACCGACTTGCGCTCCGACGCCTTGGTCATCTGCCTTCTCCGCCCGTCTCACAGTACCAGGTTAGGGTCGCTTTATTTTTAGCTTTCACTCCGAACGCTGCGGAGCTCGCTCAGAAAGCCGCCATCCTGCTTACTGACGTCACCGGAAGTCCTGTTCGTAAATTTTTAATCCAATATGCGGGGCAGGGGTCAGTTTGTGCAGTCGTGGTATTGAGGGCCGCAATGGTATCTTCCACCATTTTCTTGGATGGAGTGGAGAACTTAGATAGGGATATTAGATTGGAGGTGTCTTGCGCTATGAACGTAGTAATTTTGTCAGATTGAAGTAGCTTGGATTGTAAATGGTTGGCAAACTCCTGTGGGTGGATCTCTTCAGGTCGACATGGAGATGGTTCCTTAGAGAATGATTTAACTAGTTCGAAAAGGTCCCGTGGTTTATTTAGTGACCTTTTGAGGGTGTCGGTATGGTATTATTTCATATTTGATAGGATAGCTTCTCTGTAGATTGCAAGGTGCGTTCTGTAGGCTGCCTGGTCTTCTGCGGAGTGGGAACGCCTCCATCTTTTCTCAAGTTTCCGTAGGTGTGAGCGGGAGACACGTAGTTCCGGTGAAAACCATGGAGAATGTTTTCTTTTCTTTGAGATATTGTTCTTGGTTGGTTTTCGTGCAATAGAGCTAAGACTCTTATTCCATGAAGTGATTAAGTTGTCTAGGTTGAGAGTTGCATTGTTGTACAGAGGGAGAGTCTCTGCTAGTATGAGATCTTTGTTGAAGGCTCTGAAATTTCGAGAAGTTGTGTTTGTTGAGTTGAATGGTGTTCTATTGTTGTGTGGTAAATTGTTATTGATGGGAATAATGAAATTGATTAGCTTGTGATCTGACCATGGTACAGAGGTGAGAGATGTCACAAGATCATCATTTGGTTCAAGTACTGGCAGGGGGGCAAAAATCATGTCCAGGATGTTTCCTTTAGTGTGAGTGGGATTGTTGATGATTTGTCTGTATCCCAGTTCATTAATCGCTTCTAAAAGGGCAGTGGTGTGACTGGAGTGGAGTGATGGGAGGTTGAAATCTCCTAGTATCCAGTTTGATAGATTGGGATGGCGAGTGTTGGCAGCTAGGTCGAGGATGTTGGAGAGATCATCAATTGAGGGTGAGGGTGCTCTATATAGAAGGTTAATAGAGCATTGGTTGTTTGCAATGGATAGTATATCCAAGTTGTTGGTACTGGTGGAGTCTGTTGTATGAAAATGCAGATCAGTCTTGGTCAGAATGAGGGCCCCTCCTCCTCTTTTGCTTTCTCTATGACGGGAGTGGATGGCGAAGTTGGTGGGTAGTAGTTGATTGAGAATTACATTATCTGCGTCGGATAACCAAGTCTCAGTTATCATAAGAATGTCAAGGTTGTGGGATACAATTAAGTCTGTGACAACTGGCCATTTATTACGAATTGATCTCGCATTTATGAGGGCGCAATTAAGAGCTAGTGTGGGTTTCTCAGGTTTGGTTTGTTTGGAATGTTGGAGGGCTATGTGTAACAAATATGATTGACGTGTATGGGTGTTCTTTAGGTGGTGAGGATGAGAAGATTTAGCCCAAGATTTGGCATGGTGCTGAAGTATTGGAATTTGATTGGTAGAGTGGAACAGGGCCAGGGACTCTACAATCAGCCAAGAGAAGATAAGGAGGCAGCTCATTATGGCCGTGATAGGTGGGGCCATTTCAGTGTTGGCCTTAGTTGTTGTAGATCAGTGTTCGACTTGGTGTTAAAGGTGATGGTGGTAATTCTATGCTGTGTCGGCAGATGTCACTGACTACTGGAATTTATTAAAGATTATGCAATATTTTGAATGTGTGAAGCAGGCAAGGTGTATTTGAAATGTATGAGTCAGGTAAGGCGTACACAGATGGAAAATTATGCAATATTTCAGATGTGCGACGCAGGCAAGATGCGCACAGGTGGAATCAAAAATATTAACAAGCACGTATTTTGAGATAAGGCTATTCAGTAGCATACAAAGTATGTGAAAGATTTCAGATATATGGCTATCTCTGAACTAGGTTTAGAGATAAGCTGTTTAGTAGTATAACAAATTTTGTAACAGTTTCAGAGAGGTGGCTATTCAGTAGTATACAATTGCATGAGAGGCTACAGAGATAAGGCTAAATAGCAGTATAACACACTAAATTATATGATCTTACTTGAGGCAATGAGAGAGATGCAGAAACTTTAAAGTCACTGAATAGGCGAGATTTGGAACGGGTTCATCTGTTTTAGTCGCAGAACTTGACACGGTTATTAACTTTGCTTGGTATGTGCAGATTTGCAGCTAGATACCTGGATGCCTGTCGTGCCCCACCTAAGGGCCACGCCAAAGGGTCCTCTGGCGAGGCCCTCAGGTGCGGGCCCGCCCCACCGGCGTCGATTTAAAGCGGCAAGGGTTGCTGCCCCGATTGGGCAGAGTGCTCACGTGGGTGGTGGTGGTGCTCCGGCCCGCTCGATCCCTGTCTGGGAGAGCTGCTTGCAGGGGCCGGAGTGCTGGTGGAAAGGCCGCATGCCCGACCGGCGTCGATTTAAAGCGGCAAGGGTTGCTGCCCCGATTGTGTCCTGGGCCTGTATCCATTTCATCATCCAGAGGCTCTGGAATTGAGTCCTCTGCTGAGATAAAGGAGGCAGGCTGGGCTATGAAGGCTTGAGACATTTTGATATCTGAACTCAAGAGGTCAGGACACCCCTATGCACTAGCCTTGTGTTTGTCCTGAGCTGCTTGTAAATCCTGTTTTAATTTATCTATTTCTATCTGCAGTATATGTTTGTCTTGTTCCCATTTAGTTTTTTCCTTTTCTAGCCCATCTCTCTGTGCTTTGAGCTCTCCAAGGTGTGTGTCCTCTGTCTGTGTTTCTTATGTACTGAGAGGATTCTTCGGCTTGCCACTTCCGTGCTTCTGATACTGTAATGACCTGCGAGGGCTGGGTCTTCCAAACAGACCCAATTCTGAGCTTTAAAGTATCAAAAGGGGTTGCTTCAGGGTCTTCAGAAAATAACAGAAGGTGTTTTGTAATCTCAGGGGATAGCAATTCTAATAAAAATTCCTTATGCATGCTCTCCCCATAATCTTCTGCCTTGGGCCAGGACTCCTGCTCATTAAGAACTGCTTTTAAAATCCAGGCTCTATATGCAAACTGTTCCAGTGTATCATTTGGTAAAGGTGAAATAATTTTAAATACTTGCATTGGGGAACAGTGAAATAGTTTCTCAGTACCCCTTTTAACCAACTGCTATGGGTGAGTGAGAGAGCCAACTCTATAATAGTGTGGCCCCAGAGCCAAATGCATAAGTCTATCAAAGTCTGATTGTTTTCTTCTGTATTTCCCTAGACCCCAGTGAATCAGAATATCAATCGCCCATTTAACCCACTGATTTACATTAAGAGGCATAGTGCCAATTTTCTCAACTATTTTTTCTATATCTCTATCTTTTAAATTTTCCTGCCACTTTACTTTAACTGGTGCTTTGAGTTCAGTACTGGGTGCCATGTCTAAGTCATCTGAATTATCCTCCAGACAGAGATCCTGATTACTGCTCTGTTCTGGCTGAGATAAACTATCAGAATTGTGTTCCTCTGATTCAGCTGTATTCTTCCCATTTCTAAGTTGAACTATGCATACTTTAGTATTCTTTTGTTTGTCAATAGAAGGTATGCATGGCTGATAGGGTGTGTCGTAAGCATAGGGGGCTGAGGGAGTAGTGGGTGTTGGCTTTTGTCCTCCAGAGGCCAATTGATCCTTAACGTGCCTCAATTCAAGTTTAAGTGCTTCTAATTGCTCACTAACAGTTATAAAAGAATTTGTGGCTTGTATCACTTGAGTTCTTTGTATAGAGATGCAAATCTGTGCCTCCTCAAGGTCTTTGTTTAATTGTGTGCACTGAGAAGTCAGTTCAGAGTTTTCTTGTCTCATGCTAATGAGTCCCCTGCACATGCCTTGGATAAAAAGGCATTTTCTTTTATTTGTTTTCTTTTTGAATTCTTGATCATGGTTTAACATTTGTCTTTGAATATTATACCATGATGACTCAGGGAATTCACCTTCAAAGGGGGACCCCCTTTCCTCTTACAGTATGAAATTAAAATTTGTTTAAGTTCTTTAAAATCAAAGGCTTCCATATTTGATACTGCAGAAAGGCTGTAGTTGGACTATCTCAAATGCAGAAAGGCTGTAGTTGGACTATCTCAAATGTGTAACCTTAGAAGAAGGAATGCTCACTTTTATGAAGAAGTGAGACTTAGAATTATAGTTGGAATGGTATACATTTTATGGGTGTTCAGTAAAGAGTACTGGCATACAGACCACACCTTAAAATTATACCTGAATAAAAAGTGCTTCTCACCTTTTTAACAGGGTGGAAGTTTAGGGTGAAGTTATAGTAAGAAGGGTGTTAGGAGATTAACAGAATTGTTGTATCAATTGCAGCCAGCTTTAAGCCTGCTCTCACTAAGATAGTTACTGACAGGAGACAGAGAAATAAAAGCTAAAAGGGACAGGAGGTAATAGCTTTATCAGGAAAGATGTATATTGTATTCAATGAGGGACTGTTTACCTGTGTACCACTTCCAAACTAAATCTGGACTATCTCTCAAGCCTATAAATCAAAATAATACAATTGCAAGCCACTCTGTGTGATGTCTTTAAAATTCTAGATGCTTACAGAGCCTTTTGACAATAAAAAATCTCACCTTGTCTAACCCACAAAACAAAATTGTAAATGGTCACACGGACTTTCGATTCTGTCTCACTCTGTCTGAAATCTACTTAATGTATTATACAAAATTATTACTTACCCAACTGGTGATCTGCTGTGAAATCCGAGAGACGAGTCCCCATAAAGATGTACGATTTGGTCAGTTATTCTTCTGTAGGTCCTGGGTTCATTTCACTTCACAGAAGCAGGAGGGCTTGTAATAAGACAACCAAACAGGTGTGGCTTGGAGAAAGGTTTTTTATGTAGAAATAGGCTTATTACATAGGTATTGAACAGAGGTATATAGTGATTGTTACAGAGCTGTTTCAGTGTGCATCAATGAATCTGTGTGTGCATGTGTGAAGTGTAAGAAAGAGAGATAGGCCCGAACATGTGGCTCAGAGCCTCATGGCAAGGGAGAGAGAGAGAGAGAGAGAGCGGGGGAGGGGTGAAGGGAATTGATTATCAGAGCCTCCTGTCTTTCATGTCCGCTGGATGGTGGGAGAGAGAGAGAGACAGGAAGTGTTTCTGTCTTTTATAGTGAACTGAATCCTTTCCAGCATTTCCCCTTGAGGTCTGCTAGCCACTCCCTTTAAGGTCTGCTATTCTTGATTTAGCAAGGAGGGGCTTCAGACAGGCCTTGGAGAATGAAATCACCAGGGGGTCAGAGTTAATCTCATCTTGTAAACTGTCCTATTACCTTTGGAGACTGAAGTCACCAGAGTCCAAAGCTGCATGAAATGTATGCTGACAATTTCATTGGGAACCCTTCTTCCTCATCTACAGCAGAACGACTGACTTTGTTCCCTAGGCCTCAAAGAGGCTTACACTCACATACTCATCCACCCAAGCCACAGGCAATATCTCAGATTCACTTGTCAGGGAAGACATTATCAATACAGGGTTCTTCCCTTCAGCCTAGCATCAGCACCAAGGGTTTTCACAAAAATGGCTGTTGTGGTGACTCGCCTTCGGATAAACAAAATTTTTGTTTTCCCTTACTTAGATGACTGGCTCATAAAGGCAGACTCCCCTGGAGAACTCTGCTCAGCGATAAAAGAAACCTTCCTATTCATCTCTCCGGGCCAGTCCAGGGTACCATCGGGTTGCCAATCCCCTTCAGCAGCTGAGGACTGACAACTAAAAATCTTTGCTGACAGGCTATAGCCACGCCCCCTTGTGACCGCTCTCCAGTCTTCAGTCCTCAGCAGCTGAACAGGACGTACAAGATGGCAGGCTCTCTTCCAGTTGCAGCTGGCCCTTTTTTAATAGCAGACTTTAAGAGGAATTGGCTCTAGCAGAGTTAAATTCTCTCTCTTACCTTCTGTACCTCTTCCCTTGTGGGGTTTGAACAATAAAGTTTGTTGAGAAGTCCTCGGTGCAGTACTTCTGTGGAGGATCACTTCGGCAGCGTTCACGGGGGCAGAGCCTGTCTCCCACGGTGAACCGGGCCGTTTGTTGCAGGGTGATTGTTCCTGGGAGCCCCAGGTACCTCTCCCCTTCTTGTCTGCACTTCTACGGCTTACTTGCCCGCTAGCAGCGGGACTGGGAGCTTCGGGCCTTCGTGCTGCTTTCAGGTCAGTGTTTATTTTCAGTTGGGTTTAGTGTGCGTGTGTGTCTGTGTGTGTGTGCCGGGGTCTGCTTAACGCTTTCGGGCACGGTTTTCGGCCGGCGGTTTCTGGCGTCGGGGCAGTGGTTTTCTGACTACTTCTTCACAGGCAGCAGAATGGAGGCTCAGAAATCCCTTAGCGTGCTGGATCAGGCGGGAACAGCAGCCATTTTAGATAAGCCCGCCGTTTCTCCCGCGGACAAGCAAAAGCAGGGCAAGAAAAGATCTAAGATTTTTAAGGTTTGCGGTGCCCGCCGGTCATTTTCAGTTCCGGGCGTTATCGTTCGGCTTGGTGAAGGCTCCTCGGACGTTTACGAAGGTCATGGTGGTTGTCGCCGCCGCTTTGCGGATGGAAGGTATTCAGGTTCATCCCTATCTGGACGATTGGTTGATCAGGGCCAGTTCGCGGCAGGAATCAGTCGAGGCGATATTCCAAGTGGTTCAGCTCCTGGAACAGCTCGGTTGGGTGATCAACCGTGCAAAGAGTCAGCTGCAACCCCAGTCTCGGCTGGTATATCTCAGGGGCGGAGTTCGACACGGAGCGAGGATTGGTCTCCTTGCCGCAGAAGAGGGTTCTAAAGATTCGGACTCAAGTGAAGGCATTTCTGCGGCTCTCGGCCCTATCGGCGTGGAGATATTTGCAGCTCTTGGGCTCCATGGCGGCTGCTTTGGATCTGGTGCCCTGGGCCAGAGCTCATATGCGGCCCTTGCAACAGGCTTTGCTGTCCCGGTGGTCTCCTTAGCTTCATCCGTTGTCAAGAAAGCTGCCTTGCGCGGAGGTCGTGAGGTGCAGTCTCTCTTGGTGGCTCGATCAGAGTCATCTTCAGGCGGGGATGCCCTTAGAGCTTCCCGATTGGACGTTAGTAACGACAGACGCCAGTTTGTCGGGCTGGGGAGCTCATTGTCAGTCTCAGGTGGCTCAGGGGTGCTGGTCGCCAGAGGAGGCGTCCTTCTCGATCAATCTCCTGGAGCTCAGAGCAGTTCACTTGGCTCTGCTCGCCTTCACTGCGCTCCTCGAGAGGAGGGCGGTGCGCGTCTTTTCGGACAGTGCGGTGACGGTGTCGTATATCAATCGGCAAGGGGCACGGGCAGTGCTCTGTTGTTGTCCGAGAGTCAAGAGTTGATGCTCTGGGCGGAATCCCATCTGTTGGCGTTGTCGGCGGCTCATGTGGCAGGAAAGGAAAATGTGCAGGCCGATTATCTGAGGAGTCATGTTCTCGATCCCGGGGAATGGAAACTGGACGCCATGGTTTTTCTCGACATAGTGCGGCGTTGGGGGCGACCGTCGCTGGATCTCATGGCCACTCACAACAACGCCAAGGCATCGCGCTTCTTCAGCAGGCGCAGGGAGCACATGTCCGAAGGCCTCGATGCTTTGGTTCAACCTTGGCCTCCGGACAAGCTTCTGTCGGTGTTTCCTCCTTGGCCGATGATAGGTCGAGTCGTTCAGCGCATAGCTCGTCACAGCGGGACGGTGATTCTTACTGCGCCAGATTGGCCCAGACGGCCGTGGTATGCAGATCTTTGGCGGCTGCTCGTGGAGTCTCCTTGGCGGTTGCCAGCCCGGGGCTGTCTGTTGCGGCAGGGTCCCATTCTCATGCCGCAGGTGGATCGCTTCTTGCTTACGGCTTGGCTCTTGAGAGGCAACGCTTGAGGCGCAAGGGCTACTCGGCAGCGGTGGTATTGACGATGTTGCAGGCTCGGAGATCGTCGACTTCTTTGGCTTATGCTCGCGTTTGGCGGGTGTTTGAGACTTGGTGTACGAACCGTAGCGTTCGTCCTTTTCGGTCTTCCTTGCCCGAGATTTTGGCTTTTCTTCAAGACGGTTTGCAGAAAGGTTTGGCACTGAACACCTTGAAGGTTCACGTGGCGGCACTGGCGTGCTATAGAGGCACGGTGCAGGGAAGGAAGTTGTCGTCTCATTCCGATCTGGGGCGTTTTCTCAGAGCGGTGAAGGTTCTCCGGCCACCGGTTCGTCCTGTCCTACCGGCATGGGATTTGAATCTGGTCCTTGATGCCCTGACTTGACCTCCTTTTGAGGGTGCTTCGTCGGGAGGTCTGCGGGAGTTGTCGTGGAAAACCGTCTTTCTGGTGGCCTTATGTTCGGCGCGGAGAATATCGGATCTGCAGGCGCTTTCTTGTAGGGAACCGTATCTGCAGTTTTTGGCGGGACGCGTGCTCCTTCGTCCCGTGCCGTCTTTTCTGCCAAAAGTGGTGTCTCCTTTTCACGTAAATCAATCCGTTGCCCTTCCCTCTTTCGTGGATTTGGGAGGGTCGCGCGCAGATCGTTCCTTACGGATGTTGGATTTGCGGCGCGTCTTGAAGCGTTATCTCCGGATCACAAAGCCGTTTCGGAAGTCGGATAGGTTGGTTGTTCTGTTTGGCGATCCTCGGAAGGGACAGGCGGCTTTCAAGGCGTCGATTGCTCGATGGGTAAAGCAGGCGGTCGCGGCGGCTTATGTTGCGGGCGGTAAATCGCCTCCGATCGGTCTCAGGGCGCATTCTACGCGTGCTCAGGGGGCGTCTTGGGCGGAGTATGCTTTTGTGCTGCCGGTTGATATTTGTAGAGCGGCGACGTGGTCTTCTCTGCATACGTTTACAAAGCATTATAGGTTGGATGTCCAAGCCAGGGGGGATGCGAGAGTTGGAGCTGCTGCCCTTGTGGCGGGGCTCGCGGGTCCCTCCCGTCTTTAGGCACTGCTCTGGTACTGCCCGATGGTACCCTGGACTGGCCCGGAGAGATGAATAGGAAGGAGAAATTAGGCCTTACCTGCTAATTGTCTTTCCTTGAATCCTCTTCGGGCCTGTCCAGGGCTCTCCCGTTTCGTATTCGGTTGTCCGCGAGCCGGTTCTTGCAGTTTCACTTCCGTCAGTCCGCCGGGGCTGCGGGCTGTACTGGGGGCGGAGGTGTCTTGGGCTCCCTTCGCGGGATTGGCTTCACGCCATAAGAAAGTAAAACAAGAGAAAGAAAAGAAAAAAAAATAATTATTGGTAATAATAAATGAATGTTACCGATATAACAAATGGACAGTAAGGGGGCTATAACTTCCACGAAACCACAGTGTGGTTCTTGGCATGTGGTGGAGGTGTGTGCACCCCTTATTCATGCAAGGGACGGGGTATGTTCCTTGTTTCTTCCCATGGGGGTCCTTAAGGGATAGCATTTTCGTTCTTCCGGGCATTTGACTCGGTTGTCCCGCTGGTGGTTGTGTGTTCTGTTACACTGCTTTGTTACAATAGACTGGAGAGCGGTCACAAGGGGGCGTGGCTATAGCCTGTCAGCAAAGATTTTTAGTTGTCAGTCCTCAGCTGCTGAAGGGGATTGGCAACCCGATGGTACCCTGGACTGGCCCGGAGAGGATTCAAGGAAAGACAATTAGCAGGTAAGGCCTAATTTCTCCATAACACTTCTACAGGCTCTAGGTTTTGTAATGAACTTCCCAAAGTCTCACCTAGTTCCTACTCAAAGGCTGGAATTTATAGGAGCTATCTTAGACACCAAACCGTGCAAGGCCTTTCTCCCACAAGACCACATGCAAAGGCTAATACACTTGGCAAACAGCATGTGGCAAAGTCAGAAGGCACAAGCATGTTCCTTCTTAAGACTGCTTGGGCACATAACTTCCACGGTGCATGTAGTCCCATATGCCAGACTCCACATCCGCAAACACAATGGACTCAGGCCACAGGAGATCTACAGGATTACATCCAGATAACACCTCCCATGGCACTCTCTCTTCAATGGTGGACTCTCCTAGTGAATCTCCTTGCAGGGTCACCATTTTGACCACCCTAACCACAGCATACCCTCACGACAGATGCTTCCAAGCAGGGTTGGGGGCTCACCTGGAGTCTCTCGCCACACAGGGCCACTGGACTATTCAGGAGTCCAAACAACAAATAAATCTCCTGGAGCTTTGAGCGGTCTTGAGGGCTCTTCGAGTCTTCCAGGATCAACTCTCCAGCAGTTCAGTCCTCATTTGAACAGACAGTCAAGTAGCCATGTTTTACATAAACAAGCAAGGGGGAAGGGCTCTTTTCCCCTATGTCAGGAATCATGCAAACTATGGAACTTCGCCATTTAGCACCACATGCACCTGAGAGCAATCTACATTCCAGGAGAGGACAATCTCCAGGCGGACAGGCTCAGCCATATTCTCCAGCCTCATGAGTGGTCTCTGGACCAGACAGTGGCAAACAGGTTATTTGACATATGGGGAACTCCATGGATAGACCTCTTTGCCACTCATCTGAACACCATGCTTCCCTGGTTCTGCTTGAAAATACCATGCAAACTCAGACTAGCGTCAGACGCCTTCATGATCCATTGGTGGTGGGGTCTCCTTTACGCATTTCCATCCACCCACCTAATCTCAAAGACCCTCCTCAAACTAAAAGAGGACAAGGGATCCGTGATCCTCATAGTCCCTGATTGGGCCCGTCAACCATGGTTCTCCCTCCTGCTCCACCTCTCACAGACCCCACCAATCTAATTGGGATCCAAGTCAGCTCTCCTCTCGCGGAATGACAGAATGCTCCTCCATCCCAATCTACGATCCCTTCACCTGACAGCATGGCTCCTGAGAGCCTAGTCCTGCGTGACCTTCCTCTTTCTTTGGAAATCAAGGATATACCCCTATCTCCAGGAACAAGCAGGAATGTAGTCTTCACATATGGGTACTGTCGGCACCGACGGAGCCTGCGCGGGAACGCTCCCCAGCGTCCCAAAAAGAAAGCTTTTGGGAGCATCCACCACGCATGCGTGTTGCCTTCCCACCCAACTACCTCTCTCACTTCAGTTCTTCATTTTCCGCGGAGCCGACAGGACATGTCTTGTCACCTCAGAAAATCTTCTTTTATTTTTATATTTTTTCTGGTTGCGTCTGCCTTCCGTTGATGCCTACCGGTACCACCGGTGATTTTCTTTCTTTTCTTCTAAAACTTTTCAATTTTAGTGCTTTTTCTCAGGGATTTTTTCCCTGCTCTGGTGCTTGGCGCCATTTTGGGCATTAGGCCCTCTTTTTCCTTACCATGGAAAAACCAGCCACTGGTTTTAAAAAATGTTCAAAATGTGGCAGTACAATTTCTATTATCGACACCCATGACTGGAGTCTTAAATGTTTAGGTCCTGACCATTGCCCGGAAGAGTGTCTCTCCTGCAGGGAATTGACTAAAAGAAGTCTTCAAAATCGAGCAAATCAACTCGGTGCCCTGTTTGCTTCAGACACAGCGTCTGTAGCATCGATGTCTTCTAGGGCTTCGACTTCTTCCCAGGGATCTCAGGTTGTTGTTGTTTTTAAGTGTCGTCGAGTCGGAGTCGACTCATGGCGACCCTCTGGATAGCTATCCCAAATTGTGTTTGGTCTTCAGTCAGGCGGCTCATTGTTGACAGACTGTTACCCGTAGCTGCTGTTATTGTATCGATCCATCTCATTGCTGGCCTTCCTCTTTTGCGTTGACCTTCTATCTTGCCAAGCATGATGTCTTTTTCTAATGATCTCTCTCTTCGCATGATATGTCCAAAGTATGAAAGTTGAAGTCTTGTCATCTGAGCTTCTAAAGAAAGCTTAGGTTTGATCTCCTCTAGTGCCAACTAGTTTGTTCTTCGGGCAGTCCATGGTATACACAGTATTCGCCGCCAGCACCATAATTCTAAAGCATCAATTTTCTTCCTGTCTGTCTTTTTCACTGTCCAGCTTTCACATCCATATGATGTTATTGAAAATACCATGGCCTGAACAAGTCAAATCTTTGTATGGAGAGAGACATCTCTGCTCTTGAGAATCTTATCTAGGTCTTTCATAGCCATTCTGCGACGAGCAATGCATCGTCTGATTTCTTGACTGCTTGTTGCTTCTTTATTGATAGTTGATCCAAGTAGGTTAAAGTTGTTCACAATTTCAATTTCTTCTCCTTCAACGATGTATTTTCAGAGTTTCTTCCGTCATCCATTTTGGCCGTTTTTGCTTTTTCACCTTTTGTAGAGGCTTCTCGCTTTCTTCCAACACAACCTTCTTGATGTCATTCCATAACTCTTCCGGAGCTCTGTCATTTGTATCTAAAGCAGCAAATCGATTTTGCAGGCAGTCTTTAAATTCCAGTGGTATATTCTCAAGGTCATATTTTGCTGCATTCATGAGTGGTTTGCTCTTTTTCAACTTTAGCTTGAGTTTGCATACTAGTAGTTGATGATCTGTACCACAGTCAGCTCCAGGTTTTGTCTTTGTTGATGTTACAGAGCTTTTCCATCATTGACTTCCACAGATGTAGTCAATTTGATTTTTATACAATCCATTGGGTGAAGTTCATGTGTACAGTCGCTGCTTGTGTTGGTGGAAGATGTTTGAGATGAATAGATCATTGGTCTTGCAGAATTCTATCAGCCTTTCTCCAGCTTCATTTCTGTTGCCAAGTCCATATTTTCCAACTACTTTGCCTTCTTCTTTGTTCCAACTTTTGCGTTCCAGTCACCCATGACTATCAGGATATCCTGTTTGCATGTTCTGTCAATTTCAGCTTGTACTTGTTCGTAGAACTCTTCAATTTCATTCTCTTCTGCAGCTGTTGTTGAATTATAGTTGTGTTGATAGGCAATCTTCGTAGACGAATAGAGATTAAGCATTCGCTGACTGCATTGTATTTCATTACGGTTCTTGCAAGTTTCTTCTTTATTATAAATGCAACACCATTTCTTCTTTGTCTTTCATTTCCAGCATAGTAGATCATCTGATGCAAAGTGCCCGATGCCAGTCCATTTCAGTTCACTGACACCCAACAGATCAAGTTGTACACGTTCCATTTCATTCTTGACCACCTCCAACTTCCCTTGGTTCATGCTTCGTACGTTCCATGTTCCAATGTGTTAAACATCTTTACAGCTTCTGACTCTCATTTCATGCACAGCTACATCAGCAGTCAGACTTCCCGAGGGCTTTGATCCAACCACATCAGAAATGCTGGCTTTACTCTGAAAAGTCTTCAGCTCTTCCCCAGTAGCTAGTTGAGTGCCTTCCGACCTGGGGTCTCATCTTCCAGCACCATAGCACAATTTGTTTTGTTGTAACTATCCATTGGGTTTTCATGGCAAGATACAGACGTAGATTGCTGGGCCTTTCTTCCGCGTAGTTTAAGTTTGGTGGTGTTGCCTTTGTCTCAAAAATGTGATCCTCCGCCATCAACACTATCCCATTCTGCTGCTGCTCAGATGGGTGGTTTGTCTTGGTCTGGCACCTCAGCTGAGACCTGTCCATCTTGAGAGACCCTGCCAGTAGTTAAACTACCGATAGTTTAGCTCTCAGCATCACTGATGCACGCACACCCTCACAGCACGACAAGCTGCAAACCAAGTGAGAGGGATCTCAGGTAACTAAACACAAGTCTTTTAAGACTAGCCGGATCTAAGACTAGCTGGATCTCAGGTAACTAAACACAAGTCTTCTAAGACTAGTCAGTCGTCGAAGGGTAGATCTCCCTCTAAACATTGAGTTGCCATTGACGTTGCTCTCGAGGACAATTTACCGGCAAAACAGCCCCGGCGGGAGTCTTCAGGCTGCAAAGCTTTATCCGGGGCTCCAGGATGTTCCAGAGGCCTCAACCTCGATGGAACTACTGGTGCCATGCTCGGGGGTTGTGGCCGCTCCCACCGGTACCGACACTCCGGCATTGGCAGTAGCGGTGGACAAAAGACTCCTTGCTATCGAACGCAGTCTAGTGACTCTTTTAGCTACTTCGGTACCACTAAGGTCGCTGCAGATGGTTCCGCAGGCACCGGTACCGATACCGGTACCAGTGCCAGTGCCTTCGGTACCTGTTTCAACAGGCATGCTTCCCCCGATGCCGAGCTTGGAATCTCTCTCTAGCATGATACCGATGCCATCAGGTACCGATGCCATCTGCTTCAGGAGAACCCGGTGCTTCCTCCTTTTGAGTCTTCCGATTCCGATGACTCAGATGATTCCACCGGTACCAGAGCTGAACCTTTGCAGGATTCAACTCTTTCTCCTCAGCGCAGAATGTCCAGTCCTGAGGACATGTCTTTTCATGATTTTGTACATGATATGGCAAAGGGTCTTGCCATTACAGTAGTACCTGAAAAGGAGCCTAGGGCAGAAGAATTGAGAATTCTTCAATATCCTTTGGCTCCAAATGAGGCAGCTGTGCTTCCTATTCATCAGATCTTACATGATCTAATGTTAAGGATGTGGAAAGCTCCTTTAACAGTATCTCCACATTCTAGACGTCTTGACACTATGTATCGAGTACCACCTTGTCCAGGCTTTCAAAAGACTCACATCATTCTATGGTGGTAGAGTCCAACATGAGACGGATTAAGAGTCCTAAGAGACACTCTTCCAATCCACCAGGTCGTGAGTCTAGAACACTGGATGCCTTTGGTCGTCGATGCTGTCAGTCCTCCATGTTGTCAGCAAGAATCAGTTCCTATATATTATACATGGGAATGTTTCTTGAAGAGTTTACAAAAGACTTGGAACTTTTGAACCCTTTTTCTTCAAGATGATAAACGGACAGATCATTTGACTTTGGTCAAACATGCTCAGAATATCTCTAAATTTATGAATCGTGCTACCTTTGACTGTTTTGAATGTATTAGCAGAACTTCTGCTATATCCATAGGAGCATGTTGTATTGCTTAGCTCCAGGCTTCAGACTTAGAAGAATGGGTGCAAGATAAGCTGGGAAACATTCCTTGCACAGGAGAAAATCTCTTTGGCAAGGATTGGAAGCTCAAGGCTAATGAAAGTGACACTGATAATACAACTTTAGACAGATTTTCAAAATCTACAGCTAACCCAGCTAAGAAAAAGTTTTTCAAAAAACCTTTTTTCTCTAAGAAGAAGAAATTCTATCCATCTTCCACCCAACGAACACATGTTCCCCAGAAGGGGCAACAACAAACTAGACAAAGAAAGGCACAACCTCAGAAGGCCCAGCAAGCTCAGCCTCCTCAGGGTCTTTGACTATTGTCTAGAGAACTTAGCCATTCTTCCTGTTCTAAACCCAGAACCTTTAAATATTCCAGGCCGTATCTGCCATTTTGCCAAAAGATGACAACAAATCACATCAGAAAATTGGACTCTATCTATCGTGAGTCTGGGATACAAGCTTCATTTCCTCAGCTTGCCCCCATCCACGTTAATAAAGCAGTTCAGATCTCAACCACCGGTCTCAGATCTGTTGTGGCAAGAGGTCACCACTCTTCTGGCTCAAGGAGCTATAGAAGAGGTTCCAATGTCCCAGCAGGGCACAGGATTCTATTCCCCCTATTTTCTCATTCCAAAGAAATCGGGGGGACTAAGACCAATCCTGGACCTCAGAGAACTGAATAAATATCTAGTCCGAGAAAGGTTCAAGATGATCTCCCTCGGCACACTTCTTCCATACCTCCACAAGCAAGATTGGCTATGTTCTCTAGATTTAAGGGACGCTTACATGCATATCCTTATTCATGCAGATCACAGAAAATTCCTTCGATTCCTAGTCAAGGGAAGGCATTTTCAATACAGAGTCCTTCCTTTCGGACTGGCCTCTTCTCCAAGGGTCTTCACAAAATGCATGGCAGTAGTAGCAGCATTTATGAGGACTCTAGGAATTTTTGTCTTCCCTTACTTGGACCATTGGCTCATTCGAGCACTGTCAGCTCTAGAGGCAAGTCATGCTCTTTCCCTAGCAATGCAAATTTTGCAGTACTTGGGATGGGTCATAAACCTTTCAAAGTCCCAGCTCACCCCATCTCAATCCCTCGAGTTTATAGGGGCTCGCTTGGACACACAGCAGTCAGAGGCTTTCCTGCCTCAGTCTCGATGTCTGCGCATCATCGAACTAGCATCTCAAGCAGTGCTACAAACCTTCCTCACTGCTCGACAGATGCTTCGGCTTCTAGGACACATGGCATCTACAGTCCATGTGATTCCTTATGCACGCCTTCACTTGCAAGCGGCCCAGTGGACCTTAGCTTCCCAGTGGTCCCAGGCCTCAGGTTGCCTGTCGGACAAGATCAGGGTTACCACACGCCTTATTGCGTCTCTGCATTGGTGGCAATCTCTGGAAAACCTTACAGTAGGCTCTCCTTTTCAGCAACCTCTACCTCAGGCTATCCTAATGACAGATGCTTCCAAGTTGGGTTGGGGAGCCCACTTGGGCAATCTGTCTACCCAGGGTCTCTGGACCCCACAGGAGGCTTCTCTACAAATAAACTTCCTAGAACTAAGGGCCATCTCCAATGCTTTTCGAGTCTTTTGCTTCCATCTCATAAACAAAACAGTTCTGGTGCAAACCGACAATCAGGTGGTCATGTTTTACCTAAACAAACAAGGCGGAACAGGCTCTCTGCAATTATGCAACAAAGCTTTGCAACTGTGGGCCTTTGCCAGAGAGCATCACATTCATTTGTTGGCAGTATACCTTCCAGGCATTCAAAACGCTTGGGTGGACAGGCTCAGCCGAGTCCTGTTACAACACGAGTGGTCTCTCCACTCATATCAACTTGCTCGAGTTTTTCAAGTCTGGGGAACTCCAGACATAGACCTCTTTGCAAGTCCACAGAATGCCAAACTTCCCTGGTTCTGTTCCAGACTTCCAGCTCGAAATTGTCAGGCGAGGGATGCATTCCTGCTCTATTGGGGCCAGGATTTTCTCCAATTCGCCTAATCTGCAAAACCCTATTCAAACTCCAGAGAGACAGAGGTCTCATGATACTCATAGCTCCCTGTTGGCCAAGGCAAACATGGTATCCTCTTCTCTTAGGTCTTTCTCGAGACACTCCTCTGGAGTTGGGGAGTGCTCCAGATCTTCTGTCCCAGGACATCGGATCCCTTCTGCACCCCAATCCTCAGTCCCTTCATCTCAAGGCCTGGCTTCTCAAGGCATAGAGTTTCAAGATCTAGGCCTTTCACGACAAGTGAAGGATATTCTTCTAGCTTCCAGAAAACCTTCCACAAGGCGTTATTACACTTTTAAGTGGAAGAGGTTCTCAGTCTGGTGTTCCTAGAGGGGACTTAATCCGCTATTGGTACCAGTAGAGTCCCTTCTGGACTATCTCCTTCACTTATCAGCTTCTGGTCTTAAGACTATTTCTGTTAGAGTCCATCTTAGTGCTATTGCTGCATCTCATAAACC
This sequence comes from Ichthyophis bannanicus, assembly GCA_033557465.1. Lineage (NCBI taxonomy): Eukaryota > Metazoa > Chordata > Amphibia > Gymnophiona > Ichthyophiidae > Ichthyophis > Ichthyophis bannanicus. The sequence continues at coordinate 308,720,088 of CM066038.1, read as the reverse complement.
CTTTGATGGACAGCCAATTTCCTCTCATCCTCTTGTTTCAAGGTTTATGAGAGGTCTATTTTTATCAAAACCTCCCATCAAACCACCTCCGGTGGCATGGGATCTTAATCTTGTTCTGGTTCAACTCATGAAGCCACCCTTTGAACCTTTAGCTACTTCGGAGCTAAAGTTTCTTTCATGGAAAGTCATTTTCCTAATTGCTATCACTTCTGCAAGATGCATTAGTGAACTGCAGGCTTTGGTGGCTGACCCGCCTTATACGAGGTTTCATCATGACAAAGTAGTCTTGAGGACTCATCCTCATTTTATGCCAAAGGTGGTATCACCTTTTCATTTAAACCAATTGGTTTATCTTACAGTCTTCTTTCCTCATGCCTCCAGTGCGGAAAGAAATCTTCATACCTTAGATTGTAAACGAGCTCTGGCTTTTTATCTTCACAGAACTCAGCCATTTAGAAAGTCTTATCAGCTTTTCTGGCTTTTGACTCTAGTCATTTAGGACTCCCAGTCACAAAAAGAACTCTCTTTAAGTAGATTGCAGACTGTATTTCCTTTATCAGAGTAAAGGAATCCCTCTTGACGGCCATGTCACGACTCACAATGTTAGAGCCATGGCAGCCTCTACAGCTAATCTTCATTCGGTTGCTATTGATGAGATCTGCAAAGCAGCAACTTGGGCTTCTGTTCATACTTTCACTGCCCACTATTGTTTGAACAAGGACTCCCGTCGGGATGCCTTGTTTGGTCAGACTGTTCTACAGCATCTCTTCCATTCCTAGATCAACTCCTTCTCACCATCCACTCTTGGATGCCTGAGGTCCCTGGGAGGAAGCATGACCCATCTTACTTAGATCCGCAACATGCTGGGGTCATCCCTAGGCATTTTTATCTGGGGAGTGCCCATATGTGAAGACTGCATTCCTGCTTGTTCCTGGAGATAGCGTAGTTACTCACCTGTAACAGGTGATCTCCGGGAAGAACAGGAATAAATCTTCACAACCCACCCACCTCCCCTAGGAGTAGTCTTTCTCTATGTTTCTTCTACTTCTCTCTTTTGGTCTCAGCTTTCAACTCAACTGAAGTGAGAGAGGTAGTTGGACGGGAAGACAGCACGCATGCGTGGTGGATGCTCCCAAAAGCTTTCTTTTTGGGATGCTGTGGAGCGTTCCCGCGCAGGCTCCGTCGGTACCAATATGTGAAGACTTATTCCTGCTGTTCCGGAGATCACCTGTTACAGGTGAGTAACTACGCTTTCCTCCAGGAGACCTTCCATCAGGAAAGCTTTTTCCTTCAAATGGCTTAGATATGCCTCATGGTGCTCGCAGAATGTTCATAATCCTTTTGAAGCATCAATACCTACGCTGCTTCACTATCTGTGTTACTTATCCTCCCTGGTTCTTAAGTCTAACTCGATAAGAGTGCACCTCAATGTCATCTTGACTTTCCATACCCCTGTGAATGGTAAATCCATCTCCATGACTCCTTTAGTAACACAATTTATGAGGGGATCTCCTCTTCACCAAACCACCCATCCACCCACTCCCAGTGGCGTGGGATCTCAGAATTCCGCTATGTATCTTGGAAAGTGTTATTCCTCATAGCCCTAACCTCAGCGAGACATGTCAGTGAACTACAGGCCCTGATAGCTCAAGCTCCATACACACCCTTCCAGCACGACAAGGTGGTCCTTCAAACACACCCGCACTTGCTCCCAAAAGTGATCTCCCCTTTCCATATCAAGCAGTCAGTCATCCTGCCTGTATTCTTTCCAAAACCACACACCTCCCGAGCGAAAGCAATTTTGCATACCCTCGAGTGCATAAGAGCTTTAGCTTTCTACATACAAAGGACAAAGCCACAGGAAGTCCTCTCAACCTTTTGTATCCTTTGACCCGGCTCACCTGGCCCTATCAGTGTCTAAACACTCTCTATCTTGTTGGATAGCGGATTGCATATCTTTCTGTTACAACAAAGCAGGACTTTTCCTTACAGGGCACGTCACTGCTCACAACGTCCATGCAATGTCCGCCTCTGTAGAAAACCTATGGGCAGTACTCATCTCTGAAATATGCCGAGCTGCTACATGGTCCTCCATCCTTACTTTTGCGGCCCACTACTGCTTGGACAAGGACTCCCGCCGGGATGCAGCCTTTGGCCAAGCGGTCCTTTAACATCTCTTTGGGACATAAGACAACTCCTACTCCCCTCCCCCCGACCTGTTTCAAATCAGATCTCGGTGATCGGGAAGTCGAGGTCATTTAAACTAGGAAAAGGGGGTGACAGATGTGGAAGGTCAACATCTTCATGCCACCCCCTGCAAAAGCAGAATAACATCAGAAACAGCCACACTTTTAAACCACACATCAAAAACAATTGGGAAGAAGTGGACAGAACAAAATCAGTGCAAAATACACATAAGCCAGGTAAATGCTGGAAAGCAATGTTCACAAATGCTCGAAGCTTAGCCAATAAAATTCCGGACCTGGAAGCTCTAATGGTGGAAACGGATTTGGACATCGTGGCAATTACAGAAACAAGGTTTAATGAATTGCATGTTTGGGATATAGCCATAGCTGGCTATAATGTATTCAGAAGAGACAGAGAAAATGGAAAAGGAGGAGGAGTAGCCTTGTATGTCAAAAGCAATATTAAAGCTACTGAAATGCAGGGGACATGGGGAAAAGAAGAAGCGCTCTGGATTACGTTGGAAAGAGGAGATGGCACTGTCATCCATATTGCTGTAGTCTAGAGACCTCCGACTCAAATTGAAGAGAGAGATAACGAATTGATTATAGATATTGCCAAGATAGCAACAAAGGGGGAAGCGATCATATTGGGTGACTTTAATCTACCTGATGTGGATTGGATTACTCCTGCACATCTGGAAAGAAGCAAAAAAAATTGTGGATGCTCTCCAAGATGCATTACTTAGATAAATGGTGATGGAACCAACCAGGGAAAGCTCAACGCTGGATGTAGTGCTCACCAACGGTGATAGCGTGTCGAATGTCTGCGTGAGTGCCCCTGGAGCAACAGCGATCATCACACAGTGTGGTTTGAGATAAAAGCAATGGTACAGGCCAATCATAGCAAGCTCAAAGCCCTAAACTTCAAAAACACGGACTTCGATAAAATGGCCGAGTACTTAAAGGAGGAGATGATGGGGTGGAAGGAGATAAAGGAAGTGGAATTGCAATGGGCTAAACTAAAGGCGGCAATAAAAGGGGAAACAGATAAATATGTAAGAAAAGTAAATAAAAACAAGAGGAGAAGGAAACCTATTTGGTTTTCCAAAGAGGTGGCTGCTCAAATAAAGGCAAAAAACACAGCTTTTGCAAAATTCAAAAGCTTGCAAACAGAAGAACACAGAAATGAATACAGGATCAAGCTCAAAGAGTCAAAAAGAGAAATAAGGATAGCAAAATCAAAGGCAGAGGAAAAGATGGCTAAAGATGTTAAGGGTGGCGACAAAACTTTCTTCAGGTATATTCGGGAAAGGAAGAAGATCAGAGTTGGAATTGCAGGACTCAGAAGTACTGGGAAAGGACTCGTGGAAAGTGACACTGAAAAAGCGAAATTGCTAAATAAATACTTCTGCTCTGTTTTTGCTAAAGAAAATGCTGGAAATGGACCAGCTGTGACTCCCAAATATAAAAATGGGAATGAAGTAAATACCACACCATTTACAGAAGATGAGGTTTTAGAACAACTTGCTAAACTGAAAGTGGTCAAAGCCATGGGACCGGATGGGATACATCCCAGGATACTGAAAGAGCTCAGAGAGGTTCTTGCAGGACCGTTAAAGGATGTCTTCAACAGATCCTTGGAAACAGGAGAGGTTCCTCAGGACTGGAGAATGGCTGATTGGCTGATGTTGTACCTCTACACAAAAGTGGTGACAGGGAAGAAGTGTCAAACTACAGGCCTGTGAGCCTTACCTCGGTGGCGGGAAAAGTAATGGAGGCGCTCCTGAAAGAGCGAATAGTGAACTTTTTCAAAACCAACAGGTTGCAAGATCCGAGGCAACATGGTTTTACCGAAGGACGGTCATGTCAAACAAATCTGATTGAGTTCTTTGACTGGGTGACCAAGGAACTAGATCAGGGGCATGCAATGGATGTCATCTACCTGGATTTCAGCAAAGCCTTTGATACTGTTCCTCATAGGAGGCTTGTCAATAAATTCAGTAGCTTGGGGATGGGTCCCAAGATGGTAAACTGGATTAGAAATTGGTTGACTGACAGACAACAGAAGGTGATGGTACATGGAGCTCACTCGGATGAAAGGAAGGTGATTAGCGGGGTGCCCCAGGGTTTGGTCCTGGCCCCGGCACTGTTCCATATATTTGTGCGTGATATTGCTGAAGGACTGAATGGAAAGGTCTGTCTTTTTGCAGATGACACAAAAATTTGCAACAGAGTGCACTCCCCCGAGGGAGTGGTTAACATGAGGAAAGATCTACAAAAGCTGGAAGACTGGTCTAATGCTTGGCAACTACGATTTAATGCGAAAAAGTGCAGTGTCATGCACTTGGGTAGCAGATATTCAAGGGAAATGTACATGATAGGGGTCGAGAGGTTGGTATGCATGGTTCAGGAGAAGGACCTTGGTGTGATTATCAAGGTGGCAAAACAGTGCGACAAGGCAGTGGCAAAAGCCAGGAGGATGTTGGGCTGCATACAAAGCTGGATTACCAGCAGAAAGGAAGAGGTACTTACGCCACTGTACAAGTCACTGGTGAGGCCTCACTTGGAATACTGTGTTCAGTTTTGGAGACCATATCTTGCAAAAGATGTAAAAAGACTGGAAACTGTTCAGAGAAAGGTGACCAAAATGATTTGGAGCCTGCGTCAGAAGCCTTATGAGAAGAGACTTGAAGACCTAAATATGTACGCTTTGGAGGAGAGGAGGGACAGGGTACATATGACCTAGATTGGCCACTGTTGGAAACAGAATACTGGGCTTGATGGACCTTGGTCTGACCCAGTATGGCATATCTTATGTTCTTATTGGGAGATATGATTCAGACCTTTAAATACTTAAAGAGAAATGATGAACAAACAAACCTCTTCCAAAGACGGGGAAGGTGTAAAACTAGAGGGCATAACATGAAGCTGCAAGGTGGTAAATTGAAAGGCAATGTCAGGAAATATTTCTTCACTGAAAGGGTGGTGGATGCTTGGAATGCCCTCCCGATGAATGTGGTGGGGGCAAACACGGTGACAGAATTCAGAACGGCATGGGACAAACACAGTGGATCCCTTTACAGCAACACGATAAAAAGAAAATAAACGGTACCATCTAAGTTCTGAACCATCTAATGTCTCAACAAATAGGGGTGTCCTACATGAAGTGGTGGGTTCACCCCTAAACAAAGACATGGGGAACCCCTCCCCATGTCTTTGTTTAGGGGTGAACCCACCACTTCATGTAGGACACCCCTATTTGTTGAGACATTAGATGGTTCAGAACTTAGATGGTACCGTTTATTTTCTTTTTATCGTGTTGCTGTAAAGGGATCCACTGTGTTTGTCCCATGCCGTTCTGAATTCTGTCACCGTGTTTGCCCCCACCACATTCACAGAGCGACAGGTGCACCTACTCTTGCCATCTTGCTGGGCAGACTAGATGGACCATGCTGGTCTTTATCTGCCGTCACTTACTATGTTACCCTAACCCAGTTCCACCCCCTCGAGATCTATGAGCTACAGTCCCATATGTGAGGACTAGATTCCTGCTTGTTCCTGGAGATAGTGTAGTTACTCACCTGTAACAGGTAATCTCCGGGAACAGCAGAAATTTAGTCCTCACAACCCACCCACCTCCCCATGGAATGTAGGATTCTCTCTCTCTTTTCTCTCCTTTCTTCAACTATACACTCAACTGAGGAGAGTCAGAGTGGAAAGGCAGCAGCATAGGTGCGGTGAACAGCTCCCAAAAGGTTTTCTTTTGGTAGCTGGGGAACGTCCTGCGCGGGCTCAGTCGGTACCTGCTGTCACCCATATGTGAGGACTAAATTCCTGCTGTTCCCAGAGATCACCTATTTATAGGTGAGTAACCACGCTTTCTCCAGGAACAAGTAGGAAGTCAGTCCTCACTTATGGGTGACGTCAGCACCGACGGAACCCGCGTGGAACAATTCCCCAGCTTTTAAAGAAAGCCTTTTGGATTGCTACCACGCATGCGTGGTCCTCTTCCCACCCAAGAGTGCCATCTTGCTCAGTCTCCCTTTTTCCATAGAGCCCTTCGGACGCACGTCCTTGTCCCTCGGAAAAAAGCTTTTGTTTTTCTCGCCTTAACAGGCTATATTTCTTTTTTCCGGTTGCACCGGTGTTCTACCCGTCCTGCCCTTGCTCTCTTTTGGAACTTGCGGGGATACCCTTTCTAAATTTTTTCTTCCCAGGCTTCGCGCCCATTTTTTCTCTCCAACCGCTGGCCATGTGGGTCTTCGACCTCGCAGGGGCCGTTTTTGCCCCCATGGCCACCGGATTTAAAAAATTCGATAGATGCTCTAGGAACATGTCGCTTATGGACACTCATGACTGCTGTTTAAGGTGTCTGGGAGCTGACCATGACCCAGAGCTCTGTTCACTCTTCAAGAAAATGTCCTCTAAGGCTCTGCTCAGCCGTAAGAAGAAATCCAAAGACATTTTTTGAAAGGCTGCCTTGGAGTTCCCTGTGGCACCCTCGGTCGTCTCCCCTCCAGTGGTTTCTCCCCCTGTGGCACTGCGTTCCAGATGGCATTCGGACCAGGGGTCCCCTGAGGTGGAACGGCGGAAAAAGAAGGCCTCAAATTCGCTGTCTGGGTCCCCCGACAAGCGCGAGCGCTCCCGTGCCCGGTCTCTTAGCCCCATTCGGCGTTCCCGAGAGTCGGACAAGGAGCGGGCCCCTCAAGATACATCGCAGAGAAATGGAGACCTCTGGTGAAGGTGCCCAGTCTCCCGAGGGCCATCCTGGTGATCCCCCCAACGCCCGATCCGGTGACCCCGGTATTGGCGTTATAGGGCCCCACGCCCACGTGGGAGTCCCGTATGCTGGCGCTAGAATGCAGCATTTCTGCGTTCATTGCTTCCCAGCAGGCGCTCACGACCAGCTTCGCTGACCTGTGCCTGGAGACCGCAGGTCCATCGTGTGGGACACCCAAATCCGCCCAGGAAACCCCAGAGAGCCACGGGCCTCGTGAGGGTCCTCGACGTCTGTCTTGCTCGCTCTTCTGTTCTTCGGGGGCGAGATTGTCCAGGGCTTCCGGCTCCAGGCCGCCGACCATCGGACTGGGCAAACCGCCCAGCTCGGATCCCTCCACCGATTTCTCTTACTGGGAATCTGATGGGGACACATCCCCAGAGACCCGTACCCACTGGGATCTTCCGTCGGACCCCTTTCCAGCTGATCTCCAGCGGCACTCACCATCTGAGGACAGCTCCTTTTTTGTGTTTATTCGGGACATGGCTCGGGCCCTCAACCTGGTTCCAGACCGCGGAAGACCCCCTGTGCTTCAGAACTTGATATTCTTCGGTACGAGGCTCCGCCTAGGGAATCCCTCACCGTGCCGGTGCCATCGATCCTCTCCCTGCTGTTGCTCTACATGTGGGAGGCCCCAGCCTTGGTCCCCATTGTGAGCAAGTGCCTTGACACAATGTACAAGGTGCAGCTAGGGCCAGGCTTCCGTAAGACTCAACTTCCACACACCTCGATGATAGTGGAATCAGCCATGAGGAAGCAGAAAAGCCCGAAGTCCCACTCTTCAGTTCCGCCGGGCCGGGAGTCCAGAGTACTTGATGCCCTGGGCCACAAGGCCTATCAAGGTTCCATGCTCTCCTTTCACATCCAGGCATACCAATTATATATGGGTATGTTCCTCCGCGACTTGGCAAAAGAACTTGGAGGCTTCTACGCGGGTCTCGAGGGCGTGCCCCTTGGCAAGTTCCGCACCCTGTTGAAATCAGAGTCGGATTGCTACAAGTATATTTCTCGAGCCTCCTATGATGGCTTCAAGACATCGGCTCGGGTTGCGGCGCGCGGGCATTGGAGCCCGCCACCAAGCTTGTTTCAGTCTTCGGATCTGGAGCATTGGGTGCAGGAGAAGCTCCTGGACGTACCCTGCCTCGGCGAACAGTTTTTTGGTAAGCTGATGGAGAAGAAGGCTGCGGAGATTGAGACGGAGTAGTCACTAGGACCCGTCTCTCTCGCAGGACCTCGACGCTGCCTCAGAAGAAGCAGCTGGCCAAGAAGCCCTTCTTTCCCAGGAAAGGTCTCCAGTACCGCGGCTTCCCGCCTTACCCGGCTACCCCCATGCCGACCACTCCAGCGCAGGGGAAGTCTGGCCAGGGTCACCGCAAACCAAAGGGCCCGAAGGCCCAGAAGCCGGCTCCCCCACAATCCCCTCAGGGGTTTTGACGCCAGTGGCATGGCCCCTCACCTTTCGGTGGCGCAGCAGCCAGTGGGGGGACGCCTGTCCCATTTCGCCCCGGCGTGGGTGCATATCAACCTCGGACACCTGGGTCTTCCAGGTCATCCGGGAGGGCTATCGCCTTCACTTCGACAGGCTCCCACTCCCTTTCTCCCCATCGGAGCCTCCTCGCCTCTCCGCACACCAGCTCTTGCTGCAGCGGAAATTACACTCCACCCTCACCCAATGGGCAGTCGAGAAGGTCTCTTCCCACCTTCAAGGTCAGGGCTTTTATTCCCAGTACTTCCTCATCCCGAAAAAGACGGGGGGTCTGCGGCCCATCCTTGACCTCCGCAAGCTGAACAAGTTTCTGTTGCTGGAGAAATTCAAGATGTTATCTCTTGGCATGCTGCTGCCCTTCCTCCGGCAGGGTGACTGGCTATGCTCCTTGGATCTAAAGGACGCTTACTCCCATATCCTGATCCATCCCCAACACAGGCAGTACCTGCGTTTCAGGGTGCAGGGAGAGCACTTCCAGTACAGGGTGCTCTCCTTCGGCCTTGCGTCTGTCCCATGGGTCTTCACAACGTGCCTCGTCATGGCCGCTGCTCATCTTCAGCACCGGGGCGTGTCGGTGTTTCCCTACCTCGACGACTGGCTCGTTATGGGCTCCTCCGTTGAGGAGGCCTGGCAAGTTATGTCGCACACTGTCCTCCTCTTGGAGAGTTTAGGGTTCTTGGTCAACTACCCAAAATCTCATCTCGAGCCGGCACAGTCTCTTGAGTTCATCGGTTTGCGCCTCAGTACTCAGCAGGCCATTGCCTTCTTGCCGGTGGATCGCCCTACCTGCCTCCGGGCTCTGGCGGTGTGCGTCCAGAGCGTCCACCAGGTCACCGCTCTGTCCATGCTACATCTCTTGGGCCACATGGCCTCGACCGTGCATGTGATTCCTCACTCCCGCCTGCACATACGGACGACCCAGTGGTGTCTCAGCTCCCAATGGAGCCAATCCTTCGGACACCTCAGGGACCCCGTCAGGGTTCTTCCCGACCTTCGTTTGTCCCTGAACTGGTGGCAAAACCCACGCAATCTCCTGTGGGGATCGCCTTTCCAGGCCCCACATTATGATGTACTGACCACGGATGCTTCCCTTTTAGGATGGGGAGCCCATTGCGGGTCTCTCTGCACACAGGGGCAGTGGTTGCTGCTGGAAGCTCAACAGCAGATAAACCTGCTCATGCTCCGTGCCATCCGGTGGGCCCTGAGGGCCTTCGAGAATGTCCTCAGCGGGAAGTCGGTTCTGGTGGAGACCGACAACCGGGTAGTGATGATCTACATCAACAATCAGGGGGGCATGGGGTCACGCTCCCTCTGCAGGGAAGCAGTCCTCATCTGCTCTTTTCCGCCCGGCAGAGGATGTCCCTCAGGGCGACGTACCTCCCGGGTCAGGAGAATGGCCTTGCGGACAGGCTCAGCAGAATCCTTTGCCCCCACGAGTTGTGCCTGAATTCCAGAGCGGCAGGCTGGCTGTTCCTACGCTGGGGCACTCCAGTGATAGACCTCTTTGCCAGCCCCCAGAACACACAACTCCCTCGCTTCTGTGGCCCGGTACCGCACCCAGGCAGGGAGGGCCCCGATGCATTTCTCCTGGACTGGTCCTCCAGTCTCCTATATGCATTCCCTCCTTTTCCCCTCATTGCGAGGAGTCTGTTCAAGGCTTAACTGGACGGGGCATCGCTGATTCTCGTGGCCCCCTCATGGCCTCGGCAGCCTTGGTTCCCACTCCTGCTCCTGCTGTCGTCAAAGCCTCCAATCCCACGGACTCCACTAGGCGAGCTTACACCTTTAAGTGGAAACGCTTCTCCGTCCAGTGCTCGGAGCACCAAATCGACCCCTTCTTGTGCCCAGTTCGGTAGGTTCTCCAGTACCTTTTCCACCTCTCGAGGGAAGGGCTGAAGTCGAACTCTGTTAGAATATATCTGAGAGCCATATCAGTTAATCATCTCCCTATCAAAGGAAAGCCTCTCTCGAGGTAACTACTAGTCTCCCGCTTTATGCGGGGCCTTCTGTTATCCAAGCCGCCCATCCATCCCCCTCCGGCGGAATGGGACTTGAACGTAGTGCTCACACAGCTAACTCGTCCGCCTTTCGAGCCAATGGCGATGTGTTCGCTCCGGTATTTGTCCTGGAATGTGGCCTTCCTGGTGGCACTGACCTCGGCTCGCTGAGTCTGAGCTTCAGGCGCTCATGGCTGGCGCTCCTTACACCAGGTTTTATCCGAACAGGGTGGTCCTCCGAACGCATCCTAAGTTCTTACCCAAGGTCGTGTTGGCTTTTCATCTTAATGAAGAGATAGTGCTCCCGACCTTCTTCCCGAGGCCCTACGCCCATTAGGCATCGGCAGACCTCCACACCCTCGACTGAAAGCGGACACTCACCTTCTACTTGCAGCATACGCAGACTCATTGCAGGTCTGACTGGCTCTTTGTGACCTACAATCCCAGTAGGCAGGGACAAGCAGTCACCAAGCACACCCTCTCTGTTTGGGTGGCGGACTGCATCGCATTCGCTCATGCGAAGGCGTACGTCCCTCTGGATCGTCGAGTCACTGCACATGGGGTCCGAGCCAAAGCGGCCTCGGTGGCCTCGCTGTGCTCCATGCCCATGATGGACATCTGCCAGCAGCAACCTGGTCTTCTCTGAATACCTTTGCCGTCCACTACTGCCTGGAGAGGAAGTCCTGCCAGGACAGCGCCTTTGGCCAGGCTGTACTCAGTAATCTGTTCGGGGTATAAGCAACTCCTGCCCTTCGACCCTTCTTCACGGCTACCGAGGTTTTCGCCCTGAGGACCTGAGGATTCGGGCTCCTTCGGGCTTTGGCTTCTGCTTACATTGTCGTGGCGTTTTTTCGTTACAGGTTCGGTTGCCTGTAGCTAGGGAGTCCCATAAGTGAGTACTGACTTCCTGCTTGTTCCTAGAGAAAGCGTAGTTACTCACCTGTAACAGGTGTTCTCCAGGGACAGCAGGAATCAGTCCTCACTACCCTCCCCGCCTCCCCTGATGAGTTGCTGAATTTTTGTCCTTCCCTTGCCATCTGCTTGGTAGGGCTCGAGCTAAGGGACCTGACTGAGCAAGATGGCACCCTTGGGCGGGAAGAGGACCATGCATGCGTGGTAGCAATCCCAAAGGCTTTCTTTGAAAGCTGGGGAATTGCTCCGCGCGGGCTCCGTCGGTGCCAACGTCACCCATAAGTGAGTAATGATTCCTGCTGTCCATGGAGAACACCTGTTACTGCTAGGTACGTATGACCTAGATTAGCCACTGTTGGAAACAGGATACTGGGCTTGATGGACCTTGATCTGACCCAGTATGGCATATCTTATGTTCTTAGGTGAGTAACTACGCTTTATTCACAACCTCTTTATCTTTAATGCTCTCTGTCTTCTTGCTCTAACCTAGACTTGATTTCTCTAAAGAGTCTGCTTCAGTTGCTGCCTTCTTATGAAGGCTACTTTTTTCCCCCATACACTTGATTCGGTTTGCTGCAGTGGTGGTGTTGGGTTGCTTCTTTCTCCTTCCTTCCAATTTTAATCTCTTCTTCCATCTTTCCTCACTTCTTTTCTTAAGAAGTCAGTTCCATCTACCTATTTACTGCACTGCCTCTCCAGGTAACTGTAATTTATCGATCCCCTAAGAAATCAACTTCTTTTCTCACTGACTTCGATTTTCCTTCTTTCTTGAACTATTTTCCCTCTTGCGATTTCTAATTTTCATGTTGATGACTCCCCTGACTCTTATGCCTCAAAGTTCCTCGCATTAACCTTCTCATTCAACCTCCATCTGTTTTATTCTTCCCCTGCTCACCAGTATGGCCACAGCCTCGACCTTGTCTTGTTCTCCAACTGCATGCTCTTTAACTTCACCTCAGTTCTTACACACTCTGACCATAACCAGCTAACCTGCACTGTTATCCACTCCCCTTAACAGTCTTGTCCAATCTCCACCAACATGATTAGGATTCTTTAGGCTATTGTTCTTTCAGCTTTCTCCACTACTGTCTCATCTCTCTTTCATCCATAATGTCATAAGAGTCCGTATTTACTCTCCTCTGCTTTGGATGCTCTTGCTCCTCCGATTCCATGCCCACTGAGGTGTACTGTACCTCAGCCTTGGCTGACCTCCAAAATCTGCTATTTACTTTTGTGCATAAATATTTGCCAAAGCATTTCTTGCAGTATTTCCTCAGTCATTTTAGAAGAGGTTCCTTTGTTCATCCACGGAACAGATTGGAGTACAAATTAAATGCTTTAATTGTGGCATAACACGTCAGTTATATTTGCTTCTGTCCTTGCCATTTACGTTATATTGGGAAAACTTAAAGAAGTTTGAAGACAAGAATTATAGAATATAGGAATTATATTAAAGAGAGAACAGTTGAAAAGCCATTGGTTGAGCATTGTAGCAGTTATAGTCTTGACTTTGAGGAATTAAGGCATTTTGTTATTAATAGGCCAAGGATGGAGAGGAGGCAATCTGTTTGAGGACAGACCAAAGCTATATTTTTAATATGAATACTGTGAGTCGGGGGCTGAATCAGGAAATTGGTAACTGTGTTTTCTTATAAATGATTTTGTTATGTTTACTCGATTTATCTAGGAATTTTAATTTGTTTTTGTTTTTTTTAATTTCAGTGGTGAATTTATGATAAGATATTTATAAAATCCTGTTGGTTTACATTTATTATGTTTACAGTTATTATGTTAATATATTTAATCTTATGTTAGACAGTTTTAAATAGAGTTTTTCAAATGAAAATAGTATTAAATTAGGCTCATGGTATGCTCAGATTTAAATTTTGTATATTTAGTTGTTGAATAATAATTGTTGTTTAGTTGGAGAACCTTATCCGTATCACATACAATATAAACGTTTGGTCATCATTCATAAAATACTCAAATCCGATACACCTGCTTATCTTTCCTCACATCTTATACCATATGCATCTCCCCATCCTTTACGTTCCATACATGCAGACTCTACTTACCGTCCCTGTCACAGGCTCACCTTGAAAGTACTCATAATTCAGCATTCTTCTATTATGTCCCCTCCCTACTGACATTCATTTAGAAGCTTCTCTTCTTTAGTTTAAAACAGCACAAAAAACCTACCTATTTCAGCATGTGTTTAATATCATTGTTGAATAACGTATCACTTAGTTACTGTGCGGCATTCTGCTTCTTGATTTTTCTTTTTTTTCTCTTTCTGTTCTTTACTTTCCTGTTCAATAATGGAGTTCTTTTTCCTTATTTGTTTGAATATTTTATTGTAACCCTCTTTGCCACATGTGAAAGGCGGTATATATCAAGTATTTTAATAAAACATAAACATCTCACAATGATTATTGTAAAAGATGCCGTAACACTATACTTTTATGATTATTAACAAACTGTTTTTGTGTGTTTAATATGGTTTTTAGTTTGTAACTTTTTAGTAACTTAAACCAAAGTTTGTTTGATAAGGTGATTGAAAAGGACATATTGGTTGATGTCAGTAAAAAAACAAGCAAACCCTTTTTTATGTAGAATATTGATAAACAAATAAGGGGGGATATTCAAAGGCATTTACATGGTTTGCCAACTTGCAAACTGTGTAAATACTGCTCTACTGGATATTCACTATGTTAGTGCCACTGAATATCCATAGGTGCCACTGCTACATGGTTAGCATCGGTTAGCCAGAGGCACTCCGAGGCGGCACCCATTGCTAACTGTCAGTGGCAGTATTGTGCCTCTGTCCCGTTAATGATACGTGGTGAAAGTCAGGCGCAGGAAACCCTGGCATAACTTACACCATAGAAACTAACTGGGCAGTGGCTGAATATTGCTGCTGCCTGGTTAGCTTCATGACAATCTATGCAGCCCAGATATTCAATGCCAGAACCGGGATATGGCACCGGTATTGAATATCTAGGTTTAAAGTTCAGCGCTGGTGGCTAGCCACTTTAGCAGTGCTGTCTACCAGCACGGAATATCGGGCCCATATGTTATTACCATGCATTATATTACTATGGTAATTTCCTGCTATTACTATATTTTCTTGGTGTGGAAATGTTCCTAAATGGCATCCCGTAGCTATTTTCCTGTTCAATAAGCAGTTGCTTTCTAAGCACTGTAAGAAATGATTTTGAAAATATTCTTGCACAAAAATGAGTGTGCTTATTAAATATAGATAAAAGCTTTAATTTCTTCAGGAACAAGCAGGAAGTCAGTCCTCACATATGGGTGATGTCGGCACCGATGGAGCTGCGCGGAGCATTTCCCCAGCTTTCAAAGAAAGCCTTTGGGAATGCTACCATGCATGCATGGTCCCCTTCCTGCCTAAGGCAGCCATCTTGCACAGTCTCCTCTTTTCCGCAGAGCCTAACAAGTGTGCTCCTCTACTGTCCTGGAAAAAGTTCTTTAATTCCTTCCTTTTGTCCGGTTCCCTTCCCGCCTCGAGGCGGCACCACCAGTGCCAGTCTCGGCTCCGTCCCCCCCCCTTGTTTCTTCTAGGTTCCACCTCGACTGGCCTTTGTGCCTTTTTTCACCTGGATGTCCTCGACCTCAGCCGGGTGTGTTCCCACTATGATTCCCGTTGGGTTCAAGAATTGCGACCGCTGCAGTCAGGCTATCTCCATTACTGATACTCACAACTGCTGCATCTGCTGCCCCGGCCTGGTCCACAACGGTCCCACCTTCGACCAGTGCCAGGCCATGACCCCTGAAATCAATAGGAGGCGGTCTGAGTTACAGGGTAAGTTTTTCCCAAGGTCTGACTCTGCCCTGACTTCCCCATCTCTGAGCCCCGAAGCCGGCCCTTCGCGAGAGTTCTGGTCGTCCTCGGAGTCCCATGGCGGCGGCTTCTCCGGTGTGGCCCCAGACCCTCCCAAAAAGAAGGATGTCCCGAAGGAGGTGGCTCAGATCAAACCTGGCAAGGTCCCTCGACGTGACTCTGGCAACTCTGTGCAGTTCCCTCAGAAAGTCTTGAGACAAGAGCACTTGGCCGGTGGAGACCATGCCAGGGTCCGTGAACCTACAGTCCTTCTTGAGGACGCATTCTCCGGTGTGCCGGCATTGGACCCGAGGGCTTCAGTGTCCACACCAAATGCTGCATGCATGGCGACCATGGAGCAAAGCCTCTCCTCCATCTTGGCTTTGCAGCAGGCGTTGATGTCAGGGTTCATGTCATCATTGGCCCCGACACAAGGTCCCCTGGCCTCGAGGGAGACGCCAGTCAAACTGGGCACCAAGCGCCACCGGCCTCGGGTAAGTCCTCGATCATGCTCCTCGGGGTTCTGGTCCTCTCCAGGGAATTTCTGTAAGTCCAACCCCAGGTTCTCTGGGTTGGGGAGGGGGCCCCAGTTCCACAGAGCCACCCCTGGGCTGAGTCCTTGATTGCCTCGGACTCCAACTGGGAGGACGAGACCTCTCTGGAGTCCTCCCGACACTGGGACGTTCCATCTAAGCTGTCTCTCCTAGAGCTTCGGTGCCACTCCTCGCCTGAGGACGTGGCCTTTCATGACTTCGTTCGTGACATGGCCAGGGCTCTTTCGATCCATATGGAGTCAGAAGAGGACCCACGTACCGAGGAGCTGAGGATCCTATAATATGAGTCCCCTCCCAAAAGAGAATCTCATGGTGCCGGTTCCGCCCATCCTCCAGAGGCTGCTCCTTTGGATGTGGGAGTCGTCCGCCTCGGTGCGGTGGTCTGTCGGTGCCTAGACACCATCTATCGTGTCCAGAAGGGCCCTGGGTTCCATAAGCCAGAAGTCGATGGTGGTTGAGTCCTCCATGCAAAAACTGAAGAGTCAGAAGACCTACTTTTCAGTTCCCCCCTGGCAGGGAATTACGGGCCCTCGATGCCATGTGCGCAAGTACTACCAGGGTGCCATGCTCGGGTGCCGAATACAGGCATACAAATTGTACATTGGAATGTACCTTAAGTGCCTGATACAGGAACTCTCAGGGTTCTTGGCTAGCCTCATCGGGGAACATCTGCAAGTGTTCCAGTCCCTAGCGGCAGGTATCTGGGACTATTCCAAATTCCTCTCCTGGGCCACCTGCAACAGATTCGTGTCTGCAGCCAGGATTGCAGCCACCGGCTTTGGCATCCAGCGCCAGGCATGGCTGCAGACCTTGGACCTGGAGCAGTGGGTACAGGAAAAGCTCCTGGGTGTCCACTGCAAGTCCCCTGCAGTGGTGAGAACCAATTCGGGAAATCAATGTCTGATAAGACTGTGGAGATTGAGGCTGAGGTAGTGACCCGGCAGAGGCTGTCCAAAAAGACCTCGGCTCTCCCAAGGAAAAAATCAGCCTTACTTAGGGCAGCCTCGCCAGTCCTCCCAGTCAAAAGGCCAGGGACATGGGCCTAGGAAGCCCAAGGCTCTCAAAATCCAAACACCAGCTCCCACCCAACTGAGGGGAAGCTTTTGACTCCCTGGACTGGGCCTCCCCTCCCCCGGGAGGCCCCCCTCAGCCCACAGGGGGTCGACTGGCTTCTTTTGCCCACAGATGGGCCAGCATTGCCACAGACCAGTGGGTTCTGTGAATGGTGCAGGAGGGGTATTTCCTCCATCTGCAGCAGAACCCTCCAGACTTCTTCTTAAGAGAGCCACCACAGCCTCTCCTTCACCAGACCTTGCTCAACACAAAACTCGCAGGCTTGCTCAGGGACAGGGCGGTGGAACTGGTACCCAATCACCTTTGGAGAAAGGGGTTTTACTCAAGGTATTTCCTTGTCCCAAAAAGAACAGGGGGTCTCCAGCCCATCCTGGACCTGCGCAACTTGAACAAGTTCCCGGTGAGGGAAAAGGTCAAGATGCTCTCCCTTGGAACACTGCTGCCCTACCTCCACCAGGGAGACTGGCTCTGCTCCTTGGATCTCAAGGATGCTTATACCCACATCCTGATCCACCCCTTCCACAGGCATTACCTGAGATTCGTGGTGGGTGGGCAGCACTATCAGTACCAGGAAGGAACCAGGCTGCTGGCATTAATCTTTAAAAAGGAGATAGGGTTGCTCCGGATTTAGTCGCTACTCCAGTGGAACCTGATTAGATCGACTTATCGGGAACGTTATAATGTTTAATGTCCCTTGGTGGATTTTCCTAGGAATTATTACCTATTTTGTTTAAAAATATCATGCCTTTGTTAATTACTTTTTCTCCCCCCCAGTTTAGTGGGCTAGAGTGTTAGTTGTGCTTAGAAATATTGTATTTACCCTTAGATGGTGGAATGTTGTAATATGTATTTATTTGTTTTTTGCTTAAACACATCTTCCCTTTTTCTTTCAAGTATGTATCTATTGCTTGATGTAATTATTGAAATTTCAAAAAAAAAAAAAAAAAAAAAAAGAGATAGAGTAGCTTTTAAACTAGATAATAGGGGAGAGCCAACAGTCGCCAAAGAGCACATGGTTCAGAACAATGTATCCTTGAAGGATACTACCAAAAGAATGAAGTTAGGGCATATTAGCAAAGAGGTTCCAATAAAGACAAAAGTAGCCCAAATGCCCTTGAATACAGAGCAGACAGAGCTTAAAGATTCCAAATTACCCCTGCCTACTGATAGCCAGATCAATATGACTAAAATACAGTCTCTAAAATGCTTGTATGCAAATGCTAGAAGTCTAAAATATAAGATGGGAGCGTTAGAATATAAAGCACTAACTGAGGTTCGATGTGATTGGTATCTCAGAGACATGGTGGAAGGAGGACAACCAGTGGGACACTGTGAAACCTGAGTACAAACTATATCCTGATTGTGCCCGGGTGACCCAGGCAGCCCTGTTTCCCCCTGCTGCTCTCCCTGTCGGCGGCAAGCCCAGTACCACTGGGCCGGGACCTGGACCTCCTGTCCCAAGAGGGGTGGGGCTCCCTGCTACACCCCTACCTGGGGTCCCTAACACTGACAGTGTGGCTGCTGAAAGGGTAGCACTGGCCACTTTCAACCTCCCAGGTGAGGTTGAGGAAATCCTCCTGGCCTCTTGGCAGCATTCAAGTGGAGGAGGTTCTCAGTCTGGCATGCAGAAAGGAATAAGAACCCATTCTCCTGTCAGGTAAAGCTCATGCTGCAGTACTTGCTGCGCCTCTCACACTCAGTCTTGAAATCTAACTCGGTGAGGGTGCATCTCAGCGCTATAGTGACTAACCATCACCCTATAGAGGGGAAGCCCCTCTAAGGCCAGCCACTGGTCTCCAGATTCCTCAGGGGCCTCCTGCTCTCCAAGCACCCTCTCCATTCTCCGGCAGTGGAATGGGACTGCAATGTGGTGCTCTCCCAGCTCACTAGGCCGCCCTTCGAGCCTTTAGCCTTCTGCCATTTGAGACAACTTTTCTGGAAGGTTGCTTTCCTTGGTGGCATTGACGTCCACTTGCAGAGTAAGTGAGCTGAAGGCCCTGGTGGCGGACCCGCCCTATACTTGGTTCTGTACGTTCTCCAGGACCAAGCAGGAAGTCAGTCCTCACATATGGGTGACGTCGGCGCCGACGGAGCCCCCGTGCGGAGCATTTCCCCAGCTTTCAAAGAAAACCTTTGGGAATTGCAGCGCGCATGCGCGGTCCTCTTCCCGCCCAAGGGTGCCATCTTGCTCAGTCTTCTTTTTTCCGCAGAGCCTGACGGACGTAGTTCGTTTTTCGCTGAGGAAAAAGTTGATTTCCCTGTTTTTGTTGTTCTTCGGTTCGACGCTGAATCCTTTTCCAGCCCGGGTCCGATACGCCGGTATCGAGCCCACTCTCTATTTTTCGGTTTTTGTCCTTCGTGACTAGCGTTCGCGCCATTTTTCTCTTTTCACTGGCAGCCCTGTCTTTTGACCTCGCAGGGGCCCTTTTTCCCTCGATGGCTGCCAGCGGGTTTAAGAAATGTGATCGGTGTAAGAAACTTATGTCTCTTACCGACACACATGACTACTGCCTCCGCTGTCTCGGACCCGATCATAACCCGATGATCTGTGGTCCGTGTGGCAAAATGTCCTCGAAGGCGTTGAGGAGTCGGCAGCACCCAAAGGATAGAATCTTCTCTGACTCCGCGTCTGGACGGGCCCGGACCTCATCAGAGGCCTCGACGTTTCGGGACTCCGGCCCCGAGCAGCGTCGAGGTTCCTCTGAGCAGGGGTCTCCTTCGCGGGAGCAGCGCAGGAAGAAAAAACCCGTGAGGGCGGCGTCGGTGGATGCTCCTGGTTCCTCGAGGGCCAGGTTGCATAGCCCCGATCGCCGTCCCGGGTCTTCGGAGTCAGAGAGGGCTGGCAAACAACCTCGTCTCGAGATGGAGTCTCCTGGGCATGTGAGTACTGTAGTCCTTGTGAACTCTCCTCCAGGGGAGCCGACATCAGGCCTGACGCCGTCGGGGCCCAAGTCGGGGGCTGCTGGGTCTCCTGAGTTCGGACTCAGGTTGACGGCCTTGGAGAGCAGCTTCGCTGCCTTCATGGAACAGCAGCGGGCATTGATCGCCAGTCTCACCGGTGCATCTGGGACCACTGGGACATTGAAGTCCAAGTCAATCCCGGAGGCTGAGCCGATCCTCGAGTGCATGCGGGCTCGAGTCGATCCTCGGCCGCGGTCTCCCTCGGCCTCCCGTTCGGGACCGAGGTCGTCGATGCCGGTATCCTCGGTGTCGGGGCGGAGGACATCGGTGCCTGCCCAACCGGAGCCACTCGATTCCTCCTCCGAGGAGTCGGGCTAGGAGACGGAGGACGAAGAGTCACCCGACACCTATCAGACTTGGTGTGACTCACCAGAGTCCGAACCTCGGAGACGATCCCCACCGGAGGATACCCGGTTCTCGGACTTCGTGCGGGATATGGCCAAGGCCTTGGCCTTCCCCGCGGATCCCGAGGAGGAGCCTCGAGCCGAAGAGCTCAAGGCCCTCCAGTATGACTCTCCCCCGAAGGAGGCCTTTACTGTTCCGGTTCCTCTGATGCCGGAGCGGCTGCTCTTCCGCATGTGGGAAACCCCGGCCTCGACGCCGGTGTTAAGCAAGTGGGTCGATTCTATCTATCGAGTCCGCAAGAGCCCCGGGTTCCAAAAGGCAAAATTACGGCACCACTCCATGGTTGTGGAATCGGCCGTGCATCAACTGAAAAGTCAGAAGATGCACTCCTCGGTGCCTCCTGGTCGGGAGGCCCGGAACCTGGATGCCCTCGTTAAGAAGTTCTTCCAGGGCTCTATGCTTGCTTGCCGTGTCCAGACATATCAGCTCTTCATGGGCATGTACCTCCGGGACCTGGCAAAGGAGATTGACGGATTCTCTGCTGGTCTCTCCGAGGAATCTTTGCAGAGGTTCCAGGCCTTGTCCACTGGTATTCAAGAGTGCTCGAAGTTTATCTCTCGAGCAGCCTACGATGGCTTCGAGGCTTCGGCCCGAGTAGCCGGGGCTGGCATCGGTGCCCGCCGACAGGCTTGGCTACAATCATCCGACCTCGAGCCATGGGTACAGGACAAGTTGGTCGATGTCCCCTGCCGAGGTGAAAACCTTTTCGGCAAACCCATGGCTGAAAAGGCTGCTGAGCTCGAGACAGAGACTCTCACCAGGACTAGGCTGTCCAGAAAAACCTCTGCCCCTTCTCAGAAAAAGAAGGACTCGGGGAAAAAAGTCCTTTTACCTGAGGAAGTAATCTGCCTATAAACAATACCCTCATTATCAGGCCTCTGCAGCTCCCCAACAGGGTCAGCAGGCCAAGGGGCAGGGTCATGGGCCCCGTAGGCAGAAGGCCCCCAAGCCAACAACACTGGCCCCTGCTTAGCAGGGTGGGGGTTTTTGACTCGGAAAGCATAGCCTCTTCTCCTCAGCTGGCTCATATCAGCACAGGAGGCCGGCTGGCCCACTTTGCCCACAGGTGGTCAGCCGTCACATCAGATACCTGGGTGCTCCATATAGTCCAAAAGGGCTATCTTCTTCATTTTCACCAGGTACCTCCCTCCTATTTTCCAGGGGAGCCTCCAAGACCCCCTCTGCACAGGGACCTACTCCTTCAGGAGTTAACAAGTCTGCTAAAGGAACAGTCTGTGGAACCGGTGCCCCACCACCTGAGAGGTCACGGCTTATCTCCAGGAACAAGCAGGAATAAGTCCTCACATATGGGTACGTCGGTACCGACGGAGCCTGAGCGGGAAAGCTCCCCAGCTTCCCAGAAGGAAAGCTTTTGGGGCCTCCCACTGCGCATGCGCGCTGCCTTCCCGCCTTCCTGACCAACTCTCCTCAGTTCTTCTTTTTCCGCGGAGCCAGCAGGTCGTGTTCCTGTCACCGCTGAAGAAGTTGTTATTTTAATTTATTTCTTTGGCCGCGTGTCTGCCTTCCCCGATTCCAGACCGGTACCGCCGGTCTTTTTTCCTTTATTTAAAAAAAAAAAAAAATCTTTTTTTCCCTCACTTGGTGTGTTAGTTCTGTGAGGCCTTTAGGCCTTCACTAATTCTCCCTCATGGAGAAACAAGCCTCTGAGTTTAAAAAATGCACCAAGTGCAGCGGTACTATTTCAGTCACAGACACCCATGAATGGTGTCTTAAATGTTTGGGGCCTGACCATTCCATTCCGGATTGCCCATCCTGTTCTTTGATGTCTAAACATGGCTTACAGAACCGGGCAGCCAAGTTTCACATGCTGTTTTCTACAGATACTCCAGCATCGACATCTTCCAGGTCTTCCTCTCCTGATGGATCTCAGGTAACCAAACATTCCTCTGGCAGGTCCTCAAAGGGCAAATCTCCCTCTAAGTATCGAGATACCCCTGGGCTTGACCCTGAGGACCCTGCCCCAGCCAAACAACCCCGGCGGGAAGCTCCGGCTTCCAAAGCTCCTCCTATGGGGTTACAGGTTGACATCGATGGCACGGCCTCGACCGATCACCTGTTAGACTGTTCTGGGGTACCGGCTCAATCATCCGGTACCGACATCCAGACAGTCGTGGCGTCCATGGATCATACAGTTCAATCCATGCAGCAGGCCATTTTGGCTTTTATTAAGGCTGCGTCGCCCTCGGTACCGCAAACTGCGGTACCGACTCCGGTTCCGGTACCACAACCGATACCGGTACCCATGCCTTCCACATCGACCAGGATACCGATTCCGGTTCCCGGTTTTTTCCCGATACCGATCCGGTTCCGGGTACCCCCGATGTCGATACCGGTCGATACGCTTATCGATCCCTGGAAGCAAACAGACGATATGAGTCTTCTGATGATTCTGATTCATCAGATGACTCTGCTGAAGTATCCCTTACTCTACCTGAGGAGCCCTCTTCTCCAAAGAGGAGAATGTCTCCTCCAGAGGATTTATCCTTTCAAGACTTCATCATTGAAGTAGCTAAAGGTCTTTCTATTTCTGTATCCTCTGAAAAAGAACCTAGAGCAAAAAGGTTCCCAAAGAGGCAGTCACCTTGCCCATCCATGAAATTCTTCAAGATCACATGATGGACTTATGGGAGACTCCTCTCACCCTATCTCCACATTCTCGTCGTCTGGACACCATGTATCGTGTCCCCCCTTCTCCTGGGTTTCAAAAAACTCAGCTCCTGCACCACTCCATCGTGGTGCAGTCAGCTATGAAAAGGATCAAGAGTACTAAAAGACACACTTCTACTCCCCCAGGAAGAGAATGTAGGACTCTGGATGCTTTTGGAAGAAAAATCTTCCAAGCAAGTATGCTTATTGCCAGAATCAACTCGTATAGCCTCTATATGGGCATGTTTCTGAAGGAAATTGCATTAAAAATACGCCATTTTCTCCCCTTTATCCCAGAGGATAGAAAGGAGGAGTTCCTTCTTCTGCTGAAGCATACCCAAGATATTTCAAAGTTCTCCAACAGAGCAGCCTTTGACTCCTTTGAGGGTGCTAGCAGAGCCTCAGGTATTGCCATAGCGGCTCGCAGAATTGCTTGGCTCCAGGCCTCTAACCTTGAACCCTGGGTCCAGGATGGGTTGGGAAATTTGCCCTGTACAGGTCAGAATCTGTTTGGTAAGGAGTGGCAAATCAAAGCCACTCAAATGGATGCAGAAAATGCTGCTTTAGATAGACTTTCTAAGTCTACCTCTACCCCTGTCAAGAAGAAATCTTTCAAAAAGCCTTTCTACAAGAAGGCCAGATTTGCCACAAATACTGGCCAACAATCTTCTGCAGCTCGCTTTGCTCCTAAGCGTCAGCAGCCTAAACAGGCCAGGGCAAAACCTGCAGGGGCTGCTACAGCCCAACAGTCCCAACCCCCTCAGGGTTTTTGACTTAAAACTAGAGAACTTAACTTTTCTGGCTCTAAAACATCCAGAACCTCTCACCATTCCAGGAAGGTTAACTCATTTTGCTCCCAGATGGGAGCAAATCACATCAGAGCAATGGACCCTCTCTATCATCAGAGAGGGCTACAAACTACATTTCTCCAACCTTCCTCCCCATACCATGGTGAGAAGTTTCAATTCTCCCCCATCTCTCCTAGACCTGTTGGGTCAGGAGGTGACCACTCTTCTTGCCCAAAAGGCAATAGAAGAGGTTCCTCTTCCTCAACAAGGGTCAGGTTTTTACTCCCCTTATTTTCTCATTCCCAAGAAAACAGGGGGGTACAGACCCATTCTGGATCTCAGAGAATTGAACAAATTTCTATACAGGGAGAAATTCAAGATGCTTTCTCTAGGCACTCTCCTTCCATACCTACAGAGTCAGGACTGGCTTTGTTCTCTAGATCTCAAGGATGCGTACACACATATACTCATCCATCCATCCCACAGAAAATTCCTACGGTTTCTGTTCCAGGGAAAACATTTCCAATACAGAGTACTTCCCTTCGGTCTAGCCTCTGCTCCAAGGGTATTTACCAAATGCATGGCAATAGTAGCTGCATTTCTACGCGCCCTGGGAATTTTTGTCTTCCCATACCTGGACGACTGGCTCATCCGAGCTCCGTCTCAGTCCGAGGCTCAGACTTCCCTGGATCGCAACAGGCAAATTCTACAGTATCTGGGACTTGTGATCAATCTGCCAAAGTCCCAACTCACCCCTACTCAATCCCTAGAATTCATAGGGGCCTGGTTGGATACCACCACCGCAAGGGCCTATCTACCTCAGGCCCGTTGCCAACGTCTAGTGCACTTAGCCTCTCAGACTCAGTCCAGAAGCCACTTGACTGCCAGAGAGATGCTACAGCTATTAGGCCACATGGCCTCCACAGTGCATGTGGTGCCTTATGCTCGCCTACATATGAGAGCAGCTCAATGGACTTTATCCACCCAGTGGACTCAAGCATCAGGAGCTCTGTCAGACCAAATAGCAAACTCCAATCGTCTCTTTTGGTCTCTCCAATGGTGGATATCCACTCAAAATCTGTTGTTGGGGGCCCCCTTTCAACCATTGTTGCCCCAAGCAACCCTCACAACAGATGCCTCCCAAACAGGTTGGGGGGCTCATCTCCAAGATCTCTCCACTCAGGGCACTTGGTCTCCACAGGAGATCACCCTTCATATCAACCACTTGGAACTTCGAGCAATCTTTCTAGCTCTCAAAGTTTTTCATACCCTCCTCAGCAACATGACAGTCCTTATTCACACGGACAATCAAGTAGCCATGTTTTACATAAACAAACAAGGAGGGACTGGCTCTCTGTCGCTTTGCAACGAAGCTCTAAGATTATGGGCCTTCGCCAGAGAGCATCAAATCCATCTCCTGGCAGTATATCTTCCAGGAATCCAAAACTCTTGGGCAGACAGACTCAGTCGAGTTCTGCTTCCACACGAATGGTCCCTGCACATGGATCAGGTACTCAGAATCTTCCAGAAATGGGGAACCCCGGACATAGACCTCTTTGCAAGTCCGTGGAATGCCAAACTTCCCCGGTTCTGTTCCAGAATTCCGTGTCAGGGAGTTCAGACCAAAGATGCCTTTCTCCTGCATTGGGGTCAGGGTTTCCTGTATGCCTTTCCACCCATTCCTTTGATTCCCAAGACTCTGTTCAAACTTCAAAGGGATCAAGGGTCCATGATCCTCATAGCTCCACACTGGCCACGCCAAGTGTGGTACCCTCTACTTCTGCATCTCTCCCAAGCCCCCTCCCTGGACTTGGGAGCGGCTCCAGACCTTCTGTCTCAGGGGGAGGGGACTTTGTGGCACCCAAACCCCAAGTCCCTTCACCTCAGAGCTTGGTTACTGAAGGCCTAGACCTTCAACACTTCAGTCTTTCGCAGCAAGTGAAGGATATCCTACATGCCTCTAGGAAACCTTCCACTAGGCGTTCTTATGCTTTGAAATGGAAAAGATTTTCCATTTGGTGTGGTCAAAAGGGTCTTAACCCTCTGGCACTCCCATTGAATTCTCTTTTGGAATATCTCCTGCATCTCTCCAATGCAGGACTCAAAACAAATTCAGTAAGAGTCCATTTGAGTGCTATTGCGGCATCACTTAAGCCCATCAATGGACAACCTGTTTCCTCTCATCCTCTTATTGCAAGATTCATGAGAGGCTTAACTTTAACTAAACCTCCCATTCGACCTCCTCCAGTGGCATGGGACTTAAACTTGGTTCTTGGTCAGCTTATGAAGCCACCTTTTGAACCCTTAGCCACTACCTCCTTGAAATTTCTTTCCTGGAAGGTTATTTTCCTCATTGCAGTCACTTCAGCTCGCCGCATCAGTGAACTGCAGGCCTTAGTGGCTAATCCACCTTATACAAAGTTCCATCATGATAAGGTAGTCCTTAGGACAAATCCTCACTTTATGCCTAAAGTGGTCTCACCTTTTCATCTTAATCAAGAGGTATATTTACCTGTCTTTTTTCCAGCTCCTCATGCATCCAATGCAGAGAGGAACCTTCATACCCTAGACTGTAAAAGAGCTCTTGCCTTTTACCTCCACAGGACACAGCAACATCAAAAGTCTTCTCAGCTTTTTGTTGCTTTTGATCCTGGACTTCCAGTCTCCAAAAGAACACTCTCCAATTGGATTGCTCAGTGTATCTCTTTTGCTTACCTGAGTAAGAACCTTTCTCTGGAGGGCCATGTCACCGCTCACAACGTGAGGGCCATGGCCACCTCTATGGCTCATTTAAACTCTGTGTCCATTGACCAGATCTGTCGAGCAGCCACCTGAGCCTCGGTTCATACCTTTACAGCCCATTACTGTTTGGACAAAGACTCCCGCCTGGATGCCTTGTTTGGTCAGGCTGTCCTCAGACACCTGTTCCATTCTTGAACAACTCCAGCCCACCTTCCCTGAATGGATGCCTGAGATCCATAGGAAGATGAAGAACCTTTCAGGGTCTCATACCCTTCAGGGGATCTCCCGGGCATCTTAGCTAGGGAGTCCCCATATGTGAGGACTTATTCCTGCTTGTTCCTGGAGATAGCACAGTTACTTACCTGTAACAGGAGATCTCTGGGAACAGCAGGAATTAGTCCTCACAACCCGCCCACCTCCCCTAGGAGTTGTATCTCTCTCTCTCTTCCTTTCCTTTCCTCTCCTCTCTCTATTGTCTCAGCTATAAACTCGAACTGAGGAGAGTTGGTCAGGAAGGCGGGAAGGCAGCGCGCATGCGCATTGGGAGGCCCCAAAAGCTTTCCTTCTGGGAAGCTGGGGAGCTTTCCCGCTCAGGCTCCTTCGGTACCGACGTACCCATATGTGAGGACTAATTCCTGCTGTTCCCAGAGATCACCTGTTACAGGTAAGTAACTGTGCTTTATTCCAGGTACTTTCTGGTACCAAAAAGAACAGGAGGCCTCAGACCCATCCTAGACTTGCGCAACCTCAACAAGTTCCTGGAGAGGGAAAAGTTCAAGATGCTTACCCTTGGAATCCTGCTGCCCTACCTACAGCAGGGAGATTGGCTATGCTCCTTGTATCTAAAGGATGCTTATATTCACAGAGTGCTACCCTTTGGCCTAACCTCCTCCCCCAGGGTGTTCACCAAGTGCCTGGCGGTGGTGGCGGCCTACCTGAGGCTTCAAGGTCTTTTTGTGTTACCATACCTGGAAGACTGGCTCATAAGGGGCCAATCTTCCCAGGAGGCCAGTCAAGCCACCCTTCGCACTGTGGCTCTGCTTCAGCACTTGGGGTTTGTCATAAACTTCGCAAAGTTCACTTTGCTCCCATCCCAGAACTTGGAATTCATAGGAACAAGACTGGACACTCTTCAGGCGAAGGCTTTTCTGCCTGTGGACAGAGCGCACAGATTGATCTTTATCTTTATCTTTATTCACATTTGATAAACCGCTATTTGTAAAACAATTAAGCGGTGTACAATAAAAAGTATGAATTTAACACTGCAACTCAGGAAAAAGAACGCCAATAATAGATAGGAAAGAAGGAAGCAGGACAGAGTAGTAACAACACATTATTTCCAATCATAAGACGGACATAGCCTGGCTGGGCTACACAGATAGACGAACTGGGGCAGACAGGTGACAGACTATAATGAAACAAAGTGTGGCGGCGCCGTCCTTGCTAGGCGGCTGCCTAGTAAGGGTGCGCCGGTCATCACACTTCTTTTAATGCTTCAACGTAGTAGCTGAGGCCCTTTTAGTGTAGTTGTGGGCTTGTTATTAAAGCAGTCCGAGTGGATGAGGCTTACACAGGAAAATTTGTTAAATAAATTTGTTTTATTTTTCTTTGCAGTGTCAACTTGGCAAATGACCTTGATAAAGGTTTCAAAATAGCAAACTGAAAGTAGGATAATTTCTCCAACAAACTTTCTCAGCAAAACACTTTCAAAGCAATTTCTTCACTCTTTGGTTAACTTTAAATTCTTTCTCACTTTAACAAAACAGTTGAACTCTGTTACATGCACAGTCCTCCGCTATTCTCAACTGCTACAGACCAGTGTGTAATCATGTGCTGCCTCTTAGCTTAAACAAACAGCATTCTTAACGTAGCTCCAGCATTGGTAAAAATGGCTGCTTTTAAAACATGAGGCTTCTACCTTTTTGTCTGCCTTTCTCCTCGGCATTAATTGGCACCAGCACTTCTTATCTTCTCACACTGTCTAACACAGCCTTCAATAAAAGCTCTAAGAATTGCTTGTTCAAAAACCCTAATTGTTTGCGTCCCAATTGTTTGCTTATGGGCTCAGAGCTTGAGCTGCTATCTTCAGATTCAAACGTGCAGTTCTGAATCTTTCCCCAGCTCCTTTCTTCCCTCTGACCCTGAGACTTGCCTTGGCAGATATTGGAGGTCCCTTTAGAATCACCAGGTCTCACAGCCCTGCAGTGCTGTCTCTTCTCCTGGTCTCTCTGGACTCTCTGCTTCTCCAGCCTTTCCTCGTGGCTTCCTTCCTGCACTCTGGCCGTCTCTTCCTGCATTGCACTGCTTTCTTTCCAGCTCTGCCTGCACTGCCTCTCTTGCTGAGTGACGCAGTTTAAATGCTCTGTAGCCTGTTTCCTTCTCTGGCCCCACCCTCTCTCTCCCTGCAGCTGCTCTGGAGACTGGGTGTGGCTTCAGGCTAGCTCTGCTAGTGTGTGTGTTAGTTTCACTTTCTCTCTGGGAGCTATGCTTTGGTGAGCCCATCCCCCATTTATGAAAAAAAACCTCTTTTTTTTCCACTTTTAAAGGGCTGTGCTGCATGTGCATCACCACAAAAGACAATGACAGGGTAGTCGGGGGGGGGGGGGGGTGCTTCGGGGGGAAGGTCGTATGCTTTCTGAAATAGATGAGTTTTAAGTAATGACTTAAACTGAGGATAAGATGGTTCTAACCGAAGAGGAGTTGGTAACATGTTCCACAGGAGGGGTCCGAAGAAGAAAAAAGCAGAATGGCGGGTTTGTTCTAGGTGGGCCTGGGATGGTGAGGGAAGGGATAGGCGGTTGGCATGAATTGAACGGAGTTGACGGTGAGGAAAATGTAAGGAGATGCAGTCTGCTAAGTAGAGAGGATTACCAGTATGAATGGCATGATGAATCAAGATCAGAAATTTGTAATGAAAACGGAAGCGAAGGGGCAGCCAATGTAGGCGAATGAGGATGGGAGTGATATGGTCAAACCTGCTAGAGAATGTGACTAGGCGTGCTGCTGTATTTTGAATCCGCTGTAATCTTTGAAGCTGACATTTGGGGAGGTAACCAGGCAGTTTCACAGCAATTCCCTGGGCTCCGCCAGGCAATTCCTGAGACTTCTCGGCCATATGGCTTCCACGGTTCATGTAACCCCCAATGCCTGCCTGCATATGCGGCCTGCTCAGTGGAGCCTTCAAACTCTGTGGCATCAGGCCACAGGGAGCCTTGCAGACTCAATAAGAATATCCACACTGCTTGTCTCCTCTCTACAATGGTGGCTTCATCTTCCGAATCTGGTGCTCGGAATGGTTTTTCAATCCCCTCCGCATTCTCAGGTGCTGACGACAGATGCTTCTCTTCAAGGCTGGGGAGCGCATTGCCAAGGGGCATGTACTCAAGGTCTCTGGACCCCTTGCGAGGCTGCTCAGCAGATAAACTTCCTGGACCTCTGTGCGATACGCCTAGCTCTGAGGGCCTTCTCCCATCTCACGTCTCACCAGTCTGTACTGGTCCAGATGGACAATCAAGTTGCCATGTTTTACGTGAACAAGCAAGGAGGCACAGGCTCCTTCCTTCTATGTCAGGAAGCACAACGGCTGTGCTCCTGGGCCGTCAATCACGGAATCCTTCTCAAGGCAGTCTACCTCCCAGGTCAAGAAAATTGCCTGGCGGACAGACTGAGCAGGATCCTGCAACCACACGAATGGAGATTGAATCCATTTGTGGTTCAGCAGATCTTTCTCAGGTGGGGCCTCCCCACCATGGATCTTTTCGCCAGTCCTCTGAACCGGCAGCTCTCGAGATTCTGTTCCAGACAACCGCATCCTCTCAGAGTAGCAGCGGATGCGTTTCTGATCCCGTGGTCCACAGGCCTACTGTATGCGTTTCCTCCCACGCCACTAGTGTCCAGAACACTGTTCAAAGTCCTCAAGGACGGGGCCTCAATGATTCTGATAGCCCCCAGGTGGCCGAGGCAACCATGATTCCCACTTCTTCTGCAACTGGCGGTGGACACTCCTATTCCTCTGGGGATTCAACACGATCTCCTGTCTCAGGAACATGGATTTCTCTTGCACCCCAACCTCCAGTCCCTTCATCTGATGGCCTGGTTGCTGAAAGGGTAGTTCTGGCTCCCCTACTACTGCCTCGAGAGGTGGAAGACGTAGTCTTAGCCTCTAGACGTCAATCCACCCGGAAATCCTACGCTCTTAAGTGGCGTAGATTCTCCACATGGTGTACTCAGCACATCGAGAATCCCTTCTCGTGCTTGGTGGCGTAGTATTGCAATATTTGCTTTACCTCTCCAATCTAGGCCTTAAGTCCAATTCTGTCAGGGTTCACCTCAGTGCTCTTTCAGCGCACCACTCGCCGGTGGACGGGAGACCTCTTTCCAACCACCCTTTGGTGACTCGTTTCCTCAGAGGCCTCCTCCTGCTTAAGCCTCCTTTACGTCCACCGGCCCCTGAGTGGGATTTAAATGTGGTCTTACAGCGGATTACTTGTCCGCCATTTGAACCTATGGCTACCTGCCCTCTCCGTTTTCTCTCCTGGAAAACCTTGTTTCTGGTAGCTCTTACCCTCTTCTAGGCGAGTAAGTGAGCTTCAGGCGCTAGTGTCTGATCACTCTTACACTAGGTTCTACAAGAATAGGGTAGTCTTACGGACTCACCCTAAGTTTCTCCCTAAGGTTGTCTCCTCTTTCCACCTCAATCAGGAGGTGGTTCTTCCGACCTTCTTTCCCAGGCCACATGCCAACCGGGCTGAGATGGTTCTGCATACCCTGGACTGTAGGAGGGCGTTATCCTTCTATAGCGTTATTAGAAAAGGTTCAGAGAAGAGCCACCAAAATGGTAAAGTGGATGGAAGGATACTCCTATGAAGAAAGGCTAAAAAGGTTAGGGCTCTTTAACCTGGAAAAGAGACGGCTGAGGGGAGATATGATAGAAGTCTATAAATTAATGAACGGAGTGGAACGGGTAAACGTAGATCGATTGTTTACGTTATCAGAATATAGACAGACTAGGGAACATGCAATGAAGCTACAGGGTAAACTATTTAAGACTAATAAAAGAAAATATTTTTTCACTCAACGTGTAATCAAACTCTGGAATTTGTTACCAGAGGATGTAGTAAAGGCTGTTAGTGTAGCTGGGTTTAAAAAAGGTTTGGACAAGTTCCTGGAGGAAAAGTCCATAAACCATTATTAAGAAGGGACCCAGGATATCAATGCTTGACCCAGTACAAGCATTGTGGAACCTGTGTCTTTTGGGGAAACTGCTAGGTACGTATGACCTAGATTGGCCACTGTTGGAAACAGGATACTGGGCTTGATGGACCTTGGTCTGACCCAGTATGGCATATCTTATGTTCTTATGTACCTTGCCCGTACGCGGGAGCAACGGAGGGCTGTTCAGCTCTTCGTTTCTTTTGACCCCAATAAGTTGGGGTTACCTGTCTCCAAGCGTACTTTGTCCATATGGGTCGCTGACTGTATTGCCTGGGCTTATGGGGCAGCCGGCCTCTCATTGGAGGGTCGAGTCACGGCTCATCGTGTCAGGGCGAAGGCTGCGTCAGTGGCTCATCTCCGCTCTGTTCCATTGGCAGACATCTGCTGAGCCGCTACTTGGTCTTCAAGCCAGACTTTTGTGGCCCATTACTGCCTTGAAAGGGAGTCCCGCAGGGAAAGTACTCCATAATCTCTTTGGGGTCTAGGCAACTCCTTCCCTCCGGCCCTGATGTTGGGCTACCGGTCGGGGGCGTTCTCAGAGAAGATTCCTTCCTTACATTCTGACGCTGTAGAGGGAGCTCATTTTTTCGGTTTGGGGCCTCCGGTAGCCTTAAGCTGGGGAGTCCAATATGTGAGGACTGACTTCCTGCTTGATCCTGGAGAAAGAGTAGTTACTCACCTGTAACAGGTGTTCTCCAGGAGCAGCAGGAATCAGTCCTCACAACCCTCCCTCCTCCCCTTGGAGTTGCAGTCATATGATTTATTTTTGCTAATTTTTTGCTGTCTTTTAGCTATGTCATCAGACTGAGCAAGATGGCACCCTTGGGCGGGAAGGGGACCGCACATGCACGCTGCAATTCCCAAAGGCTTTCTTTGAAAGCTGGGGAAATGCTCCGCACGGGGGTCCGTTGGCGCCGACGTCACCCATATGTGAGGACTGATTCCTGCTGCTCCTGGAGAACACCTGTTACAGGTGAGTAACTACTCTAACAGGGTGGTGTTCACACCCCCCCTAAATTCCTCCCAAAGGTGGTGTCCACTTTTTACCTCAATCAGGCAGTAGTTCTCTCCACCTTCTTCCCAAGTCCGCACTCCGGAATGGAGGAGGTCGTCTTGCATACCCTGGATTACAAGAAGGCCTTTCCTTTTATTTACAGAGGACCTTCGAAAAGCTCCTCAGCTTTTTATCTCCTATGACCCCAGCAGACTGGGGCTACCTGTGACTAAGCAAACACTGTCCACCTGGGTGGCGGACTGCATTGCCTTCATTTATGAGCTAGCTGGCCTCTCTCTGGAGCATCGGATCACTGCTCATCGCATGAGGGCTATGACCAAATTGATGGCCAATCTACGTGCAGTGCCTGTGCAAGAAATCTGTTAGGCCGCCACGTGGTCTTCAGTCCATACATTCGCAGCCCACTACTGCCTTGAGAGTGAGTAACGCAGGGATAGTGCCTTTGGCCAGGCAGTGATCAGAAGCGTTCTCGGTGTATAGGCAGCTCCTGCCCTCCAACCCTTCAGTGTTCAGGTTACCGGAGTTATGGTGATGCTGGACGCTGGGGTCTGCAGAGTCTCTTGGTAGGGACTCACCTTCTGCAACTCACGACCTCCCTTGGGTCACTGCTGCTGTTGTCGTGGTTCGGGCCCCAGCAGCCTGGAGCTAGGGAATCCCATATGTGAGGACTTACTTCCTGCTTGTTCCTGGAGAAAGTGTAGTTACTCACCTTTAATAGATGTTCTCCAGGGACAGCAGGAATCATTCCTCACAACCCTTCCTCCTTCCCTTGGAGTTGCCTCCTTTACCTTTTTGTCTTTTGCCTAAGCTGTGTCATCTGACTGAGCAAGATGCCACCCTTGGGCGTGAAGGTGACCACACATGCATGGTAGCATTCCCATAGGCTTTCTTTGAAAGCTGGGGAAATGCTCCGCGCAGGCTCCATGGGGTCTGATGTCACCCATATGTGAGGACTTATTCTTGCTGTCCCTGGAGAACACTGTTACAGGTGAGTAACTACGCTTACTGTGAGGTAGGCATATTAGTAGTTGGGAAGAAGAATGGCAAATACATGTTTCCATATTGTCCTGCTAGACCATTCCAGTCAAGTGGGTTGTGTTCCCCTTCCAGCAGATTGGTTGGGACAAAAAACAATGAAAAGACCAGGTTTCAATGACCTCACTCCCATGCTTCTATCTGGCTCAGCAACCAGAGTTCCCTTCAGTATTTCTTTGTCTCCAGCAAATGATGGACAGATTTTCTCTTCTCTGAAGAAAATCTGAAGATTGAGAGGGCAAGAGATTGATTAAATGCTTATGAATAACCACCTCAAGCCCTGAGGGGGGTGAACTTTTCATGAGCATGACATGAGAGGCTCCACTAGTCTGCAGTCTTTTCGGTAGCCATAGGAGGAGGGAAAATTGGTTCAGCTCCACACCTTTATAATAAGGGCCTGTTGAGCAGCCACATATTGGAAGGATTTGGAAGAATCTGGAAAAATACAGTAGCCTCACACAATCTCACCGCTGCCTCCTCCCTCCTCCTCGCCTTTCTGCTGTCTTTCAAAGATTGCAAGAAGGCTCTCAGAGGGATCTGCCTGCCAGCCACCTTTCACACAGTGCTGCTGACATATAATCCCAGCCAGTAAATCAGTTTCAGGGGAGAAGAGCTGAGCTCGTCACGGATCCTACAACTGTGACTCTCAGGTGGTGAGTACCAAGACTTGACCGTCATTGTGCTTGTTTGGGGCTCCCAGTTCCGTCTCTGAAGGATGCAATTAGTGGTGGACTGCTAGTGACCTTTGGCACTGGGTGGGGGTTGTCTGCCATTTTCTGCATGCATTAGTAACATTTTTGCCTGTTGTATGTCTGTAGATAGCATGGTCCTAACACACATTCTGCCCAAGTGGCAACAGTGCGCACTCCTTCCCTAGCATATTTAACGCACACTCTGTAAAAGAGCAGTTAATGTGCGCTTGGGGGCTGTTGCAGCCTTAACTTGTGCTCTGGTGATACTTATTCTAGCTTTCTATGTCTTCTTTCAGGAAATGTTTGACTTGTGGGAAGCAAAGAACCTCATCCTTGGATTCTGGACTTTGCTTTTCCTGTTTGACAGCTTCTGAGTCGCTCCTGGAGAGCATGTTTTCCTCCCTCAACTAGGGGACACAGTTAATCTGCCCTCTCCTGCCTCAGGGCAGGAGGGGATGGAAGGCGCAAAGGGTAAGGCTGCTCAGCCATCCGGAGGCTCCGGCGACTGTGCTGTGAGCAGCATCCTCTAGGGGGTCTGTGGCAGCTATGTCCCCTGGTATTGGGGAGCCTTTCCCAGGAAGAGAGCTTCCGGAGTCCGGATTGTCCTCCCTGAAATTTGTTTCCTTTTTGCAACAGGCTTGGTCCTTCTGGTGTGGAAACTCAGACCCTGCGACTTCTGGATGCCCCCGGATGCATTCTCGTACCGTTTAGGCTGTAAGCAAAAGCCCTGCTCAATTGCCTTTGGTTAAGCATCCCTGGTGCTGGGACACTTTCTGAAAATGAGGAACTCTCACTATGCCTTGGACCCAGATGAATTTGTATTGGTCTCTGATATGGAGGAGGACCTCCTGTCACCTTCAGAAGACCATGAAGAGGCTGGCGTGATTTGCCTATTCTGGAATGAGGAGCTGGTGGCATTGATTCCCAGGGTCTCATCTGCTTTGAACTTGGCATATGCTTCCAGCATGAAGCAATATCCGAAAGTACACCCGCTTTTTCAAAGGGTGTGGAAATCCACTACTGTCTTCCCATTCCCGGAGGTGATCAAAGATATGATCCAGTCCAAGTGGGATTCGCAAGACTCCCTGCCTAAAGGGTTAATGGTCTATACAAAGCTCTGCGCCCTCCTGGAGGAGGAATGCAGTGAGTGGCTTAACATATATTCCCAAGTTGGATGCACAGATCACAGCAGTTACCAGATGGACCACCATTCCTGGGGATGGTGAATCGGCCTTAAAAGATGTCCTGGACTGCAAGGTTGATTCCTTGCTGAAGAGCCATTTTGCCTTGTTGGCGGCTTTTGTACAGCTAGGGGTATGCACCTGCTTGACTTTTCAAGCCCTGCTCCAGTGGATTCAGTCTTTTCCCCCTAATAATACTACTGCCCTCTTGGAGTCTGGTACAACCTTCCTTTCTGATTCCATGTATGACCTGATGCACCTGGCGGCCAGAGATGGTGCCCTGTTTACTGTGTCACGGCATTGGATTTGGCTCCATCACTGGGCGGAGGACACATCCTCCAAAGCCTGGTTGGTTCAACTGGCCTTTAAGGGGAAGCTCCTGTATGGAACAGATTTGGAAAAACTGGTAAAGGATCTAGGCGACACAAAATCTTACCGCCTCCCGGAAGACAGGTCAAGGTGGCCCATAGAGCAGGCGAGTGCCAAGGGCAGGTTGGCCAGATTCCTGGGGGTCTCTAGACTGCCATCACTATGGTATATGGTTTAGGCACTTGATATACCGCTCTTTACTGTGTTTATCAGAGCGGTTTACAGATATATTCTAACAGGCACTTTTTATTCCTTCGTGTCCGAAGGGCTCACAATCTAAGTGTACCTGACTTAGAAACATGATAGCAGAAAAAGATCACATGGCCTATCTAGTCTGTCCTTCTATATCAACCACTACAACAGTTCCCTTTTTTCCTTAAGAGATCTTTTGTGTTTGTCCCATGCTTTTTTGAATTCAGATACTGTCCTCATTTCTACCACCTACACTGGGAGACTATTCCATTCATCTACCACTCTTTCCATAAAGAAATATTTTTGCATATTACTCCTGAATCTATCTCCTTTCACCCTCATCCTATGTCCCCTCATAGCAGAACCTGCTTTCAATCAAAAGAGGCTTTCCTCCTGTGCATTTATGCCATGGAGGATTTAAATGTCTCAGTCATACCACCTCTATCCTGCCTTTCCTCTAAAGTATACATATTAAGCTCCTTTAGTCTGTCCTCATATGCTTTATAACAAAGACCACTAACCGTTTTAGTAGCAACCCTCTGCACCTACTCCATCCTGTTTATATTATTTTGAAGGTGCGGTCTTCAGAACTGTCCGCAATACTCCAAATGAGGTCACAACAAAGACTTATATAGAGGTTTTTCACCTCCTTTCTTCTTCTGGCCATTCCTCTCCCTGTGCACCCAAGCATCCTTCTAGCTTTCACCATTGCCTTTTCTACCTGTTTAGCTACTTTAAGATCATCAGACACAATCACACCTAGGTCCTGCTCTTCTTTTGTGGACAGAAGTACTTCATCCCCTATACTATAGTGCTCACTAGGATTGCTGCAGCCCAAATGCATGATCTTGCATTTTTTAACATTAAATCTCAACTGCCAAATTCTAGACCATTCTTCAAGCTTATCTAGATCCCTCCTCATGTTATCTACACCTTCCTGGGTGTCTACTCTATTGCAGATTTTGGTATCATTTGCAAAGTGGCAAACTTTACCGGACAGCCCTTCCACAATATAACTAACAAAAGTGTTAAAAAGAATCGGACCAAGAACAGATCCCTGGGAAACACCACTGGTAACCACCTCCTCAGAGTGAAATCCATTTACCCTGTACCCTTTGCCGTCTCCCACTCAACCAATTTCTAACCCAAGCAATAACTGGGATCCATCCCTAGGGTGCTCAGTTTGTTTATAAATTGCCTGTGCGGAACGGTGTCAAAGGCTTTACTGAAATCTAAATATACAACATCC
The DNA here is from genome assembly GCA_033557465.1 of Ichthyophis bannanicus. NCBI lineage: Eukaryota > Metazoa > Chordata > Amphibia > Gymnophiona > Ichthyophiidae > Ichthyophis > Ichthyophis bannanicus. The sequence goes on along the minus strand of CM066038.1, from coordinate 308,682,751 downwards.
ACAGCTCTCCCTCGGTCCAACACCCTGGTCATCCAGTCAAAGAAATCAATCATATTTGTCTGACAAGACCTGCCTCTGGTGAATCAATGCTGCCTCGGATCCGGTAATCCGTTTGACTCCAGAAACCACACTATTTTCTCTTTCAGCAGTGTTTACAATAATTTACTCACCACAGAGGTTAGACTAAGCAGCCTGTAGTTTTCATTACTTCCGCTTTTGTGTAAAGGGACCACATGTGCCTTTCTCCAGTCCTCTGGCACCACTCCAGACTCCAAAGAGGCATTGAAAAGGTCGGTCAGTGGAGCTGCTAGAACATCCCCGTCAGTATTCTAGGGTGTATTTCATCTGGTCCCATTGCTTTCTCTATTTTAAGTTTAGCTAGTTTCTCACAAACACACTCTTCTGAAAATCCTTCAAGATGCCCCTCACTTCTATTCCTGTTTGTGGGTGATTTCTGAGGTCCTGCTCCTGGTTCTTCATCTGTGAACACAGAACAGAAATATTTGTTAAGCAATTCAGCTTTATCCTCATCAGCTTCTACATATTCCTCCCCTTCCCCCTTGAGTCTGACAATACCACTTTTGCACTTCCTCTTCTCACTAAGATATCTGAAAAATGTCTTATGCCCACATTTTATTGCATTGGCTGTTTCCTCCTCTTTTTGAATCTTTGCTTTCCTGACTGCTTTGCTAGCTTCTCTAATTTTTCCAAATACAGATGCCTGTCTTCCTCTCTCTGTGATCTCTTATATTTCATGAAGACCTCCCTCTTATTCTTCACTTTTTCGGCTGCTACTTTTGAAAACCATAGCGGTCTCCTTCTCCTTTTGACTTTATTTACCATTTTAACAAAAAGGTTGACTGCTCTTAAAATATCCTCTTTCAGTTTTGACCATTGTTTTCCTACATCCCCCAGCTGTTCCCATCCTGCTAACAACTCCATGAGGCATTGGCTCATCTTGGCAAAGTTAGTTTTCCTAAAGTCTAAGACCTTCGCTTTTGAATGGATTTTATCAGCCATAGTCCTAATTCTGAACAACATCATCTGGTGATCACTGGATGCGAGATGATCTCCCACTATTTCATCAAGAAGACTTTCACCATTGGTTAGCACCAAGTCCAGTATGGCCCCTTCACGTGTGGGTTCTGTTATCAGTTGCCTGAATAGTTTTCCCTGTAGAGAATCCATATCTCCTTACTTCTAGATGATACTGCAGCAGGGATGTGCCAATCAATATCTGACATATTGAAATCCCCTATCAGTAGCACTTCCCCTTTGCTGGCAATGCTGAGTATGTCTTCTATTAAATCTCCATCCACCTCTTCTCCCTGTGAAGGAGGTCTGTATATCATGCCAATGAAAAAATATTTCTCTTTCCCTCTTACTACACATTGCCTTCTCTCTCCCTTTTAAGTCCTGTATTTCCATAGCGGTAATATTATTTTTTACATACAGTGCCACTCCTCCTCCCCCCCTTCTTCTTACTTTGTCCTTTCTGAATGAAGTATAGCCAGGTATAGTTACATCTGTCATGGTTGTCCGTGAACCATGTTTCTGTTACCGCCACTAAATCCAAGTCAGTCACTCCCATTAAAGCCTCAACATCTGGGATCTTATTTCCCATGCTACAGGCATTTAACACACTGCTTTCCATATGTTACCCCTTTTACCCGTTTCCATAAAGGTATTTAATGTTTCACTTACCTGGGGGCTTTCTTCACCCATCCCCAACAAATCTAGTTGAAAGCACTCTTCAGTTGGTTAGCCATTCTGCTACTGAAGACATGTTGACCCTTCTTGGACAGATGGACACCATCTCTGCTCTGCAATATTTGGAACAGCATCCCATGGTCCAGGAAACTGAAACGCTCTCGATGACACCATCCATGCAGCCATGAATTTACCTCCAGGATGCTGGCTTCTCTGTCTTGGCCTTTATCCTCAACAGGAAGTATTAAAGAGAACACTGCCTGCGCACCAATCTGCTTCACCCTCTGTCCCAGAGCTATAAAGTCACTTGTGATACACTCAGTCAGAGGAATATTTAGCAGTATCATTTGTGCTGACATGGATGAGTTACTTCGGGTAATAGTCAGTGGGCTTGATGAATCTCGGCAAACTCGCTGTAACATCTCAGATTTTGGCACCTGGCAGACAGCATACCTCTCTGGACATCAAGTTTGGTCGGCAGATGGATGCCTCAGTACCCCTCAGAAGAGTCACCAACCACCACTACCCTTCACTTCCTTGTGGTCACTGATTCTGCAACTTTGGCGTGCTTGAGCTCTGGTTCTTCCTTTTCCTGGGATACTTTCACCTCCTTCACTTTCCTGACTGCTTAATGGTTCTTCAATTCAAGGGCTGAAGGAGCAGGATTGGTGTTTTTGCAGGCCTTGGTGACTCGTGTCCAACCTTCGTCATTCCATAGGCTCCCATCTTCTCCTCTGCTGGAGAACTTGGATATTTCAAGAAGCATCTCAATGTCTTGAATGCTCCTCAGCCACCTCTTTTCTGAGCTCCTCCACTTGTTTCCTGAGAGCTTCATCATGCAGTCATCCTGCAATGGAACCGGTCCTTCAACTGGTCTTGGGATCTCTGTCTGGTCAGAGGCAGAAGCTGTAACGGGGGCAACAGCTTTGGCGATAATGTTTTTTCCCAGCCATTGTTCAGTTGGTTGAGCTTAGATACCTGTTGAAGCAAAAGACAGAGAGACCTACCTAACTGCCAGCCGGTTTCCCAGCTGTCCTTTTCAATAAAATAAGTTAACCTCTTGTAAGTGTGTGTTAAATGTGCTATTCCAAATCCCTGTGTGTAGCTAATTAGGGAGGTGCCCTATAAAGCAAGACTGTTGACATGGGGTGGATGGGAGTTGGGGGCGGGGTTAGGGAGGGAAGTAACACCCGATGAGGTGTCAGTAACTTCAAAAAGCTGAGAAAGATACTGAAAGCAGAGTTTCTAAATCTACACCACTAAAGAAAATATTTCCCCCTTTTGAACTTAAGTACCAAAAAGAAAGTAACTTTGTTTTAAAGATGTAACAAAAACCCTTTTAAGAGGTCTCAGGCAGTGAACTAGTAATTAATAGCCATACCCTCCTACCTTTGCTAGGACTTGGAAAGCTTTTCTTCCTCTCTGCTTCATGGTCTTAGGCTCGTTCTTGGTCTTTTGAGCACGTGGATCCAGGGATCTGGCCCCCTTCAGAGGAGAACCCTCCCTTGGCCATTCAATGAAGTTTTGGGGACCCATTCCCTGGTTGGTACCTTCAGTGGGCAGCAGACGTCTCCTTTTCTTTTAGGAATGGGCACAGGTTGCCAAGGATTGCTGTGTGCTACATACCATTCAATTCAGATATGTCTTGGAATGCAAGGAGCCTTTTCCCGATGTCTTCATCATCTCCCCCTGTGGGTCTATGATTCAAAGTGCCATGGTGCACACCACCTTGGACAAGTTGCTTTGCCTAAAGGCGGTGGTGCCTTTCCTCCCATATGAACATGGCAAGGGCAGTTTCTCCATCTACTTTGTAGTGCCAAAGAAGGACGGTTCCTTCCAGCCCACCCTGGACCTCAAAGGGGTCAACAAGCACTTATGCGTCCTGTGCTTTTGGATGGAAACCTTGTACGCCGTGATTCAAGCAATGCACCAAGGAGAGTTCTTGGCTTCTCTGGATCTGGCCGAGGCATATTTTCATATCTCGATCTGCCCGGATAAGCAGATGTTTCAGCGTTTTGCCATGCTTGGCTCTCACTATCAGTTTGCCACCTTTTCTTTTGGGTGCTCCACCGCCCCAAGGATGTTCTCCAAGGTCATGGTAGTAGTGGCTATGGCACTGCAGTGCCAAGGGATCTGTGTCCATCTTTATCTGGACGATTGTCTCATCCGGGGCCGTTTTCTATCAGAAGCATCTTGGGTGATGTCCCAAGTGGTGTCCTCCTTGGAAAGCCTCAGCTGGGTGATCAATCAGGAAAAAAGCCAACATTTGCCATCTCCAGGAACAAGCAGGAATGTAGTTTTCACATATGGGTATCGTCGATACTGACGGAGCCTGCGCGGGAATGCTCACCAGCGTCCAATTAGAAAGCTTTTGGGAGCATCCCACAGTGCCTGCGTGCTGCCTTCCCGCCTTTCCCAACTGCCTCTCTCCAGTTCTTCGTTTTCCGCGGAGCCAGCAGGTCGTTGTTCCTGTCACTGCAGAAAATTTTTCCTTTTTTGTCCTCCTTTTTTGTGGTTGCGTCTGCCTTCCTCGATGCTTTATCGGTACCGCCGTGGTTATTTCTTTCTTTCTTTTCTTAAAAAAAAAAAAATAATAATTTTTAGTACCTTTTTCCAGGTGCACGCACATTTTTGGGCCTTAGGCCCAAAATTCCTCCACAATGGAAAAACCCGCTTTGGGTTTCAAAAAGTGCACCAAGTGTGGCGGTACCATCTCCGTCACCGACACCCATGAGTGGTGTCTTAAATGTTTAGGTCCTGACCACTCCATCACGGAATTTCTGGCCTGCGCCATGATGTCCAAAAGAGGTCGGCAGGGAGAGTCCTGCTTTGTCGGGGGAGCTGCCGCGGTTCGTTTTTCCACCGCGGAGCAAGTGCTTGGCTGGAGTCCGGTGCCTGCTGTGTCATCTGCAGGCAGAGTGTGGCCACCCTCGGGAGTGGAGGACCCCCCCACGAGCCCTACAAAGCCCGGCTGAGTCAGACCTGCTGGTGAGAGTCCTGCTTTGTCGGGGGAGCTGCCGCGGTTCGTTTTTCCACCGCGGAGCAAGTGCTTGGCTGGAGTCCGGTGCCTGCTGTGTCATCTGCAGGCAGAGTGTGGCCACCCTCGGGAGTGGAGGACCCCCCCACGAGCCCTACAAAGCCCGGCTGAGTCAGACCTGCTGGTGAGAGTACTGCTTTGTCGGGGGAGCTGCCGCGGTTCGTTTTTCCACCGCCGAGCAAGTGCTTGGCTGGAGTCCGGTGTCTGCTGTGTCATCTACAGGCAGAGTGTGGCCGCCCTCGGGAGTGGAGGACCCCCCCACGAGCCCTACAAAGCCCGGCTGAGTCAGACCTGCTGGTGAGAGTCCTGCTTTGTCGGGGGAGCTGCCGCGGTTCATTTTTCCACCGCGGAGCAAGTGCTTGGCTGGAGTCCGGTGCCTGCTGTGTCATCTGCAGGCAGAGTGTGGCCGCCCTCCGGAGTGGAGGACCCCCCCACGAGCCCTACAAAGCCCGGCTGGTTTACACGCGGCTGCGTGTTCGCGGCCTGCGTGGTCGCGCTTTAAGGGGCGCGGTACAAGGGGCATACTCTGCTCCTTATGTGCTCCTTTGGTGCTTCTTGGTGGAAGTAGAAGCACCAGCAGTTTGGCCTGCCCATGGGGAAACGTAAGGCGAAACCAGCAGCCAAGACATCGTCAGGAGAGAGAGGTAAGGTGTCTGGTCCCATGGACAGGCATGTAACTGCCCTTCCGCTTGCTAGCCAGTCTTTGGAAGGGGCGTCTTTGAGCCCTGTTCTTCGGACACCACCTCCTTTCCCTCTGCCTACCTCCTCATCTACTCCTTTGAAGGTACTTTCATCAGTTGTCTCTCCGGTGTTAGTTCCTGTAAGCCCTGCTGCATCTACTATTGATTCCCTCCCAGTTAAAAGTGAGGTGACTCTCTCAGATATCTGGTCAATGCTTTTGAATATTGAAACACGTCTTTCTACCACTGTTACCTCATTATGTAATTTTACTCATGATGTTGTCAAAAAGGTTAATGTACTCGACGATCAAATGACTAATCTTGCAGGCTCCTTATCTCTGGTGGATTCCCAACTCCAATTATATAAGGATTCCCATTTGGGTTATCTGAAAGATATTTCCTCTATTTCTTACCGATTGGAATTGTTGGAAAATCACCAGCGAGCTAGGAACCTACGTTTTCTTAATTTCCCCTCCACCCACCTGCTTTCTCCTGAGATCTTATTGAAAAAGTATTTGTCTGAAATTTTGCACTTAGATGACTCTGTAGATATTGTACAGATGTATTCCTTTTTTCCTAAGCTTGGGGCCTCGGACCAGGCCAAGGAATTTCCTCCCTTGGCTAATTCAGTTGGCTCTAATCTTACAGAGTTTTTGCAGGATTCACTTGATGTCATCCCCAAGAGGTGTACCTTGGTGGTGACTTTCGGGTTGGAATCACTTAAATTGAAAATTATACGTGCTTTTTTCAAGTACAAAGAATTGTTTTGTGGGTATAAAATGCAGGTATTTCCAGATGTGGGCAAGGTTACTCAGGCTTGCCGGAAGCAGTTCCTCGAGCTTAGAACTAGAGTGGTCGCCTTGGGGGCTTCTTTCTTTTTGAAGTTACCTTGTCGCTGCTTGGTAACTTATGAAGGTCATGATTATGTTTATATTGATGTAGCCTCTCTTTGTCAGTTTTTAAACGACAGGGAGGGTATTGGTGGGTTGGAGGGTGTTTAGGTGGTATGGCTTTATATTTAGCTCTCTGTTTTGGAGTTGTTGTTAACTCTTATTTTCTTTTGTAATTTGCTTTCCCTTCGGGGTAGTGATGCAGTTTTCTCTCCTTGATGTGTTTCTATAGGGTTATGGTCTTTTTTTGTCCTTAAATGTATCTTAATGAGTGGATATTTGTCTTGTATATTATCTTGCATTTGGGAAAATTTAAATAAACAATTTAAAAAAAACAAAAGAGGTCGGCAGAACCGAGCTGCTAAGCTCAGTACCCTGTTTCCCTCCGATGCAGCTTCGGTTGCATCAACGTCTTCCAGGGCTTCCTCTTCCTCCCGTGGATCTCAGGTAACTAAACATGTCTAGCTGGTCCTCAAAGGGTAGATCTCCTAAGCATCGAGATGCCTCTGGCGTTGCCCTTGAGGATTCTGCACCGGCAAAATTGCCCCGGCGGGAGGCTTCGGCTTCCAAAGCATTATCGGGGCTCCAGGAGGTTCTCGAGGCCTCAACCTCGGCAGAACTACTGGTGCCATGCTCTGGGGTACCGGCTGTTTTCTCCGGTACCGACATCCAGGCATCGGCAGCGTCGATAGACCAGAGATTCCTGGCTATTGAATGCAGTCTGGCGGCTCTCCTTGCAGCATCGACGCCCTCGGAATCACGTCAGACAGTTCAACCGGTACTGGCACCGACTCCGGCACCGGTATCGGTACCGGTACCGACAGCATCGACATCGGCGTCCGCATTGTCGGCACCCAGTCATGCGATGCCCTCCGGTACCGATACACCAGTACCGATTCCCCCTGGTACCGACTTCGGTCGGGACTGGTATCGGGCTCTTCAAGAGCACCTGGACAGAAGGTACTTCGAGTCCTCAGAAGAATCTGAGGATTCTGACAGTTCTGTCGATGCGGGAATACTTCTCCCAGAGGAGCCTTCGTCCCCTAAGCGAAGGATGTCTCCTCCAGAGGATATTTCCTTTCAGGACTTCATCAGGGAGGTGGCTCGAGGTCTATCCATTACTGTGGCTCCTGAATCAGAGCCCAGAGCAAAGGAGCTGGAAATTTTACAATATCCCAAAGGTCCTAAGGAGGCAGCTACATTGCCCATCCATGAGATCTTGCATGATCTCATGCTAAGAATGTGGGAAATGCCTCTTACCACCTCTCCTCACTCACGTAGACTGGATACTATGTATTGAGTCCCTCCTTGTCCTGGTTTCCAGAAGACTCAGCTTCCTCACCACTCTATTGTAGTGGAATCAGCTATGAGAAGGATCAGGAGTGCAAAGAGGCATGCCTTTAATCCTCCAGAACGTGAGTGCAAAACTTTGGATGCCTTTGGATGTCGTACCTTCCAGGCTTCCATGCTTTCTGCCAGGATCAGTTCCTATATTTTATATATGGGAATGTTCCTGAAAGAAGTCACAGGAGATTTAGAGGTTTTAGGTCCTCTTCTTCCTGAGGATAGAAGGCAGGATTTTCTCACACTGGTCAAACATGCCCAGGATGTATCTAAATTTGCTTTTGACTGTTTTGAGTGCATAAGCAGAACCTCTGCCATTGCCATAGGTGCACATAGAATTGCCTGGCTCCAGGCATCTTTTTTGGAGCTCTGGGTGCAAGATAAACTGGGCAATATTCCTTGTACTGGTGAGAACCTGTTTGTCAAGGATTGGCAAGAAAAAGCCAATGAGTTGGATGCAGAGAACTCCACCTTGGATAGATGGCCGGAAAAGTCAGCAACCACCCAAACAAAGGAAAGCAAAAACTGATAAGCGTCAACCGTCTCAGCAGTCTCAGCCTCCACAAGGCCTTTGACTTTCACCTAGAGAACTTAGCTTTCCTGGCTCTCAATGGACCAGAGCCTTCCACCATTCCAGGAAGGTTGTGTCACTTTGCCCCCAGATGGGGGCAGACAACAGCAGAACATTGGACACTCCATCATAAAAGAGGGATACAAGCTCCATTTTTCGAGCCTGCCCCCTCCCGCAATAGTAAGACAGTTCAATTCTCAGACCTCTCTCACCAACCTATTAGATCAAGAGGTCACCATGCTTCTTGCCCAAGGGACAATAGAAGAAGTACCCATTCCTCAACAGGGTACTGGGTTTTACTCCCCCTATTTCCTTATCCCAAAGAAAACAGGGGGACACAGACCTATTTTAGACCTCAGAGAATTGGACAAATTCCTGTTCAAAGAGAAATTCAAGATGATTTCTTTGGGAACTCTGCTGCCATACCTTCAGAGTCAGGATTGGCTTTGTTCTCTAGATCTCAAGGTTGCGTACACTCATGTTCTCATCCATCCAACCCACAGAAAGTTCCTTTGGTTCCTTTTTCAAGGAAAGCACTACCAGTACAGGGTGCTTCCTTTTGGCCTGGCCTCAGCACCAAGAGTGTTCACGAAATGCATGACTGTGGTAGCAGCATTTCTCCGCACTCTAGGGATATTCGTCTTCCCCTACTTAGACGACTGGCTCATTCGAGCCCCATCACAGTCAGAGGCCAGGACTTCCCTATCTTGCACAATGCGTATCCTTCAGTATTTGGGTCTGGTCATAAACATCCCAAAATCCAGTCTAACTCCCACTCAGTTTCTAGAGTTCATAGGAGCTTTGCTGTATACCAAAATCAAGGGCCTATCTTCCTCAGTCCCGTTGCCTTCGAATAGTGCTGTTAGCTTCTCAAGCAGTGCTAAGACCTCATCTCACTGCTCGAGAGATGTTACAGCTACTAGGCCACATGGCCTCCACAGTGCATGTGGTCCCTTATGCTCGCCTCCATATGAGAGCAGCTCAGTGGACTTTATCCCCTCAATGGACTCAGGCATCAGGGTGCCTGTCAGAAAAAAGTCTCCTTATTTTGTCTCTCCAATGGTGGCAGTCCGCTCACAATCTGTTGCTGGGGTCCCCATTTCAACAACCTTTACCTCAAGCAACTCTCACAACAGATGCTTCACCAGTGGATTGGGGAGCTCATCTGCAAGACCTCTCCACCCAAGGCACCTGGACTCCACAGGAGACTCATCTGCATATCAGTCTCTTAGAGCTCAGAGCAATCTTCCTTGCTCTTCGAGTGTTCCACACCCTGCTCAGCTACAAGACAGTCCTCATTCATACGGACAATCAGGTAGCCATGTTCTATGTGAACAAGCAGGGAGGAACAGGCTCTCTGTCGCTTTGCAACGAAGCTTTGCGACTATGGGCCCTCGCCAGAGAGCATCAGATTCATCTCCTGTCAGTGTATCTTCCAGGCATCCAAAACTCTTGGGCAGACAGACTCAGTCGAGTTCTGCTTCCACACAAATGGTCTCTACATGCAGACCAGGTGGCCAAGATTTTTCAAATTTGGGGAACCCCGGACATAAACCTCTTTGCAAGTCCATTGAATGCCAAACTTCCCCGGTTCTGTTCCAGGATTCCGGCTCAGGGCTCTCAGGCCAGGGATGCTTTCCTCCTTCACTGGGGTCAAGACTTCCTTTATGCCTTTCCACCCATTCCCCTAATTCCCAAAACCCTGTTCAAGCTTCAGAGAGACAGAGGGCGTATGATTCTCATAGCTCCACATTGGCCTCAGCAAGTGTGGTACCCTCTGCTTCTACATCCCTCTGAAGCTCCCTCCCTGCACTTAGGATCTGCTCCAGATGTCCTATCACAGGAGGACGGAATGTTATGGCATCCCAATCCCCAGTATCTGCATCTCAGAGCTTGATTGCTGAAGGTTTAGATCTTCATTATCTTAACCTCTCTCAGCAAGTAATGGATTTTATTTATTTATTTAATACTCTTATATACCGCGCTATTCGAAATCAGTGCGGTTTACATGGAACATCAATGGGATTTTACAGTGGGGGTTACACCGTAAATTACAGATAACAGGGTGCTCAACTTGGATAACATGTTAACTATTTACACAAAAATACCAGAAAATACGGTATGGTATGGTGCGCGAAGTGAGAATATGATTGGGAGATTTGATGCAACTTCAAGCGCCTCTCCTTCGGCTGTTTCTATCTCAGGGGCCATAGCGACAGAGGCCAATTGTCCTGCTCAGTTCTCGCTTATGGCATGGCTCTTAAAAAGGAGACTGCTAGTGTGTAAAGGCTACTTTCCAGCTGTAATCTGTATACTTGGTGTCCGGAGGAGGTCTACCAAGCTAGCATATGAACGAATATGATGCCACTTTGAACATGTATGTGGCATACGGCATTTGGCTTCTGAAGCGTCCAAGGTGTTGTCCTTGTTGGCCTTTCTGCAGGATGGCCTATAGAAGGAGCTCTTTCTTAGCTCCCTAAAAATTTAGGTGATGGCGTTGGCCTGTTTCCATGGTCTGGTGGCAGGCAAGTCCTTGTCATTGCACCCGGATGTCTCCCATTTTCTCCAAGGGGTTTGATGTCGGCATTTTCCCCTTTGGTCTCTTTCTGAGCTCTGTCTCTGCTGCTCAGGGTTCCGATGGTGGCTTCATTGAAGCTATTGAAGCATGCCACCTTGAAGGATTTGACATTCAAGACTGTCTTTTTGGTCGCAATTTGTTCTGCAAGGCTGCAAACTCTATCTAGTTGAGATCTTTATCTGTCCTTTTCAGCTGAGACCATTCCATTTGGCCTGTGCTTTTCTTCTTGCCTAAAGTGCTGTCTGCCTTTCACGTGAACTAGGTGGTTTGCCTGCCCCCCTCCTCTAAGGAGCATTGTCATGGGAAGGATAAGGGTCTTCGTCTTGTGGCTGTCTGAAGGGTGCTGCTCCAATATTTGGAGGTTATGAATTCCTTTCATAAATCTGAACATCTTTCTGTGCTGTTTTTGCTGGCCCACGCAAAGGTGAGGCGGCGGTCAAGTCAACCTTGGAGTGCTGGATTAAGGAGGCTGTTGCCTGTGCATATCTGTTATGTAATTGGCCGGTTCTGGAGGGGTTATGCCCCCATTCTACCCGAGCACAAGTATCCTCTTGGGCATAGAAGAGCTAGGTGGCCCCTGCAGACAGTTGTTGGGCAGCAACATGGGCAGCCCTTTCCACCTTTTTCAAGCATTACTGCTTGGATGTCTATACGCAGATGGATATGTCCTTCAACTCAAGAGTTTTGTGAGCTGCTCTGTCTTCTTCCCACCCAGTAGTGTTGTAGCTTTGGTACATCCCACTTGTCTGGACTGGTCTAACAGGATGGTATGGAGGGTGACATTTTACTTACCAGATAATGTTTTGTCCTTGAGTCCTGCTAGACCAGTCCAGGTCCTGCCCTTGAAATTGTATTGCTCTGTTCTTCTGCTGCGGTACCCTTGGGTCTGCCATGATTTTATACTTATCTCTGCAGTCTCTTCTACTGACAGCCTTTTGTTATACATTCCTGCACATAGTTCACTATTGTTGGGTACTCGTTGCCCACACTGATATTGTATAAGGCTTTCTCTGTATTTCCCATATGCTTTCAGACGAATACTGAAGGGACCTCTGGTGGCTGAGCCGGATAGAGGCATAGGAGTGATGTCATTGAAACCTGGGCTTTTCATTGGTCTTTGTCTCCACCAATCATTTGTCTGGACTGGTCTAGCTGGACTCAAGATAAGGACATTATCTGGTAAGTAAAATGTCACCTTCATTGCCAGATGTCATGTTATTATGTTAACTACTTTTTAAATCCTTTTGAAGTAGAAAGGTCTTTGAATAGCAATTTGTTGCATTTTTCCTCTCCGTTTTTTGCACACAGCTGCTAAGATACTTTGACACATGGTTTTGAATATACTCTTGCATAAAAGCAGATACCCAGGAACAAGCAGGAATGCAGTCTTCACATGTGGGTGACGTCGGCATTGACAGAGCCCGGAGCAGGAACACACCCCAGTATCCAGTAGGAATGCTTGTGGGAACATCGCTCCATTCTTGCATGTCTGTCTTCCCGCCTTCCCAGTAATTCTCCTCAGTTGTCTTTTTTCCACGGAACCATCAGGACCTTGCCTTGTCCCACTGTGAAGAGACGACTTCAAACTTTTTTTGGCATTTTCTCGGTGCTTGCTGTTTGCTTTCCTGTCATCCGGAGTGGTCCAACATCATTTCGGTACCCTTTTTTCTTAACTTTTTTCTTCATTTTTTTAAGTTGGGCCACTATTGCCAAATTAGATTTAGCCTCCGTCATTTTTTCAAAGACCGAGAAACCTCACAGTGGGTTAAAAAAATGTGCTAAGTTGCATAATGCCATCTCTGCCACCGACCAGCACGATTGGTGTTTTAAAATGATTAGGCTCTGACCACATTTCTTCATGTGCCCATTGCAAACACATAATGGCACTTGGGCTTAAGAACCGAGAACAACAGCGGGTTAAGCTGTTTCGTTCAGACTCGGCCCCTTTAGCATACTCCTCGGGGGCCTCCATGGCATTGAAGTCATCGCATGCTTCACATTCATCTTCCACTTCTAAACATGACAAGAAGCGTTGATTGGAGTCTACTTCAGATAAGGTATTGAAGGCCTTGGCATCGAAGGGCTCTCGATCTTCAGCATTGGTCTCAGACTCTGATGCTCTACATTGGCACCAACACTCATCTGCGGATCTAGACTTAGGCTGACCGGCCAAACAGCCCCGGTGGGAAGATACCCCCTCTAAAACCACAGAGGGGCTTGGGGATGCTCCCAGAAGCATGTCCTTAGTGGAGCCCCTGATAACTTGTTCGGGGACGGTAGCTCAGGTCTCTGGGCCAGAACTCACCCAATCCTCTCCAGTAACCCTTGATGAACATGGGCAAGCCATCAAATGGAGTCTGACCACAGTCCTGGTGGTCATTGTGCCGGGATCTTTGAGGCCCTTAGGTTTCACTTCTGAGCTCACTGCTCCGATACCATCCCTCGACATCAATGTGCCCGGTGCTTCTGGAGGGCTGCTCAATACACTTTTCTCGTCATGCTTGGAACCTGCATGCATTCAGGTTCCGATGCTGCCCACCATGGGCATCGATCTTCGACGTCGGGGACGGAGCATCGCCTGTACTGGGGTACCGACAGGCATTACTTCGATTTTCTTCCTGAATCGGATTCTGTTTCCTCCGATTCTGAACCGGAGTCTATCAAGTCTGAACCCCTCAGAAACATTCCATCAGATCCATCTTTGCAAATGAGAGGTATTGGTCTCCACCCGAAGGCATTTCCTTTCAGGACTTCATCAAGGACATGGCGGCAGCCCTCTCAATCTCAGTGACAACAGAGGTGGAACAGAGGGCGGAAGAGTTAGACATCCTGCAGTATCCTTCCCCATCCACAACATCCTGAAAAACTTGATTCAGATGTGGGATTCACAACTCTCAATTCCTGCCATCAGCAAGAGGTTGGATGCACTCTATCTGGTTCCTCCTTGCCCAGGCTTCCAAAAACCACAGCTACCACACCACTCTGTGGTAGGTGAATTGGCCATGAGGAGGATTAAAAGTGCCAGGAACCATTCATCGGTTCCTCCAGGCAAGGTTGCTAGAACCCTCAATGATTTTGGCAGGAAAGCCTTCCAGGCTGTCATGTTGGGGTCCAGGATCAATTCCTGCATGCTTTACATGTGCATGTTTTTAAGGGATGTCTCCAGGGATTTATCTGAATTCAGCTCTCTTCTCCCAGTAGATAAGCAGGCCCCTCAAGAGGCTCTTGTTGCTCAGGCACAAAACATCTCCAAGTTTTCACTAGGGCAGCTTTTGATGCCTTTGAGGCTACCAGCAGGACAGCAGCAGTCTATTGGGAGCAAGGAAGACAGCATGACTACAGGCCTTTGATCTTGAACAGTGGGTGCAAGATAAGCTTATCAATATCCCTTGCAATGGAGAAAATCTCTTTGGGAAGGGCTGGTGTGAAAAGGCTGGTAATATTGAAACAGACAGTCTCACCATGGCATGCTTGTCCAGAAAGACAGCTCATCAGACTAGGTGAGAGAGAGCAGTTCGAGGAGGATATCCACTAAAGTGCATAGAAGGAGAGAAAAGCAATAAGCAAATGGTGAAAATGACTAAGAAGGCTGAATTGTGCATATAATACATATTCCTGTATTTAGCCTCTTGTCAGGAAAGACTTGAGAGTAGAGAAAGGCATTGTATAGAATTCAAACCATATAGTAAAAACAGTCATGCAGTTTGTATATTTCAAAGTTTAGTGCAAAAATGAAAGAACTCAGGCATAACCATATTAATCAGTCATCATGCATCACTATATGATCAATGTGACCTAGTGACGGTTTGCAAGTATGGTTTAGCTTTGTGCAACAGAACAAACAAATACACGATGGTACTCACTAATTTCACAGAAGTGGTATTATATAGGCATTTATCTATGCCAAATGAATCTATAATACAGAGGGAGAGAATTTTTATGAAGTGATTAAGTGTGTGTAAGGACCTACAAATGAGAAAGGCAGAAAGCGAGAGTAATAAACTTGCCTGAAAATCCGTCCGCTTCTAAAGCGAGTAATGCTGTATTGAAAAGGGGAGGTGTATAGTTTTTTTTTTGCCTTTTAACAGATGCCGACATTCATGTCCAAATTGGCAGATCAGAGCGCACAGTTCCAGCCAATGAAAACAAAGCTAGAGGTGGGGTCTCCCTTTGCGCCATCCATGTTCACATAATTGTACTATTGTCTTCTGTCCAAATGTAAAGGCATGTGAGTAAAATGCATGGTGTCAATCTGTCATGATCACATAATACATCTGTGCTGTGTGTCTTGGTGTAAATGCATATAAATAAAAGGCATTGTGTCAAATCACAAAGAAATGTAGACCCTAACAACCTCAGCACGACTGATTGTAAATGTTGGCATAGTCTGTCATCTATAACGAATGGGCAAAAGTGAAAGTAGTGGTGGTCCAAACCAAGTACTGCATCTCAAATGAAATATCATAATGTATCTCCAGGAACAAGCAGGAATGTAGTCTTAACATATGGGTGACCTCGGTACCAATGGAGCCAGCGTGGGAACGCTCCCAAGCATCCAATAGTAAAGCCTTAGGGATCATCCCACTGTGCCTGCGTAGCTGCCTTCCCACCTTTCCAGCTCTCCCTTCTCAGTTCTTCGTTTTCCACGGAGCCGACATGAAGCAATTCCTGTCACCGCAGAAAATTCATCTTTTTTTCATCTTTTTTTCATCTTTTTTGTGGTCGCGTCTGCCTTCCCGTCGACACTGGTACCGACCTCCGTCAGTGCTTTCTTTCTTTCTTTTAAAAAAAAAAAATCTGTGAAGAATAGAATTATTTCTTTCCTTCAGGCGCATTGATGCCATCTTAGGCTTAGGCCTTTCATTTTGTCACTGCCACAATGGAAAAACCATCCAGTGGTTTTAAGAAGTGTTCCAAATGTGGCGGTACCATTTCGGCCACAGACACCCATGACTGGTGTCTAAAATGCTTAGAACCGGATCATCAGCCATCGGAATGTCCTCTTTGTAGGAAGATGACAAAGAGAGGCCTACAGAATCAAACTGCAAAGCTGGACACCCTCTTTATTTATTTATTTATTTAGCTGTATTTATATCCCGCTTTTCACCGGGTCAAAGCGGTCAATTGGGAGATACATTTAACACGAGGGGATATGACACACATACGCTAATACTTACAGGGAACATGGGCAATGGAGGGTTAAGTGGCTTGCCCAAGACCACAAGGAGTGCCTATAGGACTAGAAATCCCAGTCCCTCCGGCCTGAGATTGCTGTCCCCAGGTGGGACTTGAACCCCCGGCCCTCCGGCCTGAAGTACCTTGTCCTAACCACTAGGCCACTCCTTTGCCTCTGATATAGTATCTTTAGCATCAACGTTATCGAGAGCTTCATCTTCCTCCCAAGGATCTTAGGTATAGAAACCTAAGTCTTCATTGAAGGCTGGCCAGCCCTCCAAGGGTAGATCTCCTTCTAAACATCGAGATGCCTCGGGTTTTGCCCTGGAGGGAGACACACCGGCCAAACAACCCCGATGGGAGGCCCTTCCTTCCAAAGCCTTAGTGGGGTCCCAGGATGCTTGCAAAGCCTTCACCTCCAGAGAGCTCCTGGTGCCATGCTCAGGGATTGTGGCCCGCAATTCCGGTACAGATACCCAAGCATTGACACACTCCTCGAACCCTCTGGGTAGGGAATCGCGAACCCTCAACGCCTTTCGTTGATGTTGTTTTCAGGCCTCCATGCTTTTGGCCAGGATTAGTTCCTACATACTCAATATGGGTATGTTCCTTAGAGAAGTGGCTAAGGATTCGGAGTTTAATGGCTCCTCTTCTCCCCTTTGACAAGAGGGCAGATTATCTCTCCCTGGTAAAGCATGCTCAGAATGTTTCAAAGTTTGTTAACAGAGCATGTTTTGAGTGCATCAGCAGGACTTCATCCATCTGCATCGATGCACACAGGATTGCTGGCTTCAAGCATCGGATCTTGAACAATGGGTTTAAGATAAGCGGGGTAATATTCCTTGTACTGGTGAAAACCTCTTTGGCAAGGATTGGCAGGACAAGGCCTCTCAGAATCTGAGAACACTACCCTCAATAGGCTATTGAGATCTACTGCCAACCCAGCTAGGAAAAAAGCAGCAAAGAGAGCTTTTTCAATAAGAAGAAAAATTACTATCCTTATACCCCTGTGTCAGCGCTCATGCTCCTTAGAAGAGGCAACACCCACCAAAGCAGCAAAAGAAGGCTCAGACTCCTAAGTCACAGCCACCTCAGCAAACCCAGAATACTCAGGGTCTTTGACTCCTTTCTAGAGAACATAGCTGTCCTGCCTCTGGAGAGTCCAGATCCCATCCATATTCCAGGCAGACTGTCACTTTGCCCACAGGTGGCATCTCATCACATCAGAGCAGTAGACATTGTCCGTAGTAGGGAGGGGTACAAGCTTCATCTACAAAGTCTACCCCCCCCCCCGACTTCTCCATGAGAGCTCTACTCTCAACCCCTCTCACTGTTCTTTTACTACAAGAGGTCACCTCCCTTCTATTGCAGGGTGCAATAGAAGAGGTTCCATCATCCCAGCAGGGAATGGGCTTTTATTCTCCATACTTTCTCATGCCAAAGAAAACAGGGGGATACAGGCCCATTCTGTACCTCAGTGACAAGTACCTACTACGGGAAAAATTCAAAATGATCTCTTTAGGGACCCTTCTCCCCTATCTCCAGAGTCAGGATTGGCTCTATTCTCTAGATCTAAAAGAAGCGTACACTCACATACTTATTCATCCACAGCGCAGAAAGTTCCTGCGCTTCATGTTCCAAGGAAGACATTATTAATACAGAGTCCTGCCTTTTGACTTTGTCTCTGCCCCAAGAGTCTTCACAAAATGCATGGCGATAGTAGCTGCATTCCTAAGGACTTTAGGGATATCTGTCTTCCGTTACTTAGACGACTGGCTCATTCGAGCAAGCACCTCTCTAGAGCCAGCCTAGCCCTCTCATTTACTATGCAGGTGCTACAACACTTGGGATTTGTGATAAATCTTCCAAAGTCCCAACTCGTCCCCTCTCAAACTGTAGGGGCTCTCCTAGACACTCAGCAATCAAGGGCATTTCTGCCCCAGCTCCACTGTGCTCGAATCAATCAGCATCTCAAGCATGCTTCAAGAATTTTCTCACTGCTCAAGAAATGCTACAGCTTCTGGGCCATATGGCCTCAACGGTGCATGTTGTTCCATATGCTCGCTTACATATGCACACAGCCCAATGGACACTGGCATCCCAGTGGTCTCAGGCATCAGGTTGCCTGGGAGACAATATAACGATCTCTACCCTACTAATCTTGTCTCTCCAGTGGTGGCAATCCCTAGAAAACCTCCTTATTAGAGTCACCTTTTCAGATGTCAGCATATCAATGTACCCTGAAGACGGATGCATCCAGATTGGACTTGAGAACTCATCTAGACGCTCTATCCACTCGGACTCTGGTCTCATCAGGAATCGCAGTTCCACATAAATCTGCTGGAACTCGGAGCCATTCTCAATGCTCTCAAAGTGTTCCAGGACCATCTTCGTTGCCACAGAGTCCTGGTCCAGACAGACAATCAAGTAGCCATGTTCTACGTGAACATGCAGGGTGGAGCAGGCTCTTGGCCCTGTGCAGTGAGGCTCTACATCTCTGGTCCTTTGCCATACATCATCGCATTCACCTACATGCTGTGTATCTTCCGGGCAAACACAATCTCTTAGCAGACAGACTGAGTCAAATCCTTCACTCCTACGAGTGGTCTCTTTATGTAGACAAAGTCTTTCACATTTTTCAAATCTGGGGGACTCCAGAGATAGACCTTTTCGCAAGTTCTCAGAATGACAAGCTTCCCCGCTTCTGCACCAGGATTCCTCCACCAGACAGCCACCAGGTGGATACTTTTCACCTACACTGGGGTCACGGCTTCCTATATGCCTTCCCTCCCATACCTCTAATTCCCAAGACTCTCTTCAAACTCTAGAGAGACAAGGGCTCCATGATACTCATAGCCCCACACTGGCCACGCCAACTGTGGTACCCTTTCCTTCTACTTCTATCCATAGATCTGAGGTCTGCTCCAGATATCCTCTCTCAGGAGGATGGGACGTTGCTCCATCCCAATCCACAGTCTCTCCATCTCACAGCATGGCTGCTGAAGGCATAGCCTTCCAAGGTATTAACCTTCCCCAGAAAGTTAAGGACATCCTCTTAGCTTCTAGAAAACCATCCACCAGACGGTCCTGTACTTTCAAGTGGCATAGGTTTTCTTTCTGGTGTTCTAAGAATATTAACCCCTTCTCAGCTCTGGTGGAGGCATTACTTGACTACCTCCTTCACCTATCATCTTCTGGACTGAAAACCAATTCATTGAGAGTACACTTAAGTGCAATTGCGGCTTTTCATCTGCCCTTAGATGGCCAACCCATTTCTTCTCAGCTGCTCGTAGCATGCTTCATGAGGGGTCTTCTACTGACCAAACCTCCCATTAAGCCGCCTCCTGTGGCATGAGACCTTAATGTTGTTCTAGGACAGCTTCTCAAGCCACCCTTTGAACCTTTATCCACTACTCCACTTAAGTTTCTTACATGGAAGGTCACCTTCCTTATTGCCCTCACTTCAGCAAGGCGTTTAAGCGAGCCCCAGGCTTTGGTGACTGACCCTCCTTATACACTGTTCCACCATGATAAGGTTGTCCTTAGGACTTGTCAGACGGCTGCCTAGGGTGAGAACTTACACAATCTTGACAATGCATATATTCATATGATTCTTGCAAGGTATTGTGGGTATTGTAGTTCATTCACTCCCAAACACAGCTGATGACAATAATTTGAGTTGTGAAACCAAGTGGTAAGATCAATAAAATACTTCTTTTATTGATGGGGTTTAATTCACCCAGCACATGTATGCTTGATAGCACTATAAATGAGGTTACTTGCTTGCAGTGTTTAAATGGATAACAAAAAGTCACAAAGTAAACTAGAAAACAACCTTCAGCTTGTCAGGCAATTAGCTAATGTTTTCTTAGCAAGTAATTACCAAATACAAAGGCACAAAGTAAAGAATAAACTTTGCTGGTTAGGTTAACTTCTGCTTATTTTCCACGCCGATCTCAGCAGTGATTCTCCCTTGCTCACACACACAATCAGGTGCAGCCCTAATTACTATCAATGGACCAGCTGAAAGCCTTTAGCTGGCTGGCTGCTACTGTGTGAGCCCAAATCCTGCTTTAAGAGCTGTTTGCAGTGGAAATAAAGAACAAAGTTAGGTTTCTTTGTGATGGCTGATGTGTTTGCTCATAGAAAACTAGCAATAGCATTTAGATAAAGAACAGTCCATGTAAATAGTTTCATCTGCTGTATTTCCCCCTGCATCAACAATCATAGGGTCAATATCATACATTGGCACAGACGAGTCTTTCATTAAGGCACTATCATGAGAATGCTTATTCCCTGGCTGCCATTCTCTGTTATAGATAGGGTCTGGATCAGTGTTCATACCTGAGCCTCTCCTGCTATCATTATTCCTCTCTGTATAGCCTGGCCAATATGTAACCCAATTCTGATGTCCAGCCTTCCAATCTTGATCCCTGGACACTGGATCTTCTCTCACATACCTTCTGGCCTTGGTCTGAAAGTCCCTTCCACATGCAGTCTTCTCTCTTCCAGGTAGCCACTGGTGATTCCTATCTCTGCTACTCCATTCCTCTGGCTGAATCCAGTCCAATGGACTCTGCTGGCTTTTGGAATACCTCCCAGTATGAGTACTGCCTTGGAATCTCCCAGACCTTCCAATGGCCTTTCTTCTCTTCCTTCCAGAGAGTTTCCTTCTCTCTCTATCTGCTTGGCTTTTGCTGAAGCTGTTCTTCAAACTCTCCTTGAAGCTGGGCTGGAGCTTGTAGTAACCCTTTCCTGAAGAATAATCTCTATTCTTATTCTTTCCTAATGTGTGCTGCTCCCTAACACAGTGCAGCTGTCTTGAATCAGGCCCTGCCCTTTGAGATGAGTGCTTAGGGATTACCTCATAGCTCTCTTGATTGCACACACATTTCCTCACTTCAGCCCCTCTCATGGCTGCTGGAAACCTGGTGCATTCTGGGACTGGTAGTCTTTTATGTGAAAACTCTGTTTTCTTGCTTCTACCAGAACTGACAGGTTGCTTGTTCAGAGTCACATCATCTTTTCTATAGCTCCTACCTGAGCTATGATAAGCTTCCTTATCACATACCCCCCTGCTTAAGTTATTACGGACTGGTTTTACTGGTGAAACTTCTTCTCTACAGTCCGTAATACGGGAAAGTGCATCCGCATTCTTGTGTAACTTCCCGGCACGATGTTCAACCTGAAAATCAAACGCCTGTAAGGCCATGTACCAGCGTGTCAACCTGGCATTGTGGTTCTTCATTTGCTGCAACCACTTAAGTGGGGCATGGTCCGTGACCAACTGGAACTTTCTCCCTGTAAGGTAAAACCTCAACGCCTCCACTGACCACTTGATAGCCAAACACTCTTTTTCTATCGTGGAATACTTTTGTTCAGCCAGTGACAACTTCCTGCTCAGGTACATCACAGGATGCTCCTCTCCATCATGGCACTGGGATAGGACTGCTCCTAGCCCTACATCCGATGCATCGGTTTGAACCAGAAAGGGTTTCTTGAAGTCTACTCCTTTCAGTACCGGTCCTGTACACAATTTTTCTTTTAATACTGAAAACGCTTTTTCAGTTTCTGGTGTCCACTTTATCTGGTTTGGACAATTCTTTCGCAGCATATCCGTGAAAATGGCACTTTTCTCTGCGAATTGCGGTATAAACCGGCGGTAGTATCCAATAAGTCCTAAGAAACTTCTTAATTGTTTCTTGTTTGTTGGAGGAGGAAAATTCCTGATGCTATCTATTTTGCTTAATAGAGGTTTAATTTTTCCTCTTCCCACTAGGTGGCCTAGGTATTTTACCTCCCTATTTGCAAAGGCACACTTCTTCGGGTTTAAAGTGATTCCCGCTTGCTTCATAGAGCACAAGACTGCCCTGATCCTCTTCAAATGCTCCGCCCAGGTGTTACTATGGATTATGACATCATCCATGTATGCAAAAGCATAACTTTGGTGGGGTCGAAGTACCTGATCCACTAACCTTTGGCAGGTAGCCGCTGCTCCATGCAGTCCGAAAGGCATCCTCTTGAACTGGAAAAGGCCAACGGGGGTGCTGAACGCAGTTTTCGGCTTCGACTCCCTGGTGAGCGGGATTTGCCAATATCCTTTTGTCATATCAAGGGTGGTTAAGTATTGAGCCTGTCCCAGCTGGTCTAGCAGCTCCTCAATTCTTGGCATTGGATATGCATCAAAAACTGATATGGCGTTTACCTGCCGGAAGTCAATACAAAATCTTAAGGATCCATCAGGCTTCGGCACCAGGACTATGGGGATATTCCAGGGACTCTTTGACTCCTCTATTACCCCCATGTCCAACATCTCCTGGACTTGTGCCACTACCTCCTGTCTTTTGGCTTCAGGCAAGCGGTATGGCCTTTGACGAACCAATTTCCCAGGTGGAGTTATTATTTCATGGGCCACCAAATGGGTCTCCCCAGGTATGGGTGTCAACACATCTGGGAATTCCTTAAGCAACTTCCTAATTTCTTCCTGTTGTACCATTGTCAGGTCCTCGCCTATTTGGGGCTCTGATTTTTCTTTACAATCAGATACCTGGGGTCCCAAATCATCCTCTTCACTCACCTCCCTCTCTCGGGCACAGGTGGCAGCTAAGCTTTTAACCCCTTTGACATCAGTAGAACCAAAACCTTTGGCTCCACGTTCAGAATTCTCTAGGGATGTGACCTCCTCCACAGGTGGAAAACCCAGCCTCTCACAAATCAATTGGGCAATTTTGTCTCCTGTCTTCACATGATACTCATTCTGTCCAAAGTTAAACAACAGAACTTTAATATTGCCCCTGTAATCGGGATCAATTACTCCCGCACCCACATCGATGAAATATTTAAGGGCTAATCCGGACCTTGGGGCTACTCTCCCATAACATCCAATTGGTATTTCCACTTGGAGACCGGTGTCAACCAGGGCTCTCCCTTGGCTAGGTACAATCACATTTTCTATGCTGCACAGGTCAAACCCAGCAGACTGAGGGGTTGCCCGCCTAGGAGCTTGGGCCTTCTCAGAGACCTTATGGTACTTTAGGACGAATATCTGCTTTGGGGTAGCTTGGTCTTCTGGACGCTTAACCATCTTTTTAGCTGGGGTCTGAGGACTTCCAAATAAAGGCCCGGGAGCTACTACCATTAAACCTTCTCCCTCCTTTTTTCCTAGTCCTTCCACTAGACCCTGCTTAAATCTTGGCCAGTCTCTTCCTAGAACCAAATCAAAGGGTAGCCTAGGCACCACTGCTAATAGGACTTCCTCTTGTTTCCCTAGGCACTTAACCTTTAGCCTATAGGTGGGATATGATGATGCAGCACCATGAATGCATCTGATGTGAACTTGGCTTTCAGGGGTTCTAGGCACAAATCTTTCTTGGGCCTCTATCCTCTTCCAAAGCCTTTTTGACATCATACTCTGGTCTGCCCCAGAGTCTAATAATGCATTTGTGGTAATTCCTTGCACATCAACCATCAAAAGAAATCCTTCCTTGGGCTGTTTTAAATCCAGACCCATTAAACTAGTGTGTGTCTGGCATCTCTTCTCTAAGTGTCCCACTTTTCCACACTTGAAACATTTCTTTCTATTCCACTGTCTCATCTGGTTTGATACAGTACATTCATTTTTAGAAACATTCTTAATTATTCCTTTTTCTGATACAGCACATCTAGCCTCAGCATCCATCTTTAGAGGGCCACCCATTCTATGGCAAGCCTGCATGGCTTCCAAGAATCTCTCTGCTAGCATGGTTGCCTCTCCAAGATTTTGGCAATTTTGCTGTATAAGAAAAACATTCAAATCTTTAGGTACCCCAAGCATAAATTGTTCCAGCATTATAATATCTAATAACATTTCTACTGTCTTTTGCTCAGGCTCCAACCATTTTACAGCTAGACTTCTGATTCTCTGACTCAGAGCCCTGGGTGTCTCACCCACTTTCAATGTAACAGCTCTAAACATTCGCCTGTACTCTGAAATTGACAACCCTAGGCGATCTCTAATAGCTGCCTTTACATCCTTATAAATCAAAGCCTGGGCTGCTGGCATTGCTCTGTAAGCTGCTAGTGCCTCACCAGTTAATGAGGCTGCCAGCCTTACTGCCCACTGGGTCTCTGGCCATGCTAAAGCCTGTGCCACTCTTTCAAAAGACTCTAGAAAATCATCAACATTATCTTCTGGAGTTAATTTCCCAAAATTAAATGCCCCAATCCCTTGATTGAGTCCCACAGTGTCCACATGTGGTGCACCAGTACTAACTGCTGGTCTTGCATCTGTTCCACTTTGGCTCTGCAGCTGAACTAGAGCTTGCACCAGATCAAGCACTGGTTTCTGCTGTTCCATTAAGGCCTTCACAGCAGTGTCCTGGGCCTGCTGTGACAGCTCCTGCTGCTTGCTAAATTGGGCTGCCATCCACTGAGCCATCTCCCTCGGATCCATCTTGACCCCTGCAAGAAAAGAGAGAAAAAAAAAAAACCAAAGAGCAGCACCTTCCAACCAGGTGTGGTTTTTTTCAACTTTTTTTTTTTTTTTTTTTTTTAATTACCCCCTGTGCTTACACACATCCACCACTAGACATGCCCAGGTACATATTACCTTGTCTCAGTGATGAATCCAGCTTTTCACAGGGTCTTTTCATCTGGGACAGCTTCCTGGAACAACCACTTTTCTTCCAAAGTGCAGATGAGGGAAAGAAATCTTCTTACAGCTTTAAACTTGACTTTTATTTGTAATCCACAACAAGTAAATCCTCTTGGTGCAAGAGCAATCCGAAAAACTACGCCATTTGTCAGACGGCTGCCTAGGGTGAGAACTTACACAATCTTGACGATGCATATATTCATATGATTCTTGCAAGGTATTGTGGGTATTGTAGTTCATTCACTCCCAAACACAGCTGATGACAATAATTTGAGTTGTGAAACCAAGTGGTAAGATCAATAAAATACTTCTTTTATTGATGGGGTTTAATTCACCCAGCACATGTATGCTTGATAGCACTATAAATGAGGTTACTTGCTTGCAGTGTTTAAATGGATAACAAAAAGTCACAAAGTAAACTAGAAAACAACCTTCAGCTTGTCAGGCAATTAGCTAATGTTTTCTTAGCAAGTAATTACCAAATACAAAGGCACAAAGTAAAGAATAAACTTTGCTGGTTAGGTTAACTTCTGCTTATTTTCCACGCCGATCTCAGCAGTGATTCTCCCTTGCTCACACACACAATCAGGTGCAGCCCTAATTACTATCAATGGACCAGCTGAAAGCCTTTAGCTGGCTGGCTGCTACTATGTGAGCCCAAATCCTGCTTTAAGAGCTGTTTGCAGTGGAAATAAAGAACAAAGTTAGGTTTCTTTGTGATGGCTGATGTGTTTGCTCATAGAAAACTAGCAATAGCATTTAGATAAAGAACAGTCCATGTAAATAGTTTCATCTGCTGTATTTCCCCCTGCATCAACAATCATAGGGTCAATATCATACATTGGCACAGACGAGTCTTTCATTAAGGCACTATCATGAGAATGCTTATTCCCTGGCTGCCATTCTCTGTTATAGATAGGGTCTGGATCAGTGTTCATACCTGAGCCTCTCCTGCTATCATTATTCCTCTCTGTATAGCCTGGCCAATATGTAACCCAATTCTGATGTCCAGCCTTCCAATCTTGATCCCTGGACACTGGATCTTCTCTCACATACCTTCTGGCCTTGGTCTGAAAGTCCCTTCCACATGCAGTCTTCTCTCTTCCAGGTAGCCACTGGTGATTCCTATCTCTGCTACTCCATTCCTCTGGCTGAATCCAGTCCAATGGACTCTGCTGGCTTTTGGAATACCTCCCAGTATGAGTACTGCCTTGGAATCTCCCAGACCTTCCAATGGCCTTTCTTCTCTTCCTTCCAGAGAGTTTCCTTCTCTCTCTATCGGCTTGGCTTTTGCTGAAGCTGTTCTTCAAACTCTCCTTGAAGCTGGGCTGGAGCTTGTAGTAACCCTTTCCTGAAGAATAATCTCTATTCTTATTCTTTCCTAATGTGTGCTGCTCCCTAACACAGTGCAGCTGTCTTGAATCAGGCCCTGCCCTTTGAGATGAGTGCTTAGGGATTACCTCATAGCTCTCTTGATTGCACACACATTTCCTCACTTCAGCCCCTCTCATGGCTGCTGGAAACCTGGTGCATTCTGGGACTGGTAGTCTTTTATGTGAAAACTCTGTTTTCTTGCTTCTACCAGAACTGACAGGTTGCTTGTTCAGAGTCACATCATCTTTTCTATAGCTCCTACCTGAGCTATGATAAGCTTCCTTATCACAGACTCAACCTCGCTTCATACCAAAGGTGGTTTCGCCCTTCCATTTAAACCATTCAGTCTACCTTCCTGTCTTTTTCCCTAGACCTCTTTCATCTAGGGCAGCGGTTCTCAACCTGTGGGTCGCAGCTCCCATGGGGGTCGCCACAGGATTTAGCCGGGGTCGCCCCATTCTGCTGTTAAAAAAAAAAAAAAAAAAAGTGCACTATTTGCTACCACTGCCGAGTCCGCTTCTCGGCAGCGGCACACTCACCAACTTCCCTTCTATTGCAGCCGCGGCTCCCTGCCTTTTAGGGAAACGCGGCTATGCCTGTAAAACCGTTTTGGAGCCTATTCCTGCCTCTCGACGGGCTCCATGCAGCATTGTCCCGCCTCCAAAGGAAGTTGTTTACTACTTCCTTTGGAGGTGGAACAATGCTGCACGGAGCCCGTTTAATGGGATAATGGGGTTGAGGGGGGACTAGCACTGGATGCAAGCTGATTGGGGGGGCTTTGACTGGGAATGGGCTGATTGTGGGGAGGGGAGGATAGAGTTGCTGGCCCTGGAAGAAAACTGGGGGCTAAGGCTACAAATGAGCTGATACGAAGGGATGGGAGAATGGAACTGGAAGGGAGTGGATCTGAGAGGGGCTGCCATGGTATTTGTACTAGAAGGGACTAGTCAGTGGGGAAGGAGGGGGACTGGAAGGGAGTGGACATCAGTGGCAGTCATGGGAATGCAAGTTGACATTGGAAGGTACTGAGAGGACTGGAAAGGGGCTGATACTGGGGAGGGTAACTGGGACTGGAAATAGGCTGATGGAAAGAAGTGAAGATAACGAAAGAAGAGATAAGAAATGGCAGATGGACCATAGACTACAGAAAGAGAGCTAAGAGAAGACAGGAAAGCAGAAGCCTCAGATCGGGACCAACAGGATCAGAGAATAAATTGGTCAGACAACAAAGGTAGAAAAAATAATTTTATTTCATATTAGTGATTTGACTACAAAATCATAATTTTGAAATCAAATATTGTTACTTGTGATTAATTATTGTGGTTTAAATAAGTAAATTTTATAGATAAAAACATATTGCAAAGGCCTATAATATATTAATAACACAGGTACACTAAAAAAAAAATTTTTTTAAACTGCCTCTAATGTTTCGATTGATTTTTACGTTTTTTGGTGCGCTGAATCCAAATCTGGTAACCAATTTGCTCCATCACGTACAGATTTTTTGCTACATTGGGTTAGCAGTTTGAGGTGAACATTTCAGATTGAGTGCTATCGAGATAAAAGTTTCTTGGATGAATTCTTTATACTAATTGTTTAGTAGTTATTCAAATAAGAATAAAGAAAATTGTAACAAGGCAGCACATAAGAATAGAGTAATGTCAACAAAACACACTGTGATGGTAGCAAAATTGTCTGCACTTAAAACAGCCACATACCTGTACACAAACATTGAGCATATAAGAGCGAGGTTAGACACAAAGCAAAGCAAAGAAATGTGCAAAAAATGTTGTACAGGTATGTATGTAAGAATAGAAAACGCAAACAGCACCATTGCAATACATGAAGACAAACACCCGATGGTGTGAAAATAAAATTCTAATAAATGAGATCCGACACTGTGGTAATAACTAGCAAATTTTTATTTCAAAGTTTAGTAAAAACACGATATTTGTCAACACAGTTTAGATTTTAAAGTCATTCTTGGGTCAATCAATCTCCTAGTGGGCCCGTTTCTTCTTCCCCCGAATGCTTCTCTTGGTGCGCTGCTTGGCGTATTTTTCATCTGGGGTTTCCCGCAGCAGCAACCAGCAGAAATCAGCCATCATAGTGGTGTTCCATCTTCCTTGGTACCTTCTCTCTGCGTCCTAGATGTCCTGGTGAAACCTTTCACCTTGTTCTTCACTGTACGCCCCCACGTTTTCGGGAAAGTAGTTCACATGGGAGTGCAAGAAATTGACTTTCAGGCTCATGTTACAGCCTTGTTCTTTGAAGGCATTGAGCATCCTGGCAACAATATCCTTAGAGTTCTCATCCCGCCTGTTCCCCAAGAATTTGAGAACAACATCCTTGAAGGAATCCCAGGCTTCTTTTTCCTTCTCAGACATTGTTTCAGCGAATGCTCCATCTGAAATGAGTTTCCTTATATCAGGGCCAACAAACACTCCTTCCTTTAGCTTTGCTTCAGAAAGTCGGGGGAACTTTGAGCAAAGGTACCGAAAGCACTCACCATCTTTTCGAAGGGACTTGATGAATTGCTTAATGAGACCCAACTTAATGTGGAGAGGTGGTAATAGAATTTTATCACGAGGTACCAAGCTCTCATGAAGAACATTTTTCTCACCGGGTCTCAAATACTCCCGAATTGGCCAGTCTTTTTTCCCCCAGTGTAGGTCACGGGCCCGGCTATCCCACAAGCAAAGGAAGCGGGGATATTTGGTGAAACCGGATTGCTGCCCTAATAGCATGGATAGAATTTTAAAGTCTCCACAAATCATCCACTTATGCTCATCATAACGAATCTTCTGAAGAATCAGGGCCAAATTCTCGTATTTTTCTTGGAGAATAACAGAGTGAGCAATAGGAACTGAAGCAAATGTGTTGCCATTATGAAGAAGAACACCTTTTATGCTGTCTTTTGACGAATCAATGAACAGCCGCCATTCAGCAGGATCATACTTGAGTTTAAACTTTTCCATCACTCCGTATATATCGTTGCAAAATACCAAATCTTCCTCTTTGCTGAAATACTTCAAAAATTGTGTCTCGCGGTTGCGGTACCAATAAAAAGTTGTTCCTGGTGACAATAGATTTTTCTGTTTAAGCCGAGAACCTAGCAGTTGGGCAGCATCTTTTGGGAGTCCTAAATCCCGGACTAAATCATTCAATTCAGCTTGAGAGAAAAGTTCAGGTTTCGGATCTGGTTCAGTTTCAAACTCGGAAGTACTGGACTCATCGGGAAAAGCCATCTGATGAGTCTCATCATGATCAGAACCGTCCACACAAATATGATCCAAAGATTTTGGTGGTTCAGGCACAGGTACTTCGTTGCTATGAGGCATAGGCCTAATTGCTGAGGGAAGGTTGGGGTAACTTATTACGTTCTTATTTTTTAAGTTGTATCCCTTCACAATGCAAGAGCAAAAATAGCAGTCACTGCTGTGGTCTCTTTGTTCACGCCACATCATAGGTATTCCGAAACGAAATGCTTGTTTTTTACCTTTCATCCATAAGCGTAGATCTTCCTCACATGTCTTGCACACTTTGTGAGGAGCCCACGGTTTGTCTTGCTCGCCTAACTTCAAACCGAAATAGGCGAAATATACTTTTTTAATAAATGCAGAAATGTTCCTCTGCCGCTTTTTCACGGTATATTCCCCACAAATAAACAAAAACTGTCCGGAGAGTTGACGCAACCTCTGGCTCTGTGAGCCATCACAAATACACAGCACTGCAAACTACAACTGTAGTGAACCACTTCGGAATAAAGCTGGATTACGACTGAGCAAACAAAAGGTAATAATGAACTTGCAAGAAACTGAAATTTGACAGGAACGTTCATGTCGCAACCACCGTGTTTGAGCGAGCGAACGAGGCGAGGCGAACAGGAAAGAACATGCGCCAGCGTGAGTACTGGATTTAGCCCCCCGCCTCCCAATTGTCCTGTTAATGTATAAAATGAATACAAAACACTCTAAAATATCATGAGGGAGTGTTTCTAGTTAGTTAACCATTACAACCTCTATTTTGGGCCAAGAAAATAAACTGCAGTCGGCTAAAAAGAAATTATGTGAACATTCCTTATATGGGTAAGAAATCTAATTTTGCAAGAAAACGTGACGTGATGGAACATTTTGGCTATTTTTCCTGGATTCAGCACCCCAAAATCTATAGGAATCAGTTGCAAAACTGGAGGCAGTTTATTGGTAGTGTACCTGTGTAATTCAACAAATGATTACAGCGACAATGCATTAACGGTAAAGGAAGAGAGACGCATTTGATTTTATCATTGGGGGTCATCACAAGTTGACAGTGGTAAAAGGGGTCACGGTACAAAAAGGCTGAGAACCACTGCTCTAGGACATAGGCAACCCTCCACACTCTGGACTGCAAATGTGCCTTAGTTTTTATCTCCAGAGAACTTGAGAGCACCGAAAAGCTTCCCAGCTTTTCATTTCCTTTGACTCGAGTCACCTTGGCTTGCCAGTAACCAAACAAACTCTCTCCAAGTGGATAGCTGACTGCATCACTTTTGTCTATGAAAAGGCAGGACTTTCTCCCAAGAGTCTCGTTACTGCCCATAATGTTCGAGTCATGGCTGCCTCTATGGCAAATTTACGCTCTATAACTATTGATGAAATATGCAAAGCAGCAAGTTGGTCTTCGGTCCACATTTTTGCTGTTCACTATTGCCTGGACAAGGACTCTCGCTGGGATGCCTCGTTTGGCCAAGCCGTTCTCCAGCATCTCTTTCAGACTTAGAACAACTCCTACCCTCCGTCCCAGGTTTCGACACAAGACATCCTTGGAGGACACATGACCTCTCTAGTCATACCTGTGTGATCCACAGCTTACCCTGAGATCATCTCTCTGGCATCTTTTAGCTAGGGAGTCCCATATGTGAAGGCTACATTCCTGCTTGTTCCTGGAGATAGCGTAGTTACTTACCTGTAACAGGTGATCTCAGGGAACATCAAGGAATTTAGTCTTCACAACCCACCCTCCTTCACTAGGCGTTGTATTTCTTCTTCTGTTTCTTTTTATCTCAGCTACCAACTCATCTGAGCTGGAAAGGTGGGAAGGCAGTTGTGCTGGCACAGTGCTATGCTCCCAAAGGCTTTCCTATTGGACTCTGAGGAGTATTCCTGCGCGGACTCCATCGATACTGACGTTAACAATATGTGAAGACTAAATTCCTGCTGTTCCCAGAGATCACCTGTTACAGGTGAGTAACTACACTTTACTGTATTTGAAAGTAACTGCCAGGCAAGTGGACAAAGTGCGGCACATGATCTACCTTTTCTGTGTGTCTTAGTGTAAGTGCGTATAACTTAAAAGCATGTGTGTCACATCAGAGGAAGAGCATTATGGGTGTAGACCCTAACAATGCCAGTATGTCAGCGATCTATGCCGGAGGGGTAAAAATAAAGATGAAGGTGGTCGAAGCTGATAATTAAAACTCAAAAACTCTTCTATAAGATTCACTGCAGTTAAAGGTAACCACCAAAGACTGGAGAAATGACTCGGTTATTGGGGCACACAGAATGGCGTGAACGCTTAAAATTATCGCAAAACACAAAATTAGGGCTGAAAGTATCCATACATTTACTAATTGTGAGTATGAAATTAGTGAGGAACTATTGTGTTACACTCATAAACTTTGTTTTGAAATGAGTGAGAACAGAAGATCCTACACCAGAGAATGTTAAAAAGAATATGTAATTAGAATATGATAACAAATTAGTAAAAAAGTAAAAGTACTAAGGATAAAACAAAGTGAAAAAGCCATCTACATAGTAAAAAAAATGAATAAAAGATGTACATTAAAAATTGCATATGAACAGCAGGGAGAACTAAAAAGTGTATAAAACCTCCCATGAGAAAATCTGAACACTGAACCAGAATCTGACTTCACAAGTATATAGGAGTGCGCATGGCTACTGCCCGAATGGCCCTAGCAGGTCCTGTTACTGTCTGCACGGCGTACCATGCTAATTTAGCACACATTTGAGCCTGTGTTGCCCTGCTCTCCGTGTCGGTGGAGTTTCATATGCTGGCTTCTAAGTGCTGCCTGGTCTTTGGAAAACAGAGAGCTTCATTGCTGGATTCTCTAGTAACTGCACTTCTTGCATGAAAGTTTCTGACATGCTTTTGGCGGGTCGATCTCTCTTCACAGTGAGGAGACACAGGTGCCCTGGCTTTATCTTCCGGGCAGTTTCTCCAAATGGGTTAGTTTTGCGCAAACCATGATGGTCATGAACCTCACTTCTAAGCTAGGGTATGTGGAGTATGATCTCAGTCTCTCAAATTTACTGCTAATGCTCAGTACCATACCAAAGAGAGCTTCTTTCTGGAGCTTGTAAGATGCAACATGTATAGGTAGTTTAAGATGTGCTTGGAAGGTGGTCTTTATCATGCCTTGTTAGTCTGACTGCATTTTTTAGTACTTCAGGATCTTTTTCCTCTCCACGCGATTCACAGAATAATCACGTGGAACCGACACGTCTATTCTGGTGTTTTTCTCCTTTCCCACTATGCACTTTCACCTCTACGCAGATGATTTCATGTTCTATATTTATTTATTTATTTATTTTTCTTATATACCGCACTCTTTAGCATCAGCGCGGTTTACATGGAACAAGGAACCATAATTAACAAATATCAGTTTTACATAGAACAGGTAAGTACAACTTGGATAACTTAGGGAGACATGCACAACAATTATTTACATATATAACAGTAAGCTTTGTGAATAGCTTATGCTAAATCTACGGATAGGCACTAGGACTAGAGGAGGGGTGTGGCTATGGTGGATTAAGATTGATCTGATAGTATTGTATAAATAAGTAGTGCTTGAGTGCCTTCCTGAATTGCATGAGATCGGTGATGGTTCGGATTTCTGGAGGCAGTGTATTCCAACACTTGGGAGCATAAAGACTGAAAGCTCTGTTGGATGTTGTTAGCGTGCATTTTGTTGAAGCACTTGGTATAATTAGGCTGTTTGCTGATGTAGATCTTCTGGATCTGTTGGGCGGAGTGGGCTGAAGTAGATTGACTAGTGTTGAAGCAGTTATGTTGTGGATGGCTTTAAAGGTAAGTACTAGGGTCTTGAATAGTATTCTTCCGTGTGTTGGGAGCCAGTGGAGCTGCAATAAGATGGGTGTGATATGGTCATACCTCGCTGCTCCAAATAGAACTCTAGCAGCGGTGTTCATGGCAAGTTGTAAGGGAGTCAATGTAGATTGTGGGAGCCCTTGGAGAATGGCATTGGCGAAATCAAAATGGGGTAGGATAAGGGCTTGATATACAGTTCGGAAATCACTTGGGTCCAATAAGGTTCGGAGGTGTTTGAGTGTCCGGATCTTGAAATATACGGCTTTAACAATGTGGGATATGTGTAATTTCATGTCCAAACATTGATCCAATGTGACTCCTAAGTAACGGATTGCAGGTTTTGTTTGGAGTTCGGCTTCTCTCACTTTTATATGAGGTGGAGGGGTAAAATATGGATTTTTCATGATGAAGAGTACCTCTGTTTTCTTATGTTGGATACGAAGGTTTTGCGTTAGAAACCATTCGGATACTGCGTCAAAACAATCAATAAGAGGTGAGAGGTCCATTTGCTTCGTGGAGAATGGCATGTAAAGAAGGATGTCATCGGCGTATATCTGACATTGCACATTGAAGGATCTTATGATGTTACAGACGGGTTGAACGTAAATGTTAAACATGAGAGATGATAATGATGATCCTTGTGGGACGCCCTGGTTTTGTTGGAAAGGCTTTGATTTTGTTGATCTTGATCTTACTTGCTGTCCTCTTCCCTCAAGGTATGATCTGCACCAGTCAAGGGCGAGGCCGGTAATGCCCTTTTCTTTTAGGCGTTCAATGAGCAGGCCGTGGTGAACAGAGTCGAATGCTGCAGCTATGTCGATGAAGATAAGTACACAACCTTGGTGGATGTTGTCAACAAAGGTGATAATATCATTGAAAAGGGAGGTAAGAAGGGTTTCTACGCCATGGAATTCTCTGAAGCCGTGTTGATGTGGATCTAGTGGGGCTGCAGTATCGATGTGGTCTTGTATTTGTCGTTGTGCTTCCTTTTCAAATATCTTAGCTAGGAAAGGTAAGCTAGCTATGGGTCTATATGATTCAACTTTGCTAGGGTCAAGTTTGTTTTTTTTTAGAAGAGGTCTAATTGAAGTTTGCTTGAGTGCTGCGGGGAAGGATCCAGTTGTGAACGATAGATTTATCATTCTTGTGATTATTGGACTGATATCACTGCGTATATTCTTTATCCAATAGGCTGGACAAGGGTCAGTATGAGCAGTGGTGGTGTTGATGGCTACAATGGTATCTTCAACATGTTTCTTGGGTGGTGTGGAGAATATTGAGAGGTGGTTTAGGCAATTGGTGTCCTGATGGTTGAAGGCAGCGATTTTGTTTGTTTGCAATAGTTTTGATTGCAAATGATCCGCGAAGGCTTGTGGGTGGATCTCTTCGGGAGGGCATGGAGATGGTTCCTTAGATATGGATTTGACTATGTTGAAGAGATCCCGTGGTTTATTTAGGGATCTTTTGAGTGAGTCAGTGTAGAATTGTTTCATTTTCGTCAGGGCTGCTGTTCTGTGGGTCGTGAGTTGAGCATTGTATGCTGTCTGGTCGTCTGTGGAGCGAGATCGACGCCATCGTTTCTCGAGTTTTCGAAGGTGTAAGAGGGAGGTCCGCAGATCAGAAGAAAACCATGGTGCATGTTTTCTGTTGCTTGAGATTTTGCTATTGGGTGGTTTTTGTGCAATGGAGCTGAGGATGTCGTTCCATGATGTGATCAGTTTTTCCAGATTGAGGGTAGTGTCATTGTAGAGAGGGTGGGTTTGTGCAAGTATGAGTTCTTTGTTGAAAGCATTGAAGCTTCGAGTTATCGTTTTGGTGGGATTATTAGAGGTTCTGTTATCCAAGTTGTTAGGGTTCACAGGAATTGTGAAGTTAATTAATTTGTGATCTGACCATGCAACTGGGATCAGTGTTGTTACAAGATCATTGTCTAATTCACATACTGATAGAGGGGCAAAAATCATGTCAAGGGTGTTCCCTTTTGTATGTGTGGGACTTTTGATTAATTGCCTGTATCCTAATTCGTCCATTGCTTCTAAGAGAGCTGAGGCATGGCTGAAGTGCAGAGAGGGGAGATTGAAGTCTCCTAATATCCAATTCGGTTTGTTGTGTTGGGCAGCATTGGTTGCTAAGTCTAAAATGTTAGGAAGATTGTCTGAGGAGGATGATGGTGATCTATAAAGAAGGTTGATGGAGCATTGATCATTGGCGATGGATAAAATGTCTAGGTTGTTTGAGCTTGCAGAGTCTGTTGTGGAAAACTGGAGGTCCGTCTTGGTTAATATGAGGCTTCCTCCTCTTTTATTCTCTCTATGGCAGGAGTGGATGGAGAAGTTGTTGGGTAGGAGTTGGTTGATGATTATGTTGTCTGTGTTAGATAACCAGGTTTCAGTTATCATGAGAATATCCAGGTTATAGGCAGATATTAAATCAGTGACTATCGGCCATTTCTTACGGATTGACCGAGCATTGATGAGGGCACAATTTAATGCTTGCAGGGGTTCCTTTTGCTTGGTTTTCTTGGTAATTTGGAGGGCTATGTGTAGCAGGTGTGAGTGTCATGGTTGTGTACCAATTCTTAAGGGAGGATATGGGGCTTCTGCCTGTCTATGGGTATGCCTTTGTAGGATTGGGATTTGTTGTGGTTCGTGTGGTAGGGCAAGGGATTCAGCTAACCATCCTAGAATGATGAGTAATATGCCGATTGAGGCAGTGGTAGTAGGAGACATTTTAACTTGCTGTTGATGTTAGGTGTTTCTAAGGATTGTTTCCAAGCAGGACTTATCACTATGGTATATAAGGATGTCTTGTAGGACAAGCTGAGAGATATCTGTGATATTCTAAGTGATTGCGAGATAAATTGTTTTCAATGAATGAAGATATAACACAGTGAGTAAAACTTAAATGATGTAGCAGATATACTATTACAATCTGGGAGGTATCTTAGGTGTATTATTACCGCCAGAGAAGTATCAGTGAGGGTAAATGTGATTGCCATACAGTGGGTAAAGCACTTAAATAATACAGTAGATAGACTATTACTAGCTGTGAACATATAGGTATAATAGTTACCGTAAGCAGTGAACAGGGATAGCTGATTGTCAGCTAAAATGGGTTATGTTACAAGGTTAAGGTAGTTAGAACCTATTGAAGATCACATTTGAGTGATATAAGAGGCGGTATATAGACTAAACATATAGGTATCACAGCAGAGGTAACTTCTAATTGGATATGCAGAGATTTATACATATATTGGTAAAATAGATGTTAACTATTTCAGATAGTCTCTGCCGTGAATGTGAGAGTTCATTGATCAAGTGGAATATAGATGCATGGGAGGAGCATACCGGTGACTTTTCAGGTAGCTGTTCTAGGTCGGCTGAGTCCTGTTGCTTGGAGTTGCTGTGTACAGGTTGCGGCTGGCTTCTTCTGGTGCGTCGCCTAAGGGCCACGCCAAAGGGCCCTCTGGCGAGGCCCTCAGGCGCGGGCCCGCCTGGCGGCGGCTTCACTTAAGGCTACAGGCCTTTTGGTCTGGCCTCTGCTCCAAGAGTGTTCACCAAATGCATGGCAATAGTTCCTGCATTTCTACGCACTCTGGGAATATTTGTCTTCCGATACCTGGACGACTGGCTCATCCGAGCTCCATCTCAGTCAGAGGCCCAGATTTCCCTGGACCGCACAAGGCGCATTCTGCAGTATCTGGGACTTGTGGTAAACCTCCCAAAGTCCCAGCTCACCCCTACTCAGTCCCTGGAATTCATAGGGGCCTGGTTGGATACCACCACTGTAAGGGCCTACCTTCCTCAGGCCCATTGCCAACGTATAGTGCAGTTAGCCTCCCAGATTCAGTGAAAGAGCCATTTAACTGCCCGGGAGATGCTACAACTGCTAGGCCACATGGCTTCCACAGTGCATGTGGTACCCTATGCTCGCCTACACATGAGAGCAGCTCAATGGACTTCGTCCACTTAGTGGACTCAAGCTTCAGGAGCTCTCTCAGACCAAATAGCAACCTCCAAATGTCTCTTTTGGTCTCTCCAATGGTGGATGTCCACTCAAAATCTGTTGCTGGGGTCCCCCGTCCTACAGTTGTTGCCCCAAGCAACCCTCACAACAGATGCCTCCCAAATAGGTTGGGGAGCTCATCTACAGGACCTCTCCACTCAAGGCACTTGGTCCCCACAGGAGACCACTTGGAGCTTCGAGCAGTTTTTCTAGCTCTCAAGGTCTTTCATACCCTCCTCAGCTACAAGACAGTCCTCATTCATACGGACAATCAAGTAGCCATGTTTTACATAAACAAGCAAGGAGGAACTGGCTCTCTGTCGCTTTGCAACGAAGCTTTAAGATTATGGACCTTCGCCAGAGAGTATCAAATCCATCTCCTGGCAGTATACCTCCCAGGAATCCAAAACTCTTGGGCAGATAGACTCAGTCGAGTTCTGCTTCCACACGAATGGTCCCTGCTCATGGATCAGGTACTCAGAATCTTCCAAGAATGGGGAACCCCAGACATAGACCTCTTTGCAAGTCCGTGGAATGCCAAACTTCCCCGGTTCTGTTCCAGAATTCCGTGTCAGGGAGTTCAGGCCAAGGATGCCTTCCTCCTTCATTGGGGTCAGGGCTTCCTGTATGCCTTTCCACCCATTCACTTGATTCCCAAGACTCTGTTCAAATTCCAGAGGGATCAAGGATCTATGATCCTCATAGCTCCACGCTGGCCACGCCAAGTGTGGTACCCTCTACTTCTACATCTCTCCCAAGCCCCCTCCCTGGCCTTGGGAGCTGCTCCAGACCTCCTGTCCCAGGAGGAAGGGACTTTGTGGCACCCAAACCCCAAGTCCCTTCACCTCAGAGCTTGGTTACTGAAGGCCTAGACCTTCAAGGCTTGAATCTTTCTCAGCAAGTGAAGGATATCCTCCATGCTTCCAGAAAACCTTCCACCAGGCGTTCCTATGCTTTTAAATGGAAAAGATTTTCCATTTGGTGTGCTGAAAAGGGTCTTGACCCTCTAACACTACCTTTAAATTCTCTGTTAGACTATCTCCTGCATCTTTCCAATGCAGGACTTAAGAGAAATTCAGTAAGAGTCCATTTGTGTGCTACTGCAGCATCCCTTAAGCCCATCAATGGACAACCTATTTCCTCTCATCCTCTCATTGCAAGATTCATGAGAGGCCTAACTTTAACTAAACCTCCCATTAGGCCTCCTCCAGTTTCATGGGACTTAAATTTGGTTCTTGGTCAGCTTATGAAGCCACCTTTTGAACCCTTAGCCACTACCTCCTTGAAATTTCTTTCCTGGAAGGTTATTTTCCTCATTGCAGTCACTTCAGCTCGCCACATCAGTGAACTGCAGGCCTTAGTGGCTAATCCACCTTATACAAGGTTCCATCATGATAAGGTAGTCCTTAGGGCAAATCCACACTTTATGCCTAAAGTGGTCTCACCTTTTCATCTTAATCAAGAGGTATATTTACCTGTCTTTTTTCCAGCTCCTCATGCATCCAGTGCAGAGAAGAATCTTCATACTCTGGATTGTAAAAGAGCTCTTGCTTTTTACTTACAAAGGACACAGCAACATAGAAAGTCTTCCCAGCTTTTTGTTGCTTTTGATCCTTCTCATTTGGGACTTCCAGTCTCTAAGAGAACACTGTCCAATTGGATTGCTCAGTGTATTTCTTTCGCCTACCAGAGTAAGAACCTTTCTCTGGAGAGCCATGTCACAGCTCATAATGTGAGGGCCATGGCCACGTCTATGGCTCATCTAAATTCTGTGTCCATCGACCAGATCTGTCGAGCAGCCACCTGGGCCTCGGTTCATACCTTCACAGCCCATTACTGCTTGGACAAGGACTCCCGCCGGGATGCCTTGTTTGGTCAGGCTGTCCTCAAACACCTGTTCCATTCTTAAACAACTCCTACCCTCCTTCACTGGATGGATGACTGAGATCCATAGGAGGACGTAGAACCCTTCCCAGGGTCTCATATCCTTGGGGATCTCCCAGGCATCTTAGCTAGGGAGTCCCCATATGTGAAGACTCATTCCTGCTTGTTCCTGGAGATAGCACAGTTACTTACCTGTAACAGGTGATCTCTGGGAACAGCAGGAATAAGTCTTCACAACCCTCCCACCTCCCCTAGGAGTTGTACCTCTTTTCTATCTTTCCTTTCCTCTCTCTTTCTATTGTCTCAGCTTTAAACTCGAACTGAGGAGAGCTGGTTAGGAAAGGCGGGAAGGCAGCACGCAGGTGCTGTGGGATGCTCCCAAAAGCTTTCCTTTTTGGGAAGCTGGGGAGCGTTCCCGCGCAGGCTCCGTCGGTACCGACGTACCCATATGTGAAGACTTATTCCTGCTGTTCCCAGAGATCACCTGTTACAGGTAAGTAACTGTGCTTTCCCGATATATCGATATTTCCTTCAGTTATTCTGCACCTTTAAATACCACTTCAGTCATGGGTAACATCCCTACATCTTCCTCAGTAAAGACCGAAGCAAAGAATTCATTCAGTCTCTCCGCTCTCGCCTTGTCGCCTCTTAGTGCCCCTATAACCCCTCTATCATCTAATGGACCAACTGACTCTCTCACAGGTTTTTTGCTACGAATGTACTTGAAAAAGTCTTTATTTCGTGTGTTTGCTTCCACAGCAAGCTTCTTCTCAAATTCTTCCTTTGCCTTCCTTGCATTTGACTTACCAGTGCTTGTGCTGTTTCCAGGTTTTGTCTTTTGTCTCTTTTTTTCCATTTCCTGAAAGATGCTTTTTTGGCAACAACAGCCTCTCTGACCTCACCTTTAAACCATGCTGGCAATTTTTTGGGCTTCCTTCCACTTTTCTTAAAGTGTGGAATACAGCTGGTCTGGGCTTCCAAGATAGTATTTTTCAACAACACCCAAGCTTGATGTAAGTCTTTAACCTTTGCAAGTACTCCTTTTAGTTTTTTCTTAACTATTTTCCTCATTTTATCATAGTCTCCCTTTTGAAATTTAAAAGGTAGTATTGTGGATTTCCTTACTATCCCTCCTCCACTAATTAATTCAAAGGTGATCATGCTATGATCACTATTGCCAAGTGGCCCCAACATCCTTATCTCTTGCACTAGATCTGGTGTTCCACTAAGGACTAGGTCTAATATGGCCTCCCCTCTGGTCGGTTCATGAACCAGCTGCTCCAAGAAGCAGTCATTTATGTCATCTAGGAACTTTATCTCCCTAGCACGTCCTGCCGTGACACTGACCCCGTCAATATCGGGGTAATTGAAATCACCCATTATTTTTTTTTTAAACTTTATGGATCAACAACAAATAACAACTCATACAATATCAGGCAACAGACCCCCGGTCGGGTGTGCTCTTATCCCCGCCGTAGGGTAAATTGCATAGTGTCATGCAGCGAGGGCTGATGAAAGCCAAGATGAAAAAAAAGAAGCTGTTTGTCAGAAAGGAAAAGATGTGCACAAGGTGCAGTATTCACAGGGACCAGCTAGTGGGAGCAGAAGTACATTCAGAGAGACTGAAGGGCCACGCCCAGCTGGTCAAGAGCACCTGACAAACTTTTCACATTCCTCTAAGACAGGAGTCCTTTATAAGGAGAGGAAGGAAGACTGGAGAGGAGGACCACCAGGAGCCAGAGGAGAACCAGCTCAAGCTAGGAGAGGACCACCTCGAGCTAGAGGAGGACCGGGTCAAGCTGGAGAGAAAGCTGTTTGCTGGCAGAAGCGAAAGCAATGCACTAATTGGAAGCAGGAACCAAAGGAGAATCAGCTGGGAAAGCAGAGCCAGGCTGAACAGGGAAGCCAGGAACTGGGCTTATGCAGAAGCAGGCACTTACCAGGGGAGCTGATTCCAAGGCTGAAAGGTAAACCAAACTTTCAAAGAAAAGATTGGCACCAAG
Source organism: Ichthyophis bannanicus (assembly GCA_033557465.1). NCBI lineage: Eukaryota > Metazoa > Chordata > Amphibia > Gymnophiona > Ichthyophiidae > Ichthyophis > Ichthyophis bannanicus. Next base: position 308,641,755 of record CM066038.1, on the reverse strand, counting down.
CTTCTGAGTGGGGAAAGCAAGCAAAAGGAGAAAACCTCTCGTCTTCATGCTGCTGCAATACAAGGTATGCTAACTATATTCCTAGGAGGAAAGCTGTATCTTTTAAAAGTTCTTGTGAAGGTGGTGTAAAACCTTTGAGAAGAGAAAGCACAGCTTATTCTAATATAGCTCGTGGCCAACGCCCCAGGCTAGGCCCAAGACACTGGCAAGTGCTTCAGGAGATATATAAACCTCCAGAACGTATTGTCCAAGAAACTGATGACACAGAGGTAGACATATCTTCTCCAGAGCCGATGCAAGTGGAACTGGTTGAACCGTTATCAGAGGAAGAGATGGATTGCTCTCTCTGTATTTCCAGTAGCATAGAGTCTTTGCTAGACTTATGAACTGCTTGTATTGTCTTCAGAGTGTCTTTAATTTGCTAAGCAGAAGAATAATGAAAAAGTGGTTTCAAGCTGGAAGCTGTTTTTGAGCACTGCTAACACTGTGAAGTTTAACAGTTTTCCCTTAAACACTGAGTTTCTTTCATTCCTGAATTTAAGGACATTTGCTTTGAGTTGTAGCCCAATTTTGAACCCATGCGTAAAGGGAATAAATGCCTTTTTCTTCCCACCACTCTGCTTTCATTGATTTCTTTAAAGATTGGAGCTAAAAACCACTAAGACCAAGTTCCACTTGGTTCTTAAAGGACTCTCCTATCATAACATAACAATAATATTTTATGTCCCACCTGCCCTTGCGACCACTGGCCACCAGGGGGGTGCGCGACAATAGACAATCATCATAAACATCAAACAAACATTGCCTTATGAATAAACCAGTGTTTTTTCAATTTTATCCCACTTTACATAATGGAAGGAAACCCTTCCCCCCCTCCCCACCCGGTCGCAATCGCCCTCCGCAGCATGACCAAATAGCTGGTCTACAGGAGGAATTTTCGCCCGCTCCACCCCTATGGGCGCCCTCGACTATTCCCTGACACTCTAGGGACCCACATTGACTATTTCATTACGACAGTAGGGCCCCAAATTCTGAATATAAGGTTCCCAAATTAGCATAAAAGTGGCCAAACATTTGACATGACTCCTAGCTCTCCAACGCTCTGCCAGCATCAATTGGTGAAAACTATTGCGCCATTCCAGGAAAGTCGGTGGGTGCCGCTCACGCCATCTATGAAGAATTGGGCCTTTTCCCACCAAGCACGCCTTGCGCACCAAGAGCCGCGCCCCCTTCCTGCTAGGACAGGACTGGTTCAGCTGATCCAATAGTACCAAAGACCCCTTCCAAGGGAAACGCTGCCGTAGCAGCCCACCTATACAATTACTGATGCGTGCCCAATAGGGGCGAATACGCTTACATGCACACCACATGTGGGCTAAATCTGCCATGGGCTCTGAGCATCGAGGGCAAGACCCGTCCTGAGTAATATGGCTCCGCAGGGCCCGCCGGGGCGAGAAATGTACACGGGTTAACGCTTTATACTGGATTTCCCTCCACCATGCCCCTTCCACCAGTATAGCAATCTGCCCCAATGCCTTCTGGATTGTCCCAACTGGAATCTCCAGTCCCAGTTCCCTTGCCCATGCCCACTCAACTCCGCCGTAGTCCGGCAACACCCTGAAGCAATCAAGCCGGGCCTTCAATCCCACTATCGAAGGGGGATAGTCCCCCCGAGGCCAAAAATTCAATAATCTACGCCGATCGATCTGCCTCGAGGCCCTCTCTGGGCAACGAAGCCACATAATGAGAGAGTTGAAGATATGCAAAAAACTGATGAGGCTGCAACTCGTACTCATGCACCTGACAATCCGACGACATGGCCTAACATTCGGATTCCCCTTTCCCTCCAAGACCGGGACCCACAGGACTCAGAACCTGGCATAAAATTAACATTACCCCATATGGGCAGCCAACTCGAAACCCTCCAGTTTCGCTTCCAATAACAGTTCAACTGTTGCCAAGTGCGTCGCGCAGATGTCATCATCGTACTGCGTTTAATTCGGTTAGGCAGCTGGGCGCTCTCCGCGTGTAGAACACCCAACAGGGAAAAAGGGGCCACCGCCGCCATCTCAAGGTATCTAGGTGTATAGACGTCAGTCTCGCCCAGCCAATCACCCACATGACGCACCTGGCATGCCAAGGCATACAACCACAAATCCGGTAGACCAGTACCTCCTCCCCGCCAGGATCCAATCATACGATTCATCGGGATACGAGCCCTATCTCCCCTCCACAGAAATCTCTGGATCTCCTTTTCCACTCGAAAGAGATCACGCCGCCGCAACCAAACTGGCAAGGTCTGCAGCCAGTACAAGATTCGTGGCAGGATCACCATCTTGATGGCCGCCACTCTCCCCAACAAAGATAGTGGCAAGGGATTCCAAGCTCGCATCTGATTTCACATTCCAGTCAAAATTTTTTCAAAGTTAGTAGAGTATAGATCTTGGGGCAACCTCGTCAAAACGATACCTACGTACACAAAGGTCTTATCCGCCCATTTCAAGGGGAATTCCCCAGGCCAACTGCCTTGGAGCTGCCCCGACACATCTATAGCCTACGATTTATCTTCATTTATACGAATGCCCGCAAATCTGCCATATGTCGCAAACTCCCCCATTAGTCTCTCAAGAGACTCTCTGTGTGTAAGCAAATGCACCAGCATGTCGTCCGCGAAGGCCGACACCTTAAATTCGTGACGCCCCAACACCACCCCCCTTATCTCCCTGTTGGCCTCTATGCTACGAATTAAGGGATCCAAGGCCAAAACAAATAATAAGGGAGACAGTGGGCAGTGGGAGTCCGATAAGACCCCATTACAGAGCACTCGGGCCGTTGGCTGCACATGGAGGCTCCGCACCATCTCACAAAAGGATGTCCCCAAGCCATAAAGAGGTAACAAATAGTGGAGATACTGCCAACTAACTCTGTCAAACGCTTTTTCAGTGTCAAAGCTCACCAAGAGAGAAGGTAGCTGGTGCAGATGCACCCACTCCATGGACGTTAAGATTTTACGTAGATTACGTACTGCAAAGCGCCCCCGAATGAAACCAACCTGCGATTCATGGACTAGGTCGCTCAATGTGACCGCCAACCTATCCGCCAAAATTTTCGCCAGCAGCTTCATATCAAAGTTCAATAAAGAGATCGGCCGATAGGAAGATGCCTGTAACGGATCTTTCCCTGGTTTAGGAATCAGAGTGATATACGCCTGATTATCCCCCCACCGCATACCCCCTCCCGCCATCCGTTGCTGATAGGTTTCCACTAGAAGGGGGCTCACCCCAGCGGAAAGTATCTTATAGAATTCGACCCCATATCCATCAGGACCTGGGGCTTTATAGCAGCTCGTGGCTGATATCATCTGCTGTACCTACTGCAAAGTTATGGGTTAAGAACATAAGAACATAAGACATGCCATACTGGGTCAGACCGAGGTCCATCAAGCCCAGTATCCTGTTTCCAACAGTGGCCAATCTAGGTTATACGTACCTAGCAATATCCCCAAAGACACAGATTCCACAATGCTTGTACTGGGTCAAGCATTGATATCCTGGGTCCCTTTTTAATAGTGGTTTATGGACCTTTCCTCCAGGAACTTGTCCAAACCTTTTTTAAACCCAGCTATACTAACAGCCCTTACTACATCCTCCGGTAACAGATTCCAGAGTTTGATTACACGTTGAGTGAAAAAATATTTTCTCTTATTTGTCTTAAATAGTATACCCTGTAGCTTCATTACATGTCCCCTAGTCTTTCTATACTCTGATAGCGTAAACAATTGTTCCACGTTTATCCGTTCCACTCCATTCGTTAATTTATAGACCTCTATCATATCTCCCCTCAGCCGTCTCTTCTCCAGGCTAAAGAGCCCTAACCTTCTTAGCCTCTCTTCATAGGAGTAGCCTTCCATCCCCTTCACCAATTTGGTGGCTCTTCTCTGTACTTTTTCTAATAACGCTATGTCCTTTTTGAGATACGGTGACCAGAATTGCACACAATATTCAAGGTGCGGTCGTACCATGGAGCGATACAGAGGCATTATAATATCCTTTGTTTTATTCTCCATCCCTTTCCTTATGATACCTAGCATTCTATTTGCTTTCTTGGCCGCCGCTGCACACTGGGCGGAGGGTTTTAACATGTTATCCACAATGACTCCTAAATCTTTTTCCTGGGTGGTGGTTTCTAATGTGGAGCCTTGCATCGTGTAACTATAGTGTGGGTTGTTCTTTCCTAGGTGCATAACCTTGCACTTGTCCACATTAAATTTCATCTGCCATTTGGATGCCCAGTCTTCCAATTTATCCAGATCCTCCTGCAGTTTTCCACAATCCTCTTGGGTTTTAACAACTTTAAACAGTTTTGTGTCAGCTGCAAATTTGATAATCTCACTAGTTATTCCCTTTTCCAGGTCATTTATGAATATGTCAAAAAGCAGCGGACCCAGTACAGATCCCTGGGGTACTCCACTATTCACCTTTTTCCATTGGGAATATTGGCCATTTAGCCCTACCCTCTGCTTTCTATCTTTTAACCAGTTCCCAGTGGATATTTGCCTCCTGGGACATCTTACTGTGAGTTTTAGCTGTTTATTTAATTATTTACTGTTTGTCTAACTGTTTGATTAATTATTTATTGTTTGTCTTAGTGGTGTGCTAGTTCAGCCTTCTCAGCTGTACTTACCTTGCCTCTCTCAACTAACTGGGCTTTGTGTGGTAGCCATTTTGAATTAAATCTCTCTCCCCAGAACCTGCTGTTTGTTAAGCTTTTTTCCTGTCCTTGCCTGCCTGAGTGAGTCCTCCCCCTCCCCCTCCCCTGAGGTATTGTGTAGCCTTCTTCCTGTTTTCTCCACGTGTGCATAGCCTGTTTTAGTTTGCTTTTCTCTGATCAGAGAAGGGCTGTACTTTTACAGAGCTCTGCTAGTGAGTGGATATTTGCCTCCTGGGACATCTTACTGTGAGTTTTAGCTGTTTATTTAATTATTTACTGTTTGTCTAACTGTTTGTTTAATTATTTATTGTTTGTCTTAGTGGTGTGCTAGTTCAGCCTTCTCAGCTGTACTTACCTTGCCTCTCTCAACTAACTGGGCTTTGTGTGGTACCCCCATCCCCCTGCTGAGGGTTCAGGACAAGGGTACCTTGTAACTGCCCTCTTTAATAGGACTTATCTCCCTCCCTCCCTCCCCAACACCCACCCACCCCTGGGGTAATTGTAGTTTTATAGGTACTTGCACATCTTAGAGGAAAGGGGCTGCTCTCAGGTGCAGCTCTTAATCCAAATCAGTCATACACAGAGGACCTGAGATTAATTGAGCTTCAGGTACACAGGGTGTATTAGGGGTATTGGATTCACTTTTATTAGTATAAGCATCTACACCAATCCTTATTATATACCGAATTTAAAAGACCTAAACACAAGCTTTAAACTAAGATGCAGACAGAGGTCCAGCAACGAGATGGGGGTTCTCCGGTCTTTTGCATTAAGTGTCACATGTATGATTTTCTCCCAGTTGGTGAGAGGTCCTACATATGCACTAAGTGCAGGGAGCTCTTTGCTCTCAGGGAACGAGTCCGTTCTCTAGAGGCTAGAGTAGCAGACCTGGAAGACATAAGAAAGACAGAGAAGTACATGGACGAGACCTACAGGGATATAGTCCTGAAGTCCCACCTCCAGTCTGGCAGCATCCCTGTTGCCATGGAGGAGAGAGGTCACGTGACAGGAGAGCATCACCCTGGTGTGGCAGGAAGTGATCCTGTAACTAGGACCTGTCCTCCAGGTGATGTAAAACCCTCTCGCACCGAGGACGTTTCTCCAGGGCCATGTCCCCATGAGGGGAGGGTCAGGACAGCTGTTATAGTTGGTGATTCAATCATTAGGAATGTAGATAGCTGGGTGGCTGGTGGACGTGAGGATCGCCTGGTAACATGCCTGCCTGGTGCGAAGGTAGCAGATCTCACGCACCGCCTAGATAGGATCATAGATAGTGCTGGGGGGGAGTCTGCTGTCTTGGTACATGTTGGTACCAATGACATAGGAAAATGTGGTAGGGAAGTTCTGGAGGCTAAATTTAAGCTTTTAGGTAGGAAGTTGAAATCCAGAACTTCCAGGATAGCGTTCTCCGAAATGCTTCCTGTTCCACGTGCAGGACCCAAAAGACAGGCAGAGCTCCGGAGTCTCAATGCGTGGATGAGACAATGGTGCAAGGATGAGGGTTTTGGATTTGTTAGGAACTGGGGAACATTCTGGGGAAAGGGGGGGGCTCTTCCGAAGGGATGGGCTTCACCTTAATCAGGATGGGACCAGACTGCTGGCATTAACCTTTAAAAAAGAGATAGAGAAGCTTTTAAACTAGAAAATAGGGGAAAGCCGACAGTCACCCAGGAGCGCATGGTTCGGACAAAGGTATCCTTGAAGGATACTACCAAAAGCAGTGAGGTTCCAAAAGGGAGTATAGTAGCCCAAATGCCCTTGAGTAAGGAGCAGACAGAGCATAAAGATTCCCAATTACCCATGCCTACCAATAGCCAGGTTAATATTAATAAAATACAGTCTCTAAAATGCTTGTATGCCAATGCTAGAAGTCTAAACAATAAGATGGGAGAATTAGAATATATAGCACTAAATGAGAGGTTAGATATGATTGCACTCTCAGAGACATGGTGGAAGGAGGATAACCAGTGGGACACTGTGATACCTGGATACAAACTATATCGTAATGATAGAGCTGAACAAATTGGTGGAGGGGTTGCGCTCTATGTTAGAGAGGGCATTGAGTCAGAAAGGATTAAAGTTTTGCAGGGAACAAAATTTGCTGTAGAATCTCTATGGATTGAAATTCCATTTATGAAGGGGAAGGTGATGGCAGTAGGAGTATACTATCGACCACCTGGCCAGAATGAACAAATGGATGATGAAATGCTCAAAGAAATCAAGGAAGCTAACAAAAGCCACAACAGAGTAGTAATAATGGGTGATTTCAATTACCCCGGTATCGACTGGGACAGTGTCACAGCAGGACAAGCTAAAGAGATAAAGTTTCTAGATGAAATAAATGACTGCTTCTTGGAGCAGCTGATTCATGAACCGACCAGAGGGGAAGCCATACTGGACCTAGTCCTTAGTGGAACGCCAGATCTGGTGCAAGAAATAAGGGTGTTGGAACCACTTGGCAATAGTGATCATAGTATGATCATGTTTGATTTAATCAGTGGAGGACAGATAGTAAAGGAATCCACAGTACTACCTTTTAACTTTCAAAAGGGAGACTATGATAGAATGAGGAATATAGTTCGGAAAAAACTAAAAGGAGCGGTTCCAAAGGTTAAAGACTTACAGCAAGCTTGGGTGTTATTTAAAAATACTATCCTCGAAGCCCAGACCAGCTGTATTTCACGCATTAAGAAAAGTGGAAGAAAGTCAAAAAAACTGCCAGCATGGTTTAAAGGTGAGGTCAGAGAGGCTGTTGCTGCCAAAAGAGCAACCTTCAGGAAATGGAAAAAAGAGCCAAATGATGAAAACTGGAAACAGCACAAGCACTGGCAAGTTAAATGCAAAGCATTGATAAGGCAGGCAAAGTGGGAATTTGAGAAGAAACTTGCTACAGAAGCAAAAACACGAAATAAAGACTTTTTCAAGTATATTCGTAGCAAAAGGCCTGTGAGAGAGTCAATTGGACCGTTAGATGATAGAGGGGTAAAAGGGGCAGTAAGAGGAGACAAGGCTATAGCAGAGAGACTGAATGAATTCTTTGCTTCGGTCTTTACTGAGGAAGATGTAGGGATGTTACCCAAGACTGAAGTGGTATTTAAAGGTGATACTGCAGAGGAATTGAGAGAAATATCGCTACACCGGGAAGATATATTACAACTATTTGATAAACTGAATAGTAGCAAATCACCTGGACCGGATGGTATACATCCCAGAGTGTTGAAAGAACTGAAATATGAGATTGCAGACCTGCTATTGGTAATCTGTGAACTTTCATTAAAATCATCTGTAATACCTGAAGATTGGAGGGTCGCCAACGTAACACCAATTTTTAAAAAGGGTTCCAGGGGTGACCCGGGAAATTACAGACCGGTGAGCCTGACGTCAGTACCAGGGAAAATGGTAGAAACCATCATAAAGAACAAAATTACACAGCATGTAGATAGTCATGGCCTAATGTGAGACAGCCAACATGGCTTTAGACAAGGAAGATCTTGTCTTACTAATCTGATCTGTTTTTTTGAAGGTGTGCATAAACAGGTAGACAAAGGTGAGTCGGTTGATATAGTGTATCTGGACTTTCAGAAAGCTTTTGACAAGGTCCCCCATCAGAGACTTTTGGCAAAGCTAAAAAGTCATGGGATAGGAGGCAGTGTACTATTGTGGATCGGGAACTGGTTAAAAGATAGAAAGCAGAGGGTAGGGCTAAATGGCCAATATTCCCAATGGAAAAAGGTGAATAGTGGAGTACCCCAGGGATCTGTACTGGGTCCGCTACTTTTTGACATATTCATAAATGACCTGGAAAAGGGAATAACTAGTGAGGTTATCAAATTTGCAGATGACACAAAACTGTTTAAAGTTGTTAAAACCCAAGAGGATTGTGGAAAACTGCAGGAGGATCTGGATAAATTGGAAGACTGGGCATCCAAATGGCAGATGAAATTTAATGTGGACAAGTGCAAAGTTATGCACCTAGGAAAGAACAACCCACACTATAGTTACACGATGCAAGGCTCCACATTAGAAACCACCACCCAGGAAAAAGATTTAGGAGTCATCGTGGATAACATGTTAAAACCCTCCGCCCAGTGTGCAGCGGCGGCCAAGAAAGCAAATAGAATGCTAGGTATCATAAGGAAAGGGATGGAGAATAAAACAAAGGATATTATAATGCCTCTGTATCGCTCCATGGTACGACCGCACCTTGAATATTGTGTGCAATTCTGGTCACCGTATCTTAAAAAGGACATAGAGTTATTAGAAAAAGTACAGAGAAGAGCCACCAAATTGGTGAAGGGGATGGAAGGCTACTCCTATGAAGAGAGGCTAAAAAGTTTAGGGCTCTTTAACCTGGAAAAGAGACGGCTGAGGGGAGATATGATAGAGGTGTATAAATTAATGAACGGAGTGGAACGGATAAACGTGGATCAATTGTTTACGCTATCAGAATATAGAAGGACTAGGGGACATGTAATGAAGCTACAGGGTAAACTATTTAAGACAAATAAGAGAAAATATTTCTTCACTCAACGTGTAATCAAACTCTGGAATCTGTTACCGGAGGATGTAGTAAGGGCTGTTAGTATAGCTGGGTTTAAAAAAGGTTTGGACAAGTTCCTGGAGGAAAGGTCCATAAACCACTATTAAAAAGGGACCCAGGATATCAATGCTTGACCTAGTACAAGCACTGCAGAACCTGTGTCTTTTGGGGAAACTGCTAGGTACGTATGACCTAGATTGGCCACTGTTGGAAACAGGATACTGGGCTTGATGGACCTCGGTCTGACCCAGTATGGCATTTCTTATGTTCTTATGTTCTTATGATCCACAATAGTACACTGCCTCCTATCCCATGACTTTTTAGCTTCGCCAAAAGTCTCTGATGGGGGACTTTGTCAAAAGCTTTCTGAAAGTCCAGATACACTATATCAACTGACTCACCTGTTTATACACACCTTCAAAAAAACATATCAGATTAGTAAGACAAGATCTTCCTTGTCTAAAGCCATGTTGGCTGTCTCCCATTAGGCTATGACTATCTACATGCTGTGTAATTTTGTTCTTTATGATGGTTTCTACCATTTTCCCTGGTACTGACGTCAGGCTCACCGGTCTGTAATTTCCTGGGTCACCCCTGGAACCCTTTTTAAAAATTGGTGTTACGTTGGCGACCCTCCAATCTTCAGGTATTACAGATGATTTTAATGAAAGTTCACAGATTACCAATAGCAGGTCTGCAATCTCATATTTCAGTTCTTTCAACACTCTGGGATGTATACCATCCGGTCCAGGTGATTTGCTACTATTCAGTTTATCAAATAGTTGTAATATATCTTCCCGGTGTAGCGATATTTCTCTCAATTCCTCTGCAGTATCACCTTTAAATACCACTTCAGTCTTGGGTAACATCCCTACATCTTCCTCAGTAAAGACCGAAGCAAAGAATTCATTCAGTCTCTCTGCTATAGCCTTGTTTCCTCTTACTGCCCCTTTTACCCCTCTATCATCTAATGGTCCAATTGACTCTCTCACAGGCCTTTTGCTACGAATGTACTTGAAAAAGTCTTTATTTCGTGTTTTTGCTTCCGTAGCAAGTTTCTTCTCAAATTCCCACTTTGCCTGCCTTATCAATGCTTTGCATTTAACTTGCCAGTGCTTGTGCTGTTTCCAGTTTTCATCGTTTGGCTCTTTTTTCCATTTCCTTCCTGAAGGTTGCTTTTTTGGCAGCAACATCCTCTCTGACCTCACCTTTAAACCATGCTGGCAGTTTTTTGGACTTTCTTCCACTTTTCTTAATGCGTGGAATACAGCTGGTCTGGGCTTCGAGGATAGTATTTTTAAATAACACCCAAGCTTGCTGTAAGTCTTTAACCTTTGGAACCGCTCCTTTTAGTTTTTTCCTAACTATATTCCTCATCCTATCATAGTCTCCCTTTTGAAAGTTAAAAGGTAGTACTGTGGATGCCTTTACTATCTGTCCTCCACTAATTAAATCAAACATGATCACGCTGCTCCTCTATCACCTGCGGCAGGTCTATTTTTCGTAGGTAATTTTCCATACAAGTGGGGACACTCTCCTCTACGGTATAGAGGTTTTGAAAGAAACCTTTGAAGATGGCACTAATCGCCGTCCGACTGTTTTGCAGCTTCCATTGGTCATCTCTAAGAGCCGCTACTAACCGCGAGCCCCTCTGACCCTTCAGACATCTCCCCAAAAGTTTACCTGGCCTATTCCCGAAACAGTATAGTTTATATTTGTAGTACAGTAGAGAGTTCTTAGCTCTTTGATGGAGCAGTTCATTTAACGTGACCTGAAGTTCCCACAGTCTCTTTCTATTGTGGGAAGTAGGGGCTCGCCCATTGAGACGCCACGCTTGAGCTACCTGTTGTTCGAGCCGAACATTCTGCTCAGCCAGTAGTCTACGCTTCCGCGGCACATAGCCAATAATGTATCCCCGTAAGACCACCTTCGCTGCCTCCCACATCAATTCCGGGTCGTCTTTGTGACCTCGATGATTCACCTCAAATTCCCGCCAACGGTGACCTAAGAATTGCCAAAAGTGGGCGTCTTTATATAATTCTATAGGAAACCGCCATAAGTGGGTCCCTCCTAGTCCACCACCTCCGTGCCAGTCTATCCATACCATGGCATGGTCGGAGATCTCTAAAGGGCCGATCTGTGCATCCTCAACGGATTGAAATTGATTCGCTGAAATCAACAGGTAATCAAGGCGGGCACTGGTACCATGTGCCCGCGATACATGGGTGAAGTCCTAGTCGGAGGGGTGCAATAAGCGCCACGGGTCAACCAGGCCCAGTTGAGCCCGGAACCGCTGCAGCGTCCAGGATAGACTCTGTCTTTCTCGGGTTCCCATGTCTCTCGAGGTATCAAGACCTACCTCAAAAACCCCATTAAAGTCGCCGCCTAGAACCAGTGGTACTTCTGGTAGTTGTTCCACCTTCGCTGCCAGACGATGAAAAAATTCCGGATTCGGTGTATTAGGACCATATAAATCACCCAAAATTGCCTCCCGATTCTCTATTGTGCCATGTAGAAACAAAAATCGCCCTTGAGAGTCCATCACCTGTCTTAATAATGTAAACCGTATCCTCTTATGCACCAGAATGGCAACTCCCCCCTTTTTCCCTATTGCCGGGGCACCCCAAACCTGACCCACCCAATCTCGAGCAAGCTTAGCATGCTCCTCCGCTGTTTGATGAGTTTCCTGTAATAACGCAACATCACACCGCTGTCTGGCAAGTGCTTTAAGTATTTTATATCTCTTGATGGGGCTTCCCAGGCCACAAACATTCCAAGATATGATCTTCACCACACTAAGGATAGTTCCTACCATTTTGCCTGCTATTTGGGTTGTTTCTGAGAAACCCCCCCCAGCCTGGAGTCTCCCCTCATATTCCTCCTGATACCCTGAATTACATTGTTGTAGATGCTGAAGATAGCGACCCTCCCCCGCAACCCCTAACCCTCTCACTGTCCCCCCCCCGATCTCCCTCCCCCTCCCCCTCCCCCCTCCCCTCTCCCCAAAACACCTCTTCCCTCTCTCCCTTCCCAATAGTGCCTAACCTAAATATAAAGCTAAACACCCTTCCTGTGGCATTGGGCCTACCCCCATGTTAAATTCCCTGCATGGAACCTCGCAGACCCCTACCTCCCTCCCCGTGTTGGGCTTGTGGCCTTCTCCGAATACCGCCACCTCCCCCCCGTCTATTGGGCCTGCCACCAACTCTGAGCCCTTTAACCCAAGTTCCCCCCAAGCCTCCAGTTCGGGTCCAAAAATCACAAACCCCGGGGGCAAGATAAGCCGCCGTCAAGGGGCGGAAGCGCAATAGCCACAAGCAGCCCTCCCCGCTACACAGAGCCACAGGCCCCAAACCATACTCTCTAAGCTCCACTTAGCGCTTGCCCCTCAGAGGCCCCTAAGCTGTTCCCTCCCGACAGGCAGTCATTCAAGAAACATATTGCTAATGCCTGGACGCAAAAAACAACACTGTATTGAGACAAAAGTCCCCACCACCCCCACCAAACAGTTCACTAAACATGGTAGCCCCTAAGAAGTGAGTAGTAGCCTTACCCAGAGAATAGTAGGAATATCCTGAGTTATCCCTCTGAACATAAATATTGGGCCTCGGGAACCCAGAGAGCCTCCAAACCCTCGTGGAATACCAATAGGCGGGCAGGACCCAGAGCACGAAGCAAGCAGATCCCCGGGCCTCACCGTCAGCAGGCCCCCACGACCTGGGTCCAGCGCCCACTCCCGGGGAGGCCCCCGCTCGGGGTACCAGTATCGGTTCCACCTCCCCACCTACTCCTCCCACACCAGGCCCGTGGCTTTAAGTAACAGCAGGGGACCCCCGAGGAACACCACCCCGCCCCCTCTCGCCTGTGGGTCCCTGATCCGGGGGCGAAGGAACCAAACACACGCCCCAACGAGGAACCCGAGGAAACCCCGGGCCCTTATGCCCACTACCAGATGAATAAATCGGGGGGACCTTCCCCTATAAGTATATCCGCCACCCAGAACTCCTATAGAGGGCCCCCTAGGACACTGCCGCCAGTGTATCGAAATGAAAGGGGGGGCAAATAGGGGAGGGGGCAGTCACTTCAATAAACAACATTAAAGAATACAGAAAGCAAATCACCCAATACACATCCACACAGCCACATACTCGCATAACAATCAGCCAAGAACAGTATAAATGTTTGGCACATTATGAGCACCAGCAGCACCAGCACATCAGAAAACGAAAAGAAAAAAAAAAAAAAAGAAGGTCCAGTCTCGGTTGCGGGGGTCCCCCCATGCCACAGTCTCACCAGGTGGCGGTCAACACCTCTCCCCGGGCTCCTCTGCAGTATACTGCTACACAATTTTTTAGAGTTCCCAGGCTTGCAGATTACAGTCAGGAGGCTGAATCTGTAGGCGTAGTCAGGCCTTCTAGGAAAGTCTGGGCCTCTGTGGGGGATTGCAGGTACCGTGTCCGCCCCTGATACTCCACTCTCAGCTTAGCCGGGTATAATAAGGAGAGACGCACCCCCTTATTAACCAGCTGGGTACATACTGCTGAGAAAGCCCGGCATCGCTGGATGACCAACATCGAATAATCCTGAAACACCAGGATCTGCGCCGGGTCTGATGCAGATCGTTTATGAGTCCTGGCGGCTTTCAGCACTTCCTCCTTCTGATGGAAATTGAGGAAGCGGGCGATGTCCGCACGGGGCCGACGCTCCTGGTCCCGCCTGGGGCCCAATCTGTGTGCGCGCTCAATTTTGATAGGGCCAGCCACCGTTCCAGCAGAGATCTTTTCAATCCAGGCTATCAAAAAGCCGCGAAGGGCCCCATCCGCAACGCTCTCGTCGATCCCTATGAAGCGAAGGTTTTTGTGATGACCTCGGTTCTCCAGGTCGTCGAGTTTGTCACCCTGGTGCTTCACAAGGTCTTCCAGGGCTTTCACTCGGCCTGCCAGGGAACTCTGGGTATCCTCGATGCCCGAGATTCGGGTTTCCGCTTGCTCCACTCTAGCGGTGACTTCGGTAAAGTTTTGCCGAATCGCTTGCATTTGTTCCGCCAGCTCTCGAAAGCGATCATCTAATGCCCGTACTACAGCGGCACTGACCTCCGCAACCAGCGTTTGATTAGTATCATATCCCGGGCTCCTGGGTGCCCCATCCGCCATTTTTACGTCTGGAACCTGGGCCTTCTCTCGTCTGGGCGGTTTTGTGGTCATCGGGATGCTGCTAGCTCTCCGAAGCTCCTGTCGTCTCTTGTTTCTCCCCTTTATTGAGACACTGTAAAAATAAGTGGTCGATACCCACTAATGCAGAAGATATTTGCTGATTTGAGGGGTAGAATGCCCAGAGCTGACCACCGCACGTCTGCTCAGCTCATTGCCACAACCGGAAGTCTGAAATCACCCATTATTATTACTGCGCTGTAACTTTTGTTAGCTTCCTTGATTTCTTTGAGCATTTCATCATCCATTTGTTCATTCTGACCAGGCGGTCGATAGTACACCCCCACTGCCATCGCCTTTCCCTTTTTACATGGAATTTCAATCCATAGAGATTCTACAGCAAATTTTGTTTCCTGCAAAACTTTAATCCTTTCTGACTCAATGCTCTCTCTAACATAGAGCGCAACCCCTTCCCCAATTTAATCAGCTTTATCATTATGATATAGTTTGTACCCAGTTATCACAGTGTCCCACTGTTTGTCCTCCTTCCACCATGTCTCTGATATTCCAATCATATCCAACCTTTCATTTAGTGCTATATATTCTAACTCTCCCATCTGATTTTTTAGACTTTTAGAATTTGCATACAAGCATTTTAGAGACTGTATTTTATTCATATTAATTTGGCTGTTGGTAGACATGGGTAATTTGGGATATTTAAGCTCTGTCTGCTCCATACTCGAGGGCATTTGGGCTACTTTACTCTTTTTTGGAACCTCTCTGCTTTTGGTAGTATCCTTCAAGGATACATTCTTCCGAACCATGCGCTCTTGGGCAACTGTCGGCTTTCCCCTATTATCTAATTTAAAAGCTGCTCTGTCTCCTTTTTAAAGGTTAATGCCAGCAGCCTGGTTCCATCACGGTTAAGGTGAAGCCCATTCCTTTGGAAGAGCCCCTCCTTTCCCCAGAATGTTCCCCACTTCCTAAGAAATCCAAAACCCTCATCTCTGCACCATTGTCTCATCCACGCATCGAGACTCCGGAGCTCTGCCTGCCTTTTGGGTCCTGTGCTTGGAACGGGAAGCATTTCGGAGAATGCTACCATGGAAGTTCTGGATTTTAACTTCCTACCTAAAAGCCTAAATTTAGCCTCCAGACCCTCCCTACCACATTTTCCTATGTCATTGGTACCGACATGTACCAAGACAGCAGACTCCTCCCCAGCACTATCTAAGACCTTATCTAGGTGGCGCGTGAGGTCCGCTACCTTTGCACCAGGCGATCCTCACGTCCACCAGCCACCCAGCTATCTACATGCCTAATGATCGAATCACCAACTATAACGGCTGTCCTAACCCTTCCCTCATGGGCACATGGCCCTGGAGAAACTTCCTCAGTGCGTAGAGGTTTTACATCACCTGGAGGAGAGGTCCTAGTTACAAGATCACTGCCTACCACACCAGGGTGATGCTCTCCTGTCACGTGACCTCTCTCCTCCATGGCAACAGGGATGCTGTCAGACTGGAGATGGGACTTCAGTACTATATCCCTGTAGGTCTCGTCTATGTACCTCTCTGTCTGTCTTATGTTTTCCAAGTCTGCTACTCTAGCCTCTAGAGAACGGACTCGTTCCCTGAGAGCAAAGAGCTCCTTGCACCTAGTGCACACGTAAGACCTCTCACCAACTGGGAGAAAATCATACATGTGACACTCAATGCAAAAGACTGGAAAGCCCCTATCTCGCTGCTGAACTGCTGTCTGCATCTTAGTTTTAAGTTTGTGTTTAGATCTTTAATTTCTTTACTTACTAAGGGTTGCTATGGATATTTATACTAATAAAACTGTACCTAATATGTTTAATATACCTTGTTCACCTGAAGCGTAAAATCTCAGGTCCTTAGTGTATGACTGATTTGGGTAACGAGCTTCACCTGAAGGCACCTCCTGTCTTTTAAGATGTGTAAGTACCTATAAAGCTACGATTATCCCAGGGGTGGGTGGCTTTTGGAAATAACACTTATTGAAAGAGGGCTGCTACACAGTACCCTGTCTTGTGCTGCTGAGGTAAGCTATATTCTGATTTGATTTAAATTATAGCTCTTTGCTGCTGCTAGGCTGTAACTTATTATGAAATTTAAACTACAAGCTCTCTGCTGGGTTCTAAATTTAACCAGAAAGCTCTCTTCTGTGTTTTAAATTTATACTAAAAGTACTTTGCTGATGCTAGGCCCTGAGTGACTATTAAATTTAAACTACAAACTCTCTGCTGGGTATGAAATGTAACCAGAAAGTTCTCTTCTGTGTTTGAAATTTAAACTTAAACTGCTGCTACTAGGCCCTGACTGATTTAACAAAAAATAGTGGGTTCACAGATTAATTAGCTTTAATACAAAGAATTTCTTTCAGAAAATTCCCAGAAGCATATACTCACAGTTGCAGATCTCTCTCCAGAAGTAACAGTCCCCTTTTCTAGTCTTTCATACATGAGTATGTTCCTCAAGGAGTTAACTAAGGATTTAGAATCTCTGTCTCCTCTTCTCCCTGATGACAAGAGAGCAGACTACCTCGCTGTAGTCAAGCATGCTTAAAACGCCTCAAAGTTTGGCAGTGGAACAATCTTTGATTGTTTTGAGTGCACCAGTAGAGCTACATCGATCTGCATCGGTGCACACAGTATTGCATGGTTGCAAGCATCGGGTTCCAAGATAAGTTGAGTAATATTCCTTGCACCGTTGAAAACCTTTTTGCCAAGGATTGGCAAGACAATGCATCTCAGTTAGAATCTGAGAACATTACCCAGAACAGGCTTTCAAAATCTACTGCCAACCCAACTAAAAAGAAGGCAGCAAAGAAAGCCTTCTTTACAAAGAAGAAGTAGTAAGTAGTTTCCCCCAGTTTACCTCCATGTTAAAGCCCTGTTATCTGTAAACGTAGGCCAGATTTGTCTGACCAAGTGTTATATTGTTTCGATGTAAACTGCACTGATGACAAATAGCGCGGTATATAAGAACTGTTAAATAAATAAATAAATAGTACTATTCTTCTTACACCCCTACTTCTCAATGTCAGCATCATGCTCCCCCAAATGGACAGCAAACTTCAAAATAGCAGAGGAAGTCACAGACTTCTATGTTGGAGCCAGCTCAGCCTGCTCCTGGTTTTTGACTCCGTTCCAGAGAACATAGTTGCTCTGCCCCTGGAGAACCCCCAACCCCTCCACATTGCTGGCAGACTGTGCCAGTATGCCCTCAGATGACATCTGATTACCTCAGAACAGTGGACTTTAAAGATAATCAGGGAGGGGTACAGTTTTCATTTTCGAAGCCTGCCCCCTCTACCTCAGTCAGAGAGTATCTTTCTCAACCCCCCCTCCCTCACTGTGCTGTTACTACAGGAGGTCACCTCTATTCTATTGCATGGCACAATAGAGGATGTTCTAATGTCCCAGCAAGGAATGGGCTTTTATTCTCCGTTTTTTCTCATCCCAAAGAAAACAGGAGGATACAGGCCCATCCTTAACCTCAGAAACCTTAACAAGTTTCTCTTACGCGAGAAGTTCAAGATGGTCTCTCTGGGCACACTTCTCCCTTATCTCCAGAGTCAGGACTGGCTCTATTCTCTAGACCTGAAAGAAGTGTACACTCATATCTTGATTCATCCAGAACACAGAAAGTTCCTACGTTTCATGTTCCAAGGAAGACACTATCAATACAGGGTCCTTCCATTTGGACTGGCCTCTGCCCCAAGAGTCTTCACAGACTGTGTAGCCACATTCCTAAGAACTCTGGGGATATTTGTCTTCCCTTATTTAGATGACTGGCTCATAAGAGCAAGCACTTCTCAGGAAGCCAGCCTATTTCTCTCACGCAACTGCTACAACACTTGGGATTTGTCGTAAATCTTCCAAAGTCCCAACTAGTTCCCACTCAGTCTCTATAGGGGCTCTCTTAGACACTCAGCAGTCAAAGGCATTTCTGCCCCAACCATGATGATCTCAGTTCAATTAGCTGGCATCTCAGGCACGTCTCAAGGACTACCTCACTGCCCGGGAAATGATGCAACCTTTGGGTCACATGGCATCAACAGTGCATGTAGTCCCATATGCCCATCTACACATGTGTACAGCCCAGTGGACTCTGGCTTCTTAGTGGACTCAAGCCTCAGGCCATCTCTGACAAGTTACTTGTATTTCCCCCTTTGACAACATCTCTCCAGTGGTGGTGTTTCCCAGAAAATCTCCTCGTAGGATCATCTTTTCTGATGTCTCCACATCAGTGTAACCTAATGACAGATGCATCCAAACTGGGCTGGGGAGCCCATCTAGGACATCTTTCCACACAGGGCCTCTGGTCAGCACGGGAGTCTCAACTCCAAATAAATCTACTGGAGCTTCGAGCCATCTCTAATACTCTCAAAGTGTTTCAGGAACACCTTTCTTACCACATAGTTCTGGTCCAAACTGACAATCAAGTTGCCATGTCTATGTGAACAAGCAGGGAGGGACACTAAAAGAGGTCCTGGTTCTTGGTCCCTCTGCAAGGAAGCTCTACAATTCTGGTCCTTTGCCATTGCTCACCACATCCACCTACAAGCAGCATATCTTCCAGGCAAACAAATGTCTTAGTAGACAAATTGAGTTGGATCCTTCTTCCCCACAAATGGTCTTTCCATGTAGACACTGTATCCTACATCTTCCAGACATGAGGGACTCCAGAGATAGACCTCTTTGCCGCCCCACAGAATACCAAGCTCCCATGCTTCTGCACCAGGTTTCTCACATCGGACAGTCAGCAGGTGGATGCTTTTCACCTCCATTGGGGTCAAGGCCTACTATACGCCTTTCCCCCCATTCCCCTGATTCACAAAACTCTGTTCGAACGCCAGCCAGACAATGGCTTCATGATACTCATAGCCCCACACTGACCACGTCAACTGTAGTTTCCTCTCCTCTTATGTCTATCTCAGATTTCAACTGTTAGCTCTTGGAGCTGCACCAAATCTGCACTCTCAGAGGGAGGGAATGCTGCTCCATCCCAATCCGCAGTCTCTCCACCTCACAGCATGGCTGCGGGAGGCATAGCCTTTCAACAGCTTAAACTTTCTCTGGAGGTTAAGGACATCCTTTTAGCTTCCAGAAAGCCATCAACCAGATGTTCCTACTCTTTTAAGTGGCATAGATTTTCACTCTGGTGTTCACAAAGGGACCTTAATCCATTTTCAGTTTCAATAGAGGCACTTCTCCAATATCTCCTCCACCTTTCCTCCTCTGGCCTCAAAACCAACTTGGTAAGAGTGCATTTAAGTGCAATTGCAGCCTCTAATCATTACTTAGATGGGCAGCCCATCTCCTCACAGCCGCTTGTATCACGTTTTATGTGAGGAATTCTTTTAACCAAGCCTCCCATCAGACCACTACCAGTGGCATGGGACCTTAATGTTGTTCTAGGGCAACTTCTTAAACCGCCCTTCAAAACTTTAGCCACAACTTCGCTGTAGTTTCTATCCTGGAAGGTCATCTTCCTTATTGCCCTCACTACATCAAGATGCATTAGTGTGCTGCAGGCCTTGGTGGCCGACCCACCTTACACCCAGTTCCGGCATGACAAGGTTGTCCTTAGGACTCATCCTCACTTCATGCCGAAAGTGGTTTTGCCCTTTTATCTTAATCAGGCAGTTTACCTTCTTGTCTTTTTCCCTAGACTGCATTCATCTAGGGCAGAGGCAACCCTCCGGATTGTAAACATGCTTTAGCATTCTACGTTCAGAGGATGAGAGAACACTGAAAGACTTTTCAATTATTCATCTCCTTTGACCCTAGTCATTTGGGGTTGCCAGTATCCAAACGTACCTCTCCAAATGGACAGCAGACTGCATCACTTTTGCTTATGATGCGGCAGGCCTTTCCCTTGAAGGTCGTGTCATTGTCCATAATGTTTGGGCTAAGGCCACCATATGACAAATCTATTCTCTGTGGTTATTGACAAAATCTGCAAAGCAACATCTTGGTCTTTGGTCCATACCTTTGCTGCTCACTACTTTCTGGACAAGGTCTCCCGCTGGGATGCCATCTTTGGCCAGGCTGTTCTCCAGCATCTCTTTCAGACTTAGAGCAACTCCTGCCCTCTGTCCCAGAACTTTCAATACTAGACATCCATGGAGCCTCCATGACCTCTTTTAGTGTCTCCCGAGAAGACCTTTAACTGGTTCTGGGGTCTCTCTCTGGTATCTTCCAGCTAGGGAGTCCCATATGTGAAGACTACATTTCTGCTTATTCCTGGAGATAGCGTAGTTACTCACCTGTAACCAGGTGATCTCCGGGAACAGCAGGAATTTAGTCTTCACAACCCACCCTCCTCCCCTAGGAGTTGTAGGTTTTCTTTTCTCCTCTCCTTATATCTCAGCTACAAACTCAACTGAGGAGGGAGAGTGGCAAAGGCAGGAAGGCAGCTACGCAGGCGCAGTGGGATGCTACCAAAAGCTTTCCTATTGTACGCTGGAGAGCGTTCCTGCGTGGATTCCGTCTGTACCGATGTCACTCATATGTGAAGACTAAATTCCTGCTGTTCCTGGAGATCACCTGTTACAGGTGAGTAACTGCGCTTTCTCGCTTTATGCCCCCGCTATCTAGACCTCCCACCCAAAATGATCAGATCTGCATAATCTACTAAAGATACGAAAAACTACTTAAAACCAGTTTGTTCAATGTAAACCGTACTGATGAAGAATAGCGCGGTATATAAGAGAATGTAAATAAATAAATAAAAATAAAACACATCTTTTCATAGAACACTTTCGACCTAATGACATTACATAACTATAAATGCATTATCCTCTGCTGAACTATTGACTCAGTCAAAATTCCCACAGTTATCCCTATATTTAACTCCAAGTTGTTTATCCCCTTGTTCTGTGTAAAATAAATCTCATGAGATTGTTTAGTTGTTCATTGTAAACCACCTTGGAACAAAGGTGGTATATAAAAAACTGTTAAATAAATAAATGTCTTGTTTCCTCACATCCAGTTTCTTATCTGTTGGAATGGGACTGTCCCAGGTGATCATAATCTCTTCTTTCTTATTGTCCCTCCAGTCGAGTCCAGACAAATGAGTTATGCCTTATCACCAGCAGATGGAGACTGAGAATAACAGGACTTTGATGATGTCTCACTATAAGGGTCCTGTGCCAATCCTCACAACCCAGTATTTCTCTGTCTCCAGCTGATGATGATGAGCTTCTATGCGGTCTGTACTCCACTGAAATGATGTGGGGGGGGGAGAGGGGGAATCTTTCAGGAGAGAATTGAAGGATTTGAGAAAAGTGTTGCCTTTTAACGGAGAATCATAGCTGTTGATCCAGTTCTTTTGGTTCAACTCCATGTGGTGCATAACCTGTCTGTACAGGTCCCTTCACCTCTGAAAGAAGAGGACAGCCTAAGTATATATTCTTTAAGGAACTTATCTTTAGTTTCAAACTGGGGAGGTTCCTTTAATTGTCCCATATAGGGTAATCCGAATAATATTTCATAGGGACACAATCCTAAATCTTTCCAAGGGGCTGCTCTGATTCTTAACAATGGTAAGGGCAAACAATTAGTCCAAGGTAATTTTGTTTCTAACATCAATTTGGCTAACTGCTCTGATTCATGCATTACACTCTCCCTGGCTGTGAAATGACTCTGATTCATGCATTACTCTCTCCTTGGCTGTGAAATGACTTTTCTGGTCTGAGTCAATGTGACCTATCATCCCATATCTTGGAATGATTTGTTCCAAAACTATTTTTGCTACTCCTATTGCTGTAGCAGCTACCATGGAATATGCCTCCACCCATCCCATCAAATGGTCCACTATTACCAAAAGGTACTTCACCTGCCCAACCAGGGGCAACTCAGTAAAATCAATATGTATATTTTGGAATGGACGAAGACCAGGGTCTCTGCCTCCCTGCGGTTGTTTCCTAAGGACCATTTTGTTTATTTTCTTACAGATTATATACCTCTCATACACTTGCTTGGCTACTGTGTATATTCCCATACACCCCAATGACTCTTATTTATTTATTTAACAGGTTTTATGTACCGCTTTATCATTTCAATCAAAGCGGTTTACATTGAAACTTAAACTTGGTAATATACATTTAAATAGGAACATTGATAATTTGGATTTTTCTGAGGCAATGGAGGGTTAAGTGACTTGCCCAAGGCCACAAGAGAGTGCTAGTGGGAATCGAACCCTGGCCTCTGGGTTCCCAATCCAGTGTTCTTAACCATTAGACTACTCCTCCACTCTTGATGTAGAATGGCCATAATTTCTCTCATTATTTGTTTGTTTATCATCTGCCTGCCATCGGGTAAAACCCATTTTCCCCCTTTCAGTTTCTACTGCCCCTATATCTTCGAGTTTTCATTTTTCCCTTTCAGTAAATAAGAACATATGATATGCCATACTGGGTCAGACCGAGGTCCATCAAGCCCAGTATCTTGTTCTCCAGGACCAAGCAGGAAGTCAGTCCTCACATATGGGTGACGTCGGCGCCGACGGAGCCCTCGCGGAGCAATTTTCCCCAGCTTTCAAAGAAAGCCTTTGGGAATTGCAGCGCGCATGCGCGGTCCTCTTCCCGCCCAAGGGTGCCATCTTGCTCAGTCTTCTTTTTTCCGCGGAGCCCTACAGACGTTGCCTGTGAATCCCCGCAGAAAAGTTGATTTTTCTCTATTTTCCTCTGTTTTTCTTCGGTTCGACGCCGATTCTTTTCCCGCCCGGACTCGCGCCGCCGGTTGCGAGTCCGTCCTTTATTTTTCGGTTTTTTGTCCTTCGTGACAGATTTCGCGCTTTTTTCCTTTTTCCCTGGCAGCCCGGTCGTTCGACCTCGCAGGGGCCCTTTTTCCCCCGATGGCTGCCAGTGGCTTTAAAAAGTATGACCTCTGTAAGAAACTTATGTCTCTTACAGACACTCATGACTTCTGCCTCCACTGCCTCGGCCCAGATCATGACCCCATGATCTGCGGGTCATGCGGCAAGATGTCCTCAAAAGCATTGAGGAGTCGGCAGCACCAGCGGGAGCGTATCTTCTCTGACTCCGGCCGGGCTCGGACCTCGTCAGAGGCTTCGACGTCTCGGGACTCTGGTCCTGAGCATCGTCGGAGTTCCTCTGAAAAGGGGTCTCCTACCCGGGAACATCATCGGAAGAAGAAACCCGCGAGGGCGGGATCGGTGGACGCTCCTGGTTCCTCGAGGGCCAGGTCGCATAGCCCCGATTCCCACCCCGGGTCCTCGGAGACGGAGAGGCCGTCAAAACATCCTCGACTCGAGGTGGACTTGCCTGCTCACGTAAGTACTGTTGTCCTCGTGGACTCGCCTCCGAAGGACCCGACGTCGGGCCCGACACCGTCGGGGCCCGAGTCGGGGGCTGCTGGGTCTCCTGAGCTCGGACTCAGGTTGACAGCCTTGGAGTGCAGTCTGTCTGCCTTCTTGGACCAGCAGCGGGCATTGATCGCTGGCCTCGCCGGTGCTTCTGCCCTGACCGCCGGGACGTCGACCTCCAAATCGACCCCGGAGACCGAGCCAATCCTCGAGTCCATGAGGGCTCGAGTCGATCCTCGGTCGAGGTCTCCTTCGGCCTCCCGTTCGGGACCGAGGTCGTCGACGCCGACTCCCTCGGCGTCGGGGCGGATGGCATCAGTGCCCGCCCGACCGGAGCCGGTCGACTCCTCCTCCGAGGAGTCGGCCTGGGAATCTGAGGAAGAAGAGTCACCTGGTTCCTTTCGGACTCGGTGTGTCCCTTCGGACTCCCTCGAGTCCGAACCTCGGAGACGGCTCCCTGTCTCCAAGCGTACTCTGTCCATCTGGATTGCGGACTGCATCGCTTGGGCTTACCAGGCTGCGGGCCTCGTGCTGGAAGGTAGAGTCACCGCTCATCGTGTTCGGGCGAAGGCTACGTCAGTGGCTTACCTCCGCTCTGTTCCATTGGCAGACATCTGCCGGCCGCTACTTGGTCTTCAAGCCAGACTTTTGCAGCCCATTACTGCCTGGAGAGGGAGTCCCGCAGGGACAGTGCTTTCGGACAGGCAGTCCTCCGTAACCTCTTCGAGGTATAGGCAACTCCTACCCTCCGTCCCGGATGTTGGGCTACCGGTTGGAGACATATTCAGAGAAGATTCCTTCCTTCTGTGCTACTGACCTCGAGGGAGCTCATTTTTGTGCTTAGGGTCTCCGGTAGCCTTAAGCTTGGGAGTCCCATATGTGAGGACTGACTTCCTGCTTGGTCCTGGAGAAAGCGTAGTTACTCACCTGTAACAGGTGTTCTCCAGGAGCAGCAGGAATCAGTCCTCACAACCCTCCCTCCTCCCCTTGGAGTTGCAGTTATATGCTTTCGTTTTTGCTAATTTTTGCTGTCTTTTAGCTATGTCATCTGACTGAGCAAGATGGCACCCTTGGGCAGGAAGAGGACCGCGCATGCACGCTGCAATTCCCAAAGGCTTTCTTTCAAAGCTGGGGATAATTGCTCCGCGAGGGCTCCGTCGGCGCCGACGTCACCCATATGTGAGGACTGATTCCTGCTGCTCCTGGAGAACACCTGTTACAGGTGAGTAACTACGCTTTTTCAACAGTGACCAATCTACAGTAGGTCATAAGTACCTAGCAGTTTCCCCAAAAGACACAGGTTCCTCAATGCTTGTATTGGGTCAAGCAGTGATATCCTGGGTCCCTTTTAATAATGGTTTATGGACCTTTAACTTGTCCAAACCCCCCCCCCCTTTTTTTTTTTTTTAAGCCCAGCTGCACTTAACAGCTTTTACTACATCCTCCGGTAACAAATACCAGAGTTTGATTACACGTTGCGTGAGATAAAAATATTTATTTTCTCTTATTAGTCTTAAATAGGTTACCCTGTAACTTCATTGCATGTCCCCTAGTCTTTTTATATTCTGATGACATAAACAATCGATCTACGTTTACCCGTTCCACTCCATAGGAAGGCAGCTGGGTTTAAACACTGATCTGTGGTCAACACTAGGTCATCTTTTTCCATTAATATTGCTTCATATTTCAGGATTCGTGAATCATTGAGCCACCTCCCAGCCCTCTGGGTTAAGATGGTTCTCACTTGATGTGGGATACTTACTACCAGGGCCCCTCCGAATGTCAATTTCCTACTCTCTTCTACCAATAGGGCTGTTGCCGCTACTGCTTGAACACATTCTGGCCATCCCCTAGACACTGAATCTAAGATTTTAGATAAATATGCTACTGGTTGTCTCTTCCCTTCCCATTTTTGAGTGAGGACCCCTAAGGCTACTCCCCCATTTACAGTAACAAACAAATGAAAAGGTTTGTCCAGTGAGGGTAAGGCCAGAACTGGGGCTTCTACCAAGCTCCGTTTTAAATCCTTAACCAACTCTTTCTCTTCTTCTTCCCAAATTATAATGTTAGGTTGCTCTTCTAGCAATTTTGAATATAATTCCTTAGTCTTTTGAGCATATGAGTTTATCCATAATCTAAATACTCGGTTAGTCCTAGGAACCTCCTTTGTTCCCTCTTTGTCCTAGGTAGGGGTAAATCTGTAATCCCTTTTATTTGTTCTGGACCTATTCTCCTTTTTCCTTCACTAATTAGATGTCCGAGGTATTTTACTTCGTTCTCTACAAATTGTAATTTATTCTTGGAAACCCAGAACCCTTGTCTTCCCGGAAACTTTAATAGAGCTTTGGTGGCTTCACTTACTTGGGTCTTCTTTTTCCCTGATATTAAAAGATCATCTGCATATTACAACAGAGTTACGCCAGATGGTGTAGAAAATTTCTAACACCTGTTCCAGCACTTGTCCAAACAAGTTAGGTGATTCCATAAAGCCTTGGGGTAACACTGTCCACCGGAACTGTTGTTTCTGACCAGTATCGGGGTCTTCCCATTCAAAGGCAAACATGTCCCTACTACTTGGTTCCAGGGCACAGGACCAAAATGAATCCTTCAAATCTACAACACTAAACCATTTATGCTCATGGGGTATTTCCTTATCGTTCCTCCAGTTCAGTCCTCTATCTCTGGGTTGTGTACCTCCTCCTGCAGTTTGGAGACTGGGCATGTCAAAATCGTGACATCATTGGATGTAGTCTGCTGGCCTCTCCCATCAGCCCCAGTGTGTCCAGTCTCCATGCAGCAGGAGGATGTAGTGAGCCTAGGTCTGGGCTCACTTGAGGACAGATAAGGAGCTGTTAGGGTAGCTAGCATTAGTTAGGTTTGATTTGGTTTCAATTGAATTTCATTGATTTTCATTGCTTTCTATTATTTCTATTGGACCTTGAGTCCTGACCCTTAAAAAAAAAAAAAGAAAGCATTTCTCGTTGCACCGGTCCCTCTCTGCCTCACTTTTATTCTATCTCTGTGAAGTGCTATGGGACAGATCTCTCCTCCTTGACTGTTCGGAGGAGAGCTCGCTGGTAAGCAGACCCCCCTTGGCGATCTTACCCCAAGGCAGCAGACCTGCCAGACTGGTGGGCAGAGGAATCTTAGTTCGCTGGCAGCGTCCCGCTCAGAATTCAGTGCAGCGGGAATGCGCAGGCGGGAGGCTCACAATCTTCACAGCAGAAGGCTGTGCGGCACTGCTTCGGTGACAGACAGGTAACAAAGCATAACGCCGGGGGAAGGAGGAGTGGGCCGGCACCGGGTGAGATACCTCGCATCGGGGAGTGTGAGCGGGGTTTTGGGGCAATTTCGCGAGTGCGCTGAACAGCCGTTTTGTGGCCGCGTGTGCACAGCGTGGCAGGTGCTCGAGTTTCCAGAAATGGGACGTCGAGTTTCAGGGGCCAGGGTTCGAAAAAGGCTTTAAGGGCTTGGTGAGACCGGTGTTCACTCTGTTTTTTGTTTTGATTTCTTTGAGGGTTTTTTTTTATTGCACGCAGCTAATTTCCAATTCAGCGCTGTGGGATGCGTCTCATTAAAAATAAAAAAAAAGAAAAGAAAAAAGGGAAGCACTGTGTTCTGTGGCTTCGCGCCCACGTTGTGTGATCTGCGGTACACGCAGAGGGACAGCTGCAGACTCTGGGATCTGCTGGGGTTGCACGTTAGTGTCTATAAGTGTGGAACAACAAATGGAGGGTAAAGTTGCGCAGGAGCCCCAGGATTCTTCAGCGGGAGCCGAGGTAGAGGCCTTGAGGGCCACTGTACTGTGGGCCGGCCAGGAGGCGGTTGCTGGCACGTCCGGTGCGCCATCGGCCTTGACATTGGGGGCACAGCTGGGGGATTTTTGCCCAGATTTTGTCCTAATATGCATCAGGCTTTTTGCCTGCGGCGTCAAGGGAAAATACCAGAGGCCAGGCCGCTACTTGGTCAGTGGCAACTGTCTGGGGTAAGTGGCGCAGACAGGTTTGCGCAGAGAGCATCTAAGAGGCCCAGGCCGAGCGAACTGTCGATCGCAGATGGCGAGTGGCCAGAGGCAGATGGCACCGATGTGGTGCAAGAGGCCGGCACAGAGGACTTGGAAGAAGGCGAAATACCAGAGCCGGAGGATCAGGCGAAGATTATCAGAGTGTTCCGGAAGGATGAGTTGACGGCGCTTGTCACGGAATCCCTTCAAACGCTCAATGTCACTACAACACAGCCGGGAGACGAAGATAAAGACGTGGAGGATCCCATTATTCAGGTTGTGCAACAGGCACAGGTGGTGTTCCCTGTTCACCGTGTGGTGGATCGGATGATCCAGGAGGAGTGGGATTAACCGGAGGCTGGTCTCAGAGGTACCAGAACTATGAACAGGCTATATCCCTTGGCGGATAAGGACAAGGAGAAATTCAGATCTCCACGGGTAGATGCAGCCGTAGCAGTGGTGACAAAAAAGACCACTTTACCGGTGGAAGGGAGCGCAGCTTTAAAGGATGCGCAGGATAGAAAAGTAGATGGTTTATTGAAGCAATCTTTAGAGGCGGATGCTCTGTCCTTATAGGCGTCCATTTGTGGAACTTGGGGGGGGGGAGAGAGCGTGTCTCGGGTGGTCTCAGCACTTACGACTGTCCACGCACCTGGAGCAGGAAGAGGCACGTGAGTTGGATCGGCTAGAGTCAGGGACGGCATATTTGGCAGATGTGCATTATGACTTAATTAGAGCACTAGCCAATAGTATGGCTTCCTTGGTGGCTGCCCATAGGTCTCTGTGGTTGAGGAATTGGGCGCCGATGATTTGTCCAAGTCGCGCCTCAGCAAGCTTCCGTTAAAGAGAAGTTGTTTGGAGAGGACTTGGACAAGTTGGTTAAAGATCTCAGGGAGTCCAAGGGGGGGAGACTCCCGGAAGGTAAGCCCAAGCAAGGGAAGGCCTTCCAGGGCTTTCGGGGCCAGTTTCGGGATTTCCGAAGATTCCTCACTTCTCGGGCGGTTTCCAAAGGGGCAGGTTTGCCACCAGGGCCCAGGGGTTTCGTGGCTTCCGCAGAGCGAATAGGGGCTTCGCAGCCGCCTCCTCAGCAGCAGGGCGAAAGCCGCAATGAAAGGAGGCGGATCCCGGTGGGAAGTCAACCAATAGGGGGGCGACTACAGGAATTTCTTCCTGCTTGGACCCAAATAACGACCGATGGGTGCTGGAAATAATCCGCGATGGTTACACTATGCAGTTGGGAAGGCCGGTGTGGGACTTTCGTGATGTCTCCTTGCAGAGGTCAACAGAAAACCCAGGCGGTTCGCGAGACCTTGGATTGACTTTTGCTTATGGGAGCAGTCACCCCAGTGCTATTAGCAGACTATGGTGTGGTTCAATACTCCATTTATTTTGTGGTGCCAAAGAAGGATGGGGCTCTGCGCCCTATATTAGACCTGAAAGGGGTGAATCGGTGTCTTCGGGTGCCCCACTTCAGGATGGAAACGTTGCGATCAGTCATTGTAGCGGTACGGCAGGGGGGAGTACTTGATTTCCCTCGACCTTACGGAGACATACCTTCACATTCCAATCAGGGCGGTCCATGAAAAGTTCCTGCGGTTCGCACTGTCCTGTGGACATTATCAATTCCAGGCCTTGCCGTTCGGCTTGGCGACAGCATCGAGGACGTTCACCAAGATTATGGTGGTAGTAGCGGCGTATTGCGAAAAGAAGGTATTTTGTTTCATCCATATCTCGACGATTGGCTAATTCGAGCAAAGTCCAAGGCCGAGAGCATCCAGGTGACAAAGTGGTGAAGTTGTTGCAAAGCCTCGGCTGGGTGGTCAATCCGATCAAAAGGCACTTAATACCTTCCCAGGATCTCGAGTATCTGGGGTTACAGTTCAACACGCAGAAAGGAATGGTGTTTCTTCTGGACCGTCAGATTCGAACCCTTTGGCAACTGGTACACAAGTTCAGAGCCGCTCCAGCTCCCTCGGTGTGGCATTATCTTCGGGTGCTGGTGACCATGGCGGCGACCCTGGATGTGGTACCTTGGGCCAGATTTCATATGCGGCTGCTCCAGAGAGCGCTGCTGCGTCGGTGGTCGCATCAGACGGATTCGTTGAGCAAGCGGCTTCCTTGTCCGGTCAAGGTCAAGCAGTCTCTTCTATGGTGGCTGCTTCTGTCGATGGGTTTTCTCAATGTCTTCCCACCGGGGGCATTCATAGGCCGGGTGGTTCAGTGCATCGAAGCTCACCGGGGGAGAGTATTGCTCATGGCTCAGGACTGGCCAAGACGGCCGTGGTACGCCGATCTCATTCGTCTCCTAGACAGGTACCTCTGGCGGTTACCGGTATCAATGGATCTGTTGCTACAAGGACTGCTACAAATGCCTCAGGTGGATCGGTTCTCGCTTACGGTTTGGCCATTGAAAGGGCGAGGCTACTGAAAAAAGTTTATTCAGGGGCTGTTATTGCAACTCTGCTTAGAGCAAGGAAGCAGTCCACATCTCTTGTATATGTCCGTATATGGCGAATTTTTGAAGACTGGTGCTCACGGCGGCAAGTTAGGGCAGCTACGGCTTCCATCCCCTTCGTTTTGAGTTTTCTGCAAGATGGGTTTGAAAAGGGACTGGCGGCCAGTTCCTTGAGAGTGCAGTTGGTGGCCCTTTCCTGATATAGAGGCAAGGTAAAAGGCAAGGTACAAGGCGTTGCTCTAGGCGCTCATATGGACGTGTTGCGTTTCCTGAAGGCCGTGACTCGGCTGCGGCCTTCGCATAGAGTTTTGGTTCCGCCATGGGATCTCAACTTGGTCTTAGGGGAGTTATCCAAAGCACCTTTTGAACCGTTGCACCAGGCGTCGATCAAGGATTTGACGTTGAAGACAGTCTTTCTGGTAGCCATTTGTTCAGTGAGACGCATTTCAGAGCTGCAGGCATTGTCCTGTAGGGAGCCCTTCTTATCCTTTTCAAGAGAGAAGGGGGTGTTGCGACCATTTACCTCCTTTTTGCCAAAGGTGGTGTCTCCTTTTCACCTGAATCAAATAGTTTCTCTACCAGTGCTAGGGGCTCTGGAGGGCAGCGCTTCGGATCGTTCTTTACATCGGTTGGGCGTCAAACAGGCTCTGCGCCAATATTTGAAGGTTTCGGAAACTTTTCGCAAGTCGGACCGTCTGTTCGTGGTGTTTGGAGGAATCCGCAAAGGTGAAGCGGCGGCGAAGGCCTCTATTTCTAGATGGATTAGAGAGGCGATCGCATCTGCTTACCTACTGCAAGGGCGTTTGGTTCCAACGGGGATTCGGGTGCATTCTACCAGAGCACAGGCGACTTCCTGGGCGGAGCACGGTTTGGTTCCACCAGGGGACATCTGTAGGGCGGCCACTTGGTCGTCCCTTCATACTTTCAGTAAGCACTACCGTCTGGATGTGTTGGCGGCAAAGGATGCCTGTTTCGGTTTGGCCGTATTACGAGCTGGCTGGAAAGGTCCCTCCCAATGAATACTGCTCTGTTACATCCCAGAGATAGAGGACTGAATTGGAGGAACGATAAGGAAATGATAATTACACTTACCTGGTAATTGTAGTTCCTTGAGTGACGACAGTTCAGTCCTCATTCCCACCCGGGGTAGTATTGTTGGCAGGGGATAGTCAGAAGGGAGAAGTGTAACACTTCCGGTAGGTATGAGTATTAAAGGTCTATAAATGATTCTCATACTTTGCTTTCTGTCTTTTTCTCTGGTATTCTTCCTGTCTCTGAATATGGCGAAAGGGTAAGGTGCAAGAAGAAGCTCTTTTCAGTTTTCAATTAAAAAAAAAAAAAGTTATTTGTATATAGTGTATTGTTTGTTCAGGTTTCATTGCAAAGTTGGAGTTATATGATAGCTACTTATTTGTTGCTCCTTTGAGTGTGCTTTGTCACTAGTTCACTGGGGCTTATGGGAGAGGCCAGCAGACTACATCCAGTGATGTCCCGATTTTGACATGCCCAGTCTCCAAGCTGCAGGAGGAGGTACACAACCCAGAGGTAGAGGACTGAACTGTCGTCACTCAAGGAACTACAATTACCAGGTAAGTGTAATTATCATTTTACTCAGTATTGTGTAGGGGTTTGGTACCCCTGGGTGCCTTATCCATACTATTTGGTTCAGTTTCCTCAAATCCTGTACTAACCTATATGATCCATCTGGTTTTCTTACTGACAAGACGGGAGTGTTAAATGGGGGGCATGCATGGTTCTAATAGTGCATCTTTTAACAAACTTCTTATAACAGGCTGGAGGCCCTTACGACCTTCCAACAAAATGGGATATTGTTTTTGGTGCACTACTTCGCCTTCCTTGTTCAGTTCAACTTTCAATGGCGGGTTATTCAATCCTCCCCTATTTCCTTCCTTTGCTCAGACTATAGGGTCTTTTTGACTCCTCTTCTTCTTCGGTGAGGACAGCCATTTCTACAATGATTTGGCTGTCTTTCACCTTTATTTCTAAGTTTAACTGTGTAATCATATCCCTTCCTAATAGATTACTCCCTGCTTCTGGGATATACAACTGTCCCTCTATCTCCTCATGGTCCATTTTTAACAGGGTGGGCTCAAATATTGAGAGCGAAAACCCCTCTCCTTTTATCCCTGAGACTGTAAGCTTCTGATTTGTTAATCTCATTCCCTCTGGTATATAATTTAAGGATGTCCAGGCAGCTCCTGTGTCTACTAAAAATACTACTTCTGTCATATCTCCCCTCAGCTGTCTCTTTTCCAGGTTGAAGAGCCCTAACCTTTTTAGCTTCTCTTCATAGGAGTATCCTTCCATCCCCTTTACCATTTTGGTGGCTCTTCTCTTTACCTTTTCTAATAAAGCTATATCCTTTTTAAGATAAGAGGATTTGCTGCCCAACTCCCAATTTCTGTGGTTAAATTGTATATACGGGTTAAGTCTTCCCCTAAGGCAGCTCCCTTAGCAGTCTCATCTGCTAATCTGTGTTTCTTTGGCTTCAAAAGAATTTCCTGCTTAATGACCACTTTCATGCATCACTGCTATTCCTTTTTGGCAGTAGCAAACACTTGCTGAATTAATCTTTTCACGGCTTACATATAAGTTAAGGATTTGACATAACCACCCTTCATCTTTGCCGAATGTCAGCCAGAAGACTGCAGCTAGCTTTTATGCTTTCTTTTTTTCTATGTAACAGCAATTCTCAAAATCTTAGTTTTATCTTTATCCTGAGTGCTCTTATTAGCCTTCCAATATTTCAACATCCTCCCTAATTGACTGGAGGAATGTCCCCGGGGTCCCTGACCCCATCCTTACTCGAGTTTCCTTTAGAATTCCTGACACCCATTGAGACCTGTTTCACCAATCTACTTTTCACTTCGTCTCTCTCCGGCCACACTCCTTGCGGATGTGTCGGAACCGCGGATTGAGAGTCCGCACTCACTTCATGTCTAGGACACATCTCATACACAGAACAGTCTGTCTCAATACCCAACCACCAAGGCAATACTTTACAATCTTGTTTCTTACCTTGGTCTGTGCACAGAATTACTTGGTTGACGCATTTGTCTCTGTCTAATACCTAGTCTGCTTCACTGAGTCTGTATTGATTTTTCCTTCATGGTCTCGGGATTCTGCTGTCAGTACACTGTTGGAGCCCCCTCCGTCGCTGATACATGAGGCCGTTGAACTCAACGGGACGCGTCTCCCCGTTCTCAGCAGCGGTGGTCTCCTCCAGCAATGACACAATCTTGGACACGAGCCCCTAATCTGTAAGAAACATAACTTTTACACAATAACAGACTTCTCAGTCATGCAGAGTTAGTTTAGCCAATCACTTTCTTGCAAGGAAGGGTGGAATGCTTCAGTGAGCATTTCACACAGATCTCTTTTTCACGGTTCTTTTATAGTAGATTATGTACTCACCCTCTTTTCAGCGTGCCCATTAATTCATTGGATAATATTATACACCTGTATCAGGCTACGTGTTATTAGCCACATAGTCTCTCTTCCCAGAATGCAGAAATACAGTAAAGAAAGTCAGAAAATCATTACATATACACCTGCATCAGGCTATGTGTCATTAGCCACGTGGTCTCTCTTCCCAGGATGCATACAGTAAAGGTGAATCAGCTTTGTACCTCTGCACCTGTGGCAGTCTACGTATTATTAGCCACGTAGTCTCTCTTCCCAGGATGCAGACATACAAAATTATATTACAGAATGGTGAATGAATGGAATACAAGCATTATATTACATTGTAAAAATAACATATCACACTTGTTTATATCACTGTGCACTGATACAGTGGCACCCAGCCCCGTTTTATCCATGGACCAGGCACAGGCTCCATCATTGGACCAGTGGATGCTGTCCTTGAAAAGGACCTTAGCAGCTCTCCTGGCGGCATTGGTACCACTGGCACAGACAGCCCCGGAGAATCGGCTAGTGGCAACGACCTCGATCCAGCAGCCATCCCCGATGGTACCACCGACATCGAAGCAAGGGCCTTAAGACACCAAGACTTTGGTTCCGGTACTGATACCATCACCATCCATGGATCCCGCCTGGACGGTGCAGAGCTTCGACCCTGAGGACATCGAGAGGCATCGACTTGACACTTGACATCGGCACTGCCGATACTCATCGGAGTCTGATTTCTGATGTATCAGATTCCGATCACTGGTTGCTGTACTCCGATGACTTTCGGGACTATTGGCCAATACCCGAAGAAAATCCCCTCCTGAGTACTTGTCCTCTCAGGAATTCATCAGGGATATGGCGGTGGACTTGTCAATCCAGGTGGCATCGGAACCGGAACCGGAACCGAAGGTGGAGGAGCTGGAGATCCTCCAGTACCCTGCAACACCGAAAGAAGCCACCATCCTGCCGGTGCACCGAATTCTACACAATTTAATGCTATGAATGTGCGAGACTCCTCTTACC
Organism: Ichthyophis bannanicus; assembly: GCA_033557465.1. Classification (NCBI taxonomy): domain Eukaryota; kingdom Metazoa; phylum Chordata; class Amphibia; order Gymnophiona; family Ichthyophiidae; genus Ichthyophis; species Ichthyophis bannanicus. The sequence continues at coordinate 308,607,083 of CM066038.1, read as the reverse complement.
ATTTCCCCTATAAATCTTCATTTGGATATGATGTATCGAGTGCCTGACTGCCCCGGCTTTCAAAAACTGCAGCTTCCTCACCATTCCATGGTGGTGGAATTTGCAATGCACCAGATAAAGAGCGGGAAGAACCATGTTTCGATCCCTCCAGGTCGTGAATCGAGGAGCCTCGATTCCTTTGCCCGACACTCTTTTCATGCATCGATGCTGGCTAGTAGAATAAATTCCTTCATCCTCTACATGGGGATGTTCCCTAAACAACTGAATAAGGAGTTGGAGGATTCCTTCCAGAGGAAAAATGACCAGCCTTCCAGGCTGTCCTCTCCCATAATCAGAATGTATCGAGATTTGTCAACAGAACCGCCTTTGATGCATTCGAGTCACCCAGCAGAGTATCTTCTATTGCTATAGGGGCTAGGCGACTGGCTTGGCTTCAGGCCTCAGATTTGGAACAATAAGTCCAAGATAAGCTTGGCAACATTCCCTGCAAGGGTGAAAACCTATTTGGTAAGATCTGGCAAGAAAAGGCAGGGGAGCTAGAGACCGATGATACCACACTTAAATGGCTCTCTAGGAAAACATCTGATCCCTCTAAAAAGAAGGCACCACCTAAAAAAGCCTTCTACCCCAAGAAGAGAAGGTTTTACCCTTCTTACCCCCAGCCAACCTAGAACCCACAACAGAAGCAACAGGGGGACGCAAGCAAGCCAGGAAGCCCAGACTCACTAAAACACGACCCCAAACTCAACCAGCTCCTGCTAAGTAGAGTTTTTGACTCCCACATAGGGAACATAGCCAGTCCCCAGCAGACTCTGCAGGATCAGATACCCATTCCAGGGCGACTCTCGCTGTTCAACCAGAAATGGCATACCATTTCCACAGAAAACTGGACTCGCACCATCATATAGAAGGGGTATCAACTCAACTTTTGAGAGCTTCCCCCTCCCCCCCCCCCACTATTTCAGAGGGGACCATCCTTTCAAACCCCCCACCCCCTGGAGATCCTCCTCCAATAGTAAATAAACATTCTCCTTACACAAGGACCTGTAAAACTAGTTCTCCTCAAGAATGGTTCAAAGGCTTCTACTCACCCTACTTCCTCATTCCAAAGAAGTCAGGAGGCCACAGGCCCATCCTGTGCCTCAGAAATCTAAACAAATTCCTGGTAAAAGAAAAGTTCAAGATGATCTCCGTGGGGACCCTTCTTCATTACCTCCAGGAAAATGACTGGCTTTGCTCCCTAGAACTAAAAGTGGCCTATACACATATCCTAATACACCCAAGCCACAGGCAGTATCTCATGTTCACACGTCAATGAACCCATTATCAATATAGGGTTCTCCCCTTCGGCTTGGCATGTGCACTAAGAGTATTCACAAAATGCATGGCCGTAGTGGTGGCTCATCTTCGAAAACACAAAATCTATGTTTTTCCCTACTCAGACGACTGGCTCATAAAGGGAGACTCTCCTGGAGAACTCTGTTCGTCTCAAGCAAAAGACCCTAACACTTGTTGAATCCCTCGGGTTTGTCATAAACTTTCCAAAGTCACACCTTGTTGCAACACAAAGGTTGGAATTCATAGGTGCCGTCCTAGACTACAAGCAATGCAAAGCTTTTCTCCCAGTAGACTGCATGGACCGCTTAATAGCATTGGTCACAAGCATGCGACAAAGCCAAGAGGCTTCAGCACACTGCTTTCTAACCCTGCTAGGCCACATGGCCTCCACAGTGCATGTAGTCTCATATGCCAGACTCCACATGCGTCTTACACAATGGACCCAGGCCACAGGGAGTCTATGGGATCTGATCCAAATAACATCTCCCATGGCCGACTCCCTCCGGTAGTGCTGCATCCCAGCAAATCTACTCGCAGGGTCTCCTTTTCAGATGCCCCAACCTCAGCATACGCTGACAACCGATGCTTCCAAATAGGGTTGGGGAGCACACACGGATTTTATGTGCACACAGGGTCTCTGGACAGCACAAGAGTCCCAACAACAGATAAACCCGTTGGAGCTTCAAGCAATCATAAAAGCTTTCCAACAGTCCAGTCCTCATATGGACAGACAATCAGGGCACAATGTTCTATATCACCAAACAGGGGAGAACGGGCTCTCTCCCTCTGTGTCAGGAGGCCTGCAAACTCTGGGACTTCGCCAACCAATACCACATATACTTACGTGCAGTTTACATTCCAGGAGAGAACAATTTCCTGGCAGACTGCCTGAGTCGCATCCTGCAACCCCACGAATGAACTCTGGATCAGAGGGCAACAGAATTGTTCCATCTCTGGGGAACTCCTTGGATAGATGTCTTCTTGAAAACCCTCTTCAAACTGAGGGCAGACAAGGGCTCCATGATACTCATCGCCCCTCACTGACCTTGTCTACCATGGTTTTCCCTCCTATTACACCTGGCACAAGTCTCGCTGATCCCGCTAGGATCCAAGCCAGGTCTCCTCTCACAGGGCAACGGAGCACTCCTCTACCCTAATCTCCAATCCCTTTGCCTAACAGCCTGGCTCTTGAAAGCATAGTTCTTCAGGATCTTCCTCTATCTGCGGAAGTCAAGGACATCCTCCTTTCCTCCAGAAAACCCTCCACCAGAAGGGCTTATTTCTACAGGTGGCGAAGATATGCTACATGGTGCTCTGAAAATGCTCACAATCCATTTGAAGCATCAGTGCCGACGCTGTTGCACTACCTCTATCATTTATCCTCACTCGGACTTAAATCAAACTATGTCCGAGTACAGCTTAGTGCTATTTCAGCTTTTCATAACCTGGTCGATGGCAAACCCATTTCCACGGTTCCTCTCATGGCACGATTCATGAGGGTTCTGCTCCTCACCAAGCCACCCATTCGCCCGTCACCAGTGACATGGGATCTCAGCGTGATTCTCGCTCAACTCCTCAAATCACCCTTTGAATCGTTAGCAACCACACATCTCCGCTACTTATAATGGAAAGTGCTCTTCCTCATCGTCCTGACCTCCGCCAGATGCGTCAGTGAGATACAAGCCTTGGTGGCGCATGCCCCCTATATGCATTTTCACTATAACAAAGTAGTCCTACAGACACACCCCACTTCCTCCCGAAAGTGGTTTCTCCTTTCCACATTAAAAAATCTATCATCCTCCCAGTCTTCTTTCCAAGACCGCACGCCTCACGTGCAGAAGCAACTTTGTATACCCTCAACTGCAAGAGAGCTCTGGCCTTTTACCTCCAAAGAATACAAAACCTCAGGAAAACTTCTTTGATCCAGCACATTTGGGTTTCCCAGTGACTAAAAGCTCCCTATCCCGCTGAATATTGGAGTGCATATCTTCTATGACAAAGCAGGACTTTCCCTTGAGGGACATGTCACTGCTCACAATGTCTGGACTATGTTGGCCTCTGTGGCCAACTTACGTACAGTACCCATTACTGAGATTTGCCAAGCTGCTACATGGTTCTCCATCCATACCTATGCAGCCCACTACTGTTTGGACAAGAACTCCCACCGGGATGCGGCCTTTAGCCAGGCGGTCCTTCAGCATCTCTTTGAGATGTAGAAACAACTCCTATCTATCCCCTGCCCACTCTGACCAGATCTCTGTTACTGGAAAGTCGAGGTCAATGACCTTGTCCAACGTTAACTGTGTCCTCTGAGATCTGGGAGCTAGGGAGTCCCATATGTGAAGACTACATTCATGTTTGTTCCTGGAGATAGCATAGTTACTAAACTGTAACAGGTCATCTCCAGGAACAACAGGAATTTAGTCTTCACAACCCGCCCACCTCCTCGTGGAGTTGTAAGGTTTCCTCTCTTCTCTCTTCTATATTCTCCTTTTTCTTCAGCTATATACTCATCTGAGGAGAGTACACAGGAAGAGCGGGAAGGCACCAGCACAGGTGCGGTGGATTGCTCCCAAAGGTTTTTCTGTTAGTAGCTGGGGAGCTTCCCGCGTAGGTTCCATCTGTACCCGATGTCACCCATATGTGAAGACTAAATTCCTGCTGTTCCCAGAGATCACCTGTTACAGGTGAGGAACTATGCTTTCCCTGCTCACTGAATCAGCTGCTTCTATGCAAGATACTTCCTCTCAAAAGGTTTCCATAGCAGATGTTTGGAGAATTGTAATGCGGAGAGAAACTTTCCTACATGGAACACTTACTCAGTTGTGTGCCTTTACAGAACAGACTTGCTAAATTTTGGGAAGTACAATTTATGGGGAGTCACTTACTGGGCACTTGAGTCTCAAGTGCAGATCCTGAAGCCTTTGAGCAGATCCTCTATTTTGGACGCCCTCTCCCTGCATTTGAAGCTAGAATCTTTGGAAAATGTTATAAGGAAAAATATTAAATTTTAAAATTTTCCTAAGATTTACTTATTTTCTCCAGAGATGTTACTTCAAAATATTTCAAAGAGATTTTCAAACTTCCTAACTTAGTAATACTTACTTATAGAAATAGTATCAATGTCCTTGTCATTTCTCAAGAGAAACCTGTAGAGGCAGTGTCTTTAGTTGCATCTATTGGAGAGTTTGTCCTAACTGCTTTTCTTTTGGATTCCAGTATGTTGTTACATCCTTGGATACTTGGGTGGTGGCTTTTTCTTCTGAAAGGGAAAAATAACTTGTTCTTAAAGCCTACTTTAAATGTAGACATCTGGAATTTTGTGAAAAAAAGATCCAGTTTTCCCTGATGTTTCTTAGGCTACTCAAGTCTGGAAGGGAGAGTTTCTTGCCCTTAAAACCCAGAAACTCGACTTGGGTGCCAACTTTTTTTTAAGGCACCCCTATCGGTGCTTGGTGAGCTTTCAGAGGAATACTTTTTTCTTTGATTCTAACAATCCATTAGCTACCTGGCTGATAGGAAGTCGAATTGAATTAAGTTTTCTTTGATATAATATCTTAGGTAGCTTGGATGGCTTGGGTGTTTGTGGATTGAGATTCATATGTAAACAGGATAGTCCCTGATTTGATTTTTCACTTTTGGTTTTCTAATCATTTTCTTCTTCTGAGATGTGAACCTTTAACCTTTTGCTTATGATTGACCAATTTAATACTGCTCTTTCCTTTTATTTCTTATTTCTGTTTTGTTCTATTATTGAATATGTAACGTAAAAAGCTTAATACAAATAAAAATGTAACAGGTGAGTAGTGATCAGTCTCTGCATTCACAGATGCCCAAATCTACAGACTATGGCGCATAAAAAGGATGAACATTCTGTTTGTAACTAATGCCTCCAAGCAACAATCTGTTTATTTTCACTTAATCTGTAAAATCTGAAAGCGAGATCATTAGTGGTTCAGCCATGCCCTTGGACTGGGGGCATATGTGTGTCTGCCATGCAATCTAAAATAAAGCTGAATTTTTCCCTCAGAGTACTTCCTGGCTGAAGAAAACAGTCTACATATTTTGGGAGACAAGAGACTGAATCCCTCCCTAGTGCTGCTTCCTGACAACCTTGAAGGAAATGAGTTAAGAGAGAAAGTCTGGGCATCGGGCCAGTAACTGCACAAACATTGTTATAACTGGTGTTGAGGGCAGTAACATTAAACTGTTACCTCAGGGATCTGTACAAAAGCTAGATTTCTTTGTTATAGTACCTAAAGCAGAGGGCATGTATTATTTTATCAGAAGAAATTGTGCAATTTAGGAGCGTGGCTTGGCAGCTCTTAATGCCTATGGTGCTTTGCTACATACCAAATAACCTTTTTCTGCTGCACTGGTGAAATCTGAGAGCAAAGACTGAATGTTGTTGAACATACTTCTTGTTTCAAAGCTTCTCTCTGTAAAAGCAGTACTGGGGACAGAGAGATTTACTGAACTTACATGGCTGGCACATTCACAAGTCTGTATACTCTTGTATCATGCCTGAAGAAGACTCCTAGGGATAAAGACTAACTGTAAATGGTGAATTGCATTTCATATCCTCAAAAAATGGATTATTCTTTGAACTGGTCTTTATCTGGAGATATGTAAAAGCAGGCAAGGTGTAAAAGGCTGAAAAGGGAGGCCATGTTGCAAGTTTGTTTTTTTTTTGGACCCAGCAATTTTCCCCCATTATTTTGGGCCTTCGGTTCAAATGCACCTAGTGCTGGTATCATAAACGTTAATTCACAAAGGTCTACAGATTTTCCCCTATATTATAATCACATTCTTTCTATACCCTAACCCCCAGTATGCCGAGTCTGGTCATTGCATAAACAATAATTCTCAAGTCATCATGCACCAGGGTTCCCTTTGGATGGCAGTCATGAACCCTTGAATGATGACTTACTTTTACTCTGTCTCCTTTTTTTCTAACCTCCCTTGGAAATTGCTAATGCTGCGTCGACCGCATCCCTGACTGACTAGGAAACACAAGGACCGACTGATTCTGAGATATAACTAGGGAGTTATTCATGACAGTGTGCAGTATTAACAGTCAGTCACTGGATGGGCTCCTTACAGATCAAATTAAGAAAATGTATTTCATGGTTTTAGTTAGTTTGCATTTAGTAATTTGACACATCTCCCTTCCCCTTCTCCTTTTTCTAGAAACATAAACTATAAACGTTTAGTATAATTTTTCTCTCTGACTTAGTGATTAATTTCAAAGAAGGCATTTACTGATTTGTATTGGTCTGGTGACTTAGTACCGACTAGCATCACAGGAAGGAGGCTTCTGAAGACTGTTTTTCCATATATCAGCGGAACACAATACAGCTTCTTTATCCCCTATAGTGTGCCTCGACTCTGGAGAAATCAATTTTAAACTAGGACTAGAACAGTTTGCTTAATCCTCACTGCTTAGACTAATTAGGATATACATTTGTGGTGATATTTTGGCTCCTTGTTGCCATTTTTCAGTCGTGCTCTGTTTTTATTAAAAGCAAGATCTACTTTGTCAGTTAAAGGGTCCTCTCAATTCAGAACGTATTTTCTCTTCATAGGACTAAAACTCATTGTTTTATGCTAGGAATTTGATCAGGCTTCTTAACTTATTCCTCGTCTGTTACCTCACATACACCTCTTCCAATGAATTAGCCTCTGAGACAGTTATGTTGCCTATCATATGCCCCGACTATTACATCCTGTGACCTAAATGCTTTCACAAGGGTGACAAGGTTGAAACTTGAATTTGCTGGCATTTGGGGATCAAAATGAATAGGGATGGGTTCAGTGTCTTTCTCCTTATTTCCATGTATGTACTTTTCTTCTATTCACTTCTACAATGTCTTAGCTAGCCTTGTGGTCCACCCTAAATTGGCGAATAGTTGTATATTTGCAGATACCTTTTAGTCAATATCCAATCCTGGACAAAAGTTTAATTTGAAAGGATTGAATTTATTTTTGATCCCAGGATTAAAGAAACCTAATTTGTGTTAAGCAAGACTGTACAGTTTCCAGCACATAATCCATTATTACAGTCAATTGTAAAAACCCCAATGGCATCTCTTCTAGCAGAGCTACTGCCTTTGCAAAACCTATTGCTGTTATACCATGCAGAGCAGAATTGCATTCAGGTTCGTTTGTGCAAAGCCCTGGCACCAGGCTGCTGCAGAGGAGTAGATCTGTTTTGGGGTCACCATATTGGAGGTGGTAGTATATTGTTTGATGGGAAAGAAGAACTGAGATGAGGAAATGCTGTCAAAAAATATTACTGATACAAAAAGAGGCCAAGACTTTGCAAAGGCTGACACTGGAATAGGGAAGAAAGATAGTGCCAACGTTTGAGCTGGGACTGGTGGACATTATAGTGTTCACAATTCTGAAATCCTGGGACTGGACTGTTACAAAATTAGGAGGGATCACAGGATTGGATTTATTACTTCGTGTGTGTAGTTAAGAAAAAATGTGATCTTCAGGAACAAGCAGGAATGTAGTCTTCACATATGGGTGACGTCGGCACCAATGGAGCCCGCGCGGGAACACTCCCCAGGGTCCTATAGGAAAGCTTTAGGGAGCATCCCACTGTGCCTGCGCTGCTGCCTTCCTGCCTTTCCAACTCTCCCTCCTCATTTTTTTGTTTTCCGCGGAGCCGACAGGGAGCAGTTCCTATCACCGCCGAAAATCATCTTCTTTTGTGGTTGTGTCTGCCTTCCTGTCTTTAAAAAAACAAAAACGTTTTCTTTTATGGTCTTTGCTCTCTAGGTGCTTAGGCAACATTTTGGGCCTTAGGCCCCTTTGTTCCTCAAAATTGAGAAACCAACTAGTTGTTTCATAAAGTGTTCCAAATGTAGCAGTGCCATTTCTGCTAAGTCTCTTCTGCAGAAAGATGACAGAGGGGCCTGCGGAATAGAGCTGCGAAACTCGGCCCCCTCTTTGCCTCTGATGCAATGTCCATTGCATCGACGACGTCCAGCGCTTCATCTTCCTCTCATGGATCTCAGGTAACGAAACCCAAGTCTTTGAAGACTGGTTTGTCCTCAAAGGGTAGATCTCCTTCTAAGCATCGAGATGCTTTAAGCGTTGCCCTAGAGGAGAATACACCGGCCAAACAACCTCGGTGAGAAGACCTTGCCTCCAAAGCATTATCGGGTTCTCAAGACGTCCACATTTGGAGAGCTCTTGGTGCCATGTTTTGGGGTCGTGGCCACTGTTCCCTCTAAGCTGTGCGTGTGTGCGCGCGCACACACCTCGCCGAGCGAGCGCACACAACTTTTAAAGGAGCGCACAAAAATTACTGAGTTCATGGGTTTTCAAACCTTGGTTTTTTTAAGGCTGCGGCTGCACCACCGATCTACTGCCATTCTGTAATTTCCGTCACTTCCGAATCTCTCCTCTGTCTGCACTGAGTCCCCTGCCCTCACTCCTCTCACATGTGACCGACGATTGACGAATCATGACAGGCTAAAGAGGGAAATAAAAGGGAGGGGCAGCCAGCAAGCCAGCTTCTTTCTGCTCTTGTGCCTGCCTGCCAGCCACGCACCTCCTTTGATCCCTCCCTCAGCCAGCTTTCAGTGTCACGTGCTGCCTTGGATGCGAGAGCAACACACCGCACCAGCGAAGAAGAGGAGACCGGTGTTCCGGGACTGCTGCCTGGGGACGGGCTATCGGCAGCGGAGCAGGTGAGTGCTGAGGACATTTCCTGGGAAACGTCATTTCAGCTTCTAAAGAAGGCTGAGGTTTGATCTCCTCTAGTACTGGCTGATTTGTTCTTCGGGCAGTCCATGGTATAAACAGCTTCTGTCATTTTATGTGCAACTGCTTTCTTATGCCCCGGCATGGCGGTTTCCCGCCCTTTATAGTCTGTGTAAGGATAGTCTTGGTGTTAATTGCTTTTTGCATATCTATTCGCTGGTCATTTATGTTTTTAAATTTATGACGTTTTTATCTGATCGCATCTTCTGTTTTGGACGGATCGCCTATGTTTTACTTTCACCTTGTAGCATTTTTTTTGCTGTACAGTAATGTAGCTTTAATAGATGATATAATTTAGTTTCTTTCCGTCTTTCATTTATGTATCGCTGCGGTGGTTTCTTCCGCCCATCACAGCTCCTGCAGAGTTAAAGCGTGCAGATCACATTTCTTTCCATTAGTACATCATGTGTGTTTTTATTTTCTCTCAGTATTAGCTGTTCACGCACGTTTAATTGTTTTCAGAATTATAGCGGTTTCTAACGTTTGCTTTTAAATTGGTCATTCATGGCTTACCTTTATTTTTGGACTTTATATTACTTGTTGTATAGGAATGTGCCTTTCAAAGATGATATCTTCCAGCTCCTCTGCGTATTTCACTTATGTATCGCTGCGGCGATTTCTCCCGCCCCTCATAGCTTGTACAGAATTATAGCGTGCAGAGCACTATCTTACTATTAGTATATTTATTTGTGTGATTTCACTTTCTCTTCTTTCTTTAAAACACAGTCAATGGTTTTTTCTCTCTCTTCTCTTCTTTTATCTGTTTCTAATCCTCTCAGCACACCTCCGTGTGATTCTTCTCTATGATACAGCCTCTGTTGTATGAGATATCGACTGCGACTTTGGTTAAATATATGGTTAGTAGATTTTATTATCTTTCTTTTTGCCAAATGTACTTATTTCTTTTATACTTATTTTGAGAGATATCTTTTAGTTCAAATCATTTTTATTCAAATTTTTTCTATAACAGACCCCCACTACTAGTAGGGTAAGGCACGCCATTCTGGTAATACAATCTAAACAAACCATATGTATCAAACAAGGACATATCAAACAGTAGGATAATTGTAAAATTTAAACATGACCATGTAGCTGAAGAGAAGAACATAGGGATATGCCTTCCAGAAAAAGCTCCACAAATACAAAGAGCTAATCACCCCCAACACTTGGAGGGCATCCCTAGTACACCTAGGGTTACGCTACATCCCTGAGCACAGAAATACCCCAATACATGTTACAGGTACAGCATAGTAAAAAGACATGCTTTACAGTGTACAACCTTAGAAAAGACCCCCCCACACTCCCACCCACCCCCCAACCCCCCCCCCCCACGTTTCTCCCATGGATTTGAGAAGGCCATCTCCCGACAAACAAGCAACATCTTAAGCTCACCACCCATCACCAGACACCCCAAGTAACACATAGAGAGGAGTGAGGTACGAAGCCAGTACAGATCCACAGTGCAGGTTGCTCCCCCTCACCAACGTCCAACTTGACAGAAGAACAGAGGAGGAGCAAAGGATATGTAAGGGCTAAACATTCATTACCATGCTGCATTCTCGCATGGGCAGCTGGGTCAAAAGTGGCGCCCAAAGTTCCAAAAAAGAGTCCCAAGCTTTACCACCCCTCTGCTTGGCCGTCAATTTTTCCATGTATAGTAATTCGCCCAGGGCGTTCTCCCACAGCTGCACCCCAGGGGGGGCCAAAGCGGCCCAGCAGCCCAACAAAACTTTTTTCACTAACAATAAACCCCGGGTCAGCAACAGCTTCTGAGGTGGCGTAAGAGCTTGATTAACAGATCCCCACTGATGGAATAAACAAACCTCTTTGCTCCAACTGAGAGCTATACCAAGCCAACGGTCAAGCTTCCCACAAGCGTGACTCCACAAACGCTGTACCTTAGGGCAGTCCCAGAATTTATGAAGCAACGTGCCTTTGTCTAAAACACACCAACCACAAGTAGGTGAAACACGCAACCCCGCCCGAAAGGCCCACTCATCCGTAGTATAGGCTCTCCAAAGGAATTTAAACTGCAACTCCTGCAAGTAGATCCAGAGGTCACCTCTCAGTATCCTCTCAAAAGCCTTGCGCAGATCCGACATCGCCATTCCAGCCAAGCCATCCCCAGCCCAACGGTGGGCTAGGTCTGAGAGGCAGGCGGCGTCACCCGCCGGGTGCAAGAGCTCCCACCGCTCCGGCCCCCCCCGGGAACCTGCGTCAAGCTGCTCAAACCATGTTCTCACCGATACCCCCGGGTAGAGTGGATTTACGCCTGCACCACGCAGCCCCTCCACATAGTGCCGAGCCTGTAGGTACCCATAAAAATCAGTCCGTGAGAGCTGATACCTAACTTGCAACATACAAAAGGTTTCCAGGCGCGACCCATCTGACGTGAAGAGATCTCCAAGACAAAGAATTCCCTTTTTGACCCATTCATGGAAAATGCTTGGTTTCGTAAAGCCCGGGAGAAAATCCGGGTTCCCCACCAATGGCAACAACGCCGATCTCTGCCAGTCCCACCCAAAACGGGAACACAGCACCCGCCACGCCGCTTTGAAGGCCGTCATATAAGTCCAACCCCCCGAGTAGCGACTACACCGACCTTTAGCCGAGTGCAGTACCGATAAGCTATGGAAAGGCGCACAACTGGCATTGACCTGCTGAGTCGGAGCACATCCGCCAGTCCCACCCGCCAAGGACCAGATATGCCTAAGCAGGTAACGGAGGTTATAATTTCGTAGGTCCGGAAGCAACAGACCACCTTCCTCCCGTCTTCTCATCAGAGCCCTAAGGGGATGCGCGCACGCCTGCCTCGCCACAAAAAGCCGCGCAGCGATTTTTCAAAGCACCGCCAGTCACCCTCCCGAATCCACAAAGGTAATAAGCGTAAGACATAGCCAGCGGGGCATCTCCACCATGGTGAACAAGGCTACTCTTCCCCTGAGTGGTATAGGCAGGCCCTGCCACTTCGCAAAGGTTCGACGGGCTCTACTCAACATACCAGGGACATTGGCATGGTACAAATTTGCCGGATTGTCTGGTAACTGAATCCCTAATTATTTAATCTCACCCTCTGCCCAGACCAAGGGGAACGCACCCTTCCACAACGGCCGACCTTTCTTGCCGACATCCAATACCACTGACTTAGAGATATTGATTTTAAGACCCGAAAATTCGCCATACTCATGAATGAGTTGTAGGACTCGTTCCAAAGAAGGCTGCGGGTTCGTCAAGCACAGGAGCATATCATCCGCAAATGCACTAGTTTTCATTTCTTCATCCCCTAGCGTGATGCCGCGGATTTCCGAGTGGCGTTGAATAGCATGCAACAGAGGCTCCAAGGAGAGCACGAAAAGCAAAGGAGAGAGCGGGCAGCCCTGACGCATCCCACGCCCCAACTCAAATGCATCGGAACTAGCCCCACATAGCACCACGCGCGCCATGGGACGATGATATAGGGCTCGAACCCACTGCACAAAGTTACCCTGTAACCCAAACTTTTCCAAAACGTCCCACAGATATTGCGAGGCCACCCTGTCGAACGCTTTTTCAGCGTCCAGACTGACCAGGAATAAGGCTGCTTCTTCCCACAAACAGTGCTCCATACTGAGGAGCAGCCTAGTAATATTCTTGGTCGCCTCACGCCCTTGCACAAAACCCACCTGCCGAGGAGCTATAAGGGAGGGCAGAATACCATTAAGCCGTCCCGCTAAAACTGACGCTAGAATCTTCACATCACAGTTAATAAGGGAGATAGCAAAGCATCTTTCCCAGGTTTCGGGATCACTGTAATGTCGGCACACCGCATATCTCTCGGAAGACTCCCCCCCTGTCGAATAGCGTCAAACATCACCACCATGGAAGGGGCCAACCGGGACATAAGTAATTTGTAGTATTCAATACTAAAGCCATCGGGTCCGGGTGCCTTGTGGGATTTCCCCCGTACAATCCCCGCCTGAATTTCACGCACTGTCAAGGGCTCGTTTAAGATCTGCAGCTGTTCCGCAGTCACCCGCGGTAGTGACAGGTCCCTCAGGAACGCACAGCCCTTCCCATAGTCCCTCTCCTCCTCACTATATAAATTCGCATAAAAATCCTGAAAAATGCTAGCAATCTTCCGAGACTGGTGTTGTAAACCGCCCCGCTCGTCCCGAAGAACCGGGATAAAACGAGCCCCCCCCCGGAGCGCGGACCAACTTCGCAAGGAGCCTCCCCGTCCGGTTCCCGTATCTATGCAGCTGATGTCGATAATAGGACATCGATAGGCCTGCGCGTCGTTGTAACAACTCATTAAGTGCCATCTGAGAGCGCGTATATTCTCGCTGTAGGGCTCCATCTGCCCTCCTCCCGAGCGTCCGTTGTAGTTCCCGTAGTCTCCGCTCCAGCACAAGTATACTACGATCCACATGGCGTCGCCGTTGAATTGTGTAGGAAATGATGGCGCCCCGCATTACCGCTTTGCTAGCTTCCCAATACAAGAGCGGAGAGCAATCAGGCTTATCATTAAAAGCGACATACTCGTCCCGTTGTTTTTCCAGGAAAGCCTGAAACCCCTTATCCTGACCCAAGTATGCCGGGAAGTGCCACCGTTTCTGCAACAGTCCCCGACAGTCCCACATCACCCACACCATACCATGGTCAGACACTACTATCGGGTCAATTTCAGCCTGAACAATCCTCGAGAGTCCCCCTTCACTCACCAAAATATTATCAATACGAGACCAAGTGTGATGGGCTCTAGATTGATGAGTATACTCCCGGACTCCCGGATGGAGCAGACGCCAAACATCCACAAGATCACCCATTCTGCAAAGATATGCCACACCCCTACGCGCCCAAGAAACCGACGTGTCCACCTTAGACTTATCCAGCGAGGGATCATGCGGGCAATTAAAGTCACCAGCCATAAGTATCTTACCCGCCCCCGCCTCTCTCACAAAACGCAACATTTTCTTGAAAAACTCATGGTCATAGACATTAGGCGCGTAGACATTCGCTATCCAAACCACCTCATTAAAGAGCTTGGCAGTTATCAAAACATATCGGCCATGGGGGTCTGCATGCATCTTAGCCACCTCAAAGGGAACTCCCCGTTTTACTAATACCACCACACCCGCCTTCTTACCTCCAGACGACGCTCCATATACTGCCTCCACCCAATCTCGTTTTAGCTTGTTGTGTTCAAGTGCACTCAAATGCGTTTCTTGCAATAGCGCAATATGTGCACCCTTTCTTTTTAACATCTGCAATATCTTGGTGCGTTTGACCGGGGACCCAATACCCCCCACATTCCATGAAATAATCTTGGCATTTAACATATCAGCAGCATATTATGACCCGCAGCAAGGTGTAAAAACTGTAAGCCCACCTAGAGACACCCAGCCTCGTCTCCAGGTGTCCAACGCACAACTCAGCGGAGAAAAAAGAACAGTACAGTAGGTGGGAGACAAACCACCCTCCATTGAAGAGGAAGAAACAGCCTTCTAAACATCCCGACCTCAACTCCCACCCCCTACCCCTCTCAGTCTGCCTTTCCCCCCCCTCCCTCCCCTCCTCCCCCCCCTCCCCCTCCCTCCCCAAAGCCCCCCGACCGTCCCAACACAACCAGACCCCCCTAGTGCACTCTCCCCCATTACACTCCCCCCCACCGGTCCCCTCCCCCATCAAGCACGCACCACAGCCAGTCCCCCAAACACACTTCTCCAAACACTCCTCTCGCTTCCCAGGCTCACATCCTTTCATATCTCCATTCATAACACCACTCATTCCTCCCCCACCCCCACGAACACACCTAATATAGAACCCTGTAGAACAGGGCACTCCCCTAGGGGAGTAGGATCACAGTCAGTGCCCCTCCGAGCCGCCAGCAAGATGCACATATTCAGATGCCAAATGGCAACAACCCAGTCTCAAACAAGTCCCACGGTCAGATGAGATGACAAACAGAACTTCTTGCACTTGGTGGCTCCAAAGTCCCGCCAGACCCAGCGGCGCTTTAATTCCACAGCAATCCAGCGCTATATCAATGTCCACTCATTTAGGGCCCTCACTCCCCGTTCAGCTCAACAGGGTCAGCTAACGTGGACACATACTTCTTCGCCGCCCCAGCTTGCTCAAACGAGTGGGTAGCGCCCTTGTAGTAAATCTTTAGAGTAGCAGGATAAATTAGTGCGAATTTCACCCCGCGCTTAACCAGCGCACTGCAGATGGGAGTGAATTCCTTGCGTCGCGCTGCCAAGGAGGCCGAGTAGTCTGGGAAGAGTAGGACCATCGCATTGTCGAGTTTCAAGTCTCTTTTCTTCCGGTAGGCTTGCAGTAATAAAGCTTTATGGTGGAAGTTCAAAAGGCGCGCCAACACCGGCCTAGGTCGGCCCTGGCCTTCCCGCAGTGGACCCAGTCTGTGAGCGCGCTCCACGTGTATTTTGCTCCGCAGATCTGCAAGGCCTAACGCCTGCGGTAGCCACTCTTCAAACAAGGTGAACAACTGACTCCCCGTCCAGGACTCGGGCACGCCAACCAACCTTAGGTTATTGCGTCTCGAACGGTTTTCGAGATCATCCACTTTCAATAGGAGGTCATCCAGTTGTTTCTGCTGCTTCGCAGCTGCACTTTCCAGCACCAGCTCTCCCTCCTCTAGCACAGTCACCCGCTGTTCCATCTCATCCATTCTTTTGGCAAAGTCCCCAAACTTCTCACCCATCTCATCTAATTTTCTCATAACTGTATCAAATTTGGGTTCCAACATTTTCACCACTTCTTGAGCTGTCTCATCGGAGCCTGAGTCAACACTGTCCTTTCCCGGCGAGTCCGGTACAGAGCTCGCCCGGGTCGCAGCCGCCATTTTCGAGTCCCTGGCACCCGCGGTTTTATCTCTCTTTACCGTCGCTCTCATTTGCACAGGACTGCCACCAGACTGCACGAGTACGGTAACACAGTGATTGCAGAAGTGACGGAACCCCTTAGGGCAGTATTGGACCGGTGTTGCCGAGTAAATTGCAGTATTTCTACAGACGGCCCGGGAGCGCGACAAGGAAGCTCCTCACCCGCTCATGTGCACACGTGATCTCCTCGAGAGATATCTTTTAATGCCAAAAGTATTTATTATTTTTACTACATATGCCATCCATCACCTTTTTTATTAGTGGTACTTTTTAGTCCCATTTGTTTCCCCCACCCCCCTTTTCTTTTAAACAGATAGAGCTCTTACAATACAATGTCAGTTTATTTTTCTTTTTTCTTTTCTTTTTCTTCCCCTTCCCCCTTCCTTCCCCCCTTTCCTATCTCCCTCCCCCCCCATATTATTGATGCTTGCTATCCCTCGGTCGTTTTTTAGTGTTCAGCTATTTTAATGTCATTTTAATGTTTTGACCTTTTGGTAAGTCACTACGCCATTTGTTTTTTTGAGTTGCTCTACATAAAATCTTGGTGTATGTTGTTTTTATACATGTACATACCTTATAGATGTTTTTTATGTGTTAATCTTGGCTATATCCATAGTTTTAAAATTAAGTCACTTTTCTGGATTTGTGTTAAACTGTTAATCCATGTAAGTAATACTGTGCCTTCTTTTTTACTGTGTATTCTTTTTCTCTTTGTTACCACTATAACAATATTGTTATATTGCTTGCAGTTCCAACTTCCAAACCCATCAGGCTTTGGATGAAATGCATTGGGGCATTTCTTTTGAATAATAAAGCACCTGCTGTGACCACCACACCACTTTTAAAATGTCGAAACCAAGAGTAGGTGCACCTGTTGCTCTGTGCAGGCCACCTCTCCCCATGTCTTTGTTTAGGGGTGAACCCACCACTCCATGTAGGACAACGAAATCTTCTTCCATACATAAATTATTTACATGGAATAACAATGGCTTTCAATAAAAATTAACTGAAATAATACCACATTTGTGACTGTAATTGCTAGAAATTTTCCGCTTCATTTAGTAATCGTCTATTTTCATTTAATTTGATTAACATCAATGTGGTGTACATACTGTATTCTAATGTGTAGTCAAATTTTAAAGTATATACTCCAAGTGTCGTTATGTAGCGCACAAAAAATTTAACCTTCCTTCAAAAGCCGCACAGCTGATATTTTATGCGCACACAGCCTACAGAAAATTAGAGGGAACATTGGTCGGGGCCCACTGTTGGGGTACCGATACCCAGGCATTGGCTGGCTTCATGGATCAACGTATCCTAGCCATTTGCGGCTTTGGTACCGTTAAAGCCTCTGCAATCGGTTCCGCAGCCATCGGTACCAACATTGACCATTGCGACGCTCTCCACGCTACCACCCATGCCTGCCTTGGAGTCAGTGTCCAGCATTGAGGGTCTGGTGCCGAGGCATTCCGATGCCGATTTCGATCAGTACCATCAACAGGCTGGGTGGGAGCACCCAGCCCATCGATACTTAGAGTCTTATGATTCTGATTCTTCTGATGGATAGATCGGTACTGGAGAGGCTCTTCCGGAAGATCCTTCTCCTTCCCCACAACACTGGATGCCACCTCTGGAGGACATGTCTTTTCAAGACTTTATACGGGACATGGCTCGGGGCCTCTCTATTATGGTGATCTCTGAGAAGGAACCAAGAGCTGAAGAATTTGAAATTCTTCAGTGTCCGGCAGCCCCTAAGGGGCTGCTACCTTACCCATTCATCGGATATTGCATGACCTCATGCTTAGGATGTGGGAAACACCTTTAACGGTGTCTCCACATACTCGAAGACTCGATGCCATGTACTGCGTACCGCAGTATCCCGGTTTTCAGAAGATGCAGTTACCGCACCATTCCATGGTTGTGGAATCGGCAATGCGTCAAATTAAAAGTGCTAAGACACATTCATCTAATCGTCCAGGTCGTGAGGCGAGAACTCTCGATGCCTTTTGTCTTCAATGTTTTCAGGCCTCCATGTTATCAGCCAGAATAAGGTCATACATACTGTACATGGGTATGTTTCTTCGGGAGGTGACTAAAGATTTGGAACTAATGGCTCCTCTTCTCCCAGATGACAAGAGGGCTGATTTCCTGACACTTGTTAAATATGTTTCAGCACTAGGCCTTCATCAGGGGTCTAAAGACAAACATGAACATAAAATTAAAATATGAATAATCATAATACAAACAAAAGAACTA
Source organism: Ichthyophis bannanicus (assembly GCA_033557465.1). Taxonomy (NCBI): domain Eukaryota; kingdom Metazoa; phylum Chordata; class Amphibia; order Gymnophiona; family Ichthyophiidae; genus Ichthyophis; species Ichthyophis bannanicus. The sequence continues at coordinate 308,588,832 of CM066038.1, read as the reverse complement.
CAGAACTATAAAAAATGTAATACATTAGAAAGCATAAGAAAGCTATAATACATTACCAAAGAAGACAAAACAGAAACATCTAAAAGGTGAACCAAGCCACTCTTCCCAGTCTATGGTAAAACAAAAGAAATATAGCAGATTATGTGAAATTAATACATCAGAAAAAGGACATTGGAAAAAAAGGAAAAAAGGTAACTATCACAAAAAACAAAATTAAAAACAACTACAACAACAAAAGACAGGATCATATATCATAAATAATTAAAAAACAATAAATGTACATATCTTATAACTGTACTATCAAACTAGTGCACAAAAAATAAGACAAATGATAAAACGAATTAGAAATAAGTAGAATTAAAAATAAGTATCATGATACAATAGATGAATCAAAAGATCGGTATTGCAATCATTTAAAATCCCTAAAACAAAACAAAAGGAAGGCACAAAAACATTCTAAAAGGCAAATTTGAAGGGGATAACAACAAGGTATACAATAAATATCTAAAAAAACGTATATAACAATACGTGAAAAAGATGCCAATATGACTAATATAAAATCACCGAAAGATGGCTAAAAATTGCATAATTAAAGCACTACAATGAAGATCACCATGTACAATCCACTGTAAATAAATAAATTGAATTGTAAGAATAGCAGTGCTATATAGCTAAACTACATGTTTTTTTTAAAATATACTGTAAACATCCGATCCCTTGATATAAGTAAAATGTACATATTGATGGCGCTGTGATAAAAAACATGTGAATATCATTGTGACTTATTGAATTGCAAAATTGAAAGCACTAAACAACACGTATAAAACTGTGCGAAAAAAACGGGTATACTGACTATAATCTGAAGGCGTGGTAAGTTTAGTCTAATACAAAACGCACAAACGAAATAATGCTAAAGGATATGAAAATACATACCGTATTTTTCACACCATAAGACGCACCCGACTATAAGACGCACCTGGTTTTTAGAGGAGAAAAATAGAAAAAAAAATATTCTGAACCAAATAGTGTAATAAAATATTTAATAAAGTATAACAGAATAATATTTGAACCATATAAACTGAACAGCAGTCAACAGTGGCATTAAGAATCATTATCACTGTCATTAACACATAAAGACAAAGGTTTGAGTACTCTAGTCTTCGGAAAACCCCAAGAACTCTTCTTCGCTAGAGTCAGAATTCATGAAGCTCATTTGGTCACAATCACTGACATCACTTTCTTCGCTGTCTTCGTATAAAATACAGTCTTCACTTCCATCTAAGCAATTAAACTGGGAACCCCAAAAGCCAAACTTAGAATGTACAACACTGTAGAAATAAAACTATAAATTGATTTCCTCTTGTATTAAATAAAGTGCAGACGTTAAAGATGCACATTTCCAAGAGCTGACATATTTCAGTTAATAAATTCAAAATAAAGAGATATTTTTCTACCTTTTGTGCATTTTTTTTTCAGTTGCAATTGTTCCAGCCACTTTCTTCTGGTTTCTTCGTGTCTTCTGCTAACGCTCCATTGTCTGCTGTCCATTTGTCCTTTCTTCTTTCCTAGTTTTTTTCCATTCTCTCTACATCTGCTTTAACATACTAATCATTCTCCTTTTGCTCTTTCCTCATTCCTATTTCATCCACTCAAATTTTACCCCTCCATCCTCAATCCCCACTTACTCTCCCAATACCCGGCCAATTGTAGATTTTTCTTCCCTCCCACACAAAATATATTTCCCCTCTCCATTTCACTCTCCCAGCCCCATCCCATTCTAATCGTCCCCCAACATCAACTCCCTTCTAGCTCCTGCCCCACCCAGCATGCGCTCCCTTCTAGTCCCCGCATCATCAGCCCATTTCCAGTACTAGCTCCCTCCCCTCACAGCCCATTTCCTTTCCAAGCCCCCTCCCCATCAGCCCATTTCCATTCCAAGCCCCCTTCCACTCAGCCCATTTCCATTCCAAGACCTTGTCCCCATCAGCTATTTGCAGTTCAAGCTCCCCCTTCTACTCGGCCCATTTCCAGTCGTAGCCCCCCCCCTCATCAGCCCATTTCCTTTCCAAGCCCCCCTCCCCATCAGCCCATTTCCATTCCAAGCCCCCTTCCACTCAGCCCATTTCCATTCCAAAACCCTGTCCCCATCAGCTATTTGCAGTTCAAGCTCCCCCTTCTACTTGGCCCATTTCCAGTCCTAGCACCCCCCTAGTCCATTACCAGTTCTAGCCCCCCCCATAGCCCATTATCAGTCCTAAGCCCCACAACAGCCCACTTCCAGTCCTAACCCTTCCATCGCCCCATCTTCATTCTTAGCCCCCCCATAACCCCATTTTCAGTCTTAGCCCCCCAATTAGACCACCTGCAGTCCTAACCCCCATCACCCCATTTTCAGTACTATCCCCCCATCACCCCATTTTCAGTCCTAACCCCCCCCCATTACTAGTCCTAACCCCCCCCATTACTAGTCCTAACCCCCTCCCCCCCATCAGCTCAAGTAAATTTAAAAATGAAAAACAAACCCTGGGCTTCTGCTGCTGCCGCTGCCGTGGCAGCGGCAGAATCAACTGTCCCGCGGCCCCTTCCCATCTGCCCGGCAAAGCATCTTCTGAGCTCCATCAGCGGCAGCTTTCAGGGCCGCGAAGAGAAGTGATTTCCCTCTCGCGGCTCTGTTAGCCTGCCGGGGCTGATGGGAATTCCCCTCAGCCCCCGCAGGCTTAACAGAGCCGCGAGAGGGAAATACTACTCTCTTCGCGGCCCTGAAAGCTGCCGCTGATGGAGCTCAGAAGATGCTTTGCCGGGCAGATGGGAAGGGGCCGCGGGACAGTTGATTCTGCCGCTGCCACGCAGCAGCAGCAGAAGCCGGGGGGGGGGGGGGAGGGATGATGCAGTCCCCAGGGACACGGAAGGTCCCGGGGGACCCGCTGCCGCTCTGCAATTTCTTCTATTTGCACCATAAGACGCAGGCACTTTTCCTCCCACTTTTTGGTGAAGAAAAAGTGCGTCTTATGGTCCGAAAAATACGGTAAGTAAATGGCTAGCTGAAAAACAATTAGCTGAAAAACGATCATGTTTAACTGTTTATATAAGAAAGTATCATAGAAAAAAGACGTTTAAAACTGAAGCAATGAAAAAGAACTTGCAAAATCGAACATATAGAATAGATCACATTCCTTAGAAAGATGAACAAATGGTAAAAATACAATGAGCAAGTGGAGAAAATACGACGTTACCTATCATCAGTGCCAGAGCGGGAAAACGCCGCGCAGGTGCAGAATAGACATTTTTACCACAACTATGGCCTCTCCCACTGCAGACGTCACACTGATTGACAAAAAAGGGGGGGGGGGGGTGGCAACACACATAAAAGACATTCATAGTGTTAAAACCTGAACACTAAGACTAAAAAGTGAAAAGATTAAAAATCGTAAAAATACTTTGCTTAGAGTTGAAGGGGCATTGTCAGGATTGAAGTACCGAAGGTGCAAATAAAACAAAACAAATAGAGTAATACCATTCTCTACTGAAAAAGTAACATTGATTGACATAATAGATAAAATACTAACAGTCCCCACTAAAGAAATAAGATTAATTAACAAAAGAAGATACAAACCAAAGAAAACAGGAGGATACAGGCTCATTCTGGACCTCTGAGAATTAAACAAGTATCCGCTCCAAGAGAAATTCAAAATGATCTCTCTCGGAACACTTCTCCCTTACATCCAGAGTCAATATTGGCTATGTTCTCTAGAACTAAAGGTTGCATATACTTATACACATATCCTTATCCACAAAGAAAACAGGAAGTTTCTTTGATTCCTCTTTCAGGGAAGACATTACCAGTACTGGGTTCTACCCTTTGGCCTGGCTTCTGCCCCAAGAGTCTTTACAAAATGCATGGCAGTAGCAGAAGCATTTCTAAGAACTCTAGGGATATTTGTCTTCCCCTACTTAGACAACTGGCTTATCCGAGCATCGTCAGCTCCAGAGGCCAGCTCTGCTCTCTCCTACACAATGCAGGTTCTTCAACATTTGGGGTTTGTAATAAGTCTTCCAAAATCCCAACTCACCCCTTCTCAAACCTAAGAGTTCATAGGGGCTCTTCTAGACACGCAGCAGTCAAGGGCTTTTCTGCCACAGGTACGCTGCGCTTGAATAGTTCAACTAGCTTCTTAAACAGCTATGAAGACTTCCCTAACTGCTCGAGAAATGCTTCAGTTGCTCGGTCATATAGCTTCCACTGTACATGTGGTTCCCTGTGCTCGTCTATTCATGCGTGCAGCTTAGTGGACTCAGGCATCAGGTCATCTGGGGGACAAAATCAGGAACTGCATGCCTCATTTTGTACCTCCAATGGTGGCAGTCACTAGAAAACCTACTCGTAGAGTCGCCCGTTCAGAAGCAACTACACCACTTCACCCTGACGACGGGTGCATACAAATTGGGTTGGGAGTCTCATCTGGACAATCTCTCCATTCAGGGTCTTTGGACTCAGCAGGAGGCTTGGCTTTACATAAACCTGCTAGAATTCAGAACCATCTTCAATGCTCTCAGAGTGTTCCAGGACTACCTACACTCCAAAACAGTTCTAGTCCAGATGGACAATCAGGTAGCCATATTCTTTGTGAACAAGCAGGGTGGAACAGGTTCTCAGGCATTGTGCAATGAAGCCCTACACCTATGGTCCTTTGCCATATGCCTTCAGATCTACCTACTAGCGATGTATCTCCCTGGCAAGCAGAATCTCCTAGCAGACAAACTCAGTCGAGTACTATTGCCACACAAATGGTCTCTCCATTCAAAGCAAATTGCTCGAATCTTTCAAATCTGGGGAAAGTCCTCAGAATGCCAAATGTCCCCCTCTTCTGTTCGAGAATTCCTGCTCAGAACAGTCAGGCAATGGATGCTTTTCATCTCCACTGGGGTGAGGACTTCCTATATGCCTTCCCACCCATTCCTCTCATTCCTAAGACTCTGTTCAAGCTTCAGAGAGACAGGGGCTATATGATCCACATAGCCCCACGCTGGCCACAACAGACGTGGTATCCACTGCTTCTACGTCTCTCTCAAGCCAAACCTCTGGAGTTGGGATGTGCTCCATATCTCTTATCCCAGGAGAACAGGACGCTTGTGGCTGCTTGAGAGCTTAGAACTCCAGGATATCAAACTCTCTCAACAAGTTAAAGATATCCTTTTAGCCTCCAGTAAACCTTCCACAAGGCGTGCTTACGCTTTTTAATAGAGAAGTTCTCAATCTGGTGTCCAAAGAAGAAACTTAATCCTTTTTCCGTTCCAGTAGAGGCGTTACTTGAGTTTCTCCTCCACCTTTCATCCTCTGGACTTAAAACTAAACCTCAGTGCCATTGCGGCTTTTCACATGCCCTTTGATGGACAACCTATCTCCTCTCATCCACTTGTAGCATGTTTTATGAGAGGTCTACTCTTAACTAAACCTCCCATCAAGCCACCCCCTATGGCATGGGATCTCAATCTTGTCCTTGGACAGGTGATGAAGCCGTCCTTCCAATACCAGTTTCCAAGAGAACACTCTCCAAGTGGATTGCAGACTGTATATCTTTTAACTATGAGAGTAATGGACTTTCTCTTGAAGGTCATGTCACAGCAATGGCTTCCCATATGACAAACCTACGCTCGGTGGCGATTGATGAAATCTGCAAAGCAGAAACCTGGGCCTCTTTCCATACCTTTTCAGCCCACTATTGCTTGGGACAAGGACTCCCGTCGAGATGCCTCGTTTGGCCAGGCTGTTCTCCAGCATCTCTTTCAGACTTAGAACAACTCCTATCCCCGTCTTGGGTTCGATACCAAAGATTGTTGGGAGGAAACATGACCCACTTCAGTCTGTGTTTCACTACTTTCTCAGGGGTCATCTCCCTGGCATCTCCAAGCTAGGGAGTACCATATGTGAAGACTACATTCCTGCTTGTTCCTGGAGATAGCGTAGTTACTCACCTATAACAGGTGATCTCCGGGAACAGCAGGAATTGAGTCTTCACAATCCACCCTCTTCCCCTAAGAGCTGTATCTTTCTCTCTCTCTTTCTCTTTCCTTCTCTCCTTTTATCTCAGCTACAAACCCATCTGAGGAGGGGGAGTTGTAAAGGCAGGAAGGCAGCAGCACAGGCACAGTGGGATGCTCCCAAAAGCTTTCTATGGGATACTGGGGAGCGTTCCCACGCGGGCTCCGTCGGTGACAACGTCACGCATATGTGAAGACTCAATTCCTGCTGTTCCCAGAGATCACCTGTTACAGGTGAGTAATTACGCTTTCTCAGCATTTCTCAGTATTAGTTTTAGAAGCAAATAGGTTTCATTCTCCTCTTTGTACTAGTCGCCCCTCTCCTCCGCCCCCCCCCCCCCCCGATTGAGGGTAAAGCATATATTCTAGAGCACTGCTTTCCTTTGCTGTAAGTTTAAATCATGTTTGCAAATCATAGCATTTATATAGATTGCAATTAGACAGGTAGAAAGCTGATGCTGAAGTCGCACTCTATCAACGTTTTATGCCTATTTGCAGTGCACCGATAGCAAGCAACTTCAGTGCCATCATGCATAAAGGGGCTCATGTGCAAATGAGCGATGCGTTATACTGTACACAAAATGGCAGTGTTAAACTTGGAGAGCAAGACAAACACATGCGCAAATAAGGCGGCACAAGTTTTGCATGCTCTCCCAGAGAAACAGGGGCGCCGTGTGACTACTTTGCATATGAGCCCTGACCATATTTTGATGGCATCAGAGGCTTTTTCTGATGCCTGGATCATCTGAGGGGAAATGATGCCATTAAAATATTGTGACCCTGAACCCCCAGCCTCTTACAACGCAAAATAACCCTGGTGGCCCCAGCGGCCCCCCACCCCTGGTATCTTTAAAAATGAATGGGAGTGCTGCCAAAGCGCTCCCACTCTGTCCGCACCAGCTTGAAAAATGGTGATGCCTCGCCCCAAGCGGTGCATCCTGGGATGCATTGGGCGAGGAAAGACTGCCATATAAGGCATTTTCTATTTTATATGGTAGTCTGACCTCGCCCCGTGCATCCCAGAATCTGCCAATTTTCAAGGTGGTAGAGCAAGAGCGGGAGCGCGTTGGCAGCGCTCCCATTCATTTTGAAAGATCCCTGGGATTTGCTTTTAGTCAGGGGCATTGGCCCCCGACAGTTTTTTGATGGCTTCATCTTTGACATTTCTCCTCAGATGATCCAGGCATTGGGGAAAGCACTTGAAGTCATCAAAATACTCAATGGGACAGGCGCTAGATGTTTAAGCCAGACCCAGGCATAAAGATAATTTATTTATTTTATTTAGCTGTATTTATATCCCGCTTTTCACCGGGTCAAAGCGGTCAATTGGGAGATACATTTAACACGAGGGGATATGACACACATACGCTAATACTTACAGGGAACATGGGCAATGGAGGGTTAAGTGGCTTGCCCAAGACCACAAGGAGTGCCTATAGGACTAGAAATCCCAGTCCCTCCGGCCTGAGATTGCTGTCCCCAGGTGGGACTTGAACCCTCAGCCCTCTGGCCTGAAGTACCTTGTCCTAACCACTAGGCCACTCCTAATGACACTGAAACTGGCGCAGACAATATTTGCATACTATTTTGTTATGTGTAACTCATTTTCCTATGATCTAAATACATTTAAATACTCTTGGGGTTAATTATGCACTAGATTTTCCATTGCTGTTAAACACGCACGTCCATCTTTTTTCTGCATTTGGTAGTAGCGGTAAGTGTACTTAAAAGTGACATTATCTGTGCTTAAAGGCTGATCTAGTTTTCTGCATTGGCCTGGAAGATGCAATGAATATTATAAGAAAAGTAGTATGATAGAACATAGTAACGTAGTAAATGACGGCAGATAAAGACCAGTATGGTCCATCTAGTCTGCCCAGTAAGATGGCCGGAGTAAGATGGCAGGAGTAGGTGTCACTCTGTGCAGGCCACCCCTCCCCATGTCTTTGTTTATGGGTGAAACCACCGCTCCATGCAGGACACCCCTGTTTGTTGAGAAGTTAGATGGTTCAGTTTATTTTGATTTTATTCTGTTGCTATAAATGGATCCATTGTGTCTGTCCCATGCCAATATTTCAAAATTATTTATTTTATATCTGATCCATCCTGCTAATTGTTAAATCCATGGCTTATAGTTGTCTGGTTTCGAATAGTACATAACAGTTGGGACATATTGCAGAAACACTATGTTGATTAATCCATAGGATTATTTATGTTGTTATTCCATAAGATTATTTATAAGCTATTGCAGAGCGTCCTCAACACTTTTGCAAAAGGATGGAAAAGAATATGGGTTTTTGTATCACTCCTTAACAGTTTTCATGATAAAGTGCTATACAGATACTTATTGGGTGAAACCTGCAAGTTCTATAATGGTAAAGGTTTTTTCCATATCGTTCTGCTAGACCAGTCCAGACAAGTGGATTAGAAGCATAAAAAAATGACTACAGAAAAAGACCACATGGCCTATCTAGTCTGTCCTTCCATATCAACAACTACAACAGTCCCCTTTTTTCCTTTAGAGATCCTCTGTGTTTATCTGAATTCAAAAAAGCATGGGACACTGTCCTCATCTCTACCACATCCACTGAGAGACTATTCCACGGATCCACCACTCTTTCCATAAAGAAATATTTCCGCATATCACTATTGAATCTATCCCTTTTCACCCTCATCCCATGTCCCTCGTAGCAGAACTTGCTTTCAATCAAAAGAGGCTCTTCCCCTGTGCATTTATGCCACGTAGTTATTTAAACGTCTCAGTCATATCACCTATATCCTGCCTTTCCTCTGAGGTGTACATATTAAGTTCCTTAAGTCTGTCCTCATATGCTTTATACTGAAGGCCACTAATCATTTTAGTAGCCACCATCTGTACTGACTCCATCCTGTTTATATCCTTTTGAAGGTGTGGTCTCCAGAATTGCACACAATACTCCAAATGAGGTCGCAACAAAGACTTATAGAGAGGCACTGTTACCTTCTTTTTTTCTGCTAGCCATTTCTCTCCGTATGCATCCAAGCATCCTTCTAGCTTTTGCTGTCGCCTTTTCTACCTGTTTAGCTACTTTAAGATCATCAGACACAACCACGCCTATGTCCCGCTCTTCTTTAGTGGACAAAAGTACTTCACCCCCTATACTATATTGCTCCCTTGGATTGCCCAGATGCATGACCTTGCATTTTTTAACATTAAATCCCAGCTGCCAAATTCTAGACCATTCTTCAAGTTTAGCTAGATCCATCCTCATGTTATCCACACCTTCCTGGGTGTCTACTGTATTGCAAATTTTGGTATCATCTGCAAAGAGGCAAACCTTACCCGACAGCCCTTCTGCTATATCGCTAACAAAGATGTTAAAAAGAATTGGACCAAGGACAGATCCCTGGGTCACACCACTGGTAACTTCCTTCTCCTCAGAGTGAGCTCCATTTACCTGTACTCTTTGTCACCTCCCACTCTGTTTCACCCTACTTGCAGATGTGGAGACAAGAAAGCTTCCAGAGGCTTCTTATGACATCGTCATGCCATATCAGCCAGAACCTGTAGAGGGGAGCCTTCAGTTATTCTCTGTTTCCAGCACATGGTGAGTGCAAGTTTATTAGCGCTCTGAAAATCTGAGATAATACAAAGAAGATTTGAGAGGAAAGAGATTTCGCTCATGAGCAACCATCCTTGTTTGGTAGAGTTCTCACTGGAGCGTGACAGAGGAGGCTTCACTGGGGTTGCCTTTAAAACAGGTACTCTTTTCGGATGCCGTAGGAGGAGGAAAATTAGTTCAACTCTCTGCCTTATATTTATGGACATGGTGAGCAGCCTGAAGATTGGAAAAGGAGTTTTGTAAGGATTCTTGAAACCTCGCACAACCTCAGTGCCCCTTCTCTACTCCTTTCCCCTGCTGTCCCCCAAAGATTTGAGAAAGGCTCTTCAGATGTATGTGACTGCACATTTGGCGATAGGAGTAGCACTGAGCCTGGCATGGATTTACCTGCCCAGGGCTCCGTGGTGTGTGAGTACCAAAGGCTAAACCTCTCTGTTTATTTTGTCTCTGGGGGCTTCCGATTTTGTCTGTTGCCAAAGTGCTAAATCAGGTTTGGAGCTGTTCAAGGTATCTGTTGGTTTGGTGCCAGTGTTTCCCGCCTTACCTAACTACCTGTGCACATTGTTTGCATTTCCCGTGCTTTACTGCATTCTTTCTGCTCCTTGCCTGGTGCGTGCTGGTGGCAAGTAGTAAATGTTTGCATGACCCTTGTATGTTTGGCTCTCATCTGCACAGTGCTAGCTTGTGCAGTCCTGTCTGGGCAGACTTGGCAAGTGGTATGGCATGACAACTTAGCATGCGTTCAGACTGTGTTGCCTGACTCCTGGTGGTGGTGGAGATTCTTATGCCGCTTTAGATGAAGCACTGCCTAATCTGTGGAAAGCGGAAAGTTTTGTAGCTGGATACTAGTATCTGCTCAACTTTCCTGGAGGCTTCAGAGACACCCTTAGTAGTCCTGTCTCTCCCTTAGCAACATGGAAAAGCCAGTTCACCAACCTTATCTTCTTCACGGCTGCCGCAGCAGATGCCCTGAAAAGGATGATTGTCAGGCCTGCCATCTCAATGCTCTCTTTTCTGGATACTCCCCTATAAGAAAGGGGTCATCATCTGCTTCTCCCCCTAGTGGTGGGGGCCATCTGGCAGGTGGGGGGAGCTCCTGGGTTCCAGATTGTTCTCCCCAGAGTTCTCCTTTCTGCAGCAAACTTGGTCTTTCAATTGTGGCAACGCGGACCCTGGAGTGGGTTCTCTCAATTTTTTTCTGCCCGCTTAGAGGAGGTACAGCAGGCAGGTCAAAGCATGGCTCAGTTCTTGCTTTCTAAGCGCTCTTGGCGATGGTTGGAGTTTCAAATTGAGTGTCCTTTGGCCGAGACCTGGAGTTAAGTCCTGATGTGTCAGGCACTGATTCTGACCTGGAGGATAAATTGTCCTCCCACTCTGAAGATCACGAGTCCAGTGTTGTTCGCCTGTTCAGGAAGGACAAATTGGCATCCCTGATTGATCAGATGTCATCTGGCCTAAATTTGGCTGACCCTCCAGTGACTGAACAAGGACCACAGATTCACCCCCTCCTGCATATGAAAACACAGCTAATTACCAAGGTAAAGCCAGATTGTTTAAATCTTTGACAACCAGAAAATGTCCTTTTTTAAAACATGACGTAAGAAAAGCAAATTAATCATTATACACCTTCTGTTCTGATATAAACAACTTTTGTTTTTCTTGAGACATTTCACATGTGCATTATCTCCCACCATATAAGGTTGACCCATTCAGGACTAGGTTGCAGTCCCCATAAATCACTGACTGCCGTTTCATATCTCAAACATTGAAGCAGTTCCTCTGAAGAAGTCCCTCCTAAAGGGAGCAGTAATGCTTCACCACTAGTCATTGAATGCCATCGTGCTTCAAGGTTTTGCAATATCACCATGTTTACACACATAAAATAATACGGACTCCTTCTCTTGAACACTAAAGCCCGTGCCTTAGACTGAGTCTGTCTGTACTTAATACTCACAATCGTCCATCCTCCATCTGCTTGCCTTGAATGAAGAGAGAGGGCGATCTGGCACAGTGCCAACTTTTTATGTGCACAACTCCTGACCGGGCGCACTAAGTTAAAATTCTTCCTCAGTTATATCAATAACAATTCATCTCCAGGAACAAGCAGGAATGAGTCTTCACACGTGGGAGACGTCGCCGACGGAGCCCGCACGGGAATGCTCCCCAGCATCCAATCAGAAAGCCTTTGGGAGCATCCCCCGCGCCTGCGCGGTGGCTTCCCGCCCTTCCTACTGCCTCTCCCCAGTTTTTCGTTTTCCGCGGAGCAGGCAGGACGTCCCACCTGCCACCGCAGAAATGTTTCCTTTTTTCTGTAGTTGCGGCTTTCCCGCCGACGGTGGCACCTCCGTGCCCCCCTTTTCTTTTAATTATTTTTCATTTAATTTTTGTCGCCCCCTCCGGGCGCTGAGGACCGGGGCATGGAGCCTTCTTCCCCCCAGCCTCATGGCGGGGACTTAATTTTCCACGTGGACTCCAATGCCTGGTGCCTCTCCTGTTTGGGGCCTGACCCTTTTTTCCCGGATTCCCGGGCTACAGTGTCGGGAGAAGACCCTCCCTCTTTCGGGTATCCCTCGACGACGTCTTCGCGCCCAAGGCGCGGTCGTCGGGTTGTTCTTCTCTCCAGGATCAGGTAACCACACAACAGTCTGTTAAGACTAGCCGAGTCTTGAGGGGCGAGTCTCATGTGTGGCATGGCGACGGCTCCGGCCAACCCCTCAAGTCCTCCTTGGCTGATATACCCCGGCGGGAGTCCTCGGGCTCCAAAGCATTTACGGGGTTTCGGGATGTTCCTGAGGTTCGCTCCTCACAGAACATTCCCGAGCCATGCCCGAGGGAGGTACCCGCTTCGAGCGGTGCTGATTCCCCGGCGTCGGCGTCGAGTGTTCCACTCTTCGCCAGGGATCGTCAGCCGGTGTCCTCGGCGCCTTTGGGGCCGATCGACTCGACCGGATCTGACCTCCCTACATCCAAGCCATGCTCGGGCGTGGTAGCCGCTCCTGGCGGTACTGAGCCCCCGGCATCGGCGTCGGTGTCGAGCGCTCCGCTCCTCACCGAGGATCGTCGGCTGCTGTCCTCGGCACCTCCGGGGCCGATCGACTCAGTCCAGCCTGGCGTTCCTCCATCCCTGCCATGCGCGTGGGTGGTACCCGCTTCGGGTGGTACCGACCCGTCGGTGTCGAGCGTTCCGCTCCTCACCGGGGATTGGCGGCTGCGGTCCTCGGCGCCTCCGGGGCCAACCGACTCGTGCCGGTATGGCGTTCCTACGGGGGTGGTATCCGCTTTGGGCGGTGCCGACCCGTCGGCGTCGGTGTCGAGTGACCCGCTCCCCACCAGGGATCGCCAGCCGCTGCCCTCGGCACCTCGGGGGCCGATCGACTCGACACTGTCTGACGGCCCTACGTTCAGGTCATGCGCGGAGGTAGTACCCGCTTCGAGGGCGCGGGCGTCAGTGGTTCCGCCCCACGCCGGGGATGGTCATCTGGCCTCCCTCCCCTCGGGGCTGCTCGCTTCGACCCGCGCCGGGTTGCCGGTATCCCAGCCCTGCGCAAGGGTGGTACCGGGTTCGAGCGGCGCTGCTCCGCCGGCGATGGCAGGGGCGTCGAGCACGAGGGACCGCCATCGACCTTCCCCGGGGACCTCGGGGTATGTTGGCCAGCGCACGGGCGACTCCCCGGCATCGACGCGGCCGTCGAGGGCCCCGCCCTTTCCTAGAGAAGGGGCCTCGGGGTCTTCGACCGCTTCGACCCAATCTGGGTCTGCGCCGCCCCGCAACGGTACCCCGACGTCGGCGCAGGGGCTTTGCACTCCCCCCCCCCCCCCCGCAGGGACTCGTCGTCGGGTGACCGGGGTCCCCTTGGGGACGGGCCGTATGCCCCGGAAGGATTTCTCTCCGGGTCGGACGGGTTCGAGAGGGAGCCCGGCACCGGGCACTGCCCGCCGATCGACATCGGCGCCGGCGTCAGATGACCCCCTCTCCGAGCACCATCCTCGGGGGCCCTTGATGCTCGCGGCACCGGTCGGCGCGGTTCCGATCCGCGCTCCGGGATCTCCACCACCGGCGCGGTCACTCCCGCCGGGGGCCTCGAGGAAGGAGTCGATCTCGCTCGGTTCGATGCCCAGCCTGGAGTCGTTGTCCAGCCTTGAAAGCCTGGCCACGGCACGTCTTGGGATCGGCGCCTGTCCTCTCCCGCAGCGCAGAGCAGAGACCGCTGGCCCCTGCCCTCCGGCGGCCGCGGATTCTCTCCAGTCACGGGGGGAAGCGCCGCCCCCGGGTTCGGGGCTGAGGCCGGTTCCTGCGGCGCCATCGGTGCCATCGACTTCTTCGATGCCTAGCTTGGAATCAATTCCAGGAGCCGACGACGCCATGTTGACTGCCCCGATCCGGGTCGGTTGGTCCCCTCCTCTGCCCAGCGGGCATCGGCCCGAGCGGCCTCTTAGTGCCATGGCGGTCTCTCCCGCCATAACTGCTCCGGCAGAGCCTCCTTTTCAGGATTTCCTCCTTATCCCTATCCCGGACCAGAGCCCAGGCCCTGCGGAACAGGCAGCCGCGATGCTTCCTCTGCATCCCGCCCTACAGGATCTCCTGCTGGGGGCTTGGCGGTCTCCTTTGAGGGTTCCGGCGCCGCCGACTGCGATGCAGGCTCTGTACCGGGTGCCTCCGTCCCCGGGGTTTCGGCAGCACCAGCTTCCACATCGGTCCATTGTGGTGGAATCGGCGCTGAGGAAGGCCGGAAGGAAGAAGAGGCATGCTTCTCGCCCTCCAGGCCGCGCCTCGAAGACGCTAGATACTCTCGGACGTCAAGCCTTCCAAACGTCTATGCTGGCGGCCAGAATTATTTCATATATATTTTATATGAGTCTGTCGCTTCGGGAGGTCACCGAGAGGTTATCTCGGTTATCCACCTTCGTATCTGCAACCAAGGCCTTTGAATATTCCCTGCTTCTTTATCATTGCAGGAATATCTCCGGGTTCCTTTCTCGTGCTTTGCTGGACTCCTTCCGGTCGGTCAGCAGAGCCTCTGCTGTTGCCATTAGAGCACGCCGCACGGCATGGTTGCAGGCGTCCGAGTTGTGAGACGGGCACAGCACATCCTGGGTAATTCTCCCTGCGACGGAGATCACCTCTTCAATAGCGAAGCCTTACGTCAGGTCTCACAGTGCTTCGCTAACCTTCCCAGAGTTAGCAGCCAGCCTAGGGCCCCGCTTCCCCCCGGTGGTGGTAAACGCCCCTCCAGACCCCCCTTCCCTAGGAAGAAGAAATGTCAGCCCTCTGCCCACCCTCCAGGCGCGCCCAAGCAAGGGACCTCTCACCAGGTTGATGTCCCCGGGCCCGCGCCAGGACTCTCATACTAAGCATTTTTAGGCTCAGGTGGGCGGCTGCCTGCACTTAACCTCCTTACCAGAAGTTTAGACTAGAGCTCTACTCTGGGGCTCGTCCAGTTGGAAAATGGTTCGGGGACTTATCTAGGGGTTCAGGTCTTCTCCTTCGTGGGAAAGGGAGACCACCTTACGCCGTGATCGCTATGGCCCACGGTCACCCTACTTACTCTTCGGTATGTCCCCGAACCCCTCTCAGCCAGTATCCTCTTGCTGATTGCTTCCGTACTGGAATTCCCCTCCAGCCGCTATAGTCCCCCTATACTCACCAGGGACTATACCCTCATGTCCCCCGATTGTGCGGGGGACAATTTCTACGCGCAGGTCCTGGGGACACATTAGGGCCTCCAACCCCTGCGGCATTCTACCGGACTGATGCTATCCTCTGTCCCCCGTGCTACCGCGCTCTTAGCTCGCTGATCTGCCCTTGCCCTCCGGGAAAGATCCCTCCCCTGACGGATCTTGCGGCCACCTTCTCCAGGTGGACGTTCTGGGGATCGATGGCAAATCCGCCTTACCTGAGTGCTGCTCATGGAGGCAGGCCCCCCGGCGTGCCTGCGTTAGTACCGGAGGGGGCGTCCCCATGTCCACTGGCTTAGATATACTAGATATCACCTGCTTGGCAGGCGCCTTTGGGGGATCCCCACAGTACCTGTGTTTACCGCCTTTTTCCCTCTATGGCCGGTACTCACCCCCCCCCCCCCCCGGGGGTCCGGCCAGTCTGCCTGCCTATTCCCTGATCGGCCCGCGGACTGGTGGTACCCTACTGCTGTGAAGTCAACAGTCCCCTTTTTCAGTTAGGTCCTCCTCCCGGAGGTCCGGACCCTTGTCTCCCTATCTCTCGCTAGGGCAGACTGTGTACCCCTTCTGCTCCGGGGTACACCTCTACTCTTCTCCGGGATAGGCTCTCTAGTTCGGCCTGTCTTCCACTGTTGGTCCTCTGAGTTATGGACTCTACTCCTAAGGGAGTGATCAGCTTGCCGTGAGCCCCCTGGAAGACCTGCCGTCTTTCTCCTGACCCAGCTGACGCCTGGATCCCATGGCCTTCCGGATTTGGAACTTCCTCCTCGCTGCGGTGAAGTTTCCTTGATGACCTCGCTACTGCGTCTACAGTGCCTTCATCACAGGACTACTTCCGACAACCCGGTGGGTAAGCAGTACAGGGTTCTAAACCATTAATTCATTAAAACTTAATGGCCGGTAAGCTCTGTATGGTACTAGGTCATTTACTCATTACATGCTTAATGATTCTCTTCATGCACCCCTCTGACTACTCCCGTAGCCTGGGTTTTTTTTTTTTGCTGTATCCTAATGGTACCTGTTCTGCACTCTAAAGACTTGCCTCCGTAGTCTTTGAATTCGCTGTTCCTCTATTCAACTCCTGCCCTCCATCCCTCAGGGGATGCCGGAGATTCAGGCTGGGCAAATGCCATCCCGTCTGGGCTGCGCTTATGGGATCTCCCCGGGCATCCTAAGCTAGGGAGTCCCCACGTGTGAAGACTCATTCCTGCTTGTTCCTGGAGATAGCACAGTTACTTACCTGTAACAGGTGATCTCCGGAACAGCAGGAATTAGTCTTCACAACCCGCCCACCTCCCCTGGGAGTTGTATCTCTCTTTTTCTCTATTCCTTCCTCTCCTCTCCTTCCGGCTCAGCTATGAAACTCAACTGGGGAGAGGCAGTAGGAAGGGCGGGAAGCCACCGCGCAGGCGCGGGGGATGCTTCCAAAGGCTTTCTGATTGGATGCTGGGGAGCATTCCCGTGCGGGCTCCGTCTGCGACGTCTCCCACGTGTGAAGACTAATTCCTGCTGTTCCGGAGATCACCTGTTACAGGTAAGTAACTGTGCTTTCCGAAGCTTCTGTGGAAGAATTTGGGGCCGCAAACTTAAGCAATTTTCCCATAATTCCTCCCTAAGCTAGGCCATAGCACTTCTTTTATTAGGGGAAAAACCTGCTACATTGTACAAATTTGTTTTATCGCTCTACATCATGCTTTGCTTCATTTTCTGTTCATCTGCATGATACAGTTCAAGATAAACACTACATGTTTCAAGCTGCTTCTGCAAAATATGACCTTGGCTTCTATAAACATATACTGCTAAATTGTTACAGATTAAGCTTCAGACTGTCAGCAAAATTCCAAGTCATCCTCACTCTCCATATTTCTGAACCTTACAGAGGGCCCAGTAACCCCACGTCGAGTCCCTTTCTACATATTCCAGGCTGCCATTTCCAGTATTGGACTCTGTCTTTTGGCCTGGCCACAGCTCTTCACACCTTTCAAAGGTCATTGTGGTGGGGATCTGTGTTCACTTGTACCTGGACGTTTGGCTGATTAGGTCAGTCAGCCTGGAGAACTCCAGGGACTATACAGCTGTAGTGATTTGCTGGCTGGAAGAGCAGGGATTGGTGATCCACTATCTCAAGAGCAGCCTGATCTCCTCACAAGACTTGGAATACATTGGTGTTCCGTTCAGCACTCTCCTGAGTTGAGTTTCCTCCCACCAGAAAAGTCTCTCAAGCTGCAGAGCCAACTCTGCTCAGTCTCCAGGAACGTAGTCCTCACATATGGTTATCGTCGGTACCGACGGAGCCTGCGCGGGAACGCTCCCCAGCGTTCAATAGGAACACTTTTGGGAGCATCCCTCAGCACATGCACGCTGCCTTCCTGCCTTTCCAACTGTCCTCCTTTAGTTCTTCGTTTTCCGCGGAGCCGACAGGACCTATTCCCTGTCACCGCAGAAAATTCCGTCTTTAAATTTATTTCTTGCAGTCACGATTGCCTACTGCACGACGCCTACCGGTACCGCCGGTTCTTTCTTTTCTTTTCTTTAAAAAACAACAACAAAAAACAACTTTGACTGTTTCTTTTCAGAAACTTTCTCCTCTGGTGCTAGGTGCCATTTTGGGCATTAGGCCCCATTTTCCTAAATCATGGAAAAGCCAACTAGTGGTTTTAAAAAATGTACTAAGTGTGGTGGTACCATTTCCGTCACTGACACGCATGATTGGTGTCTAAAATGTTTAGAAACATAGAAACATGATGACAGAAAAAGACCACAAGGCCCATCTAGTCTGTCCTTCCATAACAACAACTACAACAGTCCACTTTTTACCTTTAGAGATCCTCTGTGTTGGTCCCATGCTTTTTTGAATTCAGTTACTGTCCTCATCTCTACCACCTCCACTGGGAGACTATTCCACGGATCTACTACTCTTTCCGTAAAGAAATATTTCCGCATATCACTCCTGAATCAATCTCCCTTCACCCTCATCCCATGTCCCCTCGTCGCAGAACTTGCTTTCAATTGAAAGAGGCTCTCTCCCTGAACATTTATGCCACGGAGGTATTTAAACATCTCAATCATATCACCTCTATCCCGCCTTTCCTCTAAGGTGTACATATTAAGATCCTTAAGTCTGTCCTCATATGCTTTATAATGAAGACCACTAATCATCTTAGTAGCAACCCTCTGCACCGACTCCATCCTGTTCACATCCTTTTCAAGGTGCGGTCTCCAGAATTGCACACCATACTCCAAATGAGGTCGCACCAAAGACTTATACAGAGGCATTATCACCTCCTTTTTTCTGCTAGCCATTCCTCTCCGTATGCACCCAAGCATCCTTCTAGCTTTTGCCGTCGCCTTTTCTACCTGTTTAGCTACTTTAAGATCATCGGACACAACTACGCCTAGGTCCCGCTCTTCTTTAGTGGACAAAAGTACTTCACCTCCTATGCTGTATTGCTCCCTTGGATTGCTGCAGCCCAAATGCATGACCTTACATTTTTTAACATTAAATCCCAGCTGCCAAATTCTAGACCATTCTTCAAGCTTAGCTAGATCCCTCCTCGTGTTATCTACACCTTCCTGGGTGTCTACTTTATTGCAGATTTTGGTATCATCTGCAAAGAGGCAAACCTTACCTGACAGCCCTTCCGCTATATCACTAACAAAGATGTTAAAAATAATCGGACCAAGGACAGATCCCTGGGGCACACCACTGGTAACATCCTTCTCCTCAGAGTGAGCTCCATTTACTTGTACTCTTTGTCGCCTCCCACCCAACCAATTTCTAACCCAAGCAGTAACTTTAGGGTCCATCCCTAGGGTGCTCAGTTTGTTTATAAGTCGCCTGTGAGGAACAGTGTCAAAGGCTTTACTGAAATCTAAATACACCACATCTAGAGCTCTCCCTCGGTCCAACTCCCTGGTCACCCAGTCAAAGAAATCAATCAGATTTGTCTGACAAGACCTGCCTCGTGTGAATCCATTTTGCCTCGGATCCTGTAATCCGCTGGACTCCAGAAACCTCACTATTTTCTCTTTCAACAGCGTTTCCATTAATTTACTCACCACTGAAGTTAAACTAACCGGCCTGTAGTTTTCTACCACATCCTTACTTCCGCTTTTGTGTAAAGGCACCACATGAGCCTCTCTCCAGTCCTTTGGCACCACTCCCGACTCCAACGAGGCATTGAAAAGGTCAGTCAGTGGAGTTGCTAGAACGTCCCCAAGTTCCCTCAGTATTCTAGGGTGTATCCCATCCGGTCCCATCGCTTTGTCTACTTTGAGTTGAGCTAGTTTCTCACGAACACAGTCTTCTGAAAATTGTTCAAGATGTCCCTCGCTTCTGTTCTTATTTGTGGGTGTTTTCTGAGGTCCTGCTCCTGGTTCTTCATCTGTGAACACAGAACAAAAATATTTTTTAAGCAATTCCGCTTTATCCTTATCAGCTTCTACATATTCCACCCCTGCACCCTTGAGTCTGACAATACCACTTTTGCCCTTCTTCTTCTCACTAATATATCTGAAAAATGTCTTATCCCCCCATTTTATTGCATTGGCTATTTCCTCCTCCTTTTGAATCTTTGCCTTCTTGACTGCTTTGCTAGCTTCTCTAAGTTTTTCCAAATACAGATGCCTGTCTTCCTCTCTCTGTGATCTCTTGTATTTCATGAAGGCCTCCCTCTTTTTCTTCACTTTTTCAGCTACTTCCTTCGAAAACCATAGCGGTCTCCTGTTCCTTTTGCCTTTGTTTACCATTTTAACAAAAAGGTTGGTTGCCTTTAAAATACCCCCTTTCAGTTTTGCCCACTGTTGTTCTACATCCCCCAGCTGTTCCCATCCCACTAACGACTCCCTGAGGCATTGGCCCATCTTTGCAAAGTTAGTCTTCCTAAAGTCTAAGATCTTCACCTTGGAATGGATTCTAACAGCCCTAGTCCTAATACTGAACCACACCATCTGGTGATCACTGGATGCAAAATGATCTCCCACTACAACATCAGAAACACTTTCACCATTGGTAAGTACCAAGTCCAGTATGGCCCCTTCACGTGTGGGGTCTGTTACCAATTGCCTGAATAGTTCTCCCTGTAGAGAATCCAGGATCTCCTTACTCCTAGATGATACTGCAGCAGGAATGTGCCAATCAACATCTGGCATATTAGGACCTGATCATTCTCCAACTGAATGTCTCTCCTGCATGGGGATGACCAAATGAGGAAGACAAAACCGGACCGCAAAGCTTGGTACCCTCTTTTCTTCAGATCCATTGCATCAACATCGTCAAGGGCCTCTTCTTCCTCCAATGATCTCAGGTAACTAAACATAAAAGCCGGTCCTCAAAGGGTAGCTCTCCTGCTAAGCATCGAGAGGCCATTGGCATTCCCCTTGAGGGAACCACACCGGCAAAACAGCCCCGGTGGGAGGCTTCGGCTTCCAAAGCATCGATGGGGCTTCAGGATGTTCTCGAGGCCTCAACCTCGCAAGAACTACCTGTGCCATGCTCAGGGGATCCGGCCGTCATCACCGGTACCGACACCCTGGCAATGGTAGCGTCCATAGACCAGAGGTTCCTCGCTATCGAGTGCAGTATCGCAGCTCTTCTTTTGGCTGCGGTACCGGTGGTCCCAAGGGCACCAGTGCCGACATCGACACCGGTACCGACACTGGTACAGACACCGGTACCGACACCGGCGATGCCAGTACCAGCCCCGGTGGGAACTCTTCCCATGCCATCTCTGGCTGGAGTGGGCAAAACGGTACCTGGTCACCTCGGTACCGACTTCGATCGGTACCGGGATCGTGCTTTGCAAGTGCATCAGGGTCAGGAATACTTCAATTCCTCCGATTCCGAAGACTCTGACAATTCTGCTGGCACTAGAGGGTTTCTTCTAGAAGATCCCTCTTCTCCCCAACGCAGAATGTCACCTCCAGAGGACATGTCATTTCAGGATTTCATCCGTGATACGGCCAAGGGTCTTTCAATCACAGTAGCTCCTGAAGAGGAACCCAGAGCAAAGGAATTGGAAATCCTCCAATATCCTAAAGTTCCTAAGGAGGTAGCTACTCTGCCTATCCATGAAATTCTGCATAGCTTGATGCTCAGAATGTGGGAGACACCTCTGACTACTTCTCCTCACTCTAGGAGACTTGATACTATGTATCGAGTTCCACTATGTCCTGGATTTCAGAAAACTCAGCTGCCACACCATTCAGTGGTAGTGGAATCAGCCATGCATAGGATGAAAAGTGCAATGAGGCATGCATGCAATCCTCCAGGTCGTGAATGCAGGACTCTGGATGCTTTTGGACGCAGAACTTTGCAAGCTTCCATGCTTTCAGCTAGGATCACTTCATATATCCTATATATGGGAATGTTCCTTAAGGAAGTCACAGGAGATTTGGAACTTATGAGCCCATTTCTCCTAGTTGATAAGAGACAAGATTTTCTTGCTCTAGTTAAGCATGCTCAATGTGTCTCCAAGTTTGTCAATCGTGCAGCCTTTGACTGCTTCAAATGCATCAGCAGAACTTCTGCTATTGCCATTGGCGCACGACGGATTGCCTGGCTACAGGCATCAGACTTGGAGATTTGGGTACAGGACAAGTTAGGCAACATTCCTTACATGGGGGAGAATCTCTTTGGCAAGAACTGGCAGGAAAAGGCTAACGAGTTAGATGCTGACAACTCTACCTTAGATAGATTGTCAAAGTCTACAGCCACTCCAGCCAAAAGAAAGCCTTATAAAAAACTCTCTTTTAGCAAAAAGAGGAAGTTTTATCCTTCCTATACCCAACAGGGTCAGACTCCAGGTCAGGTTGCCCAGAAGGGACAGCAAAAGAAACCAAAAGGCCCGAGAGCCCATCCAGCTCTCCAGGTTCAGCCCCCTCAAGGGCTTTGACTCCTTTCTAGAGAGCTTTGCCTTCCTGCCTCTGAGGGGTCCCCAACCCCCCAATATTCCAGGCAGGTTATACCACTTTGTCAACAGATAACAACAGAAGATTGGACTTTGTCCATTGTAGGAGAGGGGTACAAACTTAATTTTCACAGTATACCCCTCCTACAATTCTAAAACAATTCAATTCACAAACCTCTGCAGACAATCTGCTAGATCACGAGGTCTCCACACTTTTTGCCCAAGGGGCAATAGAAGAAGTACCCATTTTTCAACAAGGGACAGGGTTCTACTCCTCCTATTTTCTTATTCCAAATAAAACAGGAGGACACAGACCCATTCTAGACCTCAGAGAATTGAACAAATATCTGTTTCGAGAGAAATTCAAAATGATTTCTCTAGGAACTCTTCTGCCATACTTTCAAAGCCAGGACTGGCTTTGCTCTCTAGACTTAAAGGATGCATACACTCACATTCTCATCCATCCAGATCACAGGAAATTCTTAGTTTCCTTTTCAGGGGAAGATATTTCCAGTACAGGGTTCTGCCTTTTGATCTGGCTTGAGCACCAAGGGTGTTCACAAAACGCATGGCAGTAGTAGCCGCATTTCTACGAACCCTGGGGATTTTTGTCTTCCCTTACTTAGACGACTGGCTCATTCGAGCCTCCACAATTGCAGAGGCCAGCACTGCACTGTCCCGTATAATGCAAATCCTCCAATACTTGGGATTGGAAATAAACTTCCTAAAGTCTCAACTAGTTCCTTCCCAATGCCTAGAATTCATAGGAGCCTGTCTGGATACCAGACAGGCAAGGGCTTTCCTTCCACAAGCCTGCTGTCTTCACATTATGCAGCTAGCTTCCCAAGTAACAGGCAAATCCTTCCTCACGGCTCGGGAACTACTGCAGTTACTGGGACACATGGCATCCACAGTTCATATAGTCCCATATGCTCACCTCCACATGTGAGCAGCTCAGTGGACCCTCTCCACACAGTGGACAAAGGCCACGGGTCATTTGTCGGACAAAATAACAATCTCTCAACGACTAATTTTGTCCCTCCAATGGTGGCAATCACTAGATAATCTGACAGTGGGGTCTCCTTTCCATCACCCCTCTTTCAGGCCACCCTAACAACATGCATCACAGGTGGGTTGGGGAGCACACCTGAATCATCTCTCTACCCAGGGCATCTGGACTCCACAGGAGGTAGGCTTATACATAAACCTCCTGGAATTAAGAGCAATTTATTTAGCTCTTCGAGTGTTCCACGCCCAGCTCATCTACAAGACAGTCCTAGTCCAGACGGACAATCAGGTAGCCATGTTCTGTGTGAACAAGCAGGGCGGAACGGGCTCTCTGTCATTATGCAACGAAGCTTTACGACTATAGGCCCTCACCAGAGAGCATCAAATTGACCTTCTAGTGGTATATCTTCCAGGCATTCAAAACCTTTGGGCAGACAAACTCAGTCGAGTACTGCTACCTCACGAGTGGTCTCTCCACCTAGACCAGGTGGCAAAGATATTTCATCTCTGGGGCACTCCAGACATAGACGTCTTTGCAAGTCCACTGAATGCCAAACTTCCCTGGTTCTGTTCCAGGATTCCGGCACACAACTGTCAGGCAAGGGATGCCTTCCTCCTTCACTGGGGTCAGGACTTCCTTTATGCCTTCCCACCCATTCCCCTCATCCCCAAAACACTCTTCAAGCTTCAGAGAGACAGGGGTCGTATGATCCTCGTAGCACCACGATGGCCACGCCAAACGTGGTATTCCCTGCTTCTGCATCTCTCCTAAGCGGCACCTCTGGAGTTAGGGCATGCTCCAGATCTCCTTTCCCAGGAGAACGGGATGCTATGGCACCCGAATCCCCAGTCCCTGCACCTCACGGCCTGGTTGCTGAAGGGTTAGACCTCCAGGATTTCAACCTGTCCCAGCAGATAAAAGATATCCTTCAGGCTTCTAGGAAATGTTCCACAAGAAGATCTTATGCCTTCAAGTGGAAACGTTTTATTATATAGTGCTCCAAGAGGGGATTAAACCCCCTGGTCATACCCTTAGAATCGATACTAGAGTATCACCTTCACTTATCGAATTCTGGGTTAAAGACCAATTCGGTAAGAGTCCATCTTAGTGCAATTGCAGCTTCTTATAAGCCTCTAAATGGACAACCAATTTCCTCTCATCCACTCCTATCAAGATTTATGAGAGGCCTTTTATTAACTAAATCTCCCACCAAGCCACCACCGGTGGCATGGGATCTAAATCTAGTTCTCGGGCAGCTCATGAAGCCGCTTTTTGAGCCTTTAGCCACTGCAGCCCTTAAGTTGTTTTTTTTATTTTTTTATTGAAAGGCATCCATGAAGTACAGAGGAACATGAAACGTTAACAGATTACAATATCAAAGAGTATCAAGGCCAAAGCCACTAACATGAAACACAGAACTAGCCTACAAAACGCCTTCTTTTTGTATTTTTTAGTTCAATATTATGACAATTATAGCACATTCCTCCTTCCCCTTCCCAATCCCAATTTCCCCCCACCCCCCCATTCAGCATAATGTCACAGCGCCTGACTCCCAACTCCCAACAAAAAGCAGCTACCCCTTCACCCTCCAAGACCCCCCCTCCCCCGAGCCCCCCTAATCTAACCCCCTGTCCCTCCATCCCACCCACAGGACTCAATGGTAGCGTTTAAGCAAGGAAACATACCAGCCAAACAGCACTCACGAGGGAAAATGCAGTACCACAAAGAATCATACCGCCGCCTAGACCATAGCCCCAGGGTCCCAGGCCGTACTACAGTTGTGAACAATCAGGAGCCATAACGAAGGACAAAGGGTTCCCACACCTGCTCAAAACGCGGCAGACGCATCCTACTAGCAGCCACCCCTCGCTCCATTATATACATATCCCACATCCGTTCCAACCAGGTGGAGAAAGATGGGGGGAGGTCGCCCTTCCAAGCAGACGCGAGAGACAATCGAGCCGCATTCAGACCATGGCGAAGCAAAGCCAGATGAAGAGCACGTGCCCCGGGCACAGCTGCCCCAAAAAGAAAAATCCCTGGGTCCCAAGGGATGCTCAACCCAAGAAGTTGTTGTAACCGGGATTGGATGCCCCTCCAAAAGATTCGAATGCGAGGGCACGCCCACCAGATATGTGCCAAGGAACCCTTTTGACCATAGTTTCGCCAACAGAGATCCGTGACCCCCGGATAAATACGAGCAATCCGCGCGGGTGTCATATACCATCGGAATAATATTTTATAGTTAGTTTCACGGGCGTTAACCGCCACCGAACTCCTCAACAGTCGGCCCTCCACCTGTTCCCACTGCTGCTCAGAAAAAAGAAGGCTCAAATCAGAGTTCCAAAGTTCTCTATGCTTAATGAATCTCAATTGCTGCCCCTGCAAATGGGCATACAAAGTCGCCACCAGCCCTTTAGTGGTAATACACCCTTCACAGTAACGCTCCAAATCCGTCAACTCTCGGGTCAGGTGGGGTCGAACAGTTTTAGATTGAACCCAATGCGCTACTTGCATATACTGAAAGAGGTGACCATCAGGAAGGTCAAAATCCTCCTGTAGTATACGAAATGGTTGTAATTTACCCTCATCGAACAGTTGCCCGACCCGGCTAAGGCCCCTGTGACCCCACAACCGGAAAACCGGATCAACCGTCCCCGGGGGAAATGAGACATTATCCACTATGGGTGCCATAGGGGTCAGGTCCGTCCCCCGAGGCCGAAAGAATTGGTCCCAGCAGCGGAGGGTATGAAGGATATAGGGATTACCAGGACGTATACCACTCCGTAGTTTTGGACCAAGCCACAGCCGATCCCCCAATCCCGCTCCCCCCGCTAAACTCATTTCCATCTGCACCCACCGCTTGGAGCTATCGGCAATCATCCATTCCACCCCCGCGCGACTTTGTGCCGCTGCGTAATACCAGTGCAAATTGGGCGCTCCCATACCCCCAAAACGCGTACGGGCATAGAGAGCTCGGCGCGCCAACCGCGGGCGACGGTACCGCCAGATAAACTTCATTAACAAGGTGTTCCAGGTGGCCAGGGTGCCCTGCTCTAAAGATATGGGAAGAACCTGGAAGAGGTACAAGAAGCGGGGAACGACCACCATCTTAACTACCGCGATACGTCCAAACCAGGAAAGTATCAGCCTATTCCAGATGTCTAAGTCCCGCCGAACCAGACGGAGTAGAGGATCGTAGTTAGCCTTGAAAAGAGCCGCCCGCTCCACGGTCAGCTGCACCCCTAAATAGCGTAAGGCACCCGACACCCAGCGAAAGGGGTAGGCCACTTGGAGTTCTGCGCAGACTGCCGTGGAGACCCCGACATTTAAAACTTCGGATTTAGTGTAATTGATTTTGAAGCCCGACACCCGGGAGAAAGTTTCAAAGAGTTGCATCGCGACAGGGAGGGACGCAGTGGGGTTCACCAGGGATAATATAATATCATCCGCAAAGAGCGCAATACGATAGTCCGCGGGGCCAATGCGAACACCCTGCAGGCCCGGATGTTCACGAAAGCTTTGCGCCAAGGGTTCCATCACAAGCGCGAACAGCAGTGGCGACAGAGGACATCCTTGGCGAGTGCCCCTCTCCAATAAGAAATTTTGCAAGTGCCCCCCATTAACCCGGACGCATGCTTTAGGTTCGTGATATAAGCTGTGAACCCAGCGGATGAAATTGGGACCAAAGCCCATCGTTTCAAGCACACACCAGAGGTAACCCCAACTGACACGGTCGAAGGCCTTTTCTGCGTCAATTCCCACTACTAAGGTTGGCTGTGGATCCTGCTGGGCCACGTGAAAGACCTGTAGCATACGCCGAATGTTATCTGCTGCCTGGCGGCCAGGCACAAACCCAACCTGATCAGGGTGCACTAAAGTCGGGAGAAATCGGTTCAATCGCGCGGCCAGCACAGATGCAAGTATTTTGACGTCCGTATTTAGTAGGGAAATGGGGCGATAGGAGGCCGCCTCTTGCAAGGGTTTACCTGGCTTAGGGAGCATCACTATCAAAGCCTCGCGTTGAGATGGAGGCAGAGGCACCCCCCTCAAAACCTCATTGAAAAGCACTGCCAACGTTGGTGCTAGTTGTACGCGGAATTTCTTATAATACTCCGCGGGAAAGCCATCGTTACCCGGCGCGCCCCCGGTTTTCAGTCACCGAATGGCATATTCCACCTCTTCCACTGTGATTTCAGAGTCTTACTGATCCCGATCGGGATCAGGCAGGTGCGGCAAGGTGACCGTCCGCAAAAAGTCCTGCACACGTGCCAAGGCAAAAGGTTCGGCTTTATATAACTGCTCCAGGTACTCAGCAAAGATGTCGCGTATCTCCCGAGAGGTCACCCTCTTCTGCCCCCCAGAGTCGCAAAGCTCGCAAACCACTCTCGCGGATTGCTGCTGCCGAAGGCGCAGAGCTAGAAAGCGACCGGTCTTATTCCCATGCTCATAAAAAGTTTGCCAGAGTTTCCGGCGCTTGTTATCTATTTCTCTTTGTAAACATGCATCCAAATTAGCCCGGGCAGTCCGCTACTGACGCAGAGCCCGCCGCGATCCAGTCTGGGCATGCTCTGAACGCAGTCTTTATCTTTATCTTTATCTTTATTTACATTTAATATACCGCCCTTGTCGAAACGTGAGGGCGGTTTACAATAAAATAATACAATAAAAGCGTTAAAAGGAAAAGAAATCCATTAAAATAGAGAGAAGATAGACCAAAGAGGTCACAGGACAAAGCAAACAATAAACAATCAGACAGACCATCGGTAAACAAAACCAAACAAAACAAAACAAATAGACAGGACTACTAGGAGGGGGAGATCGAATGCCTGTTTGAACAAGTGAGTTTTCAGTGAGCTTTTAAAGAGTTGATAGGAAGGCTCTAGGCGAAGAGGGGCAGGAAGAGAGTTCCAAAGCGAGGGACCCAAGAAAAAGAAAGCAGCGTGACGGGTTTGTTCAAGGTGAGCTCGTGAAGGTGGGGGGAGAAACATACGGTTAGCATGCAGTGACCGGAGTTGCCGATAAGGGGTGTGAAGAGAGACCAGGTTTGCTAAATACTGCGGATTGGAAGTGTGAATGACTTTATGCAATAAAATAAGAACTTTGTATTTAAACCGAAAATGCAGAGGAAGCCAATGAAGGTGGAGCAGAAGGGGAGTAACATGATCTGATTTCCGGGCAAAAGTGACAAGACGAGCGACTGTATTTTGCAGGAGTTGAAGACGTTTGAGTTGGTACGCGGGGAGATTAGCATAAACTACATTACAATAGTCCAGTCTGGACATAACTAGTGCAAGCACTAAAGTGGTAAGTGAATCAGAGGGCAGGATTGAACGGACTGAACGGATCTGTCGAAGTGTAAAGAAAGAGCGACGAGATAGGTTAGATATGTGCTCGTGAAAGGATAGTGAGGAGTCTAAGATTACCCCCAAATACCGGAGGGAAGTAGTAAGCGGAATAGGGGTGGAGTTTATATGAGGCGCAATGTCAGGGCAAGAAGAGCTCAAAGACACCCACATTGCAGAAGATTTGGCGGGATTCAAGTGTAAGAAATTGGATGAGATCCAGGAGGCAATATGAGAGAGGCAGTCATTGAGAGGAGCAATGTCAATCGTAGTTGGAGAAGTATGAAAAAGGAGGACAATATCATCAGCGTAAATGTAAATGGAAACTGGGAATTGTTGGACCAGTAGGGGAAGTGGGGCTAGAAAAATATTAAAGAGCAGAGGAGATAGAACCGACCCCTGGGGAGGAATCTCCCGCTAATTGACAATATTCTCAGTTCCAAGCTCTCCGCGTGCGGGCCGCTTCTGCCAGGAACTGGCCCCGTGCCGTGGCCTTGAAAGCATCCCAGACCAAGGGTAGCGAAACTTCCCCAGAATCATTAAGCTCAAAAAATTCGGTTATAAAACGACTGTGTTCTTGCACTGCGCATTGCCGCCGCAAAAATCGCACATCAAATCTCCAAAGCCAATGGCGCTCGTTATACAGGCCCGTCGGGAGAGTAAGCCAGCATGGGGTATGGTCCGACCAGGTTAAAGCCCCATGGCCGGCCTCCACTCTCCCATCCATCAGGCGCTGATCCAACAAAAAGTAATCTATACGGGTGTGCACCTGATGAACGGGAGAATAGTATGTGTAGCTTCTCTCCCCCTCGTGGGTGTCCCTCCAGACATCTCGCAAGCCTAAGTCCACTAGGAGGCTCTGTAACGCCCTAGCCGGCCCCCCCACCCCCCCCTGGTACGATCGGTAGAATCCAACTGGGGCACCAGATGTGTGTTACAATCCCCGCCGAGAACAATGGGGCCCTTCGCGAAGTCCGCCAGCAAGGTCTTCAACCGCAGAAAAAAGGCTCCCTGGCCTGCATTTGGTGCATAAATGTTAGCTAAAGTTAAGAGACAACCTTCCAGGCGGATATTTGCAAAAAGCCACCTTCCCAGGGTGTCTCTTTTAACCGCCTCCACTTGAAGAGATAAGCTCTGATGGAATAGAAAGGCCACCCCACGTTTCTTCCGGCCCTGCGTGTCCGAAGCAACCCATACCTCAGTATAGGGGTTACGCCTTAACCATCCCTGCTTGCTAGCCCGGAGGTGTGTCTCTTGTAAGAAGACTATGTCCCCTTTCAGAGCCCGCAGTTCCGAGAACAGCAGTGAGCGCTTTCTTGGGTAGTTAAGACCCTTAACATTCAAAGAAATCAGACGCAGCTTTGGGATTCAAGCACCAAGCCTTCCTCGCCTCTTGCCTCCCCATGGGCCCATGAGATTCCACCCCCATAGCACAGTCCCTCTAACTATTTGCAAGTGTGTGTCTCCCTTGCCTACATATTCCTGATCCCCATACAGAGTACTATAACCCCCCCCCCACCTTACCCGAAACCCCCCACCATCCCCTAACTGGGTAGGTCACCCACACAACCAATCCCCCCCCCCTTCCCGTCAATACCACCTGCCTGTTAATATAGAAACAGGACACGGTAAATTGACCTCAAACTAGACTCCGCCCAGGTCCCCACAAAGCTTAATTACAAGCATAACATATAGTAACATTTCCCCATCACCCGCCGCCCTCATGGGTCATAAATCCCGTTGTGCTCCCCTAACAAAACAGTTTCAGCAACAAAACATCCACAAGTTGCCCGCCACCCCCAAATAATTCTAAGCAGTTGTCCCGGGCCCTTCCAGGCCACTAGCCACTAGCTCATCCAAAGCTGGTGTGAGGAGCAGCAAAGTTAGAAGAGCTAATCAGTCAGCCATTAGTCATGAAAGTGAGGAACCCTTAGGCAGGGCTCCCCGGGCAACAAAGTAAGCACTCCATCTCCAGGAAATATCAAACAGGTTTACCCACCCGGGTCCATTTTGAATGTTGAGGCTTGGGAGGCAAAGGGTGAGGCAAAGCATTATCTTCAACTAGTCCCGCCTGTCACAGGGCCCGCCAAGCTTCAGTATGGTCCTTTGCTGAGATCTTTTTGTTGCCCAAAAGAAAGTTCATCCGAAACGGAAAGGACCAAGAATAGCGGATCCCTTTGTTGTTCAGGACCGTCGTAATTGGTTTCATCTCCCTCCGGCGTGCCAGTGTGAACGTCGAGAGATCCTGATAGATTGTTACCATTGCGTCTTGAAAGCGAATCGCTTTTTTCTCCCGGCCTCGACGAATGAGAAGCTCGGCATCAGTATAGCACAAGAATCGCGCAATGACGTCCCGGGGTTGGTTGTTAGGAGGTTTCCCCAGGGCGCGATGGACGCATTCAGTTTCCATTCCGGACGCATGAGCAGCCAGTTCCTCCACCGGGAGCAGTTCCGCTATCAGATTTTTGAGTACTAGCGGGAGGTCCTTGCCGCCCCCCACAGCTTCCGGGATTCCTCGAAAACACACATTATTGCGACGGGAGCGGTTTTCAATGTCATCAATTTTGTAGGTCAGCTCCATCGCTTGCGCATGTTGTCTATCAAGCGCACATTGTATGTCCACTAGGGCACCATCATGGCTGTCAACTTTTGTCTCAACTTCTTCTACTCGTGCACCCAGTTCCTTTATATCATTCTGAAGTTCTGTGATGTTGTTCATCAGTTCTTCGCGCAGGGAGCGAAATTCGGTGGTCAGGTCCTCAAAACCCCTGCGAAGCTCTCACTGAAGCGGGGCGTACGAGAGCTGCTTGCAAGGGTCCGGGCCATCTTCACTCACAGTCTCGTCATCAGAGCCCGTCGAGGGAGGTCTGGCAGTTGGACTAGTCGGGACACCAGTCTTAGTCTGCAGCCGTTGGGATGATCGCATCCTCTCCCGGGCCTCAGGGTTTTTTGCCTTAGTAGCCATGTGGAGGGTAAAAACCCAGCAAGCCAAAGCGAAGCAGTAGGTTATGACAAGAAAGTTGGCAGGTGCGTTAGGCCAGGCAGTCACGGGAGAGAAAAAATTAGGAAGTTTAGCCAAGAAAAGGAGAAAAAAATGTGATTAGAGCCAAGCGATCCCGCCCGTGGCCAGCAGAGGGAGCTCCAGGATCATACAAGGCAGCAAAGTCCACACAGTGTTAGGAGAGCCGCAGCACAATGTCAGCAATGATACAGATGCCAGGCAGGCAGCGATGAGGAGAGATAGCAGCCTCTATAAGTGCCCTGAGAACAAGTAGGCACTCGGTGGGAGTCTCCAGATCAAATCCCAGGTCTATGCTGAGGAGAGAGGAGTCGAGCAGAGCCGTGGAGACCTAAAATGTAGTAGCTGATAAAGGCTGCAGACGATTGGCTAAGGAGCGCCCATGTGATCCAGGCCTTGCTGAGCACGTTGGAATGCAGGAGGAACCATGCGTTCCAAGACCACGCGGTTATGGCCACCGCTATGTCCAGCCCCTCCACGAGCACCCGCGGGGCTTCGCAGCGTCGCTGTACAGGCTCTCTCACCTTTGCCGCTCAAGCAATACTCTGGTGCAAGGAGAACAAAATCAGTCGTTTCAGCAGCAGCAGCGCCGAAGCACTTCGCTCCCCCTCCTCTCTGAGTCGCAGCCGCGAAGCTCACTCACTGCGAGCAGGTCACTCAACTCCCAGAGATGGTAGGCTGCAGGGGGTATACTTCAGGTTGCAGCGGGCTGCTCGCTCTGCATAAGGGACCCCAAATGCAGGAGAGGAAGCGGAGGAGGCTCGGCAGGCAGGAGTTTGGCAGCATGGCCGGCCTGGACAGATACCGGTACCGCGGTTCTAATCATGCTGCAGGTCACCGCGGCTCGCCAAAGGACGCGATTGAGAGCGCCCGGTCCCAAGCTACGCGGATCAGGTAAATTTTGAGGAAAACGCTGACTAAATGCCTATGTTAGCTGAAGAGAGGGGGAAAGCCTGGATGGAGGAGAACTAGGATGCGGCCATTCCACAGCGGGCTCGCGAGCGCCCCCCAGCCCTTAAGTTTTTGACCTGGAAGGTCATCTTCCTAATAGCAATCACCTCTGCCCGTCGCATCAGTGAATTGCAAGCTTTAGTGGCTGATCCTCCTTATACTGGGTTTCATCATGATAAGGTTGTTCTTTGAACTCACCCACATTTTATGCCAAAGGTGGTTTCACCTTTTCATTTAAATCAATCAATTTACCTTCCTGTATTTTTTCCCATGTCTCTAATGCAGAAAGAAACCTTCATGCTTTGGATTGTAAAAGGGCCTTCGCCTTTTACATACAAAGAACACAGCAACATAGAAAGTCCTCACAACATTTTATAGCTTTTGACCCTAGTCATTTGGGACTTCCAGTCTCCAAAAGAACTTTATCTAAATGGATTGCCCAATGCATATCCTTTGCTTATGAGAGTAAGGGTCTTCCTCTTTAGGACCATGTCACAGCTCATAATGTGAGAGCCATGGCAGCTTCTATGGCTAATCTCCACTCTGTGTCTATCAATGACATTTGTCGAGCAGCCACCTGGGCTTTGGTACACACCTTCACAGCCCACTACTGCCTGGATAAAGCCTCTCTTCGGGATGCCTTCTTTGGCCAAGCTGTTCTTCAAAATCTCTCTCAAACCTAAACCAACTCCTACCCACCAACCCTGGTGGGATGCCAGAGACCCATGGGAGGAAGGATTCTCACCTTTGATGGTGGCACCTTCCTGGAGCTATCTCCCTGACATCTTCAGCTAGGGAGTCCCCCATATGTGAGGATTACATTCCTGCTTGTTCCTAGAGATAGCGCAGTTACTCACATGTAACAGGTGATCTCCGGGAACAGCAGGAATTTAGTCCTCACAACCCACCCACCTCCCCTAGGAGTTGTCTCTCTCTCTTTTGTCTCTTTCCTCTCTCCCTCTATCCTTTCACTCAGCTACAAACTTAACTGAAGAGGTACAGTTGGAAAGGCGGGAAGGCAGCGCGCATGTGCTGAGGGATGCTCCCAAAAGCGTTCCTATTGGACGCTGGGGAGCGTTCCCGCACAGGCTCCGTCTGTACCAACGATACCCATATGTGAGGACTAAATTCCTGCTGTTCCCGGAGATCACCTGTTACAGGTGAGTAACTACGCTGTTTGTTCACAGCCATAGAGCTATCTCCAACTCTTAGGAAGCAGGCACCAGATTGTGTGATAGTCACCACAGTTGCCATCCAGAGAAGACTGCTGGGTTGACTTATTCAGTGGCTCTGGTCCCTTTAGGAAGCCATCTGGTTTTGATCAAACGGTTGGAGGCCAGGACTATCTGCCTGGCTCTTGAGAGGTTCGCTGCCTCTTCTGGTATGCAAAGTGGAACAGGTCTTCTCAAATACTGCCACAACTGTGGTTTATGACAGCAAGGATGGTGACTCTCATGGTGTTGGGGTGGCTCTCAAGGTAGCAGAACTGTCATTGGGCACAGAAGCACCTGCTGGCCCTTTCTGTAACCACATAACAAATGTTGACAATGCACAGGCCGACTTCTTCAGTCTGCATTCTGTGGTTCCCAGCAAGTGGGAGTTAAACCCTCACATGCTCAACATCAGAGTGCAGAAGCAAAACATTCTAGTATTATTCTTGATGTCCACTCACAAGAATTCCAAAGTGGAAAAATATTTCAGCCATGGGAGGCACCCTTTGGGGGCAGTAGGCTTGGATGCCCTGCTGCAGAAGTGTCTCTGGAGGGGCTTCTGTATGTCTTTGCCTCTTGGCCTTTGGTGTGCTGTTTTCTTCATAGGATTCAGTCTCATCTGGGCCTGGTGATTCTAATGGTCCCGGGAAGACTGTACTGACCATGGTATATGTTTTTGTATGTTTGTCTACGGCTTGGCTCTTGAGAAGTGTAGACTGTCTAAGAAGAATGGTTATTCTGGGGCCATAGTAGACATAATGTTTTGTTCTGTTTGTGACTCATTTATGAACAGGGGTTAGGCCTGAAGTCTCTCTTGATTCAGATAGTGTCCTTGGTGGGTTACAGTGAGCGCATTCAAGGGAAATTGGCTGCACTCCCTGACGACATCTGTTTCCTTAAGGAAGTGAAGCAGACCTGTTCACCAGTACATCCAATGGTCCTTCGGTGGAATGTCTCCCTGGTTTTGAAAGCATTGAAAGGACTTTTTTTTTAGTCCATCCGTGCTGCTTCTCTCAGTGAGAACACTAAAAGTGATTTGCTGGTAGCTATTGTATCCTCCAGATGGGTGTCAGAGCAGCAGGCCACCTCCTGCAGGGATTATTTTGGTCATCTTGATGGCCTCTCTCTCCTTGCAGGCTGTGCCATTCGTCGTCGTAAAGGTGCTCTCTCCTTTTCACTTTAATCAGGCCATCATCATCCTGTTATTTTCTGAGGGATATCTTTGGGTGGAGCCCTCTTTAAGTCTGGTATAAGTGAGGAGTGTGCTGGTCAAATATCCGGAGGTTACTAATCCATTCAGTCACACAGATTATCTCTTTGTCCTCTTCGGTGGTCTAAAAAAAGAACTGACAGTAGCCAAGTCCTCTGTTGCCTGCTGGATTAAGGAGGCTATTGATCCAGCATTACCTTTGGGCTAGAAAATATGTGCCAGAGGTAATTGGCACCTATTCCACTAGGGTACAGACCTCTTCTTGGTCAAAATATCTGTTGATGTTCCTGGAGGACATCTGTAATGCAGCTACCTGGTCATCTCCTAGCATCCTTTGTGAAGCACTACAGGTTGTATGTGGGAGCTGTGCGGATAGTGTCTATGACAGGGTAGTTCTGTCTTGACTATCATTTTTCTCCTACTCGGATCTAACTGCTTGGGTACATCCCACTTATCTGGACTGGTCTAGCAGGATGATAAGGAAGGAGACATTTTACATACCTGATCATTTTCTTTCTTTGAATTCTGCTAGACCTATCCAAGACCTGCCCTGTAAGACTTCTCCTACAAGTGTGGGAGTCCAACTGCCTCTTGATTAGTTTATCAATCTCAGTGTCTGACACAGAGTTATTTGTGGTAAGAGAGCCAAATACTTGTTGCAGATGTTTTTTGCAACTTATGGTTGGTTATTAAAGCTGGTAGCTTTTTCTGAGTTTTTCAGTCTTGCTTACTGCTTGGGAAGTTTCATACTAGCTTCTTTCAGTGCTGCATCAGTAGGTATACCAAATGGTAACTTCACTGAAAGTTACTCAAGTCTGTCTTCACCTGCTGGCAAGGGAGCATAACCCCACTCATCTGGACAGGTCTAGCAGGATTCAATGAAAGAAAATGATCACTTATATAAAATTTCTCCTTGAAAGACATCATGCTTGGCAATATTGAAAGTCCAGTGCAAAAGAGGAAGGCCGGCAATGTGATGGATTGATATATAACAGCAGCTCTGGATGCCACGTTATCAACAATGAGCCCCCTGACTGAAGACCGAACACAGTTTAAGACAACTATCCAGAGGGTTGCACGAATCAACACTGACTCAGTGGCACTTAACAAATGGTCAACTTTGTGAAAGTGGAAGCGATGTCAGAGTAGAAGCTGAATTGACAGAGGGACTTAATATCAGTGTGCCATCTGCCTAAATGAAAAGATTCAGATTGTTTGGTTTTATAAAGTGAGACTTGCTAAGGATGCCCACTTTATAAGAGCTTCTCCATCCTGAGAGTCCTGTTGATAGTACCATTCATTCTGGTGAAAGTTAAATCCCAAGAATAAATCACAGAATGGAAAAAAAATTGAGTCTTTACCATTTATCTCATTTTCCGCCTTTTCTTTCTTCTGTATCTCTAAATCTTTGCCTTACAGCATAATCTCTTCAAACACCATGCAGTCACAAATGGATCCTCACCTCTATTCTCCTTTGCTTCTTTTCTTTATCATTTTTCACCCTCTGATTCTCTCTGTTGCATTACTTGATCCTCACAACTTGCCATCTCCTCCTAACTAGGTTGCTTTTCCATCAGTCTCTATCTCCAGGAACAAGCAGGAATGTAGTCTTCACATATGGGTGACGTCGGCACCGACGGAGCCCGCTCGAGAACGCTCCCCAGCATCCTATAGGAAAGCTTTTGGGAGCATCCCACTGTGCCTGTGCTGCTGCCTTCCCACCTTTCCAACTCTCCCTACTAAGTTTTTTGTTTTCCGCGGAGCCGATGGGGAACAATTCCTGTCACCGCAGAAAATCTTTTCTTTTTGTGGTGCGTCTGCCTTCCTGTCGACGCCAGTACCAGTGGTATCAGTGTACTTTTCTTCTTCTATTTTCTTACCTAAAAAAAAAAGGTTTTTTTCTTGGAGCGTCTTTCCCTCTAGGTGCTTAGGTGCCATTTTGGGCCTTAGGCCCCTTCTTCCTCAAAATGGAGAAACAACTAATGGTTTCAAAAAGTGTTCCAAGTGTAGTAGTACCATTTCTGCTACCGATACCCATGACTGTGTCTTAAATGCTTGGGACCCCAGACCATTCACCGTCAGAATGTCTCCTCTGCAGAAAGATGATAAAGAGGGGCCTGCAGAATAGAGCTGCGAAACTCGGCACCTTCTTTGCCTTGGATGCAATATCCGTGGCATCGACGTCGTCCAGAGCTTCATCTTCCTCCCATGGATCTCAGGTAATGAAACACCGGTCTTCTTCGAAGACTGGTCGGTTCTCAAAGGGTAGATCTCCTTCTTATCATCGAGATGCTTTAAGTGTTGCCCTAGAGGAGAATACACCGGCCAAACAACCCTGGCAATAGGTCCTTGCCTCCAAAGCATTATCGAGGTCCCAAGATGTTCCCGAGGCATCCATCTCTGGAGAGCTCTTGGTGCCGTGTTCTGGGGTCATGGCCCGCTGTTCAGATACCGATACCCAGGCATCGGCTGGCTCCATGGATCAACGTATCCTAGCCATTGAGCGGAGTCTTGTGGCATTGCTGGTGGCCTCGGTACCATTAAAGCCTCTACAATCGGTTCCACAGCCATCGGTACCGGTATTGGTACCAGAGGTATCGGCATCGACCATTGCACTGCTCTCCATGCTACCACCCATGCCGGCTCTGGAATCAGTGTCCGGCACCGAGGGTACGGTACCGAGGCATTCCGATGCTGATTTCGATTGGTACCGTCATTGGGCTGGGTGCAAGCACCCGGCTCGTCGATACTTTGAGGAGTCCGATTCTGATTCTTCCGACGAATCCATCGGTACCGGAGAGGTTCTTCTGGAAGATCCGGCTCCTTCCCCACAGCACCGAATATCTCCACCAGAAGACAAGTCTTTTCAAGACTTTATACGGGATGTGGCTCAGGGCCTCTCGATTACGGTGACCTCCGAGAAGGAACCGAGACCTAAAGAACTTGAAATTCTTCAATATCCGGCAGCTCCTAAGGAGGCCGTGACCTTACCCATTCATCGGATATTGCATGAACCCATGCTTAGGATGTGAGAAACACCTTTAATGGTGTCTCCACATTCTCGAAGACTTGATATCATGTACCGGGTACCGCAGTGTCCCGGTTTCCAGAAGACACAGATACCACACCATTCCATGGTTGTGGAATTGGCAGTGCGTCGAATTAAACATGCTAAGACACATTCATCTAATCCCCCGGGCCATGAGGCAAGAACTCTCGATGCCTTTGGCCGTCAATGCTTTGAGGGCCTCCATGTTGTCGGCCAGAATAAGTTCATACATACTCCACATCGGTATGTTTCTTCAGGAGGTGACCAAAGATTTGGAACTAATGGCTCCTCCCAAACGACAAGAAGGCTGATTTCCTGACACTTGTTAAACATTCCCAGAATGTTCCTAAGTTCATGAATAGAACAACTTTTGATTGTTTTGAGTGTATTAGCAGGACCTCTGCTATTTCCATCAGTGCACGTTGGATTGCTTGGTTACAAGCATCTGATTTAGAACAGTGGGTGCCTGGGGAATATTCCTTGCATGGGAGAAAACCTCTTTGGCAAGGATTGGCAAGACAAAGCTTCTCAGCTTGAGTCCGAGAATACCACCCTAAACAGGCTCTCTACCAACCCATCTAAGAAAAAGACGGTTGAAAAGCCCTTTTTCGCAAAGAAGTAGTAGTTTTATACTTCTTACACCCATGTGGACCACTGTCCGGTCCATGCTGCCCAGAAGGGACAGCAACAACCGAAGCAACAAAGGAAGGCTCAGGCCCCCAGAGCTCAACCAGCTCAACAGAACCAGCCTCCACAAGGTCTTTGACTTCCTGCTAGAGAACTTAGCTATCCTACCCCTGGAAATCCCAGAGCCAGTCTACATCCCAGGCAGACTGTGTTACTTTGCCAAAAAATGGCACCCGATAACATCAGAACATTGTACTCTCTCCTTAGTGGCAGAGGGGTACAAACTTCACTTGCAAAGTATGCCCCCTCCCTCCACTCCAAGAGAGTTCAGCTCCCTGCCCCTCTTAACACACTTGTGCCAGGAGATCACCACCCTTCTTGCCCAGGGTGTGATAGAGGAAGTGCCACCTTCACAAAAAGGTCTGGGCCTCTACTCCCCCTACTTCCTTATACAAAAGAAAACAGGCGGATACAGGCCCATTCTGGACCTCCAAGAATTAAACAAGTATCTGTTCCAAGAGAAATTCAAAATGGTCTCTCTCGGAACACTTCTCCCCTACATCCAGAGTCAGGATTGGCTATGTTCTCTAGACCTAAAGGATGCATATGCACACATCCTTGTCCACAAGGATCACAGGAGGTTCCTTCGGTTCCTCTTTCAGGGAAGCCATTACCAGTACAGGGTTCTTCCCTTTGGTCTGCCTTCTGCCCCAAGAGTCTTCACAAAAAGCATGGCAGTATAGCAGCATTTCTAAGAACTTCCCTTACTTAGATGACTGGCTCATCCGAGAATTGTCAGCTCCAGAGGCCAGCTCTGCCCTCTCCCGCACAATGCAGGTTCTTCAATAATTTGGGGTTTGTAATAAATCTTCCAAAATCCCATCTCACCCCTTCTCAAACCTTAGAGTTCATAGGGGCTCTTCTTGACACGCAGCAGTCAAAGGCTTTCCTACCACAGGTATGCTGTGCTCGAATAGTTCAACTAGCTTCTCAAGCAGTTATGAAAACCTCCCTAACTGCTCGAGAAATGCTTCAATTGCTCAGTCATATGGCTTCCACTGTACATGTGGTTCCCTATGCTCATCTACACATGCGTGCAGCTCAGTGGACCCTAGCTTCGCAGTGGACTCAGGCATCAGATCGTCTGGGGGACAGAATCAAGAACTCTGCACATCTCATTTCGTCCCTCCAATGGTGGCAAGCACCCAAAAACCTAAATCACCTTTTCAGAAGCCAGCACCAGTCCACCCTGACGATGGGTGCATCCAAATTGGGTTGGGCAGCAAACACTGAGGGTCTTTGGACTCAGCAGGCGGCTCAGCTTCACATAAACCTGCTAGAACTCAGAGCCATCTTCAATGCTCTCAGAGTGTTCCAGGACTACCTTTGCTCCAAAACAGTTCTAGTCCAGACGGACAATCAGGTAGCCATGTTCTCTGTGAACAAGCAGGATGGAACAGGTTTTCAGGCATTGTGCAACGAAGCCCTACACATATGGTCCTTTGCCCTACGCCTTCAGATCCACCTACTAGCGATGTATCTCCCTAGCAAGCAGAATCTCCTGGCAGACAAACTCAGTCAAATGGTCTCTCCATTCAGAGCAGATTGCTCAAATCTTTCAAATCTTGGGAACCCCAGATATAGATCTGTTTGCAAGTCCTCAGATGCCAGACGTCCCTGTTTCTGTTCCAGAATTCCTTCTCAGAACAGTCAGGCAGTGGATGCTTTCCACCTCCACTGCAGTCAGGACTTCTTATATGCCTACCCATCCATTCCCCTCATTCCCAAGACTCTGTTCATGCTTCAGAGAGACAGGGACCATATGATCCTCATAGCTCCACGCTGGCCATGACAGACGTGGTACCCACTGTTTCTGTGTCTCTCTCAAGCCATACCTCTGGAGTTGGGATGTGCTCCAGATCTTCTATCCCAGGCGAACGGGACGCTTCTGCACCTGAATCTGCAGTCTTTGCACCTGATAGTGTGGCTACTGAGAGCTTAGAACTCCAGGATATCAATCTCGCTCAACAGGTTAAAGATATTCTTGTGGCCTTGAGAAAACCTTCTACAAGCATGCTTACACTTTTAAATGGAGGTGGTTCTCAATTTGGTGTTCAAAAAGGATCTTAATCCAGTAGAGGCGTTACTTGAGTATCTCCTCCAGCTTTCACCCTCTGGACTTAAAACAAATTCAGTTACAGTTCACCTCAGTGCCATCGCGGCTTTTCACATGCCCTTTGGACAACCTATCTCCTCTCAACTGCTTGTAGCGCGTTTTATGAGAGGTCTACTCTTAATTAAGCCTCCCATTAGGCCACCATCTGTGGAATGGGATCTTAATCTTGTCCTTGGACAGCTCATGAAGCCACCCTTCAAACCCCTATTCACTATATCCCTGACTTTTCTTTCTTTGAAAGTCATCTTCCTAATTTCCCTCACTTCTGCCAGATGCATCAGTGAGCTCCAAGCTTTAGTGGCTGACGCATCTTATACTCTGTTTCACTATGATAAGGTAGTCCTTAGGACTCATCCCCACTATATGCCAAAGGTGGTTTCACCTTTTCATTTGAACCAATCGGTTTACCTGCCTGTTTTCTTCCCTAGGCCTCATGCTTCTAGTGAAGAAAGGAATCTACATACTCTGGATTGTAAGTGTGTTTTGGCATTTTATCTTCAGAGAACTAGACAGCACAGAAAGGTTTCAGAGCTTTTTGTTGCCTTTGGATTCCAGTCACCTTGGTATTCCGGTTTCTAAGAGAACTCTCTCCAAGTGGATTGCAGACTATATGTCTTTTACCTATGAGAGAAGGAACTTTCTCTTGAAGGTCATGTCACAGCACACAATGTGCGAGCAATGACTGCCTCTATGGCAAATCTACGCTTGGTGGCGATTGATGAAATCTGCAAAGCAGCAACCTGGTCCTCTGTCCAAACCTTTGCAGCCCATTATTGCTTGGACAAGGACTCCCGCCGGGATGCCTTGTTTGACCAGGCTGTTCTCCAGCATCTCTTTCAGACTTAGAACAACTCTTACCCCTTGTTCCGGGTTTCGATACTAGAGATCCTTGGGAGGAAACATGCCCCAATTCAGCCTGTGTTTCACTGCTCTCTCTGGTGTCCTCTCCCTGGCATCTCCACTCTAGGGAGTCCCATATGTGAAGACTACATTCCTGCTTGTTCCTGGAGATAGCGTAGTTACTCACCTGTAACAGGTTATCTCCGGGAACAGCAGGAATTGAGTCTTCACAACCCACCAGGTAGCAGAATTCAACCTCTGCTTTTTGACTCCAAGTCTCTAAATTCAGTTGCAAATAGAGTAAGGAATCAAATAAAATAAAACGCAGAATTATATCAGTAACAATATTACTTAAGCTTAAGCAGATTGTGCAGTTCTCCCATTATTCCTACTCCAGCTAGGCCATAGTACTACTTTTATTAGGAAAAAAAATGCTACATGGTACAGATTTGTCTTACATTGTATGTCATGCTTTGCACTAATTTTTTTTATCTACGTGTTACAAGTCAAACTAAACACTACAGGCCTCATATTCGAAAATCATTTACACGTTTTACAGCCTAGTGAGTAGCTATACTATACCAGAGCATAGTTTGCCAGCCAAAGGTATG
The DNA here is from genome assembly GCA_033557465.1 of Ichthyophis bannanicus. Classification (NCBI taxonomy): domain Eukaryota; kingdom Metazoa; phylum Chordata; class Amphibia; order Gymnophiona; family Ichthyophiidae; genus Ichthyophis; species Ichthyophis bannanicus. The sequence continues at coordinate 308,546,559 of CM066038.1, read as the reverse complement.
ACTTTCATTTTATTTATTTTATTTATTTGGAAACTTTTCTATTCCGCCCCTTCCAGAGATCAGGGGCGGTTTACAGAGAACAGCACAATAAAAACCATTACATTGAACATAGTGTAACACAGGAACTATATACAACAATTAAAAATAAAAACTATTTACAATCTTATAGCGTATCTAATCGGTATTCAGGTTTTATTGCAGCACTTCCATTGCTGAGCAATAGTTGTGACTGCGATTGTGTGAGCAGAATCCTAGGTAGGGTGGTCTGATTGTGTTTGAGGGGTTTGGTTAGGTGTATGATCTTGAGTATAAAAATGCTGGATGAACAAGTACGTTTTTAATTCCTTTCGGAATGCTTGGAGGTCCTTGATCTCTCTTAAATTTACTGGGAGATTATTCCATTGAACAGGTGCAATGCAAGAAAAAGCACTGTTGCTTGTTATCTGTTTTGTTTTTCGTATTGAGTCAGGGACTAAAATAGTGTTGAGATTCGTCATCCTCATTCTTTTCTCAGGTGGGGCTTGAATCAATGTTGAAAGGCGAGATGGGACAATTTTATTGATTAGTTTGAAGGTAGTCACTAAGGATTTATACTGAATCCTACTGGCAACTGGGAGCCAGTGAAGGGAGTATAATATAGCCGAGATGTGGTCAGATAGCCTGGCTTTAAAGATAATTCGAGCAGTGACATTTTGGGCCATTTGGAGTATGTTTAGATTGTTCTTGATTGTGCCTAGCAAAATACCGTTGCAATAGTCTACGTGTGGTATGATTAGGGCTTGGACAACGATTCTAAATCATCTCCATCTATCAGTGGTCTAAGTTGTTGAATAGTCCTAAGTTTAAAGAAGATAGTTCTGGCTGTTTGTTTTATGTTTGTTTTAAGCTGAGTGTCCTTTCAAGGGTAAATCCTAAATATCTTACTTCATGTTTAACTGGGAGGGTGATGTTTTGAAGCTTGATAACTGGAGGGGGGGGGGTGAAGTTAGTGTTTCTTGAAGTAAATAGCACTTTGCCTTTTTGAAGTTTATGAACATATTCATTGAACGAAGCCATAGTTCCGCTTCAGAGAGACAGGCTGCTAGAGCGTCATAATTGGGGTTGACTATGTCAATTGCTGAGAACAACATGATGTCGTCTGCATATATGTGATAGTTTATGTTGTGTCTTTTGAATATGGAGCATATGGGTTGGAGATATAGGTTAAAAAGCAGAGCAGAAAGCTCAGAGCCTTGCGGAATTCCCTGCTCTGTGGGAAGGGTGATGAGGAGACTTGATAGATTTGTACATAGTGCACCCTGTTGGATATATATGATTTAAAACAATCAAGAGTTGTTTCCTTTAAGCCTATTTGATTAAGCCTGGAAATGAGAATACTGTGATTTACACTGTGAAAGGCAGAGGAAATGTCAAGAAATACAAGTATAAACGCTTTCTTAATGTTGTCCATGCCTTTGATGAGAGTGTCAAAGAGGGCCAGGAGGAGGGTTTCCACACCATGGAAAGGCCGAAACCCATATTGATGCTCATCTAGGGGGGCAGTTGTGTCAATAAAGTCCTGCAGCTGGTGTTGGACAATGTTTTTGATGATCTTAGCCAGGAAAGGAATGCTAGCGATGGGCCGATATAATGTAGGGTCAGTATTGTTTAGTAACTTGTTTTTAAGTAAAGGGCGAATTGCTGTACACTTGAGTTCATTTGTCATGAAGCCTTGGAGTAATGATTGGTTCACTATATGTAGAATGTAAGGGGCTAGTTCTGATTTTGTTGCCTTGATCCAGGCTACAGGGCACGGATCTAGGAGAGATGTAGCTGTATTAAGTTTTGTAATTGTCTCTATCAGTTGTTTGTTGTTAATGAGGCGTAAAGATGAGGCCTATTAATGAGGTGTAAAGATTTCCATTCATTGGGGCTATTCATCATTGGAGATGGTGGTTCAGGTACAGAGGAAATGCTGAGTTTTAGCTTATTAGCAAAATGCTTAGCTAAAGTCTGAGGGCTGATAGGTATCTTGTGGAGGTTAGTTTCATACCATGCCATCTTGTGGAGGTTGGTTTCATATCATAAGAACATAGGAAAAACCAAGCTGAGTCAGACCCAGGTCCATCTAGCCCAGCATTTTGTCTCTAATAATGGTCAGTTTAGCTTGCAAGTACTAGGCAGATCTCAGAAAGTAGATCTATTTTATAGCTCATTTCCATATAATTCTACTAGGCAGTCCAGAAAGGTGGGTTGTGCTCCCCTATCAGCAGAGGTGGAGACAGAAAAATCCAGAGATTTTTTATGACCTCATCCTGCAACCATATCTGGAGCAGCTGAGGGCATACTTACCCTGTATTTTTCTGTCTCCAACAGAGTGTGGATGTATCTGAGCAACTCTGTGAAAACTTTGAGGAAAATTTGGTTTTAGTTCATGAGTAGCCACTCTTAGGGGGGTAGTTGGGCTCAACGTAGGAGGCTTCCATTGGATCATTCTTAAAACTGCTGGTGCCTCTTGGGTTTGCCCAAGGAAGATGGGTATCTGTTCAGTTCCCCATTCTTATCCTCTTAAGGGCTGATTGAACATTCAGAATTGTTGGATCAAGACCCCAGAGGAATTATTGATTGCACAGCCTCAGTGCCCTTCTCTGCTCCTCCATCTTGGCTCTCCACTGAAGATGTGGATGAAGATCTTCAGAGGTGTGTGCCTGCAAACCTTGGAAGCAGGGGAGTAGCCCTTAGCCCAGCACTGTCTCTGCTTGTGGCTCCCTGGAGCGAGTATCAAATGTAAGTTCCAGCTTCTCTGTTTCTCTACTTTATGGGGGCCCCTGATCTTGTCCATTGGGCAGTTTGACTATTGGGTCTGGGACCAGTTCAGCAGAACCTTTTGATGAAATGCATTTTTTTTTCTCCCGCCAGTTCCCACCTCGTGTTTGTGCTGTGGCTGTGCGTTACCAGAGCACATTGCTCCACGTAGTATTTGTGTGTTCTCAATGTGTAGAGTTGAGTGCATGCTGTTTTAAGTGCCTTTGTCTCCAGTGTGTGGTAGTTCCATGTTCCTGGTGTATGTATTCTGGGCACAGCCCTTCTAGAGTGCTTTAACTGAGTGCAGACTTGCTAAGTTGTTGAAGCTGCTCTTCTGGGAACAAGTATTTGTCATCTAAGAGGAGATCCAGCCTGATCTGTGGCAAGCGCTGAGCTACCTCACTGGTCTCCCTTCTGTGATCCCAGCAGGGAGGCTTCTGTTCACCTTTTATAGGTATCCTCCTTACAATGCACTTCCGCTTAGCCTACATAATGCATCCTCCTCTAAAACCTTCAGGACAGCACTAAAAACCCACCTCTTCACACTGGCCTTTGATGGCACGTGATGGGTTTCGGCAGTAGGGGGAATTGCCTGCACATACTATCTTCTTCCTTTTCTCTTTCCTATCAGAATTTTGTATTTCTTTCCTCCTATGATTTCTCTATTTTGCTTGAATTGTAAATCACCTCACTGGTATCCCGAGAGGCCATATATTAAGAATAATAAACCATATACTTGGTGGACTTGGACCTCCTTTCTTCTTCTCCAGTTCTTCAGGTGACAATGGGGTCGGCTGGAGAAAGAGACAGCCCCCCTACTCTGAATTCACTTGCTTGCTCTTCCTAACTCGGCCCTCCCTGAAGCTTCTCAGTGAGATCCTGTAAATAGCTAGTTGACGCTTCTTTTCCTTCAGCAAGCATGGGCTTTCAGGCATGGCTTCAGATCACGTGCCCTAAAGCCCCTCCTGCTGTTCTCCTCTTGCTCAGAGGAAGGACCTTCTTCTTAGGAAGGGTGGAGCTCTATAGGAGCTCTTCTGCAGAAGTAGCCTTAAAAGAATGGATTCTGGGGACTTGGAGCATCTCTCCTGTATTCGGAATTCCACCTTGAGAAATCTGAGGGTGACTCCACATGTGAAGAAAGGGAGCCTTTATGCCAGACGACCTAGATGTTTTATGTTTTATTGAGCTTGATATCAGGACGGTATACAATATAAAAGATACATAGTAGTATCAGAAAAGGATGGAGAATGCCAGTAGTATGATAGGAAAGAGCAGAAATTCACACAGGGAAGAGGGGGAGGGAGGGCGAGAGCATTAGGGAGGGTCAGAGGTCAGCAAGGTGGAGGTCAAAGGGTATGAGGAAGAGATGAGTCTTGAGCTTGGATTTGAAATTGGGGAAGAAGGATTCAGGGCAGAGGTCAGAGGGTAGGAAGATCCAGAGAGTGAATCCAAGGAAATAGAATGCAGAGGAGTGAATGGATTCTAAGTGGGCATTGGAGGTGGAGGGAAGATGAAGGCGGTTGGTGTGAATAGTCCGGCGAACTATTGGGGGGAGGGGCATGAAGGCTCAAATCAGCAGAGAGATAAGTGGGGATTCCGTTATTTAGGACTTTATGGACAATTGTGAGGTCTATAAATTTATGAATGGAGTGGAACGGGTAAACATTGATCGATTGTTTACGCCATCAAAATATAGAAAGACTAGGGGACATGCAATGAAGCTGCAGGGTAATCTATTTAAGACTAATAAGAGAATTTTTTTTCACTCAACGTGTAATCATACTCAGGAATTTGTTACTGGAGGATGTAGCCGGGGTTAAAAAAGGTTTAGACAAGTTCCTGGAGGAGAAAGGTCCATGAACTATTATTAAGGGGGACCCGGGATATCCACTGCTTGACCCAGTACAAGCATTGTGGAACCTGTCTTTTGGGGAAACTGCTAGGTACTTGTGACCAATGTTCCCTCTAATTTTCTGTAGGCTGTGTGCGCATAAAATATCAGCCGTGCGGCATTTGAAGGAAGGTTAAATTTTTTGTGCGCTACATAACGACACTTGGAATTATATACTTTAAAATTTGACTACACATTAGAATACAGTATGTACACCACATTGATGTTAATCAAATTAAATGAAAATAGACGATTACTAAATGAAGCGGAAAATTTCTAGTAATTACAATCACAAGTGTGGTATTATTTCAGTTAATTTTTATTGAAAGCCATTGTTATTCCATGTAAATAATATATGTATGGAAGAAGAGTTCGGTGTCCTACATGGAATGGTGGGTTCACCCCTAAACAAAGACATGGGGAGAGGTGGCCTGCACAGAGCAACAGGTGCACCTACTCTTGCCATCTTGCTGGGCAGACTAGATGGACCATGCTGGCCTTTATCTGCCGTCACTTACTATGTTCTCAAAATTTCTCTCTTCGATCTTTCAAATGTACCCAGTCTGAATAAATTTTATCAAGGTCTACTGATCCGCCATCTTGAAGATGACTCTTAACACGCATCAGCATTTCCAAATGTTCTAAATGTAAGCGATTCCTTATTTTGGTTTTTAAACTGTTCATCAAGCTGAAACCACGCTCACAATCTGCACTAGAAGCCAAAAATGTTCCACCAATATCGATCAGTTTCGCTAAATCTGCAAACTGAGCATTCTGAAATGCCAAAGTCACCATATCCGGAAAACTGTTTATCAGTTTGCTTTTGATTTTTTCTGCGACTAAAAACTTGAAGTCATTGTACTGCTGAACAACAATATGTTCCTCCATAAGAAATTGTTTGTACTTTAAACAGAGTGATCGGAAGTTTTCAATTCCAAATTCATAATCACACTGTGCTATTGCTGTCAAGTCAAAAGCAGACCATTCCTCAATTTCATTTTCAGGAAATCTTTCCCCTAAATGCAGACACAGCATATTAATGAAAGTAAGTGTGGAACCAGTATCCACTGAAACGTCTCCAGGTATCTTGTCGAGAAGATTTTTAACATTATCAGTCCATTTTACTGTGTCACCCAAGTATTGCATTCGGATTTTGTTCAGCTTACCCTGTGCAAGATGATATGCTTCCAGTGGTGTTAGCCCACGTTTCTGAAATGCCATTGTTAATGAAGCTAGTTCAGATAAAACATCATTCAAAATTTGCAGTGTTATATGGAATTGATGGCTGTTTAGCTTTTTATAACAGTACTTTGCAATGGGATCATCATCCTTCTCTTCTTCAAAGTATTTTAATAATGGATCATAATTTCGAATAATTGCTTGAAGAGCAAAATGTCTAGATAACCACCGCACTTCGTTCAGAGGTCTAAAAGCAATTGACTCGCATTCAGAAGCATCTGCTAATTCTTTAAATTGTGACCTTTTAGTAGAAGATCGACAAAAGGTTGTGTAAACAGTTCTCATGAAAGTTTCAACTTCTTTCATCAACTTTACTTCCTTCCATGATTCAGAGATCCCCAAATCTTCACGATGGGCAACACAATGCTGCTGCACTAAATGCGAAATATTTTGTTTGAGCTGTGCAGCAACACCATTTATTCTGCCTGACATGACAGAGGCACCATCCGAAGTAAACATGACCATTTTGTTAAGGTCAAGCTTGTATTTCCCATAGAATTCCCGGAGTGCACTGACTATTGATGCAGCATCGCATGCTTCCAACTGTAGCATCCCACCAAATGAAGTTTTATACAGACATGAATTTACTGGCCGATATTTGAAGTACAGTATTAAGTATTTGTTGACAGAAATGTCTGTACTTTCATCAATAGTTAATGTATGATACGCTGCTGATGCAACATCTACCATGAGCTTATTTTGGACATTCATGTTTATAATTTCAAGAAATTCAAATGAATAGTTTTTGCTTCTCCAGCTTTCAGGTATGGTTATGTACTTGGACATGTGTTCATTAATATCTTGAACAGAGAGCATGGAAATATTCATCCGAACAGCCAGCAAAACACTATCAATTAGAATTTTAATTTCTTCTGGTGTAGAACGCTTCCGTTCATTACTAATTTGCCTTTTCTCTTTTTCAGCGGTGCTCTCAAGCAACAAGTTAAATAATCCTCCTCTTAAATTTGGATTTTTAGCTCTAAGTTTCTTAACACTTTCAGTATGAGTTTTAGTAGACAGATGTCGTTTCAAAAAGTCCAGTTTCCACACATCATCCCAAATTTTGCCATTCGAAAACTCTCCGATGGTTTTTGCATCTCGGCAGTATAAACAGACTACTCCGCCATCCTCTTCGTAAGTGAATATTTCACGCAGTTGAACGCACGTTTTATCCCGAGTATTCGGTGTCTCCGTTTCAATAATTTCTTCAAGCCATTCAGGCTTAAAAGCTCTGGCCGTTCTCTTACGTTTTGCACCTCTCATTGCTATTGGTTTCGACATCGCAAAAAGCTGGGGTCTCAAAGAAGACTAAAAATACATTAATAAAACCCAAAAAGGGGGACCCATGATAAATATCTCAATTAAAATGATAAAAATAATACATATATAATTAGAATGAAACTCAATACATTGAATAAACAACCGCTCTATAAATCAAATTATATATTTGAACTTATATACATAAGCATATAAATTATATAAATATACAAATACATAAATAATTAAAAAATTAAAAATATAAAGATGCAAATTGGAATACGAATGACAATACTAGACATCAAAAACATATATACTAGAGATCAAAAAATTTTTTTCTAAAAAAATTAGAACATTTATAATTATGATGTGCTTGAACAGACATATACAGGAAACCTGTAAACAGCCATATAGAACCAAGAGAATGGAAGGGATGAGGAGACCAGAGGAATAGAACCAAACCAAAGATAAAAATTATAATATAAGAGGGACATTACCTGAGGGTGTGATGTACATGGACTTCACCAGGCTCAACAGAGTCAATGGAAGTCACTATTTATCTAAAAAGCTTCTAAAAAATAAAAATAAAAACATGAAACATGTGCAAAATCAAATTTCCCAATCAAATAAAATATTTAAGAAATAATAATAATAATTTATGTAAATTTTAAAATATGAAAGGTTACAAAACACGAACCCGATTAAAAACCCATAATTAATAAAAAGGGGGAGTAATTAAATACAAAATAATTGATTAAATAAGTGGTAAAACCTTCGGAAAAATTTCTAGGGAATTACTGTAAATTCAAAAAATATATCATAATGTCATATAATTATTTCAAATATGATAACCAAGGGGGGGGGTGGGCGGTTAGGGTGTAAAAAATAGATACTACCCGTGTTAAATGCTAAACTAAAAAACCATGATCTACCGGCTGAAAGACCTTCAAAGTTTAAAAGGATGTTCAAAGTAAAATGTACCCCTGTGAAGATCAATGCAAAAGGCTTACATATATTCAACGAATGAACAAAGGAAAGAGAATTACCCACATTAATTATACAGTTAATTCTAAAATCGAAACCACCTATGAAAAAACATTTAGGCACCATAAAAAACGCTAAAGAATCATATCAAGATTCAAAAGGACGCCAAAGCCGGCTCATAAAAGTACAAATAACTACGTGGAAACCCTTCACATATCTTGCCTTTACAAAGCCCGAAGATCGCCTTGTATCACGTTGTCCACTCCGAGCCTCTGACTCAATGTCCGTAAAACCTTGAGACAGTACACAGAGAGCAGAAGCAGTGGACGACCCAGTTGCTTAGTGTTAATTCCAAATGACTTTATTGAAGATCTTCAATAAAGTCATTTGGAATTAACACTAAGCAACTGGGTCGTCCACTGCTTCTGCTCTCTGATCCCTGCAGGAGCTCTGCTCTCCTGTGTGCTGCTCGTAAAACCTTGAGAAACATTTATTATATTATTGTAGCATCAAGAACATTAAAAGGACCCTAATTAGGCAAAAGTTAACGACGCTAAAATGCACTTAAGTATAAGTCAGTATAATTCAGTGTGTTTGCCGATATTGTTTTAAGTGCGAACCCCGACAGCACCAGGTGAGGACGGCGCGCGGCACAACGAACACCACTGCCGGAGTTAAGCGGGGGGGCACGGAGAAGAGGCCACAGACGCCCAACAGCCCCATCCCCCTCACCACAAATGCCCACTTACTTGCATTACTCCACTTCATCGCTGGTGCGTGTGTTAATATCATCCAAGGCAGCACGTGTCACTGAAGGCTGGCTGAGGGAAGGATCCAAGGAGGTGCGTGGCTGGCAGGCAGGCAGGCACAAGAGCAGAAAGAGGCTGGCTTGCTGGCTGCCCCTCCCTTTTATTTCCCTCTAGCCTGCCATGATTCGTCAATCGTCGGTCACGTGAAGAGGAGTGAGAGGCAGGGGACTCGGTGCAGACAGCTTCGGAAATGACGAAAATTACAGAATGGCAGTGGTGCAGCCGCGGCAGTAAACCCAAGATTTGAAAACTCATGAAAAAGGTAATTTTTGTGCGCTCCTTTAAAAGTTGTGTGCGCTCGCTCGGCGAGGTGTGTGCGCGCGCACACACGCACAGCTTAGAGGGAACAGTGCTTGTGACCTAGATTGGCCACTGTTGGAAATAGGATACTGAGCTTGATAGACCTTGGTCTGACCCAGTATGGCATATCTTATATGTTCTTATGAGCTTGTATTGTAGGTGATACCTGAAGGGAAGCCAGTGGAACTGAATCGGGGGGGGGGGGAGGGGGGAGAGCAGGAATGATGGAATCGAGCGTTCTTGAGGATAGGTGTGTTTCCAGAGAGAAGGGAAAGAACTGGTAGACAGACTGTTGTTGATAGTAAGAATTGGCGGTAACAAAATAAGAGAGGGTTCAGTGAGCCAAGCAGAAGGAATAGGGTCAGAGGGACAGATAGTTTTGCGAGAAGATAACATAACTTTAAGTAGCTCAGCTGAAGAGAGATATCATGAAAGGTTGCTCAGGAATGAGTATGAATGGGTTGGGCAGCAGAAGAAAAATGAAGGGATGAGGGACAGGGAGAGCCAGGTGGCAACGAGGGCAGGCAGGCAGAGAGGTTATACGTAGAGTATGAACCTTCACGTGGAAATACTGTGCAAGGTCTGTAGGTGACAGAGTGGAAGGAACTGAGATGATGAGGGTCTACTGGAGGTCCTTTACAGTTCTGATCAACATTATTGGCACCCTTGCAGTTCAACCCCTTGATGTCCAATATTCCCTTAAAAAAAGGGACAGTGAAATCACTTTGGACTATAAATGCACAGATATTTGACACACAAAAGAATCAAATAAACAAGACCAATTAGAAAGGAAATAGTATAACAATTGGGTTAGTACTCACATGACGAATCAACCAATGAATGATGGCTGTAATGTTTAAAATGGCCACATTCACTTCCTGTTCCATTTTCACAATGGTGAAGACAAGAGAGCTGCCTGTGACCATCAGAAAAGCCATTATCTCCAAACTTCAAAGGGGTACAAATCCATCTCCAAAGACCTTGGGATTCCTGTGTCTATAGTTCGCAATGTTATTAAGAAGTTTTCTGCTCATGGAATTGTCAAGACCATCCCAGGACATGGGTGGGAAGAGGAAAATTAATCCAAGACGTCTTCGAAAGTTAGTGTGAACTGTTGGAAAAACACCATGTACAACGTCCAAAGAGCTTAAGACTGACCTGGAACAATCTGGAGTGTTGGTTTCAACCCATACCACACGCCACACACTAAACAAAGAAGGACTTCATGGGCAAAGGCCAAAGAGTACATAAAAAGGCATGCCTGATCTTGAACCCCTCTTGATAAACCACAATCCTTCTGAGAAGATGAAGCCAAACTTGAGCTCTTTGGCAGTGCAGAACAGCGATACATTTACAGGCAAAGAAATGAAGCTTTATAGGGAGAAAACACCCTTCTTACAGTTAAATATGGTGGAGGTTCTATAATGTTGTGGGGCTGTTTTGCTGCCTCAGGAACTGTAGGCCTGGAACGTATTAAAGGAATCATGAAGTCAGAGGACTACCAAGGGATTTTGGAGTGAAATGTGCTGCCTAGCGTTAGAAAGCAAGGCCTGGGTCGAAGGTCACGGATCCTCCAGCAGGACAGTGACCCAAAACATAATCCAAAAGTACAAAAGAATAGATAAAAAGGAAAAAATGGACTGTTTTAAACTGGCCAGCGATGAGTCCTCATCTCAATCCAATCGAGAACCTTTGTAAAGAACTGAAATCTGCCACTGGTAAAAGGAATCCTGGAAACATTCATGAAATGGAACAAATCACAGTTGAAGAGTGGAAGAAACTACTAGCAGACAGATGTATGAAATTTATGGATGGGTACAAGAAAGGTTTGGAGGCTATCATTACTGCCAAGTCGTATTTTGGGGGGTTTTCTCAGAAATTACTAGGTCTAAGTTGCACAGACATATATTTTTTTTGTTGTATATCTTTGAACATACTATTAAAATATTATGATGACATTCAGTTGGAATAGTTCCAATTATTTCTCAAGATATTGTAGACAACATACTAAAATGCAAGGGTATCAATAATGTTAACCACAACTGTATAATCCATGTGGTTTGGCAAGGAGAGCTGGCAAAACTGTGAAGTGCACATGTTTCCCTATCTTGTTGATTGGTCAAGAGCAGTCTCAGGAGGGGGAGCTCAAGGATGAATAGGCACAAACATCTGGGTGCTGGAGTTTCTAGGGTTCATCATAAATTCTCAAATCCAATTTAATCCCATTAACTCAGTTGGAATTCATAGGCGCTCTGCTAAACATTACTGAGTTTGACCCTTTCTTGTGGATTTTGTGTCTCTGGTGGAAGAAATTCAAGAAAGTCAGCAGACATCAACATGGAACATATTGAGAATGTTGGACCACATGACCTTAACAGCATGCATAACACCCTTGGCACTTCTCAAAATGATACAAGCTCAATGGACCTTGAATACAGAGTGGACATGGGCCACTCATAGGCTCTAGGATGTCATATTTATCACAGTACCACTCCAGACCTGGTAGACAGATCCATTCCAATTTGGCAAAAAGTGTTGTCTTCCAAATTGTATCTTACCCAAAAATAGTCAAGGCAGATGCATCCAAATTGGATTAGGGAGCCCAGGTAGATGGACTTCATGTTCAAGGATTTTGGTCTACCCAAGAGAGACTGCATGAAATAAATTCCTGTAATTGAAAGCAATGTTAAACACTTGAAAAGCTTTCGGAGATTGTTAGCCAGTCAAATCATACTAATTCAGACAAATAATAAAATAGCTATGCACTATATCAGCAAGCAGGGAGGAACAGGGTCGTAATACCTGTGTTGGGAAACTGTCAGGATATGGAATGATACATAACATCACACCAGCTGCTATAGTTCCTTAAATAAACATACTGTCCCAGTGTTTTATAGCACTTTTTAAATTTGTCAGAGTCCAGTTTGAAAATGGGTTCTCTTAGGGTATATCTCAATGCAATTGGTCTATATCATCACCATATAGATGATAAAAACATCTCTGTAGAGCTTTAATTTGATTCATGCAGGACTTATTTATATTAAAGTCTCCAATCAAGCAAACTGCAGTTTTGTGAGACCTCGGTGTTGTCTTAACCCAGCTGATTAAAGTTCCGTTTGATTGTCTTTGAACCATTAAATACCTGTGAACTAAAGTATCTGACCTGGAAGGTCCTGGTTTTGGTGACGGTAACTTCAGCACGCAGAGTTTAGCAGCTCCAGACCCTAGTAATTGCAGGGTTGGCCTTAGACTAATTGATCCCATTTAACCTGATGGGGCCTTGTGCCCACAGGGGCCCCTGCACTAGGGTTAAGAACATAAGATATGCCAAACTGCTGTTTCCAAAAATGATTGATCCTGTCAAGTTCCCAATAAGTAGACAGATTCCATGCTGCTTACCCCATCAGTAAACAGGGATTTTCCCAGTCTGCTTTAAATAACAGTTTATGGACTTTTCTTCTAGGACAGGGGTTCCCAAACCTACCTCCCAGCCAGTCAGGTTTTCAGGATATCCGCAATGAATATACATGAGAGATTTGCATGCACTGCCTCCACTGTATGCAAATCTCTTTCATAGTAACATAACATAGTAACATAGTAAATGACGGCAGATAAAGACCAGTATGGACCATCTAGTCTGCCCAGCAATATGACAGGAGTAGGTGCACCCCTTCCCATGTCTTTTAAGGGAGTAGGTGCACCCCTCCCCATGTCTTCACCCTTCCCCATATCTTTGTTTCTTTGTTTAGGGGTGAACACACCGCATCCCCCCCCCCCCCATCGCTCCATGTAGGACACCCCTATTTGTTGAGAAATTAGATAGTTCAGTTTATTTTGATTTAATCTTGTTGCTGTAAAGTGATCCACAGTGTCTGTCCCAGGCCACTTTGAATTCCATCACTGTGTTTGTCCCCACCACCTCCATCGGGAGGACATTCCAAGCACCCACCACCCTTTCAGTAAAAATGTATTTCCTGACTTTGCCTTTCAATTTACCACCTTGCAGCTTCATGTTCTGTCCTCTAGTTTTCAGCTTCCCCGTCTCTGGAAGAGGTTTGTTTGTTCATTATTTCTCTTTAAGTATTTAAAGGTCTGAATCATATCTCCCCTATCCCTCCTCTCATGCATATTCGTTGTGCATATCCAGAAAACCCAACTGGGAATCCCTGCTCTAGAAACTTGTCCAAAACTCGTTTAAATCCAGCTATACTAACAGCTTTTACTACATCCTCTGGCAATGAATTCCAGAGATTGATTACGCATTGAGTGAAAATTTTTTTTCTACGATTAGTCTTAAATGTTTCACATAGCTGCATTGCATGTCCCCTAGTTTTTATATCTTTTTGAAGAGAATAAACAACTGATCTATGTTTACCCGTCCCACTCCACTCATTATTTTTATAAACATCTTATCTCCTCTCAGCCTTCTCTTTTCCAAGCTGAAAAGGCCCATACCTTTTAAGCCTTTTCTCATAGGGATATCCTTCCATCCCCTTTATCATATTGGCCGGTCTTCTCTGTACTTTTCCTAATTCTGCTATATCCTTTTTAAGATATGGTGACCAAAACTGCACACAATATTTGAGGTATGATCACACTATGGAACAATACACAGGCATTATAATATCCTTGGTTTTATTCTCCATTCCTTTCCTTATGTTTCCCAGCATGCTATTTGATTTCTTGGCCACCATTGCACACATCCTTTTTCCTGGGTGGTGCTTCCTAATGTGGAACCTTGCATAGTTTGGGTTGTTCTTTCCTAGGTACATAACTCTGCACTGTCCACATTAAATGTCATCTACTATTTGTAAGCCCAGTCACCCAATTTCTCAAGGTCCTCTTGCAGTTTTTTTACAATCCTCTTGTGTTTTAACAGCTTTGGATAATTTTGTGCCATCTGCAAAATTGATCACTTCGCTTATTCCCATTTCCAGGTCATTCATAAATGTTAACAAGCAGTGGGCCGAGCACACATTCCTGAGGCACTCCACTATTCATCTTTTTCCGTTGAGAAAATTGGCTATTTAGCCCTACTCTCTTCAATTTTTTAATCAGTTTTCATTCCACAATAGTACACAGCCTCCTATCCCATGACTTTCTAATTTCCTCAGGTCTCATGAGGGACCTTGTCAAAGGCTTTTTCAAAGGGCTACTGGATTTTGAGAATTTGCAGACCAGAAAGCAAAAAAACCCCCCCAAAAACTTTAAAAGCATAGTTTTAGCATGTTTTATGTCAAAATATAATATGTTAATCTAAGTCCAGAAGGCTCCTGCCAAAATGGTCTGCAATTGCTAAAGCTTGCCCTAAGTAATTTTCTACCCTATAACAAATTGTTAATAATATGATAGTTCTACATGCTTATCTGTAGTTTCTTCCAAAAGTTATGTTTAAATTTCAACCTTAAACCAGGCAATTTTTTTGCCAACATTTTTTCATAGACTTCACGTTCACAAAGATAAAGGTGCACTGCACACTTTGGACTGCACAAGAGCCTTAGCTTTCTATTTGCACTGGGACAAAACCCTTAGTCCACCCAACATTTTGTTTTGACCCAAAGAGGTAGGGAATTGTTGTCAATAAATGCATGTTATCAACTGGCTAAAGGATAGGCTTTGCTTTAAGAGAGGGTCATGACGTAGACCAGTTGAGATCAGCCTCCATGGAGGATATTTGCAAAGTTGCACGTACATTCACACCCTCCATTGTTGTTTGGAAACAAGACTCCTGACATGATAGTAGGTGTAGATATATAGATATATATATATATGTGTGTGTGTGTGTATATATATATATATATATATATATATATATATTTTATTTTTTTTTAAATAAATATGAAAATGCTGGTTGCTACTAAAGGAAAAAAAGTGGCTGCCTGTTGAAGCACAGTTAATGCTCATCACTACTTTTCCTTTTTTCTGTTAAAGGCAGCTCTGTAGCTATGGATTACCATACGTGAAGGTTCACTATCCTGCTTTTTCATGGAGAAAACTAGATTACTTTCCTGTAGTTGGCATTCTCTGTGGACAGCAGGATATAAGTCTTCACAAACTCATCCACCTCCCCAAGACGTTGCTCTATATTCAGATATAGTAGTAGACTGAGGTTGTGCTGTGTGACAGCAAGAGGTGGGAAGGGCTGTGTATGTGCAGTGGTGCACCTCCAAAACCTTCAGGAAAGATCTAAAGATGGGGAGCTGCTTCTGCACTGGGCTCTATCAGTGACATTTTTCATATATGAAGACTCGTATCATGCTTTTCACAGAAAACTTGTGCTATAGCTAAATAACCTAGTTTTACCATGGTATCAGTGTTCCATTGGTTGTTTTCATGCCATCTTCAGTTTTAGCACCATATATTCTAACTCTCTAATCTTAATTTTTAAAGTTTCTCATTTGCATACAGACTAAAGTTTTTTATTTTTTCAGTTTGTATTCACAGTTGATGAAGGTAATTTGTGTTTCTCCAGGAACAAGTAGGAAGTCGGTCCTCACTTATGGGTGACGTCGGCACTGACGGAGCCCGCACGGAGCAATTCCCCAACTTTCAAAGAAAGCCTTGGGATTGCTACCACGCATGCGTGGTACTCTTCCCGTCCAAGGGTGCCATCTTGCTCAGTCTCCCTTTTTCTGGGGAGCCCTTCGTATGCACGTCCTCGTCCCTCGGAAAAAGTTTTGTTTTCCTTGCCTTAACAGCTTCTCTCTTTCCAGTTGCACCGGTCCTCTACCTGTCCTTTTCCCTGCTCTACTTTTTAGAGCTCTCGGGGATACATTTTTTTCCTATTTTTTCATTTCGGGCTTTGCGCCCTTTTTTCTCCCTAACCGCTGGTCGCGTGGGTCTTCAACCTCGTAGGGGCCATTTTTGCCCCCATGGCTACCGTATTTAAAAAATGCAATAGATGCTCTAGGAACATGTCACTTACAGACACTCATGACTGTTGTCTACTGTGCCTGGGAGCCAACCATGACCCGGAGCTCTGCTCGCTCTGTAAGAAAATGTCCTCTAAAGCCCTGCTCAGCCATAAGCAGAAGTCCGAAGACATTTTTTGAAAGGCCGCCTCGGAGTCCCTGGTGGTGCCCTCAGTCATCTCTCCTCCGGTGGGCTCTTCCCCTGTGGTCCCGCGTTCCCGGCGGCACTTCGACTAGGGGTCCCCCGAGGTGGAATGGTGCAAAAAGAAGGCGGCCTCGAAGACGCTGTCCGGGGCATCTGACAAGCACAAGCACTCCCGCGCCTGGTCGCTTAGCCCCCTTCGGCATTCCCAAGAGTCGGACAAGGAGCGGCCCCGCAAGGTACCTCATAGGGAAACAGAGGCCTCCGGCTAAGGCGTCCAGTCTCCTGAGGGTCGTCCCGATGAGGATCCCCTCTCCTCCTCAACGCTTGATCTGGTGGACCCTGGTATTGGCGTCCCAGGGCCCCACGCCCGCATGGGAGTCCTGTATGCTGGCGCTCGAACGCAATGTTTCTGCGTTCATTGCTTCCCAGCAGGCACTTACAGGCAACTTCGCTGACTTGTGCCCAGAGACCGAAGGTCCCTCGCGTGGGACACCCAAATCTGTCCAGGAACCCCCCAAGAGCCACGTACCACGTGAGGGTCCTCAACGTCGGTCTCGCTCACCCTCCCGTTCCTTGGAGGCGAGATCATCCAGGGCCTCTGGCTCCAGGCCGCTGGCCATCGGACAGGGCAACCTGCCCGACTCGGATCTCTCGACCGATTTTTCGGACTAGGAGTCCGATGGGGACACCTTCCCGGAAACCCATACCCACCGGGATCTTCCGTCGGACCCCTCGCTGCTCCATTCCAGCGGCATTCACCACCCGACGACACCTCTTTCTTGGTGTTTATTTAGGACATGGCTCGTGCCCTCAACCTAGTCACCCAGGCCGAGGAGGAACCTGAAGAACTCGACGTCCTTCAGTACGAGTCCCCACCTAGGGAATCCCTCACTGTGCCTGTACCGCCGATTCTATCTCGGCTTCTGCTCCGCATGTGGGAGGCGCCCCAGCCTTGGTCCCCATTGTGAGCAAGCGCCTTGACACAATGTACAAGGTGCAGCGTGGGCCAGGCTTCCAAAAGACCCAACACCCACACACCTCAATGGTGGTGGAATTGGCCATGCGGAAGCAGAAGAGCCCGAAATCACACTCATCGGTACCACCAGGCCGAGAGTCGAGAGCCCTTGATGCCCTGGGCTGCAAGGCCTGTCAAGGGTTCCATGCTCTCTTATCGCATCCAGGCATATCAATTGTACATTGGTATGTTCCTGTGTGATTTGGCGGAGGAACTTGGGGGTTTCTCCGCGGGTCTTGAAGGGAGAGCCCCTCGACAGATTCTGCACCCTGCTGAAGTCCGTGGCCAACTGCTCCAAGTATATCTCTCGAGCCTCCTATGATGGCTTCAAGACATCGGCTCGGGTGGCGGCTGCAGGCATTGGTGCCTGCCGCCAGGCATGGCTACAATCCTTGGATTTGGAGCAATGGGTGCAGGAGAAGCTCCTGGACATGCCCTGCCTCGGTGAACAGCTTTTTGGTAAGCTGATGGAGGAGAAGGCTGCCGAGATCGAGACGGAGTTGGTTACCAAGACCCATCTCTTCTGCAAGACCTCTACCCTGCCTCGGAAGAAGCAGCCAACCAAGAAGTCCTTCTTCCCCATAAAAGGTCTCCAGTATCGCGGCTATCTGCCGTATCCAGCTACCCCCACGCCAACTGCTCCGGTGCAGGGAAAGCCTGGCCAAGGGCACCATAAACCAAAGAGTACGAAGGCCCAAATGCCGGTTCCCCCACAACCTACTTGGGTTTTGACGCCAGTGGCATGGCCTCTCGCCTTCCGGCGATGCAGCAGCCAGTGGGGGGACGCCTGTCCTGCTTCGCCCCATCGTGGGCGCTCATCACCTCGGACACTTGGGTTCTTCAGATCATCCGTGAGGGCTATCGCCTCCATTTCGACAGGCTTCCCACCCCACTTTCTCCCTGGCGGAGCCTCCTCGACTCCCCGCAACACCAGCTTCTGCTGCAGCTGGAATTGCACTCCCTCCTTGCCCAGTGAGCAGTCGAGAAGGTCCCTACCCACCTTCAAGGTCGGGGCTTTTATTCCCGGTACTTCCTTGTCCCGAAAAAGACGGGGGGTCTGCGGCCCATCCTCGACCTCCGCAGGCTAAACAAGTTCCTGGTGCAGGAGAAATTCAAGATGTTATCTCTTGGCGTGCTGCTGCTCTTCCTCCAAAATGACAACAGGTTTATCAGAGCAATTGAAACCAAAAGCACTTGAAATTGCTCTACTATCTAACTAACTCAAAGTACTGACTTCGTTTCGGGAACGGGTCTCAGACTTTGTCGGGGACAGTGCTTAGGAGGTGCAATACCTCAATAGCTACTAAACCCCTGTATTGCATCAAGGACCCGATATATTTCCCATCCCTAATTTGCAATAGTGCTTCAAAACAAGCTATCCATACGTTTGTTTAAAATTGAAAGCAAGCTGTCCAGGTGTTCTCTTAAATCATTGGCGTATATACTGATGAGAATACAGAGCAAAAAACTTAATCATAGCAAAACTGCTTATCTTTGTTTGAAATGTTGTCCCAACGCAAATCCTCTGCGCCTGTGCGTTTCACCGCGCAAGCGGTTTCTTCGGGGGATCTCAAATCAAATTATACGCTGAATTATAACATGCATCCATTTGCCCCGGTGAGCTCTTTGAAAATTGGCCACCGAACTCGTCTTCTTCCTAAAAGACGCAAGGCATGCGTTGGCGTCTTTTAGGAAGAAGACGAGTTCGGTGGCCAATTTTCAAAGAGCTCATCGGGACAAATGGATGCATGTTATAATTCAGCGTATAATTTGATTTGAGATCCCCCCAAAGAAACCGCTTGCGCGGTGAAATGCACAGGCGCAGAGGATTTGCATTGGGACAACATTTCAAACAAAGATAAGCAGTTTTGCTATGATTAAGTTTTTTGCTCTGTATTCTCATCAGTATATACGCCAATGATTTAAGAGAACACCTGGACAGCTTGCTTTCAATTTTAAACAAACGTATGGATAGCTTGTTTTGAAGCACTATTGCAAATTAGGGATGGGAAATATATCGGGTCCTTGATGCAATACAGGGGTTTAGTAGCTATTGAGGTATTGCACCTCCTAAGCACTGTCCCCGACAAAGTCTGAGACCCGTTCCCGAAACGAAGTCAGTACTTTGAGTTAGTTAGATAGTAGAGCAATTTCAAGTGCTTTTGGCTGCTCTTCCTCCGGCAGGGCAACTGGCTATGCTCCTTGGATCTGAAGGATGCTTATGCCATATCTTAATCCACCCCCAACACAGGCAGTACCTGTGTTTCAGGGTGCAGGAAGAGCACTTCCAGTACAGAGTGCTCCTCTTCGGCCTTGTGGTCGCCACTCGCCTACGGCGCCGGGACGTGCCGGTCTTTCCCTACTTCGATGACTGGCTCGTCATGGGCTCCTTTACCGAGGAGGCCCGGCAAGCAATGTCACGCACTGCCCTCCTTTTGGAGAGCTTGGGGTTTTTGGTCAACTACCCGAATTCTCACCTCGAGCCAGTTCAGGCCCTCGAGTTCATTGGGGCACACCTCGATACTCAGCAGGCCATTGCCTTCTTGCCGGTGGATCCTCCACCCACCTCCAAGCTCTGGTGGCTCACGTCCAAAGTGCCCACCAGGTCACTGCTCGGTCCATGCTACGTCTCCTGAGCCACATGGCCTCAACTGTGCATGTGGTTCCTCACTCCCGCCTGCACATGCGAACGGCTCAGTGGTGTCTCATTCCCCAATGGAGCCAGTCCCTTGGACACCTCAGGGACCCTGTCAGGGTCCTCCCCGACCTCCGCTTGTCCCTGAACTGGTGGCAAAATCCCCGCAACCTTCTGCGGGGATCGCCCTTCCAGGTCCCATGGCACGATTCGGTGCTGATGACAGACGCTTCCCAGTTAGGGTGGAGAGCCCATTGCAGGCCTCTCTGCACGCAGAGGTAATGGTCACCCAAGGAATCTCAGCAGCAGATAAACCTGCTCGAACTCCAGGCCATCCGTTGGACCCTGAGGGCCTTTGAGGATCACCTCATCGGAAGGTCAGTTCTAGTACAGACCGACAACTGTGTAGCTATATTCTATATCAACAAGGAGGGAGGCACGGGATCACGCTCCCTCTGTCAGGAAGCGGTCCTTATCTGTTCTTTTGCTGCTCGACGGAGGATATCCCTCAGGACTACATACCTCCCGGGTCAGGAGAATGGCCCGGCGGACAGACTCAGCAGAATCCTTCGCCACCATGAATGGCAACTGGATCCCAGAGTAGCAGGCTGGCTGTTTCTACACTGGGGGACTCCAGCGATAGACCTCTTTGCCAGCCCCCAGAACACGCAGCTCCCTCGCTTTTGCGGCTCGGTGCTGCACCCGGGCAGGGAGGGCCCGATGCATTTCTCTTGGACTGGTACTCCAGTCTCCTTTATGCATTCCCTCCTTTCCCCCTCATTGCGAGGACTCTATTCAATGTTCAACAGGACGGGGCATCGTTAATTCTCATGGCCCTGGCAGCCTTGGTTCCTGCTCCTGCTTTGGCTGTCGATGGAGCCTCCGGACCCCCTGGGCTTTGCCAGGGGCCTGTTAACACAGGAGGAGGGTCGGGTGCTACACCCGAACCTAACCTCCCTATCCTTCATGGCCTGACGGCTGAACGGGGTCTCTCTAGCTTCCCTGGCCCTTCCGGAGGAGGTCAAGGAAATCCTCCTTGCCTCGAGGAAGGACTCCACTAGGCGGGCTTATGCCTTTAAGTGGAAACGCGTCTCCATCTGGTGCTCATAACACCAGATCAACCCCTTCTCGTGCCCGGTCCGGTGGGTTCTCCAGTACCTCCTCCACCTCTCAAGGGAAGGGCTGAAGTCGAACTCTGTCAGAGTTCATTTCAGTGCCATCTCGGCTAATCATCTCCCTCTCTCGGGGCAGCCGTTGGTCTCCCGCTTCATGCGGGGCCTTCTGCTATCCAAGCCGCCCATCCGTCCCCCTCTGGCGGAATGGGACTTAAACCTGGTACTCGCGCAGCTCACCCCCTCACTGTTCAAGCCGATGGCGATGTGTTTGCTCCAGCACTTATCCTGGAAGGTGGCCTTCCTGGTGGCGCTGACCTCGGCTCGCCGCATCAGTGAGCTCCAGGCGCTCATGGCTGGAGCCCCTTACACCAGGTGTTATCAGAACAGGGTGGTCCTCTGTACCCACCCTAAATTCCTACCCAAGGTCGCTTCAGACTTCCATCTCAACCAAGAGATAGTTCTGCCGACCTTCTTTCTGAGGCCCCGCGCCAACCAGGCGTCAGCGGCTCTCCACACCCTCGACTGCAAACGGGCCCTCGCCTTTTGTTTGCAGTGTACCCAGACTCATCGCAAGTCTGACAGGCTTTTCGTGACCTACGATCCCAATAGACGGGCAAGCAGTCATCAAGCACCCTCTCAGTTTGGGTGGTGGACTGCATCACATTCGCCCATGAGAAGGCGGGCGTCCCTCTGGATTGTCGAGTCACCACACATGGGGTCCAAGCCAAAGCGGACTCGGTGGCCTCGCTGCATTCTGTGCCCATGATGGACATCTGCCGAGCGGCGACCTGGTCTTCCACAAACACCTTCTCCACCCACTACTGCTTGGAGAGGGAGTCCATCTGGGACAGTGCCTTCGGCCAGGCATTTCTCCATAATCTGTTCGGGGTATAAGCAATTCCTGCCCTTCGACCCTTCTCACAGCTACCAAAGGCATCGCCTCCTTCGGTCTTCGGCTTCTACTTACAGCCTCACGGAGACGTTTTCTTTTGGTTACGGGTTTGGTAGCCTGTAGCTAGGGAGTCTCATAAGTGAAGACTGACTTCCTGCTTGTTCCTGGAGAAAGCGTAGTTACTCACCTGTAGCAGGTGTTCTCCAGGGATAGCAGGAAATCAGTCCTCACTACCCTCTCGCCTCCCCTGATGAGTTGCTGAATTTTTGTCCTTCCCTTGCCATCTGCTTGGTAGGGCTTGAGCTGACTGAGCAAGATGGCACCCTTGGGCAGGAAGAGGACCACGCATGCGTGGTAGCAATCCCAAAGACTTTCTTTGAAAGCTGGGAATTGCTCCATGTGGGCTCCGTCGGTGCCGCCATCACCCATAAGTGAGGACTGATTCCTGCTGTCCCTGGAGAACACCTGTTACAGGTGAGTAACTACGCTTCACTT
Organism: Ichthyophis bannanicus; assembly: GCA_033557465.1. NCBI lineage: Eukaryota > Metazoa > Chordata > Amphibia > Gymnophiona > Ichthyophiidae > Ichthyophis > Ichthyophis bannanicus. The sequence continues at coordinate 308,524,087 of CM066038.1, read as the reverse complement.
AACCTGTCCTTTTTTGAATGATTTGTATTAATTTATTATAAATTTTGATATTTTGCAATTTGTGCTTTGTTTTTATTCTTTGCTTGTAAGTCAATTTGAACTTTTCCAGGTTAGGGAGAACATTTTCTATGAACAAACTCTAAATTTAAATTACAAGGCCTTGTGGTTAGACATGGTTGGGTGTGCATTTAGTGAAGGATTTTGTAAGCTTATCTGTCTGAGGTGGTAGAGTACAAATGAGGAATACAGCCAAAGATGCATTGGATAAAAGGAGAGCTTACAGGTGGCCATATTGGTATATGGTCAGCAATGTGGACAGGAAAAACAGGACAGACTGAATTGGCCAGTTTGATTTTCTGCTGTCATCTAGCATATTATGTTATGTTTGAGAAATATTCTCATCACCTTGTAGAAAGTTCCCTGTATTCCAAGAAAGGTGTTCATATTGGTTTTGCTTGGCTTTGCTGGCTCCTCAGGTTACCCAACACTACGTATCGAGAAGAACGACTTGAAGAGTGTAACCCTGATAGAAGCCAAGGCAAAGGTGAAGGATATTGCAATTTCCAGGGAAAGGGTCACGCTCAAAGATGTGCTTCAAGAAGGTAAACACCTTCAATTTCCTGTTAAACACATCTGTAACAATCAAACTGAGACATGCTCATGATTTTATGGCATTTGTGGTTTGCTTTCAATTTCATTATGGGTTAAGTATTAAGGGAGTAATTTTGAACTGGGTGCTAGGTGCATATGTTGTGGGCACTTTTTATAAATGAGGTTTTTATCATATATTTCCAGAAACAAATTACCTGCTTTATTTGTTTGTTTTAGAACATGGTTGAATTCCCTGCCCTCTTTCTGGGACTCCTGCACTCCTTGGTGGGGAAAAATGCATGTCTTCTTAAACAAGATCCTTATTTCTGCCTGAAGATAGCTTGGGCAATTTCTAAATCCCCAAATTTTGGTGGTAGAGTGCTTTAAAACATGGGAACTAGCTTTGAAATGTCTTTCTCTAAATCAGGACCAAAGATGATTATTACAAATCTGAATGTAATCACTATGGTAAATAACTATTATAAAAATGTGTGACTATACATGCGCACAGCTATGGAGGTCAACAAGAGTATGTGTTCCTTTGCAAGATTTGGACTGAAGGTAGTAATGCATACATATTTTATAAAATACACAGGCATACTATGAGTATACTGACACATTTACAGCTTTTTTGGGGCAGGTGAAAATTTGTTTAAGAGAATTTGTTTACTACTGGGGCTAACTGTGAGGACCAGTTTTATAAAGGCACATAGGTGCCTATGTTGTCTTCAAGGTGAGCCCAACCATCAGGCAAGACAAGGTGATTGCCTAGGATGCAAAGACCAGCTGAAGTCAACATATTAATCTGTCCTGACAATCACAGGCATAAGCTCATGTTTTTACCCACAAGAGTGACTTTTTTGAAATAGCCATTTATCTTTTGGAAATGTTTTGATGTACAATTATGCATTTTTACAGAACTTTTCTGGGAGGAGTAGTATTGGAGAAGTTACAGTTTAGTTTTGTTGTTAAAATATGAAGAGATGATAGGAGTCTGAAAGTTAATTTGTGGGTGGGGAAGGGCGCAAGGTTGAAAGTTTGCCTAGGGTGTTTAATATACCCTTGTGTCACCCTGGTTGGTCTGTCTTAAAATATGTGCTTTTTTGCCATGTGAAATAGGTATTCACATGGCAAACATGTTGAACATGTTAAATCTATAGCATATACAGTTTATACATATTTTCTTAGGCTAAAATTAGACATCTCATGGTGTTTAATTGAGATAACTTGGAATCCATGGTAATGTTAGACCACGTCTTCACCTCATTTGACCTCAGTGATTCACCAAGAACTTGAAGTCTGATAATCATTCATACAAAATGTAAAGACATAACCCATATTCTATCTACTTCTCAGAACTGATTAGGGCCTATTCAGTTTGACAGTGTTACTCTTTGGCCTCATTGGCCCTTATAGTTTAACTACTGAAGAGGCTTCTCCACTACTACTGAACATTTGTATAGTGCTACAAGACATATGCAGTGCTGCACAGACACATGTAAAAGACTGTCCCTACTCATCAGAGCTTACAATCTAGCCAAGACAGACAATGAAGTAGCTGTAAACACGGGATACATCTAGGGGGAATGGTAAGGAAACACAAAGGAGACCAGGTGATTCAAGATCTGAAAGCGGCAGTGAAGAGGTGAGTTTTCAGCCTGGATTTGAAAAGGGCCAGAAAAGGTGCCTGACGTACAGACTCAGGTAGTTTGTTCAAGGCATAAGGAGCAACAAAGTAAAAGGAGTGAAGTCTGGAGTAAGCAAGAGAAGAGAAGGGCACAGATAGAAGCGAGTTCCCTAGGAGCGGAGTAGGAAGAGATAAAGAGAGAAAAGGCAGTGAGGAGCTGCAGTGTGAATGCACTTATAGGTCAGCAGGAGAAGTTTGAACTGGATATGGAAATGGGTAGGGAGTCAATGAAGTGACTTGCGAAGAGGGGGGTAATATATGAGCATGTTGAGGCTGGCGGAAGATTAGCCGCGCAGAGGAGTGTTGAACAGATTGAAGGGGAGAGAGATGATTCAGAGGGAGACCAGAAAGGTATAGGTTACAATAGTCTAGATGGGAGGTGACTAAAGAGTGGATAAGTGTCTTAGTAGTGTGTTCAGAAAGGAATGGGCGAATTTTGGTGATCTGCATCCAAATTTAAAAAGAACTGCTTTGGAGGCACGGGAACATCTTCTCTGACCGGCGAATGAGGGCCGGAGCTCCTCCTTCACTCTCCGCTGCCACCAATCACCGACGCTGCATCCCGATTAAAAAAGAACTGCTCTGAAGGCATGCTCGCACCTGGCAAGCCTGTGCCTTTGGCATAGCCCTTAGGTGTGGACCACATCCACAGCAACAGAAACCTACGCTTGACAAAACACACTGTGCAAATGAAACTGCAAAGCAGCCGTAACCCTAAACAACTCAACGCCACATGCAGCCGGTAATCTAGAATCAGCTATTTGAACAGTGCACTTCACCGGCTTCCAACAAGACTGCAGTAATGGCTCCCCTGGAGTGGAGGAGTGGCCTAGTGGTTGGGGCAAGGTACTTCAGGCCGGAAGGTCGGGGGGGTTCAAATCCCACTAGAGGACAGCAACCTCGGGCTGGAAGGACTGGGGTTTCTAGTCCCACAGGTGCTCCTTCTGGTCTTGGGCAAGCCACTTAACCCTCCACAGCTCATGTTCCCTGTAAAATAGTTATCTCCAAGTTATAATGCCCTGTTCAATGTAGTTTCAGTTTGTTCAATGTAATTTCAGTTTGTTCAATGTAAACCGCACTGATGCAGAATAGCGCGGTATATAAGAGAATAAATAAAATAAATAAATAAATAAATCCTTCTCTCACCACAATAATGGCTCCCCTAGCCATCCTTCCCTCTTTCTGCCTCACGGCACTCCTCACCACCTCACCACCTCCACAGCTCTAACACCCACCCCTACCCGTCATTTACCCATACCTACCTCCCCCTCACATACACAAGCAACACCCCACACCTGAAATGCATCCTGTTCAACGCCAGGTCAGCACGAAAGAAAATCCAACTCCTCACGGACCTCCTGCTAGACCAGGGGTCGGCAACCCGCGGCTCCGGAGCCGCATGCGGCTCTTTCTCACCTTTGCCGCGGCTCCGGAGCACACTGCCGGCTTTAAACGTCGCGTTATGGGCTCCCTGTCAGCTCCCTCCCTTCTTCTGCAGCCGCGGTTCCCTGTCTCTTAGGGAACCGCGGCTGTGCTTTTAAAATCATCTCGGAGCCCTTCCTGTCTTGACGGGCTCCGTGCAGCATTGTCCCGCCTCGCAAGGAAGGGTTGGAGGGGGGACCATGGTGCACGGATCCCGTCAATACAGGAAGGGCTCCGAGATGATTTTCAAAGCGCAGCCGCGGTGCCGGTAGAGGCAGAGAGCCGCGGCTGCAGAAGAAGGGAGGGCGCTGACATGGAGGGAGGGAGCAGATATGAATGGATGGAGGCTGACATGGAGGGAGGGAGCAGATATGAATGGATGGAGGGAGGGGGGCTGACATGGAGGGATGGAGGGGCTGACATGGAGGGAGGGGGGCTGATATGAATGGATGGAGGGAGGGGGGCTGACATGGAGGGATGGAGGGGGCTGACATGGAGGGAGGGAGCAGATATGAATGGATGGAGGGAGGGGGGCTGACATGGAGGGATGGAGGGGGCTGACATGGAGGGAGGGGGGCTGACATGGAGGGATGGAGGGGGCTGACATGGAGGGAGGGAGCAGATAATAAAGGATGGAGGGAGGGGGGCTGACATGGAGGGATGGAGGGGGCTGACATGGAGGGATGGATCGAGGGGGGCTGACATGGAGGGATGGAGGGGGCTGACATGGAGGGAGGGAGCAGATATGAATGGATGGCGGGAGGGGGCTGACATGGAGGGATGGAGGGGGCTGACATGGCGGGAGGGTGCAGATTTGCATGTATGGAGGGAGGGGGGCTGACATGGAGGGATGGATCGAGGGGGGCTGACATGGAGGGAGGGAGCAGATATGAATGAATGGAGGGAGGGGGGGCTGACATGGAGGGATGGAGGGGGCTGACATGGAGGGAGGGGGGCTGACATGGAGGGATGGATCGAGGGGGGCTGACATGGAGGGATGGAGGGGGCTGACATGGAGGGAGGGAGCAGATATGAATGGATGGAGGGAGGGGGCTGACATGGAGGGAGGGAGCTGATATGAATGGATGGAGGGAGGGAGGGAGGGGGGCTGACATGGAGGGAGGGGGGCTGACATGGAGGGATGGAGGGAGCGGGGCTGACATGGAGGGAGGGGGGCTGACATGGAGGGAGGGAGCAGATATGAATGGATGGAGGGAGGGGGGCTGACATGGAGGGATGGATCGAGGGGGGCTGACATGGAGGGATGGAGGGGGCTGACATGGAGGGAGGGAGCAGATATGAATGAATGGAGGGAGGGGGGCTGACATGGAGGGATGGAGGGGGCTGACATGGAGGGAGGGGGGCTGACATGGAGGGATGGATCGAGGGGGGCTGACATGGAGGGATGGAGGGGGCTGACATGGAGGGAGGGAGCAGATATGAATGGATGGAGGGAGGGGGGCTGACATGGAGGGAGGGAGCTGATATGAATGGATGGAGGGAGGGAGGGGGGCTGACATGGAGGGATGGAGGGAGGGGGGCTGACATGGAGGGAGGGAGCTGATATGGAAGGATGGATGGAGGGAGGGGGGCTGACATGGAGGGAGGGAGCTGATATGGATGGAGGGAGGGGGGCTGACATGGAGGGATGGAGGGGGCTGACATGGAGGGAGGGGGGCTGACATGGAGGGGGCTGACATGGAGTGATTGGGGAGGCGGGCTGACATGGAGGGAGGGAGCTGATATGGATGGAGGGAGGGGGCTGACATGGAGGGATGGAGCACTGGTAATGGGGTTGAGGGGACGAGCACTGGAAATGAGCTGATTAGGGGAGGCTAGGACTGGTAATGAGCTGATGGGGGGTAGGACTGGTATTGGGCTGATTAGGGGAGGCTAGCACTGGTAATGGGGTTGAGGGGGGATTAGCACTGGAAGCGAGCTGATTGGGGGGCTTTGACTGGGCATGGGCTGATTGTGGGGAGGGGAGGATAGAGCTGCTGGCCCTGGAAGATAACTGGGGGCTAAGGCTACAAATGGGCTGATATGAGGGGATGGGAGAATGGAACTGGATCTGAGAGGGGCTGCCATGGTATTTGTACTAGAAGGGACTGGTCAGTGGGGAAGGAGGGGGACTGGAAGGAAATGGACACCAGTGGCAATCATGGGAATGCAAGTTGACATTGGAAGGTACTGGGAGTGAGGACTGGAAAGGGGCTGATATTGGGGAGGGTTACTGGGACTGGAAATAGGCTGATGGAAAGAAGTGAAGAAAACGAAAGAAGAGATAAGAACTGGCAGATGGACCATAGACCACAGAAAGAGAGCTAAGAGAAGACAGGAAAGCAGAAGCCTCAGATCGGGACCAGCATGATCAAAGAATAAATTGGTCAGACAACAAAGGTAGAAAAAATAATTTTATTTCATATTAGTGATTTGACTACAAAATCATCATAATTTTGAAATCAAATATTGTTACTTCTTGTTGTTATATTTTCTGGCGTATTTTTTTTGGTGTGCGAAGGAAGAGGGGTAGTCTTATACGGCGAGTATAGGCCAAACACCTATATTTTAACAGGAAAAGTAGGGGGTCGTATATAGCATTAAGGTAAGAAACAATATATGCAGTGTTAGATTTGTTTTAAATGTCGCAATGGTTTTGCGGCTCCCAGTTTTTTTTTTCCCTTCGGAAACGGGTCCAAGTGGCTCTTTATGTCTTAAAGGTTGCAGACCCCTGTGCTAGACAATGACAGACCTTCTAAGCATCACAGAATCCTGGTTCAGTGAAACAGATAACGTGTTACGGAACCAACTGACCCCTCACGACTAGAACCTTTTTCACTCACCACGCATGCAGCGCCGAGGAGGAGGTGTGTTTTTCTTAGCCAAGAAAAGCCTTAACTTCCGCACCCTCTTAAAAACCTCAGACAAAGGACTGGACACATTAACTATAACAAATAGCAACATAACCATCCTACTTGCTTACAGATCACCCAGTACTAGCCCTGAAGATCTAGACATACTACTAGAGGCTGCATGCAAACACGATCGCAAAGAAACTACCTCACTCTCCTCGATGATCTCAACCTGCCTCCGCCACACCGAACAAAGCAAAGACCTTTCTGGATGCCATGGAAGCTCTGGACTATACCCAAGTCCATCAACCTACCCATGACAAAGGAAACACCCTCAACATGATCTTCCTACCACAGAGCACTGTCAGGTATCACCCCAAATCACCCCCCACTGCCGTTGATATTTTCTGGTCTGATCACAGGCTTATCTCTGTCCTTATACCCCACAACACACCGGATTGGGGCCCACTCAACACCAAATCCTCCACTTGCAGGTTCCTTAATCTGGAAAAAATAAGACTTCCTGTACAAAATCCTGTCTAACCTTCAATCTACTACTGATGACCTCAACACCCTCGTACAAACCTGGAACAGAATCGTATCCGACACAGCAACCATGCCACCTAAGCCCTGAAACAAAGAAGACATAAACCAGCAATAGTTGACCACAGGGGAGTGGGATGGAGGAATACCCTGCCCCCTGCAGCAGAAGCCAATTGGGGCCGAAGGACACCATCAAGCCAACATTTAAAATTGCAGGGAACGCTCCGGCACGCCGTCTCCAGCCCCAGCAGCAAGCCTCGATCGGCAGTTGTCCACAGGGGAGCAGGATGGAGGAATATCCTGCCCCCCCTGCAGCAGAGGCCAATTAGGGCCGAAGGACACCAGGAAGCAGACATTTAAAAATGCAGGGAGTGCTCTGGCGTGCCTATGCCTGAGGGCCTCACCAGAGGGTCTTTTGGCGCGGGCCCATAGGTAGGGCCACAACACAACACGCATTCCAGCCAAACTGCACTCCTACAGCAAGAGCCTCCCCATCCAGCACCTGTAGCAGCCAACGAATACAGCTACTCCGAACCATATATCCAGATCCAGCTCAACGTACACAGAGGTGGGTGAACAAACAACTAACTAACCTCTGCTATATCAGCACAATGCCGTGCCCTCAAAGAATCCTCCTTACCATCTACCTCATTATACTTGCTGCACTCCTAAGTAATGCCCTATGCCTCACCCCAAGCTACAGTACTATCCCAGTAATCCATGATCATAGCCCAGTCTGCAACAAATGTGTCCCACAAAAGCCCCGCCAAAAAAACTGCTCCAAGCTGGTTCATATCTTGCCTCGGAACCAAAAGAATCTGAAACATGTCATCCAATCATCAAAACCCACACCCTTCCTAAAATGCACTCTAATAAATGCTCGCTCAGCAAGGAACAAGACTCAGATACTAAACTACATCCTGGACAATAACCTGAACATTCTTTGTATAACCGAATCCTGGTTCACAAACTCGGATATTTAATCAATCCGCTCAAACCACAGGGATATGACATTTTCAACTGCTCTCACTCCAGCTGCAGAGGTGGCGACATCTGCATTCTGGCAACAAGCAATGTACTTTTTAAGCTTACTGAATCATTCACCACAGACTGTCTGTACCTACTATTAGTCTCAACCAAACAGATAACACTGTGTCTTGCCTACCACACTCCCACAGCTAAAATGGATGAGTTACCAACAATCCTAGAACTTGCAAGTATCCACAGCAATCCACCTTACTACCTCACAATAATGGGTGACCTGATCCTTTTATCCATCCCTCACAGCCAATCCACATCCTTTCTGGAAGCTATGGAACACCTCCAGTTCTCCCAACTGATCCAAGCTCCTACCCACACCAAAGAAAACATACTAGATCTCATATTTGTCCAAAACCAACTCCTTGATACACATGCAATCCCCAACCCTCTGCTCACTGAGGTCCTTGGTTGAATCACAGCAACATCACCTGACACCTTCCACAGCAATTGTTTCCAAAAACAAATGCTAATCACAGCATTCACCACCACCGTTTCAAGGCCTTCGACAGACAAACCTTCACTGACAAAATTCTCCCCTCTCTTGAAGATGAAACACTGGACCTTGACCTCACGACATAAAAATGAATAAACACTATTGAAACTTTTGCCTTGGCTCCTCCCACTAGGAAGGTGAAATCACAACACCACATTCACAGTGCCTGATACACACCAAGTCTCAAAGAATTAGAGGAAACTATAGAAACTGGAACGCAGATGGAGAATGACACTTAACGATCAAGAAAAGAGTCTATACCTACCCTACAAGGAGTGGAGGAGTGGCCTAGTGGTTGGGGCAAGGTACTTCGGGCCGGAAGGTCGGGGGTTCAAATCCCACTAGAGGACAGCAACCTTGGGCCGGAAGGACTGGGGTTTCTAGTCCCACAGGTGCTCCTTGTGGTCTTGAGCAAGCCACTTAACCCTCCATAGCCCATGTTCCCTGTAAAATAGTTCTCTGTGTGCTGTGCTTTCCTGTCTAATCAATGTGTTTATACCTCAAAAATTTCCTGTCGTGATTTGACAATTTCCAATCTGTAATCAAACCGCTGCTGATCGCTGGAAGTAGCGGTATACAAATGTATACTAAATAAATAAATAAATAAAATATTCTTAAACCAACAAAGCCAAAAAAGACCACTATACCAAATTAATAATGAAAGCAATAAACAAACCTAGAGAGTTATATGAGATAGTTAACAGGCCATCGAGACATCAGCCAAGCCTTCAACACAAACACTATTGAACCACAAGCATTTGCTGAATACTGTGACAATGAGAGCTGTGCTCAGCCGATGGAAACAGAGGATAATAGTGAATATGCCTTTAAGACAAGAGACAGGCAAAGTTTCCACAGGGCTAAAACTACAGCCAAGCAAAAGAAACATGTACTTGCTGAGGCTAAGACACACCCACGCCCTAACGAAGGTGCAGGCTTAGACTCTGACAACCACCTGTGCAGAGATAAGGGTGTGGTAGCTAGGAAGTAGCTTTTTAAGCCTGTTTCAGTGCAGAGAGAGAGAGAGAGGAAGGAGGAAGGAGCGAAAGAAGGATCAGGAGAGACGGGAGACCTGGGAAGCTTAACTCCACGTGGGAGAACAGTTCCAGCCACAGAGGAAGCAATCCTTGTGTGAAAAGTACGCTTGAACCAGAGACCAGCAGATGGGTAGCTGGGAAGGTTGCTGACGAGGTGGAACTAAGTGCAGTGCAAAGTGTTCAAGAGCCAGTTCACAGAACCCAAGCTGCCAGAAGGTGGGTGAACGTAGTTACAAATAGAGGTGACCAGAACCCAGCCAGCGACAGAGAAGCAGAGCTGAACACAGAGGAACATTAAAGCAGTTATTCCAGGGAAAGAAGCCCCACTCCCAAGATACAACCATTTCTTACCAGGGAGAACAGCCCTGGAAAGAAATCCTGAAGTTTCTACAAAGTAGTAAGTTGGAAGGAATTACTGAGAACCCAGAAAGAGACAAACAATTTGTAAGGCAGGAGGGCTTGCAAATTGATTCTTTTGATCCAGATTCTGTTTGTGATGAATCTCCAATGGATTGTTCTTTATGCAAGAGAGAAGCTTGAAAGTTGCTAGAAAAGGACTGTGAAAAGAAGTTTTAAGAGCAATCTTTCACCTAGCCAGGAGAATGCTAGGAGCTTCCATTAAGGTAAAGAACTGTGCTAAAACTAGAGTTTGATAAGTAAAGCAGCATTTGGATAAATGACAAAAATTTGCCTGTGCTGAATGAATGGAAAAGAAGCTGTAATACATGTGCTGAAATGTTTGCTGAAAACAGCTGTCGTGTTTAAAAGTGTTTTCAGTTCTGCAGCTCCAGTTATACTTTTGTTTCCTGTAAGCTTTTCATTTGGAGAATGATCCTTTTTGCCTGCGTTTGAATTTAATGCGTGGAAAGAAACCCAAAATAAAATTCTTGTTTTGCCTTAACAAACCCCAGTGGTCACATACTACTTTGTCTTTAAGTAAATGATAAAGAACTACAAGTCCCAGGATTCCTTGTTGGAGACAAAGTTACAAATCTTTATTTAAGGATAAATATGGCAGCCCTTTGCTTGTAAGCCTCTGGCCCAGGCAGGGGGTCACGACAATACCTACAATCACAATACCCAATGTGATCAAACAACTTGCCTTCTCCTCCAACCTCTAGCCAGACCCAAAGACCTATACTGTGACAATGCACGTCAGCATTCCTTCAGCCCAATATCTACAGCTCAGTTGGAGCATATAAATCACAGCATTAACGCCACAACGTCTCCTACTGACCCATGCCTCACCTCCTGGCTTAAGATCACGAAAGTAGAGCTTGCCCCAATCCTCCTCAAACTAATCTCAACCTCCTTCACCCAAGTATACTTCCCAACAACTTTCATCTGCCCAATACTAAAAACCCCTAAACATGATCCAAATGTCCCTAGCTCCTTCAGCCTATTTCCGGCTTGCCATTTATTGCAAAAATAATTGAAAAGGTAGTCCTCCTTCAACTCCAAAATCACATCAATATAAATGCCCCACTGGACTGGCAGCAACACTGTTTTTGCAATCACCATAGAGTGGAGACCTTACTAATATCCCTAATCAACAGACTCATTAAGGGTATTAAAAACACTCAACAAGGCTTCATCCTCATCTTTTTGGACATTGTCTTGGCATTCGACACTATATGCCATGAAATCCTCCTTTAGCATCTCTTCAACATAGGAATTCGGAGCACTGCCCTCGAATGGCTCCACTCCTATCTCACAGACCACAATTAATATTTACAGATTGACCAAAAAATCCAACCCATTCTTCCAGACACAAGGAGTCCCTCAGGGCTAGCCCTCTCTGCACTACTATTTTACATCTACAGTGGTGTGCAAAAGTCTGGAATCACTTGTGAGTTTTTCGTTTTTCGTAATTTCTAACTTTTTTTTTAAATTTTGTGTTAGCCCAGCATATTCATCTTTCTACCACGTTCAAAGGGATACATTTGGCAATTAGAGTTGACTTTTTTTGCATTCCTTGCTTCCAATTTAAATATTTTACAGACACTGGGAGATAGCTACTGCGATTTTTGTGGATCCTGTATCAAAACTGGATCAAGATTATCCAATATGCACACGTTATTTCTGACCAATCAGGAGGCTGGTTTCACTAACCAATCACAATGCAGATATCTAGCCAACAGTGTAGCTATAAAAAAGTGCGGAATTTTTGAATTTCATACGCTTTCTGGATCAACCATGAAGATGACTCAGACCCTGACATTGGAGGAGCGTGTTCATGTGTCCTTTATGAGCGAGAAAGGATTTTCTAGCCGTCAGATAACCAGGAAAGTTGGCTGCAGTCAGAGTGCTGCTGTTAAGATTGTACAGAAGAAGAAAGAAACTGGTTCAGTGGTGGACAAGCCTCGTTCAGGTCGTCCAAGTGCATCAACATCACACCAGGACCGCGCACTACGACGCATTTCACTGACTAATTGCAAGTTGACCTCTCCTCAGTTCCTTCGAGAGTGGTCAGACAAGAGTGAGGTCAGTGTCAGCTCATCAATAGTTCGTCGCTGGTGCCTGCAGTTTGGTCTTTGGGGCTGCAAAGCACGGAATAAGCCACTGGTGACTGACATACAAAGGCGCAACTGGATCGTGTGGGCGAGAAAGCACTCAACCTGGTCGACTGAAATGTGGGAAAAGGTGCTATTCGGTGGTGAAAGCACCTACTGCCTGTTTGGTAACCAGACCCACACCTATGTCAGGAGATTTCCTTGAGAGGAATTCAAGCCTGAGTGTCTCAACCTCACTGTGAAGCATCCTTTGAAGGTCATGGTCTGGGGCTGCATGGCTGCCAGTGGCATTGGAGGTCTTCACATCATCGATGGAATGGTCAACAGGGCCAAGTACATCACCATACTGCAAAAGTGCATGGTGCCATCAGCACACCAGCTGTTTCCTGGCCAGTTCCTGTTCCAAGATGACAATGCAAACCTAACATTGCTCCAGACAGGTGATCAGCTGGAAGCAGCGGAACAACATCAAGTCAATGGACTGGCCTGTCCAGTCTCAAGATATGAATCCAATAGAGAACCTGTGGCACAAGGTGGCCTTAGAAATACCCAAGAGGCATCCAACATCAAAGCATGAGCTGATTGAGTCACTCATTGCAGCTTGGAACCGTGTTGTCACCAACAATCACCTTGTCAGACTGGTTCATTCAATGCTGACAAGGTGCAGTCAGGTGATCAAGAACTGAGCCCTCACTGACACATAAAAACGTCCTTTTTCAAGGCCACATACATTAATTTGAAGGAAACCTGGCGTGCGTCCACATTATGCGATTTTCACAGAAAATCTATCAACAGGACAACTATGGGGAACAAACTCAGAAAATAAGGGCCAAACCAATACTAAAAGTTGGCCCTAATAGCCAAATCTATCAGTTATCATGAGATACACAGAAAAAGCCACTGGGAGGAACAAGAAATTAAGATATAAGGTCACGAAGTTGAAAAAACATCAAATTTACAAGTGATTCCAGACTTTTGCACACCACTGTATATACAGCCAGTCTGCAACCTCATAAGCACCTTTAACGTCTTCTATCACCTGTATGCAGATGATATTATAATTTATGCTCCATTTATCACCACAAGTGAAAACTACTCAACTATCACAAGCTGCTTCAATGCCATAGACCATAGGTTTTCAACCCTGTCCTCGGGGAACCCCAGGTCAGTCGGGTTTTCAGGATTCCCACAATGAATTTGCATGAGATAGATTTGCATGTTCTGCCTACATGGTATGCAAAACCAAAAACAAAAGTACCTTCCACTTGAACTCAAAATGGCATCCATTCATCCAGTAAGAAATGACATCAACCAACCTACATCCTACAGACCCATAGTCAGCCTTCCATTCGCAAGGAAGATACTAGAAAAGACCATACTACACCAGCTACAAGATCACATTGATGCACACTCTCTTCTTGATCCACAGCAATATAGCTTTCGATCCCACCACAGAGTTGAAACACTGATGATTGCTGATAACAGGTGCTGATAAGCCAAACTCAGGATATCTGCTCATCTTCCTTGACATCAAGGCAGCATTTAACTCAATACCTCACACCCTAATTATCAAGTGACTACAAACAATCAGACTAGCAGAAACCCCCCATAACTGGTTCAAATCCTACCTGTCAAACCATTTTCAGGTAAAATCAGGCTTCACCAAATCAAAAACATACACCCAAAATCAAGGAGTCCCCCAAGGATCAGCCCTTTCTGCACTGATATTTAACATCTTCATCCAACCAATCTGCTCAATAATACAAACACGCAGCATTTACTACCAAATATATGCCGACAACTTCATGATTTATGCATCCATCAACACATTCAACCTTGACATCATGAACATAACCAGCTGCTTCACCAACATCAGTGCCTGGCTCACCACCCACAATATGACTATAAACCTTAAAAAAACTCCCCGAAGCCCTATTTATCAGCAGAGACAGCAGCTTCACCCCACCAGAACACTATAAGCCTAAGCAGTACTCAAATTCAAGTACAACAGGAGGTTCAATACCTTTGTGTCACCATCGATCAACACCTGATGTTTTCCACTTTCACAGCAAAAACATCACCAGGAGCATCTACTACAAGCTCAAGACTGCAACATCTTGAGCTTCTCCTAACCCACCAAAACTTTCATACAGTTCTTCAAGCCCTCGTCTTACCACATCTGGACAACTGTAACATATCCTCCAATGGCTATCGAAGACAGCAATTCACCCACTCCACCTACCCCTCAACACAGCAGCACGCACCCTCTACAGTGCACACACAACCGAACACATCACTCCCATGCTCAAACAACTGCACTGGCTGCCCATCAATGAATGCACAATCCTTACAGCCTTCAAGGTTCTCAATGTTTTTTCATCCACTTATCTTCAAACACTAATACATGAAACCAACAACAACTGTACCAGGCAAACTGGATCCCAGAACACCCTAAACACACCAGCACTCTTCACCAGATCCAATACCACTACTCCCAAAAGAGCACTTTTCATTATATGCGCCCTCCTTCTGGAACTCAATCCCATACAAGCTCTGGGCCACAAAGGACCTGCTATCATTCAGAAAGGTTCTAAAGATTAATTTATTCTCCAGAAACAAGCAAGAAGTCAGTCCTTATATATGGGTGACATCAGCACCGACGGAGCCCGTGCTGAGCATTTCCCCAGCTTTCAAAGAAAGCCTTTGGGAATGCCACCACGCATGCGTGTCCCCCTTCTTGCCCAAGGGTGCCATCTTGATCAGTCTCCCTTTTTCAGCTGAGCCCTTCGGACGCACGTCTCTGTACCTCGGGAAAAGGTTTTCTTCGTTTTTCTGCTATTCCCAGTCTTCTTCCCGCCTTCCCAATGTCCCTGCTTCAGCAGTGGACCCCGGGACTTTTTTTTTTCTTTTTCTTCATTTCTTCGTATCCAGCGTGTTTTTGCACCCTTTTCAACCGCTGGTCACACCGAAGGTCTTTGACCTTGCGGGGATCCTTAATCCCCCCATGGCCTCTGGTTTTAAAAAATGACAGATGCTCCAAAAACATGTCCCTCAGGGACACCCATGACTGTTGTCTTCGGTGTCTTGGAGCAGACCGTAACCTGAAGCTCTGCTCCCTCTGTAAAAAGATGTTCTCCAAGGTCATCCAGAGCCGTAAGCAGAAATTGGATGATATTTTCCGCAAGACGGCTCCGGTGTCCCTGGCAGCTTTCCACTCCACCGTCCCTCTGCCTCTGTGGTCCCCAGTGGCTGCTCTGTGGCCCCGGCGCCACTCTGAGCAAGGGTTCCCTGAAAGGGAGCACAAGAAGAAAAAAAGGCCTCGAGGACTCTGTCAGGGACTCTGGACAAGTGTGAGCATTCTCGTGCTAGGTCCCTTAGCTGCCCTCTGCAATCCCTGGAGTCGGAGAAGGAGCGGCCCTGAAAGGTACCCCACACAGATATGTAGGCCTCTGGCGATGGTGTCCGGTCTCCTGAGAGTCGTCCTGGTGAGGAGGACCCCCTCTCCTCTTCAATGCCCGACCCAGTTACCCCAGTGTCGGCGTCGCAGGGCCCCACCCCTGAGTGAGAGGCCCTAATGCTGCCACTGGACCACGCATTTCTGCCTTCCTTGCTGCCCAGCAGGTGCTGGTGTCAGGTCCCGTTGGCACGCGCCCTGAGACCTCGAGGGCGATGCCTGTCTTGACTCCCCAGACTGACGCAAAAACGCCCGAGGGCCTCGTGAGGAATCCCAGCAGTGGTCTCGATCTCCATCCTGAAACTCGGGAGCGAGATCTTCCCGAGCCAGCGCGTTGTGCTCAAGAGGGGCTTCTGCTGCGAGAGTCCAGCATGCTTCACGGGCTTTGCTTGAGCAGCCTAGTTCCAAGTCCCCCTCGGAGATTTTGGGCGGAGTCCGATGGGGGATACTTCCCCTGAATCCTGGGCTCATCGGGACCTCCCCTCGGATCCCTCACTGCCCGCTGAGAAGCGGTGGTCGCCTCCCGAGGATACCTCCTTTCGGGAGTTTGTTCGGGACATGGATCAAGCTCTGGTGCTCTCCACGCAATTCAAGGAGGAGCTTCATGTGGAGGAACTCGATGTATTACTATACAAGGCCCCGCCGAAAGAATCCCTCATGGTTCCGGTCCCACCCCTTGTGACCCAGCTGCTCATCTGCATGTGGGAGACCCCTGCGTCTATTCCCATTGTCAGCAAGTGCCTGGACACCATGTACAAGGTCCGGAAAGTCCAGCTTCCCCAAACCTTAATGGTAGTGGAATCTGCCATGTGAAAGCAGAAGAGCCCAAAAACTCACTCCTCGGTCCTGCTGGGTAGGGAGTCTTGCGCCACCGATGCCCTCAGGTGAAAGGCCTGCTAAGGCTCCATGCTGGCTTGCTGCATCCAGGCTTACTAGCTATATATAGACATGTTTCTTTGCGACCTCATGAAGGAACTCAGGGACTTTCAGGCGGTCCTTGACGGTGATTACTTCCGCCGCTTTCAGTCTCTGCTGAAATCAGTGGAGGATTGTTCGAAGTACCTGTCTCCTGCTGCATACGACGGCTTCAAATTCTCTGCTCGGGTAGCAGCTGCAGGTATTGGAGCCAGGCGTCAGGCCTGGCTCCAGTCCTCATACCTCGAACAGTGGGTCCAGAAAAAGCTGCTTAATGTACTGTGCCTGGGCGAACAGTTGTTCGGCAAACCAATGGAGGACAAAGCAGCGGAGATTGAGACGGAGTACGTAACCCGCACCGATCTCTTATGGAAGACCTCTTTCCTCCCGCGGAAGAAGCAGCAGGGCAAAAAGCCCTTCTTTCAGAGGAAGAGTCTCCCCTATCGGGGCTACCCACCTTTCCCTCTGACGCCAGTTCCGCCTCAAGGAGGGCAGAGCAAGAGCAGCCACCAAGACCCACGTAAGCCAAAGGGCCCCAAAAGCCAGACCCCAGCACTGGCCCAGTCGGCCCCGGGTTTTTGACGTTTTTGGCGACTCGGCTACCAGTGGGAGAATGTTTGGCCCACTTTGCATCCCGATAGGAGCCTGTCACCTCCGATGCCTGGGGTTCCCCAGGTCATCCGAAAGAGTTGTCTTCTTCACCTGGACCAGCTTTCTCCACTCTTTTGCCCCATGGAGCCCCCTCGGCTCCCTGCGCACCAGGTCGTCTTGGCACTGGAGCTTACCGCCTCCTCCAGGAACAGGTAGTGGAAGTAGTCCCTCCATGCATCAGGGGTTGCAGCTTCTACTCCTGCTACTTCCTTGTGCCAAAGCAGATGGGTGGCTACTTGTCCATCCTCGATTTAAGAAATCTCAACAAGTTCCTGGTGCGGGAAAGGTTCAAAATGCTCTCCCTTGGCACCTTGCTGCCCTTCATCCGGCAGGGCAACTGGCTATGCTCCTTGGACTTTTGGGATGTGTATACGCACATCCTGGTCCACCCGAAGCACAGAAAATAGTTGCGCTTCAGAGTACAAGGGACTGCAGTGCAGAGATGGCGTCCATCTGTCCAAGAAAGGTCGATGTGTCTTCAGTAGCAGACTGGCTAAACTACTGAAGAGGGCTTTAATCTAGATTAGTTGGGGATGGGTGAAGAAAGCCCCCAAGTAAGTGAAACATAAAATACCTTTATGGAAATAGGTAAAAGGGGCAACATATGGAAAGCGGTATGTATAAATGCCCGTAGCATAGGAAATTAGATCCCAGATGTTGAAGCTTTAATGGGAGTGGCTGACTTGGATTTAGTGGCCGTTAGAGAAACATGGTTCACAGAAAACCATGGCTGGGATGTAACTTTACCAGGCTATACTTTATTCAGAATGGATAGGGTAGGAAGAAGGGGGAGGAGGAGTGGCACTATATGTAAAAAATAATATTAAAGCTTTGGAATTAAAGAGCTTAAAATGGAGAGAGGAGATACTGTGAGTTAAACTATAAAGAAGGGAAAGAGAAATCTATTTGATATTTGATATACAGACTTCCCTCACAAGAGGAAGAGGTGGACGGAGAGTTAATTGAAGACATACACAGCATTGCTAGGAATGGGGAAGTGCTACTGATAGGGCATTTCAGCATACCAGATATTGATTGGCACATTCCTGCTGCAGTATCATCTAGAAGTAAGGAGATCCTGGATTCTCTACAGGGAGAACTATTCAGGCAATTAGTAACAGACCCCACATGTGAAGGGGCCATACTAGACTTGCTACTTATCAATGGTGAAAGTGTTTCTGATGTTAGTGGGAGTTCATTTTGCATCCAGTGATCAGCAGATGGTGTGATTCAGTATTAGGACTAGGGCTGTTAGAATAGCGGGATGGGAACAGTTGGGGGATGGGAACAGTTGGGGGATGTAGAAAAAGAGTGGGCAAAAATGAAAGGGAACATTTTAAGGGCAACCAACCTTTTTGTAAAAGGAGACCGCTGTGGTTTTCAAAAGAAATAGTTGAAAAGGTGAAGAAAAAGAGGGAGGCCTTCATGAAATACAGGAGATCACAGAGATAGGATGACAGGCATCTATATTTAGAAAGAGAAGCTAGCAAAGTAGTCAGGAAAGCAAAGATTCAAAAAGAGGAGGAAATAGCCAATGCAATAAAATGGGGGGGGGGGGGGGGGCGGGGCGGAGATAAGTCGTTTTTCAGATATGTTAGTGAGAAGAGGAAGGGCAAAAGTGGTATTGTCAGACTCAAGGGTGAAGGGAAGGAATATGTAGAAGTTGATGAAGATAAAGCGGAATTGCTTAATAAATATTTCTGTTCTGTGTTCACAGATGAAGAACCAGGAACAGGACCTCAGAAAACACCCACAAGCAGGAATAGAAACGAGGGGCATCTTGAACAATTTTCAGAAGACTGTGTTCATGAGAAAGTAGCTAAACCTAAAGTAGACAAAGCGATGGTACCGGATGGGATACACCCTGGAATACTGAGGGAACTTGGGGATATTCTAACAGCTCCACTGACTGATCTTTTCAATGCCTCGTTGGAGTTGAGAGTGTTGCCAAAGGATTGGAAAGAGGCTCATCTGGTCCCTTTACACAGAAGCGGAAGTGAGGATGTGGTTGAAAACTACAGGTCGGTTAGTTTAACTTCGGTGGTGAGTAAATTATTGGAAACTCTGCTGAAAGAGAAAATAGTGAGGATTCTGGAGTCCAGCAGATTGCAGGATACGAGGCAGAATGGATTCTCACCAGAGGCAGGTCTTGTCAGACAAATTTTATTGGTTCCTTTGACTGGGTGACCAGGGAGTTGGACCTAGGGAGAGCCCTAGATGTGGTGTATTTAGATTTCAGTAAAGCCTTTGACACTGTTCATCACAGGCGACTTATAAATAAACTGAGCACCCTAAGGATGGACCCTAAAGTTACTGTTTGGGTTAGAAATTGGTTGAGTGGGAGGTGACAAAGGGTACAGGTAAATGGAGCTCACTCTGAGGAGAAGGAAGCTACCAGTGGTGTGTCCCAGGGATCTGTCCTTGGTCCGATTCTTTTTAACATCTTTGTTAGTGATATAGCGGAAGGGCTGTCGGGTAAGGTTTGCCTCTTTGCGGATAATACCAAAATCTGCAATAGAGTAGGTGCAGATAACATGAGGAGGGATCTAGCTAAACTTGAAGAATAGTCTAGAATTTGACTGCTGGGATTTAATGTTAAAAAATGCAAGGTCATGCATTTGTGCTGCAGCAATCCAAGGGAGCAATATAGTATAGGGGGTGAAGTATTTTTGTCCACTAAAGAAGACCGGGACCTAGGCGTGGTTCTGTCTGATGATCTTAAAGTAGTTAAACAGGTAGAAAAGGCGACAGCAAAAGCTAGAAGGATGCTTGGGTGCATACGGAGAGGAATGGCTAGCAGAAAAAAAGGAGATGATAGTGCCTCTGTATAAGTCTTTGGTGCGACCTCATTTGGAGTATTGTGTGCAATTCTGGAAATCGCACCTTCAAAAGGATATAAACAGGATGGAGTCAGTACAGAGGGTGGTTACTAAAATGGTTAGTGGTCTTCATTATAAAGCATATGAGGACAGACTGAAGGATCTTAATATGTACACCTTAGAGGAAAGGCGGGACAGAGGTGATATGATTGAGATGCTTAAATACCTCCGTGGCTTAAATGCACAAGGGGAGAGCCTCTTTTGATTGAAAACAAGTTCTGCTATGAGGTGGGATGAGGGTGAAAAGGGATAGATTCAGGAGTGATATGCGGAAATATTTCTTTACGGAAAGAGTAGTGGATCCGTAGAATAGTCTCCCAGTGGAGGTGGTAGAGATGAGGACAGTATCTGAATTCAAAAAAGCATGGGGCAAACACAGAGGACCTCTAAAGGGAAGAAAGGAACTGTTGTAGTTGTTGATATGGGAGGACAGACTAGATAGGCCATGTGGTCTTTTTCTGTCATTTTTTTGTTTCTAATACAGGGTGCTTTCCTTTGGCCAGGCATCCGCTCCATGAGTATTCACCAAGTGCCTCGCGGTGTCCGCAGCCCACCTTTGTTTACGAGGCACCTTCGTCTATCCTTATCTAGTCGACTGGTTTGTTATGGGGGAGACGTCCAACAAAACACAGCGGGCCGCAGTCCTCACCGTCCATCTCCTCAAGCACCTCGGCTTTGTGGTAAATTACTCAAAGTCTCACCTGATTCCAGTCCAAATCTTGGAGTTCATCGGAGCGTGCCTCGACACTTAGCAAGTGACGGCCTTCCTTCCTCAGGACAGAACAGTGCGCATCATCGCTCCAGCCTCTTCAGTTCAGCGCCACGATGCAGTTCTGGCTCGAGCGATGCTTCTTCTTCTTGGTCATAGGGCCTCGACGTTCCATGTCATGCCCGTCTGCACGTGTGAACCGTGCAGTTCTGCCTTTACACTCAGTGTCCTGAGGTGTCAGGCCGTCTCCTGGATGCCGTCTCAGTCACTCCCCAGCTGTCCGAGTCCCTCGACTGGTGGTGGAACACCCTGAACCTGCTCTGAGACATGCCGTTCCAGGCTCCACAGCATGGCGTGGTCTTGACCATGGACGCCTCTCTAGCGACTGGGTAGCACACTGCGACAAGCTCTGCATGCAGGGGACATGGTCCCTTGAGGAGTTACAGCTACAAATCAACTTCCTCAAGCTTTGAGCGGTCCTCCTTGCTCTCCATGCATTTAGGCACCATCGGACAGTGCTTGTCCAGACGAAGAACTGTGTGGAATTGTTCTATATGAACAAGTTGGTGGGCACCGGCTCTTACAGCCTCTACCTGGAGGCAGTAGCCTTATGGTCCTTTGCGATCCGCCAAGCAATAGCCCTGCGGACTTCTTATCTCCTGGGTCAGGACAATATCCTGGCGGATATACTGAGTCGGATCCTCTAGCCACACGAGCGGCGTCTCTGCCTGAAGACATTGCAGTGGCTGTTTTGACGTCTGGGGGAGCTCCCGTGTTTAACATAAGAACATAAGATATGCCATACTGGGTCAGACCAAGGTCCATCAAGCCCAGTATTCCGTTTCCAACAGTGGCCAATCTAGGTCATATGTACCTAGCAGTTTCCCCAAGAGACACAAGTTCCACAATGCTTGTACTGGGTCGAGCATTGATATCTTCGGTCACTTCTTAATAATGGTTTATGGACCTTTCCTCCAGGAACTTGTCCAAACCTTTTTTAAACCCAGCTACACTAACAGCCTTTACTACATCCTCCGGTAACAAATTCCAGAGTTTGATTACACGTTGAGTGAAAAAATATTTTCTTTTATTAGTCTTAAATAGTTTACCCTGTAGCTTTATTGCATGTCCCCTAGTCTTTCTATATTCTGATAAGGTAAACAGTCGATCTACGTTTACCCGTTCCACTCCGTTCATTAATTTATAGACTTCTATCATATCTCCCCTCAGCCGTCTCTTTTCCAGGTTAAAGAGCCCTAACCTTTTTAGCCTTTCTTCATAGGAGTATCCTTCCATCCCCTTTACCATTTTGGTGGCTCTTCTCTGAACCTTTTCTAAAATCGCTATATCCTTTTTAAGATACGGCGACCAGAATTGCACACAATATTCAAGGTGCGGTCTCACCATGGAACGATATAGAGGTATTATAATATTTTTTCTTTTATTTTCCATTCCTTTCCTGATACCTAGCATTCTATTTGCTCTCTTGGCCGCCGCTGCACACTGGGCCGAGGGTTTTAACATGGTATCCACAATGACGCTTAAATCTTTTTCCTGGGTGGTGGTTCCTAATGTGGAACCTTGCATCGTGTAACCATAGTTTGGGTTGTTCTTCCCTAGGTGCATAACCTTGCACTTGTCCACATTAAATTTCATCTGCCGTTTTGATGCCCAGTCTTCCAATTTATCAAGATCCTCTTGCAATTTTTCACAATCCTCTTGGGTTTTAACAACTTTAAATAGTTTTGTGTCATCTGCAAATTTGATAACCTCACTTGTTATTCCACTTTCCAGATCATTTATGAATATGTCAAAAAGCAGCGGACCCAGCACAGATCCCTGGGGTACACCACTATTCACCTTTCTCCATTGGGAAAATTGGCCATTTAGCCCTACCCTCTGCTTTCTATCTTTTAACCAGTTCCTGATCCACAATTGTACACTGCCTCCTATCCCATGACTCTTTAGTTTTGCCAAAAGTCTCTGATGAGGGACCTTGTCAAAGGCTTTCTGAAAGTCCAGATACACAATATCAACCAACTCATCTTTGTCCACCTGTTTATTCACTCCTTCAAAAAAGCATAACAGATTAGTAAGACAAGATCTTCCTTGTCTAAAGCCATGTTGGCTGTCTCCCATTAGGTTGTGACTATCTACATGCTGAGTAATTTTATTCTTTATTATGGTTTCTACCATTTTTCCTGGTACTGACGTCAGGCTCACCGGTCTGTAGTTTCCTGGATCACCCCTGGAACCCTTTTTAAAAATTGGTGTTACATTGGCGATCCTCCAATCTTCAGGTATTAGAGATGATTTTAATGATAGTTCACAGATTACTGATAGCAGGTCTGCAATCTCATATTTCAGTTCTTTCAACACCCTTGGATGTATACCATCCAGCCCAGGTGATTTGCTACTCTTCAGTTTATCTAATAGTTGTAAGACATCTTCCCGATGTATCGATATTTCCTTCAGTTCTTCCGCACCTTTAAATACCACTTCAGTTATGGGTAACATCCCTACATCTTCCTCAGTAAAGACCGAAGCAAAGAATTCATTCAGTCTCTCCGCTATCGCCTTGTCGCCTCTTAGTGCTCCTTTAACCCCTTTATCATCTAATGGATCAACTGACTCTCTCACAGGTTTTTTGCTACGAATGTACTTGAAAAGGTCTTTATTTCGCGTTTTTGCTTCCGCAGCAAGCTTCTTCTCAAATTCTCTCTTGCTTGCCTTATCAATGCCTTTCATTTGACTTGCCAGTGCTTGTGCTGTTTCCAGGTTTCGTCGTTTGGCTCTTTTTAACATTTCCTGAAAGATGCTTTTTTGGCAACAGCCGCCTCTCTGACCTCACCTTTAAACCATGCTGGCAGTTTTTTGGACTTCCTTCCACTTTTCTTAAAGCGTGGAATACAGCTGGTCTGGGCTTCCAAGATAGTATTTTTCAACAACACCCAAGCTTGATGTACGTCTTTAACCTTTGCAACTGCTCCTTTTAGTTTTTTCTTAACTGTTTTCCTCATTTTATCATAGTCTCCCTTTCGAAAGTTAAAAGGTAGTACTGTGGATTTCCTTACTATTCCTCCTCCACTAATTAAATCAAAGGAGATCATGCTATGATCACTATTGCCAAGTGGCCCCAACACCCTTATCTCTTGCACTAGATCTGGTGTTCCACTAAGGACTAGGTCTAATATGGCTTCCCCTCTGGTCGGTTCATGAACCAGCTGCTCCAAGAAGCAGTCATTTATTTCATCTAGGAACTTTATCTCCCTAGCATGTCCTGACGTGACACTGACCCAGTCGATACCGGGGTAATTGAAATCACCCATTATTATTACTGCGCTGTAACTTTTGTTAGCTTCCTTGATTTCTTTGAGCATCTCATCATCCATTTGGTCATTCTGGCCAGGTGCTCGATAGTACACCCCCCTGCCATTGCCTTCCCCCTTTTATATGGAATTTCAATCCATATAGATTCTACAGCAGATTTTGTTTCCTGCAAAACTTTAATCCTTTCTGAGTCAATGCCCTCTCTAACATAGAGCGCAACCCCTCCACCAAGTTGATCAGCTCTATCATTACGATTTAGTTTGTACCCAGGTATCACAGTGTCCCACTGGTTGTCCTTCTTCCACCATGTCTCTGTTATTACAATCATATCTATCCTTTCATTTAGTGCTATATATTCTAACTCTCCCATCTTATTCTTTAGACTTCTAGCATTTGCATACAAGCATTTTAGAGAATGTATTTTATTCATGTTAATTTGGCTATTGTTAGACATGGGTAAATTGGGATCTTTAAGCTCTGTCTGCTCCATACTTGAGGGCATTTGGGCTATTTTACTCTTTTGTGGAACCTCTCTGCTTTTGGTAGTATCCTTCAAGGATACATTCTTCCGAACCATCCGCTCATGGGCGACTGTCGGCTTTCCCCTAATATCTAGTTTAAAAGCTGCTTTATCTCCTTTTTAAAGGTTAATGCCAGCAGTCTGTTTCCATCCCGGTTAAGGTGAAGCCCATCCCTTCGGAAGAGCCCCTCCTTTCCCCAGAATGTTCCCCAGTTCCTAACAAATCCAAAACCCTCATCTCTGCACCATTGTCTCATCCACGCATTGAGACTCCGGAGCTCTGCCTGCCTTTTGGGTCCTGCGCGTGGAACAGGAAGCATTTCGGAGAATGCTACCATGGAAGTTCTGGATTTCAACTTCCTACCTAAAAGCCTAAATTTTGCCTCCAGAACCTTCCTACCACATTTTCCTTTGTCATTGGTACCGGCATGTACCAAGACAGCAGACTCCTCCCCAGCACTATCTAAGACCTTACCCTGTCTTGTGCTGCTGAGGTAAGCTAAATTCTGATTTGATTTAAATTATAGCTGTTAGCTGCTGCTAGGCTCTAACCTCTTATGAAATTTAAACTACAAGCTCTCTGCTGTGTTCTAAATTTAACCAGAAAGCTCTCTTCTGTGTTTTAAAACTAAAAGTACTTTTCTGATGCTAGGTCCTGAGTGACTATTAAATGTACACTACAAGCTCTCTGCTGGGTATGAAATGTAACCAGAAAGTTCTCCTCTGTGTTTTAAATTCAAACTTTAATTGCTGCTACTAGGCCCTAACTGATCCAACAAAAAACAGTGGGTTCACAGATTAAGTAGCTTTAATAGAAAGAGTTCTTTTTAGAAAATTACCAGAAGTATATACTCACAGTTGCAGATTTCTCTCCAGAAGTAACAGTCCCCCTTTCTAGTCCTTCTAGTTCTGCGACCCGGTTCCCCACCCGAGCAGGGAAGCCTCCGATGCCTTCCTGCTGCCGTGGACGCACGGCCTCATGTACACGTTTCTTCCCACCCCTCTCATAGCGCGGGCCCTGCTCAAGATTCAGCGGGACGGGGTAGTGATCTTCGTGGCCCTATGTTGGCCTCAGCAACCCTGGTTTCCGCTGTTCCTTTGCGGCTCGTCGAAGCCTGCGGTTCCCCTCGGCAGCGTGCCAGGCTTGCTGACACAGGGGGAAGGGTCTTCTGCTTCATCCGAATCTGAGGTCTCTATCCCTCAAGGTGTTGCGGCTGAGCGGGTCACACTAGCCCCTCTTCTTCTCCCGGTGCGGATCGAGGACATATTGCTGGCCTCGCACATGGACTTGACTTGGAGGGCCTAATCCTTTAAGTGGCTTCGGTTCTCGGTGTGGTGCTCGGAGTTACGGGTCGACCCTTTCTCTTTCCCCACCCACCTGGTATTACAGTACCTGCTCCACCTCTCGCAGGCAGGCCTGAGGGCCAAACTCGTTCAGGGTCCAACTGAGCGCGATGTCAGCTAACCACCACCCTGTCGAGGGCGGACTCCTCTTGGGCCAGCTGTTAGTTTCCCACTTCATTCATTGGTTGATTCTTTCAAGACCTTCCATCGTACCACCTCCGGCGGAGTAGAATCTCAATGTTGTCCTCATGTGACTTACACAGCTGCCTTTCGAGCCATTGGCATCCTGCTCGCTTCAGCACCTTTCATGGAAGCGGGCTTTTCTGGTAGCCCTTACCTCAGTCTGGAGGATCAGTGAGCTTCAGGCCTTGATGCCTGACCCCTCCCTACATGAGGTTCTACAGGAATCGGGTGGTTCTCCGAACGCACCTGAAATTTCTTCCAAAAGTGGTCTCAGATTTTCACCTCAATCAGGAGATAGTGCTTCCGACCTTCTTTCTGAAACCTCATGCCGACCGGATGCCGGCGGTCCTCCATACCCTTGACTGTAGGAGGGCTCTTTCCTACCTGCAGCGCACGCAGGCCCACCACATGTCTGAGCGGCTCTTCATCTCCTACAACCCTATCTGTTTGGGACTTGAATTCTCCAAGCGGACCCTTTCCCTCTGGGTAGCGGATTGCATCGCATTCCCAGAGGCCCAGGCTGGGCTACTGCTGGATTGCTGAGTCATGGCGCATGGTGTCCGTGTGAGGGCAGCATCGGTGGCACATCTGCACTCCGTGCCCCTGGCGGACATCTGTCGAGCCGCAACCTGGTCCTCCGCTAACACCTTCGCAACGCATTACTGCCTGGAGAGGGAGTCCCGTTGCGACATCGCCTTTGGCCAGGCCGTACTCCATACCTGTTTGGGGTTTAGGCAACTCCGGCCCTCCGACCCTTCTTCTGCGGCTACCGGGAGTGTTGTCTTCCAGGGACCTGGGGTCCTCGTACTGTCTTCGGTTACCAATTTCTACTCACGGCTTGCCGTGGCATTTTTCCTGTGTGCCCTCAGTAGTCTGTAGCTGGGGATATATGTGAGGATTGATTTCCTGCTTGTTCCTGGAGAAAGCGTAGTTGTTCACCTGTAATAGGTGTTCTCTAGGGACAGCAGGAATCAGGCCTCATAATCCACCCGCCTACCCTTGGAGTTGCCCACTGTTCTTGGTATTCTTACCTTTTGCCTGAGCTATGTCATCTGTCTGATCAAGATGTCACCCTTGGGCGGGAAGGGGACCACGCATGCTTGGTAACATACCCGAAGGCTTTCTTTGAAAACTGGAGAAATACTTCGTGCAGGCTCCATCGGTTCCAACCTCACCCATATATGAGGACTGATTCCTGCTGTCCCTGGAGAAGACCTGTTACAGGTGAGTAACTACACTTTTTCAGCATGCTTCTCTTTAGACACCACATAGTATCGCTGCACACCTACCTCTATCCTATTTCCCTTGTCTCCTTCCCTCTCCCCCTGAACCTTTGTTAACCCACTGTCTCCAGGAACAAGCAGGAATGAGTCTTCACATATGGGTATCATCGGTACCGACGGAGCCTGCGCGGGAACGCTCCCCAGCGTCCAAAAGGAAAGCTTTTGGGAGCATCCCACAGCGCCTGCACGCTGCCTTCCTACCTTTCCCAACCGCCTCTCTCCATTTCTTCTTTTCCGCGGAGCCAGCAGGTCGTGTTCCTGTCACCGCTGAAGAAGTTCTTTATTTTATTTTATTTCTTTGATCGCGCGTCTGCCTTCTTCGACGTCGGACCGGTACCGCCGGTCTTTCTTTCTTTCTTCTTAAAAAAAAAAAAAAAAAAAAGACTACTATTTTCACTTCTGTAGCATTTTAATTTTGGCCTTAGGCCTAGGAAAAAATTTTCCTCATGGAAAAGCCCGCTTCCGGGTTTAAAAAGTGCACGAAGTGCAGCGGCACTATTTCTGTCACTGACACCCATGACTGGTGTCTAAAATGTTTGGGTCCTGACCACTCCATCACGGATTGTGAGTCCTGTTCCATGATGTCTAAAAGAGGTCTACAGAATCGAGCAGCCAAGCTCAGTACCCTGTTTCCCTCTGATGCAGCTTCGGTAGCATCGACGTCTTCCAGGGCTGCTTCTTCC
The DNA here is from genome assembly GCA_033557465.1 of Ichthyophis bannanicus. Taxonomy (NCBI): domain Eukaryota; kingdom Metazoa; phylum Chordata; class Amphibia; order Gymnophiona; family Ichthyophiidae; genus Ichthyophis; species Ichthyophis bannanicus. Next base: position 308,495,957 of record CM066038.1, on the reverse strand, counting down.
TCCCATGGATCTCAGGTAACCAAACTCAAGTCCAGCTGGTCCTCGAAGGGTAGATCTCCCTCTAAGTGTGGAGATGCCTCCGGGCTTGCTCTTGAGGAATACGCACCAGCAAAATTACCCTGGTGGGAGGCTCCGGCTTCCAAAGCTTTATCTATGGGGTCACAGGTTGACATCGATGGCTCGGCCTCGACCGATCACCTGTTGCCATGTTCTGGGGTACCGGTGGTTCCCACTGGTAACGACATCCAGACATTGGTGGCGTCGATGGATCAGAATATTCTGACCATGCAGCGTGCCATTACGGCATTCATACAAGCTGCGACGTCTCCGGTACCGCAACAAAACCCCGTTGTCGGTACCGGTTCTGGCACCAGTACCAATATCGGTTCCGGTGCCGGTACCGATTGCATCAACATCGGCTTCGGTGTCGACTGCAGCGGTACCCTGTTCTGTGATGCCCATCGGTACCGAATCGGTACCGATCACTCCCGATGTCGATACCACTCGGTACGCGTATCGGGCTCTGCAGGAGCATCCAGACAGGCGATACTTCGATTCCTCTGAAGACTCTGATGAATCAGAGGTTTCTGTTGAAGCATCGGTACTCCTTCCTCAGGAGCCCTCTTCTCCAAAAAGAAGAATGTCTCCTCCAGAAGACTTGTCTTTTCAAGACTTCATTAGGGAAGTGGCCAGGGGCCTCTCCATTTCAGTGGCCCCTGAGGCAGAGCCTAGAGCCAAAAAATTGGATATCTTACAATATCCTAAGGCTCCTAAAGAGGCACCTACTTTACCAATTCATGAGATCCTCTATGATCACATGTTGGGCATATGGGAGACACCTCTCACCACCTCTCCTCATTCTCGTAGGTTGGACACCATGTACCGTGTTCCTCCTTGTCCTGGCTTTCATAAGACTCAGCTTCCTCACTACTCTATTGTGGTGGAGTCTGCTATGAAGAGGATAAAGAGTTCAAAAAGGCACTCATCTAATCCTCCAGGAAGAGAATGCAGAACCTTAGATGCTTTTGGCAGGAGAATTTTCCAGGCCAATATGCTTGCTGCTAGAATCAACTCCTATAGTCTCTATATGGAGATGTTTCTAAAAGAAGTTACATATCACCTGCAAACCTTATCTCCTTTTGTTTCAGAAGATAAAAGAGAGGAGTTTCTCACCTGGCTTAAACATGCCCAGGATGTTTCCAAGTTTTCCAACCGTGCAGCCTTTGACTCTTTTGAGTGTGCTAGCAGAGCCTCGGCTATTGCCATAGGTGCACGCAGAGTTGCTTGGCTACAAGCTTCTGATTTGGAACCCTGGGTTCAGGATGGACTAGGTGAAAACCTTGTACAGGTGAAAACCTTTTTGGCAAAGATTGGCAAGCAAAGGCCACTCAGATGGATGCTGAAAATTCTGCTTTAGATAGACTTTCAAAGTCTACTTCTGCTCCTGTTAAGAAAAGGTTGTTCAAAAAGGGGTTTTTTTCCCAAAAAGGGGAGATATTATCCTGTTTATGGTCAACAGGCATCTTCTGCAGGTCGTTTTGCTGCAAAGTGACAGCAACAACCTAAACAGGCCAAGCCTAAGGCTGCAAGGGCTGCTACGGCCCAACAGCCTCAGCCTCCTCAGGGCCTTTGACTTTCAACTAGAGAACTTAGCCTTTCTGGCTCTAAAAGAACCAGAGCCTCTCACCATTCCAGGAAGGTTAGCTCACTTTGCTCCCAGATGGGAACAAATCACAGCAGAGCAATGGACCCTCTCCATCATAAGGGAGGGGTACAAGCTTCATTTCTTAAACCTTCCTCCTCACACCATGGTGAGACAGTTCAATTCTCCAACATCTCTCCTCGACCTTCTGGGTCAGGAGATTGCTACCCTTCTTGCCCAAGGGGCAATAGAAGAAGTACCCCTTCTTCAACAAAGCTCAGGGTTCTACTCCCCCTACTTTCTTCTCCCAAAGAAAACAGGGGGCTACAGACCCATATTAGATCTCAGAGAATTGAACAAGTTTCTATACAAGGAGAAATTCAAGATGATTTCTCTCGGCACTCTCCTTCCATACCTTCAGAGTCAGGATTGGCTTTGTTCTCTAGACCTCAAGGATGCGTACACCCATGTCCTCATCCATCCAACACACAGGAGGTTCCTTCGGTTCCTTTATCAAGGAAAGCACTACCAATACAGAGTGCTTCCTTTCGGTCTGGCCTCTGCACCAAGAGTGTTCACAAAATGCATGGCAGTAGTAGCTGCATGTCTACGCACTCTAGGGATATTCGTATTCCCATATCTGGACGACTGGCTCATCCAGGCTCCATCCCAGTCAGAGACCCAGACATCCCTAGCCTGCACAAGGCGTGTTCTTCAGTATCTGGGACTTGTAATAAACATCCCAAAATCCCATCTCACCCCTACTCAGCCTTTAGAGTTCATAGGGGCCTTGCTGGATACCACAACTGCAAGGGCCTATCTCCCCCAGGCCCGTTGCCTACGCTTGGTGCAGTTAGCCTCACAAATTCAGTTAAAGTCCCATTTAACTGCTCGAGAGATGTTACAACTGTTAGGCCACATGGCATCCACTGTGCATGTGGTTCCTTACGCTCGCCTTCACATGAGGGCAGCTCAATAGACTCTGTCCACCAATGGACCCAGGCATCAGGGTGCCTGTCAGACAAAGTAGCAACCTCCAGTCGCCTCTTTTACTCTCTCCAGTGGTGGTAGTCCACTCAAAATCTGTTGCTGGGGTCCCCCTTTCAACAGGTTTTACCCCAAGCAACCCTTACAACAGATGCCTCTCCAAGGGGTTGGGGAGCTCATCTACAAGATCTCTCCACTCAAGGCATCTGGTCTCCACAGGAGACATCTCTACATATCAACATCTTAGAGCTCAGAGCAATTTTTCTAGCTCTTAGTCTTCCACACGCTGCTCAGCTACAAGACAGTCCTCATCCACACTGACAACCAAGTAGCCATGTTCTATGTGAACAAGCAGGGCAGGACTGGCTCTCTGTCGCTTTGCAACAAAGCTTTGAGATTGTGGGCCTTCGCCAGGGAGCGTCAAATTCATCTCATGGCAGTGTATCTTCCAGGGGTTCAAAACTATTGGGCAGACAGACTCATTCGAGTTCTGCTTCCACACGAATGCTCCCTCCATGGGGACCAGATAACCAGGATCTTCCGAATTTGGGGAACCCCGGACATAGACCTGTTTGCAAGTCCGTGGAATGCCAAACTTCCCCGGTTCTGTTCCAGGATTCTGTGTCAGGGAGTTCAGGCCAGGGATGCCTTCCTCCTTCATTGGGGGCAAGATTTCCTCTATGCCTTTCCACCCATTCCCCTAATTCCCAAGACACTGTTCAAACTTCAGAGAGACAAGGGGTCTATGATCCTCATAGCACCACATTGGCCATGCCAGGTGTGGTACCCTCTACTTTTGCATCTCTCTCAAGCTCCCTCCCTGGACTTGGGATCTGCTCCAGACCTCCTGTCCCAGGAGGAGGGAATGTTGTGGCATCCAAATCCCCAGTCTCTTCATCTCAGAGCCTGGTTGCTGAAGGCGTAGACCTTCAAGATTTGCATCTTTCTCAGCAAGTGAAGGATATCCTTCATGCTTCCAGAAAGCCTTCCACTAGATGTTCCTATGCTTTTAAATGGAAAAGGTTTACCATTTGGTGTGCAGAGAAAGGTCTTAACCCTCTTGCAATACCTCTGAATTCTTTACTAGATTATATGCTGCATTTATCCCATGCAGGCCTTAAAACGAATTCAGTAAGAGTCCATTTGAGTGCTATTGCAGCATCCTTTAAACCTCTCAATGGACAGCCTATTTCCTCTCATCCTCTTATAGCAAGATTCATGAGAGGCCTTCTTTTAACTAAACCTCCCATTAGACCACCTCCAGTGGCATGGGACTTGCAGCCACCCTTTGAACCCTTAGCCACTACCTCCTTGAAATTCCTTTCCTGGAAGATTATTTTTCTTATTGCAGTCACTTCAGCTCGCCGCATCAGTGAGCTGCAAGCCTTGGTGGCTAATCCTCCTTATACAAGGTTCTATCATGACAAGGTAGTTCTCAGGACCAATCCGCACTTTCTGCCTAAAGTGGTCTCAGCTTTTCATCTGAACCAGGAGGTGTATTTACCTGTCTTTTTTCCAGGACCTCGTGCATCAAGTGCAGAGAGGAATCTCCATACCCTGGATTCTAAGAGAGTGCTCACTTTTTACTTACAAAGGACACAGCAACATAGAAAGTCCTTTCAACTTTTTGTTGCTTTTGATCCCTCTCATTTAGGACTTCCAGTCTCTAAGAGAACTCTGTCCAATTGGATTGCTCAGTGTATTTCTTTCGCCTACCAGAGTAAGAACCTTTCTCTGGAGGGCCATGTCACAGCTCACAATGTGAGGGCCATGGCAGCCTCTATGGCTCATCTAAATTCTGTGTCCATCGACCAAATCTGTCAAGCGGCCACCTGGGCCTCGGTTCATGCCTTTACAGCCCATTATTGCTTGGACAAGGACTCCCGCCGGGATGCCTTGTTTGGTCAGGCTGTTCTCAAACACCTGTTCCATACCTAATGAACTCCTACCCCCCATCCCTGGTTGGATGCCCGAGATCCATGGGGGGAGGTAGAGCCCTTCTCAGGGACTCACAACCTTGGGGATCTCCCTGGCATCTCTAGCTGGGGAGTCCCCATATGTGAAGACTCATTCCTGCTTGTTCCTGGAGATAGCACAGTTACTTACCTGTAACAGGTGATCTCTGGGAACAGCCGGAATAAGTCTTCACAACCCACCCACCTCCCCTAGGAGTTGTATCTCTCTATCTATCTTTCATTTCCTTTCTCTCTCTCTTTGTCTCAGCTTAAAACTCGAACTGGAGAGAGGCGGTTGGGAAAGGCGGGAAGGCAGCGCGCAGGCGCTGTGGGATGCTCCCAAAAGCTTTCCTTTTGGACGCTGGGGAGCGTTCCCGCACAGGCACCGTCGGTACCGACGATACCCATATGTGAAGACTTATTCCTGCTGTTCCCAGAGATCACCTGTTAAAGGTAAGTAACTGTGCTTTCCCTCCCCGCCACTTCCACCCATGTTCCCTCTTATACTAAGTTTTCTCCAATTTTACTACCCTGTTAATGTTCTGTATAATGTTCTGTTTGATGTAAACTGTTATGACCATATGATATAGATAATTCTCCAGGACCAAGCAGGAAGTCAGTCCTCACATATGGGTGATATCGACGTCGATGAATCCCTAGCGGAGCATTTCCCCAGCTTTCCATGAAAGCTTTTGGGAATGCAGGCACGCATGTGCGGTTCCCTTCATGCCTTGAGGTGCCATCTTACCTCAGTCTCTCTTTTTCCGAGAAGCCCACTGGACGTGTGTCCCAGTCATCCCGGAAAAAAGTTTGATTTTTCGGCGATTCTTGCTATTTATCTTCTCCGGTTCGACGCCGGTTCCCCTCCCGCCGGGTTCAGTACACCAGTATCGAGCCCGTTTCTTCTTTTTCGGTTTTTGCCCTTCGTGGCTGGCGTTCGCGCCCTTTTTTCTTTTCCCTGGAAGGCCGGTCCTTTGACCTCACGGGGACTCTTTTTTCCCCGATGGCTTCCAGCGGTTTTAAAAAGTGTGATCGGTGTAAGAAGCTGATGTCTCTCACCGACACACATCACTGCTGCCTTCGGTGCCTTGGTCCCGATCACGACCCTAAGACGTCTGGACCGTGTGGGAAGATGTCTTCCAAGGCACTGCGAAGTCGCCAGCAGCAGAAAGAAAGGATTTTTTCTGACTCGGCCTGAGGCCGGGCCTGGACCTCGTCTGAGGCCTCGACATTTCAGAATTCGGATCCCGAGCACTGTCGTGGCTCCTCAGACAGGGTGTCCCCCGACCAGGAACGCAAGAGGAAGAAGCGGCTCGCGAGGGCGTCGTCGAAAGAGGTCCCTGGCTCCTCGAGGGCCAAGTCTCAGACCCCCGACCATCGCCCCGGGCCCGTGGAACAGGAGAAGCCTTCCAAAGTTCCTCGAGTGGATCCGGAGTCTTCTGGACATGTAAGTCCTGTAGTCCTCGTGGACTCTCCTCCCAGAGAGCTGACGTCCGGCCCGGCGCCATCGGGGCCTGAGGCGGTGGCTGCTGAGTCTCCTGAGCTGGGTCTCAGGCTGACAGCCTTGGAGTGCAGACTGCCTTCATGAAGCAGCAGCAGGCGCTGATGGCCAGCCTGTCTGGTGCATCTGCCCTGACCACCGGGACATCGACATCGAAGTCGACCCCGGAGACCGAGCCGATACTCGAGACCATAAAGGCTCGAAGTCGACCTCGGTCGCGGTCTCCCTTGACCTCCCTTTTGGGGCCGAGGGCGTCAACGCCGGTGTCTCCGGCGTCGGGGCGGGTGCTCCCGGGCCCCGCGAAGTTGGACACCGATTCCTAGTCGGACAAGTCCGCCTGGGAGACGGAGGATGAGGAGTCCCCCGACACCTTCAAGACTCAGTGCGTCCCATCGGACTCACCGCAGTCTGAACCCCGGAGTAGATCCCCTCCGGAGGATACCCGGTTCTCGGAGTTTGTCCGGGATATGGCCACCGCGTTGGCTATCCCGGCGGACCCTGAGGAAGAGCCTCGAGCCGAGGAGCTCGAGGCCCTGCCGTACGACTCTCCTCCGAAGGAGGCCTTTACTGTCCCGGTTCCTCCGATGCTGGAACGGCTCCTCTTCCGAATGTGGGAGGCACCGGCCTTGGCACCGGTTCTCAGCAAGCGGGTCGATTCGATCTATTGACTCCGGAAGAGCCCTGACTTTTAGAAGGCGCAGCTACCACACCATTCTATGGTGGTGGAATCGGCCATGCATCGCCTGAAAAGTCAGAAGATGCACTCTGCGGTGCCTCCTGGCAGGGAGGCCCGAAACCTCTATGGTTTTGGTAGAAAGTGCTTCCAGGGCTCGATGCTTGCTTGCCGTGTCCAGTCTTCCAGCTGTACATGGGCATGTACTTGCGAGACCTGGCCAAGGAGTTGGCCGGGTTCTCTGTGGTCTCTCCGGGGAGCCCTTGCAGAGGTTCAAGTCCTTGTCCTCGGGGATTCGGGAATGCTCCAAGTTTATGTCCCGCGCAGCTCACGATGGCTTCGAGGCTTCGACCCGAGTTGCGGCAGCCGGCATCGCGGCTCGATGCCAGGCATGGCTGCAGTCATCGGACCTCGAGCCATGGGTTCAGGACAAGTTGGTCGATGTCACTTGCCGAGGTGAGAACCTTTTTGGCAAGCCCATGACCGAGAAGGCCGCACAGCTCGAGGCCGAGCACCTTACAAGGACAAGGCTGTCTAGGAAGACCTCTGCCCCTTCTAATATGGCTTCCCTTCTAGCTGGTTCATGAACCGACCAGAGGGGAAGCCATATTAGACCTAGTCCTTAGTGGAACACCAGATCTAGTGCAAGAGATAAGGGTGTTGGGGCCACTTGGCAATAGTGATCATAGCATGATTGCCTTTGATTTAATTAGTGGAGGAGGGATAGTAAGGAAATCCACAGTACTGCCCTTTAACTTTCGAAAGGGAGACTATGATAAAATGAGGAAAACAGTTAAGAAAAAACTAAAAGGAGCAGTTGCAAAGGTTAAAGACGTACATCAAGCTTGGATGTTGTTGAAAAATACTATCTTGGAAGCCCAGACCAGCTGTATTCCACGCTTTAAGAAAAGTGGAAGGAAGTCCAAAAACTGCCAGCATGGTTTAAAGGTGAGGTCAGAGAGGCTGTTGTTGTCAAAAAAGCATCTTTCAGGAAATGGAAAAAAGAGCCAAATGACGAAACCTGGAAACAGCACAAGCACTGGCAAGTCAAATGCAAGGCATTGATAAGGCAGGCAAAGAGAGAATTTGAGAAGAATCTTGCCTCGGAAGCAAAAACACGAAATAAAGACCTTTTCAAGTACATTCGTAGCAAAAAACCTGTGAGAGAGTCAGTTGGTCCATTAGATGATAAAGGGGTTAAAGGAGCACTAAGAGGCGACAAGGCGATAGCGGAGAGACTGAATGAATTCTTTGCTTCGGTCTTTACTGAGGAAGATGTAGGGATGTTACCCATGACTGAAGTGGTATTTAAAGGTGCGGAAGAATTGAAGGAAATATCGATACATCGGGAAGATGTCTTACAACTATTAGATAAACTGAAGAGTAGCAAATCACCTGGGCCGGATGGTATACATCCAAGGGTATTGAAAGAACTGAAATATGAGATTGCAGACCTGCTATTAGTAATCTGTGAACTATCATTAAAATCATCTCTAATACCTGAAGATTGGAGGATCGCCAATGTAACACCAATTTTTAAAAAGGGTTCCAGGGGTGATCCGGGAAACTACAGACTGGTGAGCCTGACGTCAGTACCGGGAAAAATGGTAGAAACCATCATAAAGAATAAAATTACTCAGCATGTAGATAGTCACGACCTAATGGGAGACAGCCAACATGGCTTTAGACAAGGAAGATCTTGTCTTAATAATCTGTTATGTTTTTTTGAAGGAGTGAATAAACAGGTGGACAAAGGTGAGTCGGTTGATATTGTGTATCTGGACTTTCAGAAAGCCTTTGACAAGGTCCCTCATCAGAGACTTTTGGCAAAACTAAAGAGTCATGGGATAGGAGGCAGTGTACAATTGTGGATCAGGAACTGGTTAAAAGATAGAAAGCAGAGGGTAGGGCTAAATGGCCAATTTTCCCAATGGAGAAAGGTGAATAGTGGTGTACCCCAGGGATCTGTGCTGGGTCCGCTGCTTTTTGACATATTCATAAATGACCTGTAAAGTGGAATAACGAGTGAGGTTATCAAATTTGCAGATGACACAAAACTATTTAAAGTTGTTAAAACCCAAGAGGATTGTGAAAAATTGCAAGAGGATCTTGTTAAATTGGAAGACTGGGCATCAAAATGGCAGATGAAATTTAATGTGGACAAGTGCAAGGTTATGCACCTAGGGAAGAACAACCCAAACTATGGTTACACGATGCAAGGTTCCACATTAGGAACCACCACCCAGGAAAAAGATTTAGGCGTCATTGTGGATACCATGTTAAAACCCTCGGCCCAGTGTGCAGCGGCAGCCAAGAGAGCAAATAGAATGCTAGGTATGATAAGGAAAGGAATAGAAAATAAAACAAAAGATATTATAATGCCTCTATATCGTTCCATGGTGAGACCGCACCTTGAATATTGTGTGCAATTCTGGTCGCCGTATCTTAAAAAGGATATAGCGATTTTAGAAAAGGTTCAGAGAAGAGCCACCAAAATGGTAAAGGGGATGGAAGGATACTCCTATGAGGAAAGGCTAAAAAGGTTAGGGCTCTTTAACCTGGAAAAGAGACGGCTGAGGGGAGATATGATAGAAGTCTATAAATTAATGAACGGAGTGGAACGGGTAAACGTAGATCGATGGTTTACGTTATCAGAATATAGAAAGACTAGGGGACATGCAATGAAGCTACAGGGTAAACTATTTAAGACTAATAAAAGAAAATATTTTTTCACTCAATGTGTAATCAAACTCTGGAATTTGTTACCGGAGGATGTAGTAAAGGCTGTTAGTGTAGCAGGGTTTAAACAAGGTTTGGACAAGTTCCTGGAGAAAAGGTCCATAAACCATTATTAAGAAGTGACCGAAGATATCAGTGCTTGACCCAGTACAAGCATTGTGGAACTTGTGTCTCTTGGGGAAACTGCTAGGTACATATGACCTAGATTGGCCACTGTTGGAAACAGAATACTGGGCTTGATGGACCTTGGTCTGATCCAGTATGGCATATCTTATGTTCTTATATTCTCACAAGAAGAAGGGCTCGGGTAAAAAGCCCTTTTACCCGAGGAAGGGCACTGCCTACAAACAGTAACCTCAGTATCAGGCTGCCCAAGCTGCCCCCCAGGGTCAGCAAGCCAAGGGGCAGGGTAATGGGCCCCGTAGGCAGAGGACCCCCAAGCCTCCGGCCCCTGCTCCCACTCAGCAGGGTGGGGGCTTTTGACTCCTTAGGCATAGCCTCTCCGTCCCTGCTCTCCCAACCCTGCACAGGAGGTCACCTCGCCCTCTTTGCCCACCAGTGGCCCCGCATCATTGGGGACAGTTGGGTGTTAAACATAGTCCACAGGGGCTATGCACTGCACTTTCACCAACTGCCTCCTCCATACTTTCCAGGGGAGCCTCCAAGTCCTCCCCTGCACACAGATCTTCTCCTGCAGGAATTCCAAGGTCTGTTGGTGGACACGGTGGTGGAGCCTGTGCCCCCTCACGTGCACTATCGAGGTTTCTATTCCAGATATTTCCTGGTACCCAAAAGAAACGGTGGCCTTTGACCTATTTTAGACATCAGGAATCTCAACAAGTTCCTAGAGAAGGAAACGTTCAAGATGCTTACTCTTGGAACACTTCTGCCCTACCTCCAGCAGGGAGATTGGCTATGCTCCTTAGATCTAAAGGATGCGTACACTCACATCCTCATTCATCCAGACCACAGAAAGTACCTCAGGTTCATTGTGGGAGAAAACCATTATCAGTACAGAGTACTGCCTTTTGGCCTAACCTCTGCTCCCAGAGTCTTTACCAAATGCCTGACAGTGATGGCGGCCTACTTGAGAAATCAAGGAATCTTTGTCTTCCCCTATCTGGACGACTGGCTCATCAGGGGTCAGACATGCCAGGAGGCCCGACAAGCCACTCTGAGAACTATTGCTCTTCTTCAAAGCTTGGGGTTTCTAATAAACTTCGCAAAGTCCACTTTGCTCCCCTCCTAGAACTTGGAGTTCATAGGGGCAAGGTCGGACTCTCTCCTGGCAAAGGCATTCTTGCCAGCAGACAGGGCCCAAAGACTGATAACCTTAGCAAACCAGTTTCTCAGCAGGTCACTGGTCTCCGCCAGACTCTGCCTGAGGCTTCTTGGCCACATGGCTTTGACAGTACATGTGACCCCCAATGCCAGGCTCCATATGAGGCCTGCACAGTGGTGCCTTCGGAATCAGTGGTCACAAGCCACGGGAAGCCTCAGAGACAGGATAAGGTTGTCCAGACACTTTCTGGACTCCCTCAACTGGTGGCTGCACCCACCCAATCTGCTGAAAGGGGTACCTTTTCAGATTCCTGGGTACACAGTGGTACTGACCACAGACGCCTCCCTGCAAGGCTGGGGGGCTCATTGTCTAGGTAAGTGCACTCAGGGCCTGTGGTCTCCCTGGGAAGCCACACAGCAGATCAATCTACTGGAACTCAGGGCTATTCGATTAACCCTCAAAACTTTCTCTCCTGCCCTGGTTCATCATTCTGTCCTAGTTCAGGCAGACAAAAAGGTAGGCATGTTTTATGTGAACAAGCAGGGCGGGACTGGATCCAGGCTCCTTTGTCAGGAGGCACAGGACCTTTGCTCGTTTGCCCTCAAGCACAACATGCTCCTCAAGGCTGTGTACCTCCCCGGCCAGGAAAACTACCTGGCCGACAGGTTGAGCAGACTTCTGCAGCCCCACAAGTGGCAGCTCCATCCTTTTGGTGGTTCAGAAGATATTCCTGAAATGGGGTCTTCCTTTAATAGATCTGTTTGCCAGTCCACTGAACAAACAGCTGCCACAGTTCTGCTCCAGACAACTGCATCCTCTGCGGATAGCAGCAGATGCTTTTCTGATCCCCTGGTCTTAGGGCCTCCTGTATGCGTTTCCTCCCATGCCCTTGGTGGCCCGAACTCTGTTCAAGATTCTTCAGGACAAGAACTCGGTCCTGCTGGTGGCCCCCAGGTGGCCGAGACAGCCTTGGTTTCCACTTCTGCTTCAGCTGGCAGTGGATTCCCCCACTGCCTCTGGGGTTGCAACCCAACCTTCTCTCTGAGGATCAGGGTTCCCTTCTGCACCCCAATCTCAAAGCTCTCAATTTGATGGCATGGAGGCTGCAAGGGTAGTTTTGGCTCCCTGGGGCCTACCCCGGGAAGTTGAGGAGGTTGTCCTGGCCTCTAGAAAACAATCCACTAGGAAAACCTATGCTCTCAAATGGAAAAGGTTTTCTGTGTGGTGTCAAGCTACGTACAGTGGATCCTTTCTCCTGTACTGTACCAGTAGTGCTTCAGTACCTGTTGCACTTATCCAATCAAGGACTTAAGTCAAATTCTGTTCGGGTCCACCTCTCAGCTCTAGCAGCTCACCACTCACTGGTGGAAGGACATTCTCTGTCGGTTCACCCCTTGGTGTCCCACTTTCTCAGAGGCTTGCTCTTGCTCAAGCCCCCAAACCGTCGTCCTGCTCCTGAGTGGGAGTTGAATGTGGTCTTGCAGCAACTGACGCGCCCACCTTTTGAGCCGATGGCTACTTCTTCACTACGCTTCCTGTCCTGGAAGACACTCTTCTTGGTAGCCTTAACTTCGACTAGGCGAGTGAGTGAGCTTCAGGCCTTAGTCTGTGATAGGCCTTATACCAGGTTCTATGGCAACAGGGTAGTCCTCAGGACTCATCCAAAGTTCCTCCCTAAGGTTGTCTCCTCTTTCCACCTCAGCCAGGAGGTGGTTCTTCCAACATTCTTCCCTAGGCCTCATGCAAGCCAGGCTGAAGCAGTTCTGCATACCCTGGACTGTAGGAGGGCCTTATCCTTCTACCTTGACCGTACGCAGGGGCATAGAAGGGCTACTCAGCTCTTCGTATCTTTTGACCCTAATAAGTTGGGGTAGGCTGTGTCCAAGCGTACCTTGTCCATCTGGTTGGCTGACTGTATCACCTGGGCTTACAAGGCGGCTGACGTTCCTTTGCAGGGTCAGGTCACGGCCCATTGTTTCAGGGCAATGGCTGCCTCAGTGGCTCATCTCCGCTCTATACCATTGGTAGACAACTGCAGGGCTGCACCTTGGTCTTCAAGCCAGACGTTTTCGGCCCATTACTGTCTGGAGAGTGAGTCCCGTAGGGACAGTGCTTTTGGCCAGGCAATACTCCGGAATCTCTTTGAGGTTTAGGCAACTCCTGCCCGCCTGCCCTCTGTTGGGCTACCGGTGGAGGTTCTGTCAGTCTAAAGCCTTTCTATGCTGCTGGGACTAGAGGGAGTTCTCTTGTTCAGCCTGGTTCCTGGTAGCCCAGAGCTAGGGAGTCACCCATATGTGAGGACTGACTTCCTGCTTGTTCCTGGAGAAAGAGTAGTTACTCACCTGTAACAGGTGTTCTCCAGGAGCAGCAGGAATCAGTCCTTACAACCCTCCCTCCTCCCCTTGGAGTTGCAGTTGTACATAGTTTGTTTTTACAATTTTTTGTGTGCTGTTCTTAGCTATGTCATTTGACTGAGGTAAGGTGGCACCTTTAGGCGGGAAGGGAACCGCGCATGCGTGCCTGCATTCACAAAGGCTTTCATGGAAAGCTGGGGAAATGCTCCGCTAGGGCTTCATCGACGTCGATGTCACCCATATGTGAGGACTGATTCCTGCTGCTCCTGGAGAACACCTGTTACAGGTGAGTAACTACTCTATATAGAGAAAGAAATGGCAGGTTTTAGCTATCAGTTGGATGTGTGTGGAAAAGGAGAGAGAGAAGTCTAAAATTGACCCCAAGGTTGTGAGCTGAGGAAACATGGAGGAGTCTGAGAGACTAGCAAAGCAGGAAGGGGAGAGGTGGGTTTAGGGCAAAAAATAAGAAGCTCAGTTTTGGCCATGTTCAATTTCAAGTGTCGGTGAGACATTCAAGAAGCAATATCAGAAAGGCAGGCAGAGATCTGGGCCTGGATTGCCAGAGAGATTTCAGGTATAGAGAGGTAAATCTGGGGGGAGTAAGCATAAAGACGGTATTGAAAGCCATGGGAAGGGATGAGTGCACCAAGGTACTGAGTATAGAGAGAGAAAAGGAGTGGACCCAAAACAGATTCTTGCGGTATACCAACTTATAGTGAGATGGCAGTAAAGGAGGATCCACCAGAACAACCCTGAAAGAGCGATGGGCGAGATAAGAAGAGAACCAGGCGAGGATAAGGTATTGAGGAGAAGGTTGTGGTCAACGGTGTCAAAATCAGCAGAAAGATCAAGAAGATGAGGATTGAGTAAAAGCTTTTGGATTTTGCCAGGTTCTCCAGGACCAAGCAGGAAGTCAGTCCTCACTTATGGGTGACATCGGTGCCGATGGAGCCCCCGTGCAGAGCATTTCCCCAGCTTTCTATGAAAGCCTTTGGGAATACTACATGCATGCGCGGTCCCCTTCCGGCCTAAAAGTGCCATCTTGCTCAGTCTCTCTTTTTTCATGGAGCCCTTCTGACGTTCGTCCTAGTCACCCTGGAAAAGTTGTCTTTTTTCTAAAGATTTCTTCGCTTTTTCTTTGAGTTCGACGCCGGTTCCCCTTCCCGCCGGCTTCGGTACACCGGTATCAAGCCTGTTCTCTATTTTTCAGTTTTTGCCCTTCGTGGCTGGCGTTCGCGCCCTTTTTTTCTGTTTTCCCTGGAAGGCCGGTCTTTTGACCTCTCCGGGGCCCTTTTTTCCCCTATGGCTTCCAGTGGTTTCAAGAAGTGTGATCGGTGCAAGAAACTAATGTCTCTCACCGACACACACGACTGCTGCCTTTGGTGCCTCGGCCCAGATCATGACCCCATGATCTGTGGCTCGTGTGGTAGAATGTCCACCATGGCACTTTGAAGCTGTCAGCACCAGAAGGAAAGGATTTTTTTGGATTCTGCCTCCGGCTGGGCCCAAACCTCGTCTGAGGCCTCGACATCTCAGGAATCTGATCCCGAGCATCGCCGGGGTTCCTCGGACAAGGGGTCCCCCGACTGGGAATGCAAGAAGAAGAAACGGCTCGCGAGGGCGGCGTCGGAAGAGGTCCCTGGTTCCTTGAAGGCCAAGTCTAAGACCCCCGACCGCCGTCCCGGGCCTTTGGAGCAGGAGAAGCCATACAAAGTACCTCGTATAGAGCCGGAGACCGTCGGACACCTAAGTCCTGTTGTCCTCGTGGACTCTCCTCTGAGGTAGCCGACGTCGGGCCCAACACCGCCGGGGCCCGAGTCGGTAGCTGCTGAGTCTTCTGAGCTTGGACTCAGGCTGACAGCCTTGGAGTGCAGATTGTCTGCCTTCATGGAGCAGCAGCGGGTACTGATGGCCAGCCTCGCTGGTGCATCTGCCCCGACCATCGACGTCAAAGTCGACCCTGGAGACCGAGCCGATACTCGAGACCATGAAGGCTCGAGGTCGTCCTCGGTCAAGTTCTCCCGCGACCTCCTGCTCGGAACCGAGGACGTCGACACCGGTGCCTTCGGTGTCGGGGCGGGTGCCACCTCGACCCGCGCGGTCAGAGCCTTTTGACTCCTCTTCCGATGAGTCAGCCTGGGAGACAGAGGATGAGGAATCCCCCGATACCTTCCGGACTCAGTGCGTCCCATCGGACTCACCGCAGTCCGAGCCCCGGAGCAGGTCCCCTCCGGAGGACACCTGGTTCTCGGAGTTCGTGCGGGACATGACCAAGTCCTTGGCAATTCCCGCCGTCCCCGAGGAGGATCCTCGAGCCGAGGATCTCGAAGCCCTCCAGTATGACTCTCCTCCGAAGGAGCACCAAGAAACAGCAAACTACCACGTGGGCAACAAGAACCAGTCAGAGACCGTGGCAGGAGGTTCAAAAGTCATCTTTATTGATCCACGGATAAGGTGTGCCAAACCCAACACAGGCCGTGTTTCGTGTACCACTTCCTCAGGGGTTTTGGGCTCACACTGTACCAAGCCAAATTGAGAAAAACCTTGGATTGGCAGAGGCACGGATCCCACCTGCCTCTAGTGCGCGATGTGACTTAGACTGTGTATAAATGAACTGAAAACCACTCGATACTGCCGTGAACGAGCACCTCGCACTGATTGTGCCACGGTCTCTGACTGGTTCTCCTCCGAAGGAGGCCTTTACTGTGCCTGTTCCTCTGATGCTGGAACCGTTCCTCTTCCGGATGTGGGAGGCACCGTCCTCAGCGCCAGTCTTGAGCCACCGAGTCGATTCCATTTATCAACTCCGTAAGAGCCCTGGCTTCCAAAAGGTGCAGCTGCCGCACCATTCCATGGTGATGGAATCGGCCATGCATCGACTGAAGAGCCAGAAGATGCACTCTGCGGTGCACCCCGGTAGGGAGGCCCAGAACCTGGATGCTTTCGGCAGAAAGTGCTTCCAGGGCTCGATGCTTGCTTGCCGTGTCCAGTCATACCAGCTGTACATGGGCATGTTTCTCCGAGACCTGGCAAAGGAGCTTGCCGGGTTCTCTGCTGGTCTCTCCAGGGAACCTTTGCAGAGGTTCCAGTCTTTGTCTTCAGGGATCCGGGACTGTTCCAAATTCATGTCCCGAGCGGGCTACGATGGCTTCGAGGCTTCGGCTCGTGTGGCGGCTGCCGGCATCGCGGCCCGACGCCGGGCATGGCTGCAGTCATCGGACCTCGAGCCTTGGGTTCAGGACAGGTTGGTCGATGTCCCTTGCCGAGGTGAGAACCTTTTTGGCAAACCCATGGCCGAGAAGGCCGCTGAGCTCGAGACCGAGCACCTGACCAGGACTAGGCTGTCCAGAAAGACTTCTGCCCCTTCTCACAAAAAAGAAAGGCTCGTGTAAAAAGTCCTTCTACCCGAGAAAGGTGTCTGCCTACAAACCTTTCCCTCAATACGAGGCCTCCCCAGCTCCCTCTCAGGGGCAGTAGGCCAAGGGGCAGGGACATGGGCCCCGTAGGCAGAAGACCCCCAAGCCTCTGGCTCCTGCTTCTACCCAGCAGGGAGGGGGTTTTTGACTCCCAAGGCATAGCCTCTCCGTCCCTGCTGTCCCATCCCTGCACAGGAGGTCACTTAGCCCTGTTTGCCCAATGGTGGCCACCCATTACAGGGGATGCTTGGGTTTTAAGCATCATTCACCAAGGCTATATGCTTCTTTTCCAACAACTACCTCCTGTCTATTTTCCAGGAGAACCTCTGAGGCCTCTCCTGCACACCGCCCTCCTCCTCCAAGAAATTCAGGGTCTGCTTCTGGACAAGGCGGTGGAGCCGGTACCTCCTCGCCTACAGGGGCACGGGTTCTACTCCAGGTATTTTCTGGTGCCAAAGAGGACAGGAGGCCTAAGGCCTATCCTAGACCTCAGAAACCTTAACAAGTTTTTGGAGAAAGAGTAGTTCAAGATGCTTACTCTTGGAACACTTCTGCCCTACCTCCAGCAGGGAGATTGGCTATGCTCCTTAGATCTAAAGGATGCGTACACTCACATCCTCATTCATCCAGACCACAGAAAGTACCTCAGGTTCGTGGTGGGAGGAAACTTAACTTCGGCCCCACGGGTCTTTACAAAGTGCCTAGCTGTGGTGGCAGCTTACTTGAGGACTCAAGGGATATTTGTCTTCCCCTATATGGACGACTGGCTCATCCGGGGCCAAACCTACCAGGAGGCCAGGCAGGCCACCTTCAGGACTGTCACACTCCTTCAAGACCTGGGCTTTGTCATAAACTTCGCAAAGTCCACTTTGCTCCCCTCCCAGAACCTCGAGTTCATAGGAGCACGGCTGGACTCTCTACAAGCAAGGGCTTACTTGCCAGAGGACTGAGCTCAGAGGCTCATGGAGTTGGCATCCCGGTTTCTCAGTCTGCCATCGGTTCCTGCCAGGCTTTGTCTGCAGCTCCTGAGACACATGGCATCGACTGTGCATGTGACCCCCAATGCCCGCCTCCACATGAGGCCTGCACAGTGGTGCCTCAGAACTCAATGGAAGCAGGCCACAGGAAGCCTAGCAGACAAAGTAAGGGTATCAAAACCTCTCCTGAAGTCTCTTCAGTGGTGGCTACACCCCCCCAACTTTCTGCAGGGGGTGCCTTTTCAGGTGCCTGCCCCCACGGTGGTGTTATTTATTTATTTTATTTTATTTATAGTCTCTTCTATACCGCACTATTCAGCATCAGCGCGGTTTACAATGAACAAAGAATTTACACATTGACAACCGATGCTTCTTTACAGGGCTGGGGTGCACACTGTCAAGAGAGCTGCACCCTGTCAAGAGAGCTGCACCCAAGGTCTCTGGTCCCTATGGGAAGCCACGCAACAGATCAACCTACTGGAACTGTGGGCTATTCGCTTAGCCCTCAAGGCTTTTTCTCACACCTTGGCCCACCAGTCTGTTCTAGTTCAGATAGACAACCAAGTGGCCATGTTCTATGTGAACAAACAGGGCGGCACTGGGTCCAGGCCTCTATGCCTGGAAGCACAGGCCCTTTGCTCTTTTGCCCTCAGGCACCAGATGTTGCTGAGGGCTGTTTATCTTCCTGGCCAGGAGAACTTTCTGGCAGACCGCTTAAGCAGAATTCTGCAGCCCCACGAATGGCAGCTGCACCCTTTGGTGGTTCAGCAGATTTTCCTGAAATGGGGACTTCCATCCATGGATCTCTTTGCCAGTCCCCTGAATCACCAGCTGCCCAGGTTTTGTTCCAGGCAACCGCATCCCCTAAGGGTGGCGGCGGATGCCTTCCTGATTTCTTGGTCCCAGGGCCTGCTCTATGCGTTTCCTCCCACGCCTCTGGTGGCCCGAACCTTGTTCAAGATTTCAGGGACAAGGCCTCAGTACTTCTGGTTGCTCCCAGGTGGCCGAGGCAGCCCTGGTTCCCCCTGCTACTCCAACTGGCAGTGGAGACACCCATGCCTCTGGGATTCCAACCCGACCTTCTCTCTCAGGATCAGGGTTCTCTTCTGCATCCCAATCTCAAATCTCTCCATCTGATGGCATGGAGGCTGCAAGGATAGTCTTGGCTCCCTGGGGCCTACTCAGGAAGTGGAGGAGGTGGTCTTGGCCTCTAGAAAACAATCCACCAGGAAAACATATGCCCTAAAGTGGAGGAGGTTCTCCTTGTGGTGTCAGCCATGCAAGGAAGATCCTTTCACCTGCACTGTGCCAGTAGTGCTCCAGTACCTACTGCACTTGTCCAATCAGGGCCTTAAGTCCAATTCTGTTTGGGTCCACCTCTCTGCTCTGGCAGCTCACCACTGTCTGGTGGAGGGACCCTCTTTGTCAGTTCACTCCTTGGTGTCCAGATTTCTCAGAGGCTTACTATTGCTCAAGCCTCCTCTCTGTCCACCGGCCCCTGAGTGGGAGTTGAATGTGGTCTTGCAGCAACTTACTCGCCCACCTTTTGAACCAATGGCTACATGTCCTCTATGCTTCCCATCCTGGAAAACTCTATTCTTAGTGGCCTTGACCTCGGCCAGGCAAGTGAGTGAACTTCAAGCCCTAGTCTGTGACAGGCCATACACTCGCTTCTATAGGAACAGGGTAGTCCTGAGGACTCATCCTAAGTTCCTCCCCAAGGTTGTCTCCTTTTTCCATCTCAACCAGGAGGTGGTTCTTCCAACATTCTTCCCTAGGCCACATGCCAGCCGGGCTGAGACAGTCCTGCATACCCTGGACTGTTGGAGGGCCTTATCCTTCTACCTTGAGCTTACGCAGGGGCATAGGAGGACTACTCAGCTCTTCGTATCTTTTGACCCCAATAACTTGGGGGTGCCTGTGTCCAAGCGAACCTTGTCCATCTGGGTGGCTGATTGTATCACCTGGGCTTACAGGGCAGCTGACCTTCCTTTGCAGGGTCGGGTCACGGCCC
The DNA here is from genome assembly GCA_033557465.1 of Ichthyophis bannanicus. Taxonomy (NCBI): domain Eukaryota; kingdom Metazoa; phylum Chordata; class Amphibia; order Gymnophiona; family Ichthyophiidae; genus Ichthyophis; species Ichthyophis bannanicus. The sequence goes on along the minus strand of CM066038.1, from coordinate 308,476,417 downwards.
TCCTTGTCAGGGCAATGGCTGCCTCAGTAGCTCATCTCTGCTCTGTACCATTGGCAGACATCTGCAGGGCTGCAACTTGGTCCTCAAGCCAGACTTTTGCGGCCCATTACTGCCTGGAGAGGGAGTCCTGCAGGGACAGTGCTTTCGGTCAGGCAGTGCTCCGGAATCTCTTTGAGGTTTAGGCAACTCCTACCCTCCAGCCCTCTGGTTGGGCTACCGGTGGAGGTATGTTTTCAGTGAAATCCTTTCTCTGAAGCTGAGGCTAGAGGGAGCTCATTTTTCAGTTCTGGGTCCCCAGTAGCCTGAAGCTGGGGAGTCCCATAAGTGAGGACTGACTTCCTGCTTGGTCCTGGAGAAAGAGTAGTTACTCAGCTGTAACAAGTGTTCTCCAGGAGCAGCAGGAATCAGTCCTCACAACCCTCCCTCCTCCCCTGGGAGTTGCAGTTGTACATAGTTCATTTTTACATTTTTGTGTTCTGTTTTTTAGCTATGTCATTTGACTGAGCAAGATGGCACCTTTAGGTGGGAAGGGGACTGCGCATGCGCGTAGTATTCCCAAAGGCTTTCATAGAAAGCTGGGGAAATGCTCCGCACGGGGGCTCCATCGGCGCTGATGTCACCCATAAGTGAGGACTGATTCCTGCTTCTCCTGGAGAACACCTGTTACAGGTGAGTAACTACTCTATCAGGTTCCTGGAGAGCAAGAGTCATATGGCAAGAGCTGTTTTCTGTAGAAGTAAAGGATGAAAGCCATATTGTAAAGGATCCAGGAGGGCTTGAGAGGAGAGAAAGTCGAGGCAATAACGGTGAATCACACGTTCAAGAAGTTTAGAAATGACGGGGAGGAGGGAATGAATTGATTGTGAGGACATGTAGGGTCTAGTGAGGGATCCTTGAGGAGAGGTGTGACCACAGCAGTTGCAGTGGACAGTTGCAGTGGAAAGTGATAGGTTGAGAATATGAGAGATGGAAGGGAGTAGGTAGTGAGTTTGGAGGAGTAGAGAAGGTGTGTAATTTTCTTCTCAGAGATCATAGAAAAGGAAGAAATGGTATCAGAGGTGGGGGGGGGGGAGTTTGGAGTGAAGAGAAGGAGGAGGAGAAGTAGCTGACTTTGTGGGGCATTGGAGTGTGATCTTGTGTGTGATTTTGATTTGTGTGTGATTTTGATCTTGTGTGTGATTTTGTCATAGAAATAGCCAGGGTTTGGACAAAAAGGGAAGGAGGGGTCTGAGGCGGAGGCATTTTGAGGAGAGAGTTGAGAGTTGTAAAGAGACGGCACGGGTCAGAGGCAAGAGAGTTAGTCAGGTAGACATAATAGTCTTGTTTGGCAAGTGCTATGGTTCACTGAAAAGAGACAAGCATGAATTTGAAGTGTAGAAAGCCCACAAGTCGTGTTCAAAACCTTCTGACATTGAGTTTTTCGGCTATTTATCTTGGCACTCTACCTTGTGTGAGTTGCCAGCTGAGAAGCTGTGTAAAGTGAAGGCTATGCAGTAAAGAGATCCATGGCACAGATTTTACTCAAAAGGAGAGAAAAGAAAGGAAAAGAACTTGAACTTTTTGCCGACCACCTATACATTAGGGTGCTTTTACAAGTATAGAATTATGGACCTGCTGCAATATATTTGATACAAAGCCCTCCAGTGTGGCTCCAAACAAAAAGAGGGGATTTTGGAACTCTTGGTTAGAGTCAAAACTATCTGAAGTAATGTACAGCTTCATATAAAACAATAAGTTATACATCAGTATAAAAGCAAAGATAGTGCAAGAGAGAAAATCAACACATTTTATAAAATAAAAAATGTAATCAAAATCAATCAAAATATTAACAGTATACAACATTACCAAAGATCAAATAGCCAGAACTATCAACTATTCCAGAGCCAAGCATAAGATTCAAATTATAGACATTAACTACAGTATACGCAGTCCAATATGGTCTCAAAAAATATGGATTTTATTTTAACTCGAATAAATCACCATTAATATGCAAAATAATCAATACATTAATATCACAACAATGCACATCCCAAAATAATTTTTTTATATCAATCTTATTAATCTACACATTCAAACTGGATGATTAAAGTACCTCAAAATGCCAATAATTTAGGATTAATCATGATATTCATTTATTCATATTGTTCTACAATTTATATTCAGAAGATATGTATAAACAACTCATACACACACAAAGTCTGCAATCAATAATCAATATACAATACAAATAACTAATTAATATACAATACATGCAATGCATAAATTTAAAGACAAAGAAGGCAAAAACTATCAATAAGACCACATAATAATTAAATCACAATGATCATGCATTCATAAAATCCATCTTCCCGATTTCTGGTACATCCAAGGATATACTTCCCCGTGGTGGTAATCTGCCGTATCTCTTTGGAATTTCTTTAACTTACGTTGGAGCACCCCTTGACGATATTGTACCATCTGATCATCAATATCTTTAAGATGAGCATCATATCTCTCTTGTGTATGTAACGTCAATAAAACACTATCCAATTTGCTGTTCAGTGAGGAAACCTCTGAGTCTGATGTGTCCACTATATGTAGCATCAAATCAAATGAACATTTAGACAAAATGGCTTTCCATTTTTCCACAAAACCACTGTTAGTGGTAAATAAATGTGGTGCCCGATACATTCGGAAACCCCGAGGAATTCGTCGATCTCGACAGTATTCCTTCATTTTCTCAGCATGTAATCAGATGGTTGGCATTTTGAGGTACTTTAATCATCCAGTTTGAATGTGTAGATTGATAAGATTGATATAAACATTTTTATTTTGGGATTTGCATTGTTTTATTTTAACTCTGCAGCTAATCATATTATAAATTACAGAGCATTTGCAATCACTTTGGTTGTCTTCAGTTGCCATGTATTATCCTTTAAGACCTACATAAAAGGAAAACTCCAAGGCTTTAACAAAATTTTTTTTCCTGGGTTTTAAAAAGTTTTGGGCAAGTTCTTGGAGGAAAAGTCCATAAACCAGGGAAATCTACTGCTTACCCCTGGGATAAGCAGAATGGAATCTATCTACTTTTTGAGAATCTGACAGGTACTTGTGACTTGGATTGGCAAATGTTGAAAATAGGATACTGGGCTTTATGGACGTTGGTCTGAATGACTATGGCATATCTTAAGCTCGCAGGTTGATTCAGAAACCCTGAGCTAGAGCCCAGTGCTAAAGCTCTAGTGCAGGGTTTCCTAATACAAGAATAATGCAATAGTTTTATTTGGCTATGCTGTAAGTAAACAGGATGTAAATGAGCTGTGCGCAAAACATATGCGCTAAACAGAGAGAGCAAGCCAGACACATACACAGGGGCATTACTGTATGTTTGACATCTGTGCACGTATGCTGGCATGCTTGTAAACATTTCTCTTCCTTTCAGTTTGTGAATGGGGATTAGCTCATTCACTGATAGGAACAGTGATTTAAAAAACCAAACAAAAAACAAGCTGATAAACATATCCTATCTATTTTCTCTCCCCCCCCCCCCCCCCCGGCTGGGAAAAAAATCATTGGTGGCCCTAACACCACCCCCTTTCCCCCTGCCCCTCCCCCCCGCCAAACAGAATAATCATCAATGATCCTAGTGGGACCTTGATCTCCCAGACATGCTCAACATGGGGTTAGTTGTCTCAGGATGCACCCCAAGAGGGGTCACTCTGCCAAATAAGGCAATTTTTAAATTATATAGCAGATCAACCCACCCTTTGCATCCCGGGATGCACAACAGGTAGCTAGGCTGTGCTCTTGCCTTCCAACTTGGGAGGTATGGTGGATAGGGGAGGCCCGGCCTGGAGGTTTGGGGACCACCAATAATTGATCTGTTTGTAGGGGTGTAGGGGCCACTGGGTCACAAGGCACAGGGACAGGGGGCATAGACAGTGGAATGGGGTGGGCCACAGGGGCCATAGCCCCATCAATATTTTGCTTAGCATAGAATCAGCAACTAGAGAGCTTGGGAGCAAACAGGAGATTGGTTGGTTTGACCCCTCCAACCAAAATGGTGTTCTGCTTCCCCTGACAGATGAACTTCCCAATTTGGGGATCTGGTCTTTTGAGATGAAGTGTCAAACTTCACCTCAAATGATATTTGAGCTTCCCTTTGCATTTTTAGGCCTGCCTGAAGCCGACATAAGAATCCAGTGTTAAAAGAAGTGTAAAAAAAACCTGTGTTAAGTTTCATTGTCTTTTTTTTTTAAATAGGGAGCATTTAGAAATTGTTTGTTTCGTATGCAATTAGCATGCCCTCAGTACTTTGCTTATTGCTTTAGATATTCTGAGTTTAACTTCCGTGCAGAATGATATTGCTCTTTATACACTAGATTGTATGTCAAAATGTTGTGTTTTTTTATTTTGTGTACAAGATACGGATGCCACTAACATAGACCTGTATGCATCTGGCTTGCTCTCCTTGTTTAGTGCAGACATTCTGCACAAAACTTATTTGCATGCTGTCTGCTTACAGCATTGGAGAGCGAAACTATTGCATTAGATTTGCATTAGGAACACTGTGCCGAGCTGTAGCGCATGGCTCTAAAGCAGGTTTCTGCATTGCCCCCTTTGTCTGGTGTAAGAGTTCTTGGATTCTCAGAACTTTTGGATCGATGCAGAAAGTTGTGTATGAGTTTTCAGAGCATGCCAATATGCAAAACTTCAGCTCTGATATGCAGCATGGGTTGTGTATGCAAATGAGATATGCGCAAAACTTCGGCGAAAAGTTGAAAGGAAGAGAGACAATGCATGCACAAAGAATAGACGAGCTACAGGCGGTAGTGTGCGCATGTGCGTAAATTCCAGACACACATGTTGGCACAGGTTTATGCGCATAGGGCTGACATTACAGCACAGACACACTTTAGCATGTATACTGGCATGAAAAATGTAAACACAAAGCATTTGAACAGTGCTGTAAAAAGGTCAAAAAGACATAAAAGTGCTATGAATGCACAGGAGGGGGGATTTAAAGGAAACGTGTAAACAAGGGGGCCATTTCTGCATTTGTAATTTGTTCAGTGCTATTTCCATTATTATTCATCTGTTGCTTTTCTTCTGTTCTTGGTTATCGTGTTTGTCTGCCTTGTTGTTGTGTTTCTGTATTGAATTGTATAGTTTGGAGAGATGGCAATGGAGCATGAGTCTAGTTCAGGCAGTGAGATGGAACAGATGGTAGCCAGGCAAAGCGCATCTATTTGGCGCACTTTTCCGAGGAGGAGAAAGACCTGCTGTATCACCACATGTCTGCTGACTACCACAATCTATATGTGGCAAAGATTTCAGCAGGGCAAAGGGCTAAATTGTGTGGGGAAATGGCTGCGGAGATGAACTCAACGGGGATGAAGGTACGCATGGTCAGATAGTTAAAGCACCCGTGGCGTGATGTGCATTTTACGGTTTAAAAAGATAGAAATTGGACATTGGGGAGGCAGGATGGTGCTCTAGAGAGGCAGCGTGCATGCAGCTCTCTCTTCAAGCTCTTGGTTACCTTTCTCCTATGGGCAAACGGAAGGGGAAAGTAGTGGCAAAGACTCCACCTCTGCCTCCAAAGTCCACAACTCGCCAAATAATAATCATTATGCTGCTCACGCCTCAAGTACTAGGGACTCCAGGTGCAATGGCCACTGTGTCAGAGCAGGCAGGAGAATGGCCCCTTCCTTGGCCTTGACATCTCACTTTAGTCCCAGCAGAAGACTCTTTGCTTCCCTGCAACTGGGGTCAGAGGTCTCAGATGAGTTCAGCTGGGTGGCTGAGTGAAATGGTGTGGAGCCCTGCCCCGGCTGGTAGAGAGGCATCCGGGGCAGTAGGAGGTTGTTTGATCAGCTACCTGATAGTCAGGGGAGGTAACTTTGGAATAGTGCAGGGTCCCTTGAAACCCTGGGAAAAGCCCAAAGCCAGCAAGCTCAGTGAAGCCCTGGCCTGGACTCCGGAAGAGGGGCCATACCCTGCCACATCCCCTGCTGGGCAGGAGCCGAGCCAGTCCACTGATCCGCTGCAGGATCCAGAGTTGGCTCAGTTTCCCTGGCTCACCAGGAGCTATACCTTGAAACCAAAGAGAGGCCAGAAGGGGAAGGGGTCGCAGGGTCATGCCCTTGAAAAGAAGAAGGGGGCAGAGGACCTGAGTAGGAAGAACCCATGGAAGCTTTGGAGTATGAAGAGAACAAGTCTCTGGAACCCATTGAGGTACTTTTGGGGAGGCAGAGAAGGCTTTAACCATAGGGCAAGTTCAATCAGTTTACAGTAAACCTGGAAGGGAGGAAGGGAAGGGTTCCTACACCGTTGCTTTGATCTGTAGAGGACTGTGGGTTCAAACCTTGATGGTTTAAAAGGACTACTTGTAACTTTGTTTTCTCCTGAACTGTTTTGCTTTGTGTGTGTGTGAGAGAGAGGGGCCACGCCCAGTCCTGGGGCTAAGTGAAGTCTGAGGTTTTTAGAGGTATGGGCCACAGGATTGTTTGCTGGAAATTACTGTCCAAGGGAATCTGCGTTAGTGTTTTCTTGCAATATCCGAACTGGACTTCAGCTGTGCGATCTGGATTGGTGGACCGAGTGCTTCATTTGTCTCTGGAACCCACTCCACGGCTTCACAGAGGACTACCCGGAAGTACTTTGCAGCAGACATTGGAGGTTGGATCGGCGGTAGCTGAACACGCAGTTGGTGCAACTTTGCCCTCAAGCCTCCCCTCAGCGTTGGCAGAGATATTGGTAAGAGTAGCTGAGTTTCAGACCACCATTGGTAATATTCAGCAAAAAACACCCTTGAGAAGTCTTCTAAAGTGACTCTGGAGAGTGTTTGGCAGGCAATTGCATGAATAGACCATACGATCTTTGCGATGGCTGCTTTAATGCTGGAGAGGCATTCATGATTGCAAACCCAAGGATACAGAATTCTCTCATTTGGACTTGCGTCTTAAGAAAGTAGAGGATTCCGTGGTCAAGTTTGGTGAGACTCAAACTACCTTAATTCAAGATAAGATGCTAACTGCAAAGAAACTGGAAAGCTTGGATAATGCTGTTTGTGCTCTCAATTTGAGATTTGTTAACTTTTCCAAAACTCCATTGTTGTGTTCTCAATCTATTTTACAGAAATATTTTCAGGAAGTCTTAAAAATGCCTGAGAATGCACTCTCCTCCCCCCCCCCCCCATTGCTAGTCGTCCCCCCCCATTGCTAGTGTTTTACCTCCCAAATAGGGTTGAGTCGTCTGGTTCTAGAGCGGAGTCTTTGAGCTCGGAAGTGCCTCTGGCATCAGACCCTTTGGAGCGAACAGGATTTTAGAGAACTCTCAATTCGAAGTTATGGAGCATGGAACTTTGCTGACAAGTTTTTTTTTTTCTTCAGGATAGGGATCATGTTCATTTGTTTTTCTTTCATAAGATCTGAGCTGCTTGAGGGCCAAAGTTTGGATATTTCCTGACCTTTCTAGGTCTACTCAGGAATGGAGGAGGACGTTTCTTGTTATGCGCCAAGATGTATTGGACTTAAGAGCCTCCTTAAGTCTCAGTTTTCCTTGTAAATGTGTGCTTCATTTGAATAATGTTAAATATTTATTTTTTGAGCCCTCTCAGCTTAGTTTTTTTTCTTGATTCTAGATGTCTGCTTATGCAAACTTCTACTCCAATGGAATGAGGTCTTCTATATTACATGTGCCTGACTCTCTTTCTGAACAAATTTCATGATTTTTCTCTTGATATTTAGCTTTCTCCCTGCCTTTATAGTTGTCCATTTGTGCCATTTGTATCTTTTTTTTTTATTTGCTTGCTTTTGCTCTGGTATTGTATTACCTTTTGCGCTTTCTTTATTGCATATGTAATTCCATTTATATTATTTTATATAATTTAAAAAAAGAAATTAGATATTCATGGTGGCAGACTTGGGGGGGGGGGGGGCGCCTCCATGCACCAGCTGATACCAATGACTAGAGACACTCAGTAAGCGGTGTACATTCAGGTATGGTATATAGTTCTCTTGTCCCTGAAGGACTCACAATCTACGATTTTTTGTACCTGAGGCAATGGAGGGTTAAGTGGCTTGCCCAAGTCCACCAGGAGCACCTGTGGGACTGGAAACCCAAATCCCTCCGGCCCAAAAACTCGACAGAGTCTGCTGCTCCCACCCCAGGATCAGAAGTTCAAGCCGGTGAGTACATCTCTGGCACTATCTGGTGTAATTGGGTGGAGGGACTAGCGAGGGGCTGAGGATTGTGAAGTTGGCTCAATTTAAAGCTGTCCCTTTTCTGTTTCTTCTTGCATTATTTGCCTCTGGGGACTCTGCCTTCTTCCTCAACTGATGAATGCATCCTCGGCATTACCTTGGGAATTTTTGGGAGTTGAGGTAATAGTTGTCCCCCTTCTCTATTTCTTCTTCTGTATCATCCTGCTAGGTCAGTCCACACATGTGAGTGGTTTTTTTTCCCCTACCAGTAGATTGGTGGAGACAGAATCAATGAAAAGCCCAGGTTTCAATGACATCACTCTCGTGCCTCTATCTGTCTCAGACACCAGAGGTCTTTTCAGTACTCTTTTCTCTCCAATAGATGATGGATGGATTTTCTCCACTCTGAAGAAAATCTGAATAATTGAGAGGAAAAGACTGATTTACATGCCCGCGAACGACCACCTTGAGGGTTTTCTCACTTGAGTGTGATGTAGGCAGCTCCCCTAGACTGCAGTCTTTTCGGTAGCCATAGGAGGAGGGAAAATTTGTTCAGCTCCATGCTTTCATCATGATAAGCCAAGTCTTTCTTAGAAGCAATGTCTGACCTCAACTACAAACAAGTAGTGGCTAATCCCACCCATCAAAGTGGGAATCTCTTGGACCTAATCTTTATCCCTCAACATGACATGATTATGATGAACAAAATTGATCTCTCTATTACCCCTGTCCCATGGTCTGACCATAACCTAATAACTTTTCAGATACCAGCATATCAATCCACAGACTACTGTCTAAACTCAACTGGATGCAAAAGATCTACAAGATTCAAGCAACTAGACAGTGATGACTTCAAAAACCATGCTCTCCCAGAGCTTGCCAAACTATCAGATAATCTCAATGATATTGTAAATAACTGGAACAATACCCTCTCCTCATACTCGCAACTCCCAGCCTTGATCAAAAAGTCAACATCTGACAACCGAGTTACTAAAAAACAATCTGCCCCATGGTTCTCACATGAACTACGTACCTCTCTCCTCCACCTCAGAAAGCTTGAGAGAAAATGGAGAAATACACGTAATTCCTCTGACCAAACCACCTACTTAGAACATCTTAAACAACATCGTGAATCAATTTGGGCTAAGAGAAAAGAATACCATGCTGATATCCTCAGCCGCTCTCTGAATAAACCAAGAGACTTATTTAATCTAGTAAAGTCCTTTATCAATCAACCATCTCCGCCACAACAAGAAGGGATTCAGCCCCAAGCCTATGCGAACTACATCCAATCCAAATCAATAAAAACAAATACTACACCATTACATGAACCTGTCCAAACTTCCCTTCCGTAGTTTTCAATCACCAACCTCTCACCACCCTCTGTAAAAACCATAAATGAAGTTATTACCTCCATCAACACAACAACTTCACCATCTGACCCATGCCCAGCACACTGGATAAGATCTATGCGCACAGAACTCAGCCCTTTTATAGCTAACATAGCGAAGCTGTCATTTGAATCTGGTGTCTTCCCAGATGCTCTCAGACATACATACATCCGACCACTGCTGAAAAACAACCAGCTTGACCCAAAGAAGGAGGACTCATACTGTCCAATCTCTAGTATCCCATTTCTAGCCAAAATTCTTGAGAAATTAACTCTCAGGCAGATACAACAGCATCTAGACTCATTTTCCCCTTTAGATCCATGTCAACATGGATTCAGGGAAGCCCACGGTGTAGAAACTCTCCTAACAACATTAATCAATACACTTATCAACGGCATTGACAATCTGAAAAATGGCTTTGCTCTAATATTTCTTGATATAGCTGCTGCGTTCGGTTCTGTGGATCACATACAACTACTAAAGCGACTTCATGAGAAGGGAATCAAGAACCGTGCTTGGGATTGGTGCAAATCCTACCTGGAAGGTAGATTACAACAAGTTTGTATTGGTAATGCTACTTCAAATCCCTTTCAGCAGAAACAAGGTGTACCACAAGGCTCCTCCTTGTCTGCGCTGTTGTTCAACATCTATATGCAGCCAATCTGTGACATCGCACGCTCTTTTGGTATATCCTGCCTTATGTATGCGGATGATGTGCTATTATTCTCACCGATATCCGTATCATACCCAAACTATACAGTGCTAATCAACTGTTTTAATTCAATAACTGATTGGCTTCTCTCTCAAAACCTCCGTATTAACTTTAAAAAAACAGAGGTTCTAATAATCACAAGGAATAAATCTTTCTCCCCTCCATCAATTCTAAAAGTCAGAGATGCTGATCTCCCAGTCAAATCAAATATTCGATATCTAGGAGTAATTCTGGATCAAAGGTTAGACTTCAAGGAACATAGAAAACGCACCGTAAAGGCCGTTTACTTCAAGATAAAAACCCTTCGTCATCTGAGACCTATGATGACGTCTGATGACTTCCGCACCATCTTTCAAGCTCTAGTCACGCTGCACTTTGATTATGCTAACTTAATACTTCATGGCTTACCAAATATAACTATTAATCCTCTACAATTAGCCATGAATGCAGCTGCTCGTGTCCTCTGCGGATCATCAAAGTGTGAGCATATTTCCCCCATTCTAGAGAAGCTTCATTGGTTACCAATAAACTGTAGAATCCAATATAAGGCCATCCTTACCACCTTTAGGGCCTTCAATAATATTTCTCCAGATTCCATCTCTGATCTCATCATACACACAACAAATAACAGGTCCAGGAGATCTCCAGCTGTTGACACACTACTTATACCAAAAGTTTCCTTAAAAGCTAATCAATCATCCATCAGTAGGGCTTTTTCGAATTATGCTCCTAGATGTTGGAACAAACTCCCTCCCAATATCAGAACAATTAAAGACATCAAACAATTCAAAAAAGCCCTTAAACACCACCTTTTCATCGCACACTTCAAACACCTAAACACCCCTTCCCCTCCCCCATCCTTTTAACCTCATACCTACCCTAACTAACTGTATAGATTTTATATATCTCCAACATGTATTTTCTAGAAATATAAATGATTTCCCTGTTTACTTCCATGTTAATTTTCCTGTTACTTGTAATAGGTCTGTTATATCTGACCAATTGTTGTATTGTTTCAATGTAAACCGCACTGATGACAAATAGTGCGGTATATAAGAAAATTAAATAAATAAATAAGAGCCTGTTGAGCAGCCAGAATATTGGAAGGATTTGGAAGAGTTCAGCAGCCTCATACAACCTCAAAACCCCCTCCCTCCTTCTCTGGCCCTCCTGCTCTCTCCCGAAAATTGCAGAAGGCTCTCAGAGGAAACTGTGTGTCAACCACTTTAAACACAGTGCCTGCACAGTGCCAGGGGAGTAGAGCTGAACCTGGCATGGAATTTATGTCTGGGACCCTCAGTAGGTGAGTACCAAGGCTTGACCTTGTCATTGTCCATATTGGGGTCTCCTGATTCCATCCATTTGGGGTGCAATTTGGGGTGGACTGTTGGCATGGTGTGAGGGATTTCCCACCTTTTTCTGCACACATTAGTTGCATTTTTACTATTATGTGCCTAGCGGTCATGCGGTCAATGCACGTGTTCCACACGGTTGGCTCCAACACATGTTCCTAACCAAGCACCTGCAATGCGTGTTGGTGTGTAAGCGCTGTTGTGATACTTGCCTTAACTTCTGTGTCTTCTTTCAGGAAATGTTGTTTGGCCTGTGGCAAGCAAGGTGCCTCATCTCCGGCTTCTGGACTCTGCTCTTCCTCCATTGCAGCTTCTGAGTTGTCCCTGGAGGGCTTGCTCCCCCTCTCTCAGCTGGGAGATGCAGTTAGTCTGGCCTTGCCTGCCTTAGAGCAGGAGGTGGCGGATGGTGCTGCAGGTAAGGATAACTAGCCAGCTTAGAGGTTCCGGCACCCATTCTCTGGGCTGCTCCCTGTCCTCTAATAAGGGATCGGCGGTGGCTACATACTCTTTTCATGAGGAGAGCTTCTGGAGTCCAGATTGTCCACCGCAGAATTATTTACCTTTTTATAACAAGCCTGGCCATTCTGGTGTGGAAATTCAGATCCTATAGCCTCTGAGTTCCTGAGTGCAGTCTCGTAAGGGGCAGGCTGAGAATGGAAGCCTAGCAAAGGGCGCCCCCTGGAAATAGGGATCAGCTGGGATTTGTCCAAGATTTGGACTGTGACTTGGATTCAGATACCTCTGTTCTTGGCTGTGATGTGACGAAGAAATATTCTTGCCTTCAGAGGATTATTATGAGGCTGATATCTACCTGTTTCAGAAGAAGGAAGTGGCGGCATTGATTGCAAGGATCTCATCCACCTTCAGCTTGGCAGATGCTCCAGGAATGGAGCAGGAGCCAAAGGTGCATCTACTCCTGCAAGGTGTGCGGAAATCCACTACTGTCTTCCTATTCCCAGAGGTGATCAAGGGTATGATCTGGTTGGTGTGGGATTCCCCCGACTTCCCACCTAGGGGTTGATGATAAGATATACGTTCTCTCGGAGAAGGAGTGCATTGTGTAGTTTGATATTCCCAAAGTCACGCAGGTCACGGCAGTTACCAGACTGGACCACCATTCCTGTGGAAGGTGTATCAGCCTTTAAGGATACTCTGGACCGAAAGTGGATTTGTTGTTGAAGGATCAGTTTGCTGCAATGGCTGCTATTCTTCAGTTGGCGGTATGTGTAGGCCTGACATCTTGAGCCCAGCTCCTGTGGATTCAGTGTCTTCTGACGGATGATACTACCCCTCTTTTGGAGTCTGCTGTGCTACATCCTTCATTTCTGATGACATGTACAACCTGGTACATCTAGCGGCAACGGATAGTGCTGTGTTGGCGGTGATATGGCATTGGATTTGGCTGCAACATTGGGCAGCAGACACATCTTCCAAAGCTTGGTTGACCCAACCGGCCTCTAAAAGTAAGTTGCTTTTTGGGGTCGATTTGGAGAAGCTGATGAAGAATCTGGGTGAGATGAAATCTTAAAGCCTTCCGGAGGACAGGTTCATGGGGCCTGTGAAGTGGATAGGAGCCCCTTTTCCATCAGTCTCTCTCCCACTGCTTTTGGGTGCGCTGGTTGGACTCCCATCACTAAAGGCCTGGAAAGTCTTTCTTCTCTTCTGCTTCTGGACTTTGGACTCATTCTCAGTCCTTTTGTGGAGCACGTGGGCCCAGGGATTCTGTCCCTTCAAGAGAAGGACCTTCCCGGGCTGTGCAGTGAAAATTTGGTGGGCCATTCCCTAGTTCCTTCGGTTGGGGGCAGGTTTTACCTCTCTTTTTTCAGAAATGGACCGCTGTGTGGATCACCTTAGACAAGATGCTACTCCTGAAGGCAGTGATGCCTGTTACCTCAGATGATCGGGGCAAGGACAAGAATTCCATCTATTTTGTGGTGTCAAAAAATGACAAATCATTCTGACCCATTCTAGACCTCAAGGGTCTCAACAAGCACTTGCATGTCCTAGGTTTTTAGGAATATTCTAACTGCCTACATTCCTTGCATAACCTTTAACCCTCGGTTGCCTCAGGTACAAAAACATAGATTGTGAGCCCTTCGAGGACAAGGGAAAAATATATATACAATACCTGAATGTATACCGCTTTGACTGGTAGAAAAGCGGTATATAAGCTTAGTTAAATAAATAAATAAATCAGATGTCTGAGTGTGCCCGCAGTTTATGTAAGGTCTACTGGTCAGGGACACTTGTGTACATCTATTCCAAATAGCTATATATCACATTTGCTTTTAGATTTACAGAGGACTCGGTCTTCTACCTAAGTCTCCTACTTAATTTTGTAGAAAAAGTATAAATGTTAAGGTTACATGGATCTTTGCATAGTAGGCTGATACATAGAAGTAAGATTTCAGTGTGAATATTTCAATTTCCATTGTCTGTTACAAACCTGCTTCACAGGGTGGGGCTGATTGAATCACCTCTTCAAAAGACTTCACACAGCTAAGCTTTCAGACTTTACAATTGCCGGTTATTTTAAATATAAATTTCAACTGTTGGATATGTTTTTAGGAATATTCTAACTCCTACATTCCTTGCATAGCCTTGAAATCAGATACCTGAGTGTGCCCTCAGTTCATGTAAGGTCTACTGGCCAGGGATACTTAAGCTCCCACCCACCTCACCCCTCACCCCACCCATCCCCCATCCCAGGGTTGCATAGCCTATATAGTCATCATATACATTGACATTTGTTCTTTAATTAGGTGTTACACCCACCTTTTCTCCTTCTCCTAAGGACCACTTAATCAGCATGTCTTGTATTCAATGCAACAACTGTGGTGCTTTCATTCTGAGAAGAATCATTTGGAACCTAAGAGCTTGCCCAATATGCCTCAAGTTAGCTGCTATGCATAAAGAATTGATTCTACTAAGGGAAGATTTGCTGCAATTAAACACACCTCTTCTAGGGTGCAAACTGAACAAAATCCACCACTGCTCCCACAAAGAATCGAACAGCCCAGGAACAAATGGATCACAGTGGGCTCTGGTAGGTTGCCACCTGTAACACAAATATACCCTATACATCAACAGATATCCTTGCATAATGCCTTCTCTGCCTTGGATAATGAGGGTGCCCAATGTGTGGAAACGGAAGTGTCCTTAAATGAGAGAGTCAATAATCTACTGAAAATGCACCAAATATGAAGAAAAATCACAAAACAGAAAACTACTACTACTTGGAGATTCCATCATCAGAGGCTCCCACTTGGGAACACAGTTCAGAGGAAAGAAGATGGTCAACTGCCTCCCAGGCTCTTCAGCCAGCAGGAATACAAGACAAATTGTTGGTATAGTTAGTGCAGAAAGTGAGCACTCCAAAATTGATGATGTCATCCACTTGGGCACAAATGACCTGGCTAGAAACAGTGCCTCTGCAGTTCAAAGGGACTTCCAGACTCTGGGAGAGAAACTCAAGCCCATTGTTAACACTATAGCATTCTCAGAAGTTCTACCTGTTCTTGGTAAGGGGGCAGAAAGGCTGCTTCACATAAACAACTTTAATACATTGCTTTGAACCTGGTGGAAACAAGAAGGATTTACATATATAGGCAACTGGGGAAACAGATGGATCAACAAGAGGCTATACTGTGCTGATGGACTGCATCTCTCTGTCGCAGGGAAAAGGATCCGAAGTGAAAATTTCATACAGTATGTGCACAGGCATTTAAACTAGGGAAAGGGGGTGACGGATGGAGGAGGACAAGTTCAGGATGTCACTCCCAGCAAAAGCATAACATTATAAAGAGCTACACTTTTAAACCACACATCAATGGCAAGTGGGAAGAGGCGTGTAGCACAAAATCCATGCAAAATACAGGCAAGCCAGTCAAATGCTGGAAAGCAATGAGCCCGAAAGCTCAAAGCCTAGCCAACAAAGTGCCTGACCTGGAAACCCTAATAATGGAAATGGACTTGGACATTGTGGCCATTATAGAAACATGGTTTAACGAGTTGCATGAATGGGATATAGCCATAAGAACATAAGAACATAAGAAATGCCATACTGGGTCAGACCGAGGTCCATCAAGCCCACTATCCTGTTTCCAACAGTGGCCAATCTAGGTCATACGTACCTAGCAGTTTCCCCAAAAGACACAGGTTCTGCAGTGCTTGTACTAGGCCAAGCATTGATATCCTGGGTCCCTTTTTAATAGTGGTTTATGGACCTTTCCTCCAGGAACTTGTCCAAACCTTTTTTAAACCCAGCTATACTAACAGCCCTTACTACATCCTCCGGTAACAGATTCCAGAGTTTGATTACACGTTGAGAGAAGAAATATTTTCTCCTATTTGTCTTAAATAGTTTACCCTGTAGCTTCATTACATGCCCCCTAGTCCTTCTATATTCTGATAGCGTAAACAATTTATCCACGTTTATCCGTTCCACTCCATTCATTAATTTATACACCTCTATCATATCTCCCCTCAGCCGCCTCTTTTCTAGGTTAAAGAGCCCTAACCTTTTTAGCCTCTCTTCATAGGAGTAGCCTTCCATCCCCTTCACCAATTTGGTGGCTCTTCTCTGTACTTTTTCTAATAACTCTATGTCCTTTTTAAGATACGGTGACCAGAATTGCACACAATATTCAAGGTGCGGTCGTACCATGGAGCGATACAGAGGCATTATAATATCCTTTGTTTTATTCTCCATCCCTTTCCTTAGGATACCTAGCATTCTATTTGCTTTCTTGGCCGCCGCTGCACACTGGGCGGAGGGTTTTAACATGTTATCCACGATGACTCCTAAATCTTTTTCCTGGGTGGTGGTTTCTAATGTGGAGCCTTGCATCTTGTAACTATAGTGTGGGTTGTTCTTTCCTAGGTGCATAACTTTGCACTTGTCCACATTAAATTTCATCTGCCATTTGGATGCCCAGTCTTCCAATTTATCCAGATCCTCCTGCAGTTTTCCACAATCCTCTTGGGTTTTAACAACTTTAAACAGTTTTGTGTCATCTGCAAATTTGATTACCTCACTAGTTATTCCCTTTTCCAGGTCATTTATGAATATGTCAAAAAGTAGCGGACCCAGTACAGATCCCTGGGGTACTCCACTATTCACCTTTTTCCATTGGGAATATTGGCCATTTAGCCCTACCCTCTGCTTTCTATCTTTTAACCAGTTCCCGATCCACAATAGTACACTGCCTCCTATCCCATGACTTTTTAGCTTCGCCAAAAGTCTCTGATGGGGGACCTTGTCAAAAGCTTTCTGAAAGTCCAGATACACTATATCAACCGACTCACCTTTGTCTACCTGTTTATGCACACCTTCAAAGAAACAGATCAGATTAGTAAGACAAGATCTGCCTTGTCTAAAGCCATGTTGGCTGTCTCCCATTAGGCCATGACTATCTACATGCTGTGTAATTTTGTTCTTTATGATGGCTTCTACCATTTTCCCTGGTACTGACGTCAGGCTCACCGGTCTGTAATTTCCCGGGTCACCCCTGGAACCCTTTTTAAAAATTGGTGTTACGTTGGCGACCCTCCAATCTTCAGGTATTACAGATGATTTTAATGAAAGTTCACAGATTACCAATAACAGGTCTGCAATCTCATATTTCAGTTCTTTCAACACTCTGGGATGTATACCATCCGGTCCAGGTGATTTGCTACTATTCAGTTTATCAAATAGTTGTAATATATCTTCCCGGTGTAGCGATATTTCTCTCAATTCCTCTGCAGTATCACCTTTAAATACCACTTCAGTCTTGGGTAACACCCCTACATCTTCCTCAGTAAAGACCGAAGCAAAGAATTCATTCAGTCTCTCTGCTATAGCCTTGTCTCCTCTTACTGCCCCTTTTACCCCTCTATCATCTAATGGTCCAATTGACTCTCTCACAGGCCTTTTGCTACGAATGTACTTGAAAAAGTCTTTATTTCGTGTTTTTGCTTCCGTAGCAAGTTTCTTCTCAAATTCCCGCTTTGCCTGCCTTATCAATGCTTTGCATTTAACTTGCCAGTGCTTGTGCTGTTTCCAGTTTTCATCATTTGGCTCTTTTTTCCATTTTCTGAAGGTTGCTCTTTTGGCAGCAACAGCCTCTCTGACCTCACCTTTAAACCATGCTGGCAGTTTTTTGGACTTTCTTCCACTTTTCTTAATGCGTGGAATACAGCTGGTCTGGGCTTCGAGGATAGTATTTTTAAATAACACCCAAGCTTGCTGTAAGTCTTTAACCTTTGGAACCGCTCCTTTTAGTTTTTTCCGAACTATATTCCTCATTCTATCATAGTCACCCTTTTGAAAGTTAAAAGGTAGTACTGTGGATTCCTTTACTATCTGTCCTCCACTGATTAAATCAAACATGATCATACTATGATCACTATTGCCAAGTGGTCCCAACACCCTTATTTCTTGCACCAGATCTGGCGTTCCACTAAGGACTAGGTCCAGTATGGCTTCCCCTCTGGTCGGTTCATGAACCAGCTGCTCCAAGAAGCAGTCATTTATTTCATCTAGAAACTTTATCTCTTTAGCTTGTCCTGCTGTGACACTGTCCCAGTCGATACCGGGGTAATTGAAATCACCCATTATTACTACTCTGTTGTGGCTTTTGTTAGCTTCCTTGATTTCTTTGAGCATTTCATCATCCATTTGTTCATTCTGGCCAGGTGGTCGATAGTATACTCCCACTGCCATCACCTTCCCCTTCATAAATGGAATTTCAATCCATAGAGATTCTACAGCATATTTTGTTCCCTGCAAAACTTTAATCCTTTCTGACTCAATGCCCTCTCTAACATAGAGCGCAACCCCTCCACCAATTTGTTCAGCTCTATCATTACGATATAGTTTGTATCCAGGTATCACAGTGTCCCACTGGTTATCCTCCTTCCACCATGTCTCTGAGAGTGCAATCATATCTAACCTCTCATTTAATGCTATATATTCTAATTCTCCCATCTTATTGTTTAGACTTCTAGCATTGGCATACAAGCATTTTAGAGACTGTATTTTATTAATATTAATCTGGCTATTGGTAGGCATGGGTAATTGGGAATCTTTATGCTCTGTCTGCTCCTTACTCAAGGGCATTTGGGCTACTATACTCCCTTTTGGAACCTCACTGGCTATAATCTATTAGAAGAGATAAAGAGGGTAGAAAAGGAGGAGGAGTAGCCCTATATGTCAAAAGAAATATTAAATCTACTGAAATTCAGGGGATGTGGGGAAAAGAAGAAGCGCTGTGGATTGTGTTGGAAAGAGGAGATGGCACTGTCATCCATACTGGTGTAGTCTACAGGCCTCCAACTCAAACCGAAGAAATAGAGAATTGATTATTGAGATTGGAAAGATAGCCACGAAGGGGGAAGTGATCATATTGGGTGACTTTAATGTACCCGATGTGGATTGGAGTATTCCTTCTGCAAATCTGGAAAGAAGTACAAAAATTGTGGATGCCTTCCAAGATGTGTTACTTAGACAAATGGTGATGCAATGGTCCAAACTAAAGGAGGCAATAAAAAGGGCAACAGATACATATGTAAGGAAAATAAATAAAAACAAGAGAAAAAGGAAACCTATTTAGTTTTCCAAAGAAGTGGCTGCGCAATTACAGGCAAAAAACACAGCTTTCACAAAATTCTGAAGTTCACAAACAGATGAACACAGAAAAGAATACAGGATCAAACTAAAAGAGACCAAAAGTGAAACAGTGATAGCAAAATCAAAGGCAGATGGCTAAAGATGTGAAGTGTGGTGACAAAACTTTCTTCAGGTATATTTGGGAGAGGAGGAAAATCAGAGTTGGAATTGCAGGACTCAAACGTGCTGGGAACGGACTCGTGGAAAGTGACATTGAAAAAGCGAAAATGCTAAACAAATACTTCTGCTCTGTTTTTACTAAAGAAAAGGATCATCTGTGATTGACAAATATACCGCACGGGAACACTCCCCAGCGTCCAATAGGAAAGCTTTTGGGAGCATCCCACTGCGCCTGCGTTGCTGCCTGCCCGCCTTTGTGACTCTCCCTCTTCAGTTCTTCATTTTCCGTGGAGCTGGCAAGAAGCAAATCCTGTCACTGCAGAAAATTTCTTATTTCTTATTTTTTATGGTCACGTCTGCCTTCCCGTGAGCTTACAATCTAGTCGCAATAATACAGAGCATTAGGAAATTCGGTGCGAGGCCCAGTAAGGTCTTTACAATTCGGTCATGAAAATTGATTGGGGTTAGGTTAGATAAGGATAGAGGTCAGGATCTGAAAGCGACAATGAAGAGGTGGCTCTTCAGCCTGGATTTGAAAGGGCCAGGGAGGGTGCCTGGCGTATTGACATGGGTAGGCTGTTCCAGGCGTGAGGTCAGCAAGGTGAAAGGAGCGAAGTCGGGAGTTAGCTGTGCGAGTGAAAGGCCTAGATAGAAGTAATTTGCTAGCGGAGCGAAGTTCCCGAGAGGGGACGTAGGAAGAGATAAGAGATGAGAGGTATTGAGGGGCCATAGAGTGAATACATTTATAGGTAGAAAAGTAGGAGGAGTAGGTGAGTAGGAGAAGTTTGAATTGGATGTGGAATTGAATAGGGAGCCAGTGAAGCGCCTTGAGAAGAGGAGTAATGTGAGCATGGCGAGACTGGCGGAAGATTAGTCGAGCAGCATAGTTTTGTATAGCTTGAAGGGGAAGGAGATGGCTTATAGGGAGACCAGCAAGGAGTAGATTGCAATAGTCGAGGCGAGAGGAGATTAAGGAGTGGATAAGCGTTTTGGTAGTGTGTTCAGAAAGGAAGGGGTGGATTTTGCTAATGTTGTAGAGAAAGAAGCGGCAGGTCTTAGCTACAAACTGGATATGTGCGGAGAAGGAGAGAGAGGTGTCAAAGATAAGCCCCAGATTGCGGGCCGAGGGAACAGGAAGGATAGTAGATCCATCCACATAGACTGAGAAGGGGGGAAGAGGAGGGGAGGAGTTGGGGGGAAAGATAAGGAGTTCAGTTTTGGCCATGTTCATTTTCATTCGGCGATAAGATATCCAGGCAGCGATGTCAGAAAGGCAGGCAGAGATCTTGGTTGGGATTGCTGGAGAGATATTAGGTGTAGAGAGGTAGATTTGGAAGTCATCGGCATAGAGATGGTACTGAAAGCTGTGGGAGGAGATAACACTGGTCAACACTGAAATCGTTACTGACTTTAAAAGGCCCTAATCTGTAGTATCTTGGTGAGCTGAACACGAATATAACATTAAAAAAATTTTATTGGCTCTCGTTTTGAAGATATTGCATGTAGTTCATTTTTGACGTTTCACTGTGTAAATGTATCCAGTAGGGCATCAACAACATCCCGAATAAACCTTGAACGATCATATTGCATCATATTGCATAATACCAGCATGCACACATCATCCAGAGTTGATTGCATCATTTTCTGATGCAATGCAATACTACTGCCAGACGGCTGCTGAAGCCATCTGACGTCAGCAGTGTACTATATGCAGTCGGAAAGTTTGAGCATTTAAAATATTTCAGACTGTGTGCGAGACAGTTTAAGCTACTGTTACATGTAACTTTTATTAATCATATAATTTTAGCCATTTAGGTACGATACAGAACAGTAATGCTGCGAAAGTGTGTTAATACCTTTGACAATTTCTGCTACATTTGTGTGGAAGTGACATTTGCCAACCAGAAGAAAAGTATCACTTCTCAGCTGAAGAAGGCATATCATCTTTACTTCGGATGCAAAATTGGTGACCAAGACAAGCCTTGGGCCCCGCATATATGCTGCACTACATGTACAGCACAGCTTTCACAGTGGTTGAATTGCAAAAGACCATCAATGCCGTTTGCAGTCCCCATGGTGTGGAGAGAGCCAAGCAACCACATAAATGACTGTTACTTCTGCTTGGTTCCTCCTCTTTCCAGCGGAATAACGAAGCAAAAGAAGTGAAGCATAGTCTACCCAAACATTCCGTCTGCATTGAGACCAGTTCCACATGGTGAGGGACTTCCTATTCCAGAACCTCCATCAGAATATTCTCTTGATTCATCTGATGAGGACAAGGGTGAGCCGACCTGTTCTTCTCCTGGTCCGTCAGCATGCAGTGACCCAGATTTTCACTGGGATGCATATCAACTCCACACAGAATAACACAGGAAGAACTAAATGACCTGGTTCGTGATTTGGATTTATCCAAGAACAAGGCAGAATTGCTAGGATCAAGACTCCAACAATGGAATCTTCTAGAAGAAGATGTCAACATTACTTCATATCGAAAGCGCCACCAGCAGTTGGAGCCTTTCTTCAGAAAGGAAAGTAATCTGGTATTCTGTTCCAATATTGAAAGCCTCATGAATGCCTTAAAAATCATTCATGACCCACAAGACTGGAGACTATTTATAGACTCTTCGAATTTGAGTCTGAAGTCTGTGCTTTTGAACAATGGAAACCATCTTCCATCTATTCCAGTAGTGCATGCCGTCCACATGAAAGAGACATACGATAACTTAAAGCATCTACTGACTTCCATTAACTATAACAAGTACAGCTGGCACTTCTGTGGTGACTTGAAGGTAGTTGCCCTTTTAATGGGACTGCAACAGGGATATATAAAATACATGTGTTTTTTATGTGAGTGGGTAGCCGAGCAAGGGATTGGCACTACTTGCGGAAGGAATGGCATTGCAGACAAAATGTAACAGTTGGAGAGAAGAATATCCAGCACCCAGCTCTGGTTGAGGCTCACAAAATCCTGCTTCCACTCCTTCACATCAAACTAGGTTTGATGAAAAACTTCATGAAAGCCATGGACCGCATTTCGCCAGCTTTCTGATACCTGCATGAAAAATTCCCTCGACTCAGCGAAGCAAAGATTAAAGAGGGAGTTTTTGTGGGTCCTCAGATTCGAGAGCTCTTCAAAGATGACCGGTTCAACAACTTGCAGGGTGATGCGAAACAAGCATGGAATGCTTTTTGCCTAGTGTCAGCAAACTTTCTCGGGAATGTTAGGGCAGAAAACTACAAGGAACTAATAGAAGACATGCTGATGCAGTATCAGAAACTTGGCTGCAATATGTCTCTAAAGATCCATTTCCTTGATTCCCATCTCGATTTCTTTCCTGACAACTGTGTTATGGTTAGTGATGAACAGGGCGAACGTTTTCACCAGGATATCTCAACAATGGAGCAAAGATACCAGGGAAAATGGTCCACTACAATGCTGGCTGACTACTGCTGGACACTCCCCAGAGAAGCTCCCGAACAGCTGTACAAGAGACCTGCAAAAAAATCTAAGAAGTAGGCTATGACTTGTTTTTTTACAGGTATTAACCGAAGGCCTATTATATTTACTGTTGACATGCATTTTGTGATGTAAACATTAATTCTTGTAGATTACAAAAAAACTAGAGCCAACTTTGCAATTTCACTGTCCTATTCGTGTTCAGCATATAAAAATTGATAAGAAATAACTATTTTTATTTCAGTAACATGACTTTTGTAAAACTTTGTTGACCAGTGTAAGTGTGCCAAGGGCTTGGGTATAGAGAGAGAAAAGGAGGGGGCCCAAACGGATCCTTGGGGTACACCAACATGGAGTGGAGTAGGAGAGGAGGAGGAGCCACCAGAGCAAACGCTGAAGGAGCGATGGGAGAGGTAGGAGGAGAACCAGGATAGTACGGAGCCTTTGAAACCAAGCGAGGAGAAGGTGGAGAGGAGAAGATTGTGGTCAACAGTGTCAAAGGCAGCGGAGAGGTCAAGGAGGATGAGGATAGAGTAGTGGCCCTTAGATTTAGCTAGGAACAGGTCATTGGAGACTTTTGTAACAGCTGTTTCAGTAGAGTGTAGGGGACGGAAGCCGGATTGTAGTGGGTCCAGAAGGGCCTGGGAGGTGAGGAAGTCGAGGCAGCGGCGGTGGACTGCTCATTCTAGTAGTTTAGATATGAAGGGAAGGAGGGAGATGGGTCGATAGGACAGGTGGGATCGAGTGAGGGTTTCTTGAGGAGGGGTGTGACAACAGCATGTTTGAAGTTTACTGGGACAGTTGCAGTGGAGAGTGAAAGGTTGAGAATATGAGCGATAGATGGGACAATGGTGGGGGAGATGGGGTGCAGGAGATGGGTGGGGATGGGTCAGAGGAACAGGTGGTGGGTTTGGAGGAGGAAAGGAGGATTGCGGTTTCCTCCGGAGATCGTGGGGAAAGAGGATAGGGTAACAGAGGAAGTGAGAATGGGGGGAGGGGAGAATTGGGGAGTGGGGAATTGGAGGGTGTTCTTGTGGATTTTGTCATGGAAGTAGTCAGCTAGGGTTTGGGCAGAAAGGGAGGGTGGGACCGGGGGCAGGGGCACCTTGAGGAGAGAATTGAGGGTGTTAGAGGCGGCGAGGATCAGAGGCAAGGGAGTTGGTCAGATGGATGTAGTATTCTTGTGTGGCCAGTGCTATGGCTGACTGGAAGGAGCCAAGCATGAATTTGAAGTGTAGAAGGTCTTCCGAGGAGCGGGATTTGGACCAAGCACGTTCAGCAGAATGAGCACAGATGCATAGATAGCAGGTTGTGGATGAAAGCCAGGGCTGGGGGGCAGATCGTCTGACAGGACGTGGGGTGGGTGGGGCAAGGGTGTCGAGGGCCAAGGATAGTACAGCATTATAAGAGGATACTGCCTTCTCAACGGACTTAGAGGACATAATGGAGGAAAGGGAAGGTGAAATGGTGGAGGAGAGAGTCGGGATCAATATTATGGAGGTTTCTAAATATGTCTGAGGAGACAGGACGAGGTTGAGACAGCAGAAGCTGAAGATTAAAGGTTAAAAGGTGATGGTCGGATGAGGGAAGGATTGAATTGTGGAAGTTTGAGGGAGAGGAATAGAGAAGAGTATTAGGTCAAGGCAGTGGCTGTGTAGGTGGGTGGGGGCAGTGGAGTAAAGTTGGAGGTCAAATGAGGAGGTGAGGGCGAGGAACTTTGAAGCATGGGGATCGGAGGGTTTGTTGACATGAATGTTAAAGTCGCCGAGAATAAGAGTGGGGGAAGAGGGATCCAGAAAGGTGGAAAGCCAGGAGTTGAAGTCGATGAGGAAGGTCGATTTGGAATTGTCGGGTGGGCGATATATAACAGCTATTTGGAGGGGAAGTGGTGTGAAGAGGCGAATGGTGTGGACTTCAAATGAGAGGGAGGAGTGTGATTGAGGCAGTAGGATGGGTTGGAATTGGCAAGAGGGAGCAAGAAGAAGCCCAACACCACCACCGCGACCAGTAGATCGAGGTGTCTGGGAGAACTGGTAGCCCCCGTGGCAGAGAGCAGCAATAGATGCGATATCGTCTGGGAGGAACCAGGTCTCAGTTAGGGCAAGAAGGTGTAGCGCATTAGAGATGAAGAGATCATGAGTAAAAGGAAGTTTGTTGGCGACTGAGCATGCATTCCATAGGGCACATGAGAATGGGAGAGTGGAGGGGGAAAGGAGAGGGATATGGATAAGGTTGGATAGGTTACGTGAGGATTTCTTTTCAGAGTAAGACAGCGGTCTAGGGGGGCCATAACATGAGGATCTATTTCCAGAGTAATACAGAGGTCTAGAGATCTAGAGGGGCCAGGGTACAGGTGGGTGTTTCTGGATGAGTGAGCCCTCCTTGAGGGACACGAGGGGAGGGGAAGTGAAAGGGAAATGAAGGGGGGTATTGGTGATATTAGATAGGCTACGTGAGGATCTCTTTTTTGAGTGAGATAGAACGCTAAGGGGGATAGGGTTGGGGTTGATATCACTGTATGAGTGATTGGGGTATGAGTGAGGGAGGGCGGAAGGGGAGAGGAGCGGAATATGGATGAGATTAGATGAGGTCCGTGAGGAACTCTTCTTAGAGTGAGAAAGAAATCGAGGGGGGCCAGGGTTGGGGTTGATATTACCTGATGAGAGAAGGAGAAGGAGTAGTAGAGAGCGGGCTAAAACGGAGGCCGTATGGCGGAAGCAAGGGTGGGGTTGCCTTAAAGAGAGAGGGGCTGGTTGAATGAGGGGGGAGGGTGTGATGAAGCCCAAGAGCAGATGCTAGGTTAGAAGACAGAATGGAGGGAGAAGTGAGGAAGGTAGAGAGTAGTGGGGAGAGGAGTGAGGGTGCTGGTAGGAGGGGAGGCAGTTGGTGAGTATGAGGAAGAGAAGGACAATGTGATGTTGAGCCATCGAAGAGGAGTAGTGGGGCTATGCAGCATATGTTATCTTACAACAATGAGGTGGCTAAGGATTCT
Source organism: Ichthyophis bannanicus (assembly GCA_033557465.1). Classification (NCBI taxonomy): domain Eukaryota; kingdom Metazoa; phylum Chordata; class Amphibia; order Gymnophiona; family Ichthyophiidae; genus Ichthyophis; species Ichthyophis bannanicus. The sequence continues at coordinate 308,450,556 of CM066038.1, read as the reverse complement.
AAGCACTATATGGTATAAGATGGGTTACAAGTGGGAACTACATGCTATGCAATATAGGTTAGAATATAAGCAATGGGTAGTGCTAGAGCCTGTGTAGTAAAGTTCTATGCCAGCAATGGGTAGCAAGTTCTATGCCAGCGGTGGGGGGGTTCAAAACAGAGTTACTTACTCGGTGTGCAGCCCGATGGCACCCCTCTCGTTTAAAGGGCGGATGGCCCGGAGACGTTGGTTTCATTGGTGGTCTGCGATGGCGATCCGTTACTGCCTTGGCTGATCATGGCGTGTTCAGTTTAGGAAGGTGTTTACTTGGTCGGGTGTGTATAGTAAGGTGCCCGCTTCCGAGCACCGCCTAAGGGCCATGCCATGCCAAAGGGCGTTCTGGCGAGGCCCTCAGGTGCGGGCATGCCAGGCACGGGCGCACCGGAGCGCTCAGAAATTAAATGTCCCACGGCTGGGGTTTTGGTGGGCCTGATTGGCCTTGGTGTGGGGGAGGAGGGTGGAGCTTACCAGCCCACTCCCTTAGCCAACGCTGATCAGGTCTCTCTGCTGGTCCTGCTGCTGCTCCCGTGCCGGAGCGCTCAGAAATTAAATGTCCCGCGGCTGGGGATTCACCTCCGGAGAACTCCTGGTGCCATGCTCTGGAACGGTAGCCCAAGCTTCCGTACTGATACCCAGGCATAGGCAAACTTGATAGACCAGCACATGTTTGCCATTGAGCGGAATCTTGCAGCTCTATTAGCGGCATCGGTACCGGTCAAGACATTACTGCCAAGGTACCGACACAGCAGACCTCTTGCGCCAATACCAATCTTGATCGTTACCGGTCCTTAGAAGAACAAGAGCATTGCTCTTATTGATATTTAAATCTACCGATTCTGATTCTTTGGACAGTGAATTGATTAGTATCAGAGAGATGAGGAGTCTCTCTGAGGATCCCGCTCCGTCTCCACAGCAGTGCATGTCCCCTCCTGAAGACATGTCTTTCCAGGAGTTTATCAAGGTTATGGCGAGAGGCCTATCCATTACTCCTCCATCGGAGAAAGAACCCAGAGCAGAGGAGTTGGAAATTCTTCAATATCCTACAGCTTCTAAAGAGGCGACTACTCTCCCAATACACCGCATACTCCAGGACCTTATATTCCGGATGTGAGAGACACCTCTCACCATCTCTCCCCATACCTGGCGACTCGATGCCATGTATCGGGTCCCGGAAAGCCCTGCGTTCCAGAAGATGTAGCTTCCACACCACTCAATGGTAGTGGAATCGGCTATGAGTCGAATTAAGAGTTCTAAGACATACTCCTCCAATCCCCTGGGCAGAGAGTCGAGAACACTTGATGCTTTTGGTCACCGGTGTTTTCAGACTTCCATGCTTTCAGCCCGCATAAGTTCATACATACTCTATATGGGTATATGTTCCTTAGTGAAGTGACTAGGGATCTGGAATCAATGGCTTCTCTTCTTACATTAGTCAAACATGCCAAAAATGTTTCCAGGTTTGTCAATAGAGCAACTTTTGACTGTTTTGAATGCATTAGCAGAACAACTTCTATCTGCATAGGTGCTCATAGGATTGCCTGGCTTCAGGCATCAGGCCTTGAACAGTAGGTTCAAGATAAGCTTTCAAGATAAGCTGGGAAATATTCCCTGTACAGGAGAGAACCTGTTTGGAAAGGATTGGCAAGATAAGGCTTCTCAGTTAGAATCTGAGAATACCACCCTCAATAGGCTTTCAAAGGCTACTGCCTACCCTTAAAAAAAAAAGCTGCTGCTAAGAAGCCATTCTATATTAAGAAGAAGAAATTCTACTCGTCTTACCCCTCAACTTCTCAATACTAGCCCTAGGCTACCCAGAGGAAGCAGCAGAAGAAGCCACAGGCTCCTAAACCGCAACCAGCAGCGCAGACTCAATCTACGCCTGTTTTTTGACTTCTTTCTAGAGAACATTGCCACCCTGCCTCTGGAGAACCCCCACCCCTTCCATATAGCAGGCAGGCTTTGCCATTATGCCCATAGGTGGCATCTCTTAACCTCAGAGCAGTGGATACTAACCATAGTGCGAGAGGGGTACAAGCATCACCTACATAGCATACTCCCCATCACTTTAGTGGGGGAATATCATTCTCAACCCTCACTCACTGTTCTCCTCCAGCAAGAGATCACCTCTCTTCTCTCAGAGTGTGTCATAGAAGAGATTCCAACATCCCAGAGGGGAATGGGGTTCTATTCTCTGTACTTACTTAGATCTCAGAAACCTCAACAAGTTTCTAGTTCGAGATAAATTCAAGATGATTTCACTAGGAATCCTTCTTCCTTATCTCCAGTCAGGACTGGCTCTGTTCTCTAGATCTCAAAGAAGCATATACCCATATCCTCATTCATCCAGAACACAGGAAGTATCTACGCTTCATCTTCCAGGGGAATCACTATCAATACAGAGTGCTTCCATTCGGACTTGCCTCTGCCCCAAGAGTCTTCATAAAGTGCATGGCAGTTGTAGCCGCATATCTAAGGACTCTCGGAATATTCGTCTTCCCTTAGACGATTGGCTAATAAGGGCAGCCACTTCTCAGGAAGTTCACCTATCCCTCCTTCGTACAAGTCAAGTACTACAGGATCTAGGATTTGTGATAAATCTTCCAGAATCCCATTTAGTTCCTACCCAAACACTGGAATTCATAAGGGCTGTTCTAGATACTTGACGGTCAAAGGCATTTCTACCCCCGGACTGTTGTACCTGCCTAGTACAGATAGCATCTCAAGTAAGGCTCAAAAACGATATCTCAGCCAGAGAAATGCTACAACTATTAGGCCATATGGCCTCTACGGTTCATGTAGTGCTATATGCTCGTCTGCACTTGCGGACAGCTCAATGGACTCTTGCCTCCCAGTGGAAACAGGCCTCTGGGACTCTCATAGGCAAGATCAAAGTCACAGATGTTCTAATGAACTCCCTGCTCTGGTGGTCTACCCCGGGAAATCTCCTTGTAGGGTCACCTTTTCAGATGCCACTACATCAATGCATCCTGACAAAAGATGCCTCTAAACTGGGTTGGGGAGCCCACTTGGACACTCTATCCACTCAGGGCTGCTGGACAGAACAGGAGTCACAGCTCCAGATAAATTTGCTAGAATTTTGTGCAATCTTCAGTGCCCTCAAAGTGTTCCAACAACAACTTCAGGGCCCCACAGAGTTCTGGTCCAGACAGACAATCAGATGGCTATGTTCTACGTGAACAAGGGGGGGGGGGAGGGGAATGGGCTCTTGGGCTCTCTGCAAAGAGGATCTTCATCTTTGGTCCTTTACAATTGTTCACCAGATGCATCTCCAAGTAGCATATCTGCCAGGATACCAAAATATCTTATGAGACAGATTGAGTTGGATCCTCCTGCCGCACAAGTGGTCTCTCCATCGGGAGACAATCTCCTACATCTTTCAGACCTGGGGAACTCCGGAGATAGACTTTTTTTGCCACTCCGCAGAATGCCAAACTACCTCATTTTTGCACCAGAACCCCCGATGCCCAATGCAGGTTGATGCTTTCCACCTTCACTGGGATCAGTATTTCCTGTATTATTTTATTTTATTTATTTAACATCTTTTATATACCGCACTCTTCGTCATCAGCGCGGTTTACATTTTAACAAATTGTACTTAAGCATGAACATATGTTAAGTTTACAGATAACAGGGAATGAATTTGGATAACTGGGGTTAAATAGATAACAAGAATTCAAACTAATTACAGCAAGAAATCACATGTTTATAGTTCAAAGGCTTGGGGCTCTAAGGGGATTTGAAATGGGGTGAGAAATGAATATGGGGGTGTACTTGACTAACCATGATCATTGGTTCGTGTTGGGAGGGAATGACTTAGGGAGTTCATACTCTGAGGGAAGTGTTGTAGGAAGAGGTGTGTTTTTAGATCTTTTCTGTATGCCTTTCCACCAATACCCTTGATTCCCAAAACGCTTTTCAAGCTTCAAGCGAACAAGGGCCACATGATCCTCATAGCCCCACGCTGGCCATGTCAACCATGGTTTCCTCTCCTGCTACATCTGTCATAGACTTGCTCTCTCAGTCTAGGGTCAGCTCCCGACCTTTTCTCACAGGAGGATGGGATGCTGCTCCATCCCAACCCACAGTCTTTCCATCTTATGGCTTGGCTACTGAAAGCATAGTGTTTCAAGGTCTCAACCTTCCTCAGGAAGTAAAGGACATCCTACTAGCCTCCAGGAAACCATCTACCAGACGTTCCTATGCTTTAAGTGGCGTAGGTTTCCACTCTGTGTACCCAAAGGGATCTTCACCTCTTATCAGCTCCGATGGAAGCTCTCCTTCAGTATCTCCTCAATCTTTCATCCTCTGGTCTCAAGACGAACTCGGTTAGGGTTCACCTCAGTGCATTTGCTGCCTCTCACCATCCCTTGGATGGGCAGCCTATTTCTTTACAACCGCTTGTAACACATTTCATGAGAAGGCTATTATTAACCAAGCCCCTCATCAGGCCACCGCCGGTGGCATGGGATCTTAATATTGTGTTAGGTCAGCTCCTTAAGCTGCCCTTTGAACCTTTAGCCACAACCTCTCTAAAGTTTCTGTCTTGGAAGGTCATCTTCCTTGTAGCGTTCACTTCAGCTAGATGCATCAGTGAGCTCCAAGCCTTGGTGGCTGACTCGCCTTATACACACTTCCATCATGATATGGTGGTCCTTAGGACTTATCCTCATTTCATGCTCAAAGCAGTGTCTCCTCTCCATTTGAATCAGTCAGTCTACCTGCCATTCTTCTTCCCTAGAACTCATTCCTCTAGGGCAGAGGCAACCCTCCATACACTTGATTGAAAGCGTGCCTTAGCATTCTATCTCCAAAGGACAGCTGAGCACCGTAAAAGCTCTCAATTATTCATCTCCTTTGATCCCAGTCACTTGGGGTTGCCAGCATCCAAATGAACTCTAAATGGATAGAAGATTACATCATATTTGCTTATGACAAAGCAGGACTATTCCTTGAAGGTCATGTCACTGCCCATAATGTTCGTTCCATGGCTGCCTCCACGGCAAACCTATGTTCTGTAGCCATTGATGAAATCTGCAAAGCAGCCATCTGGTCTTTGGTGCATACCTTTGCTGCACATTACTGTTTGGACAAGGACTCCTGCCGGGATGCTATGTTTGGTCAGGCGTCCTCCAACACCTCTTTCACACATAGGTCAACTCCTACCCTCCATCCCGGAATTTTCGATACCATATGTCCATTTAAGTTCCATGCCCTCTTGAGGCCTGCTCTGAGGCAAACCTACCAATTCTGGGGACCTTCCTCTGGCATCTGGGAGCAAGGAAGTCACATATTCCTGCTTGTACCTGGAGAAAATCTAGTTACTCACCTGTAAAGGTGATCTCTGGGAACATCAGAAATTTAGTCTTCACAACCCATCCTCCTCCCCAGGAGTTGTAAAGTTTCTCTCTCTCTCTCTCTATTCTCTCCTTTTATCTCAGCTACAAACTGAACTGGGGAGGGAGAGTCACAAATGTGGGAAGGCAGCAATGGATGCTGGGGAGTGTTCCCATGTGGGCTCCGTTGGTACCGATGTCACCCATATGTGAAGACTAAATTCCTGCTGTTCCCGGAGATCACCTGTTACAGGTGAATAACTACGCTATACCACATCATTCACAGAAGATGTGTTAGAACAGCTTGCAAAACTGAAAGTGATCAAGGCCATGGGACTGGATGGGATACATCCCAGGATACTGAAAGAGCTCCGAGAGGTTCTTGCAAGGCCATCAAAGGATGTTTTTAATAGATCTTTGGAGATAGGAGACCTTCCACAGGGCTGGAGAAGGGCTGATGTGGTACCTCTTCACAAAAATTGTAAAAGGGAAGAAGTGACAAACTACAGGCCAGTAAGCCTTACCTCGGTGGGAGGAAAAGTAATGGAGGCGCTCCTGAAGGAGTGAATAGTGGACTTTCTCGAAACCAGCAGGTTGCATGATCTGAGGCAACATGGTTTTACCAAAGGACGATCTTGCTGAACAAATCTGATTGAGTTCTTTGACTGATCAGAGAACTAGATCAAGGGCATGCGATGGATGTCATCTACCTTGATTTCTGCAAAGCCTTTGATACTGTTCCTCATAGAAGGTTTATCAGTAAACTCAACAGCTTGGAGATGGGTCCAAAGGTTGTGAACTGGATCAGAAATTGGTTGACTGACAGATGACAGAAGGTGATGGTAAACGGAACTCACGCGGATGAAAGGAAGGTGATTAGTTGTATGCCCCAAGGTTTGGTCCTTGCACCGGTACTGCTCAATGTATTTGTGAGTGACATTGCTGAAGGACTGAATGGAAAAGTCTGTCTTTTTGCAGATGACATGAAAATTTGCAACAGAGTAGACTCCCCTGAGGGAGTGGAGAACATGAGGAAAGATCTACAAAAGCTGGAAGAATGGTCTAGTACTTGGCAGTTAAGATTTAATGTGAAGAAGTGCAGTGTCATGCATTTGGGAAGCAGAAATCCAAGGGAATTGTATGCAATAGGGGCGAGAGGTTGATGTGCACAGACTAGAAGGACCTTGGAGTGATTTTTACTGAGGATTTCAAGGTGGCGAAACAGTGTGACAATGCGGTGGCAAAAGACAGAAGGATGCTGGGTTGCATACAGAGAGGAATTACCAGCAGAAAGGAAGAGATTCTAATGCCACTGTGTAAGTCGCTGGTGAGACCTCACTTGACCATACCTCCAGTTTTTTTAGTTCACTTCTCATTGTGTTCATTCTCTTATGGTTGTCCATTTTATTAAAAGTTTCATGTTAACTACAAATACATAATCCTTTTCTTCTAACAGTTTGGCAATATTTATTTTTCATAAATATTGAACAGAATTAGCCCTAACCCTAAATCAGTTTTTTGGCACCCCTATTGCTGACCTTTCTCTGAGTCAATTCAATTTACCACTACCCTCTGTGGTCCTTCAGTTAGCCAGCCTCTAATCCAGTCCACTGCCTTAGGACCTACCACCGGGCAGCTGAGTTTATTCATGAAAATACTATTTGGGACCATTTCAAAAGTTTTGAAATCCAAATAACAAACAGTGCATGCCATTAATCTAATTGAATTTTTAAATATTGTACATAACACAATGGCTTTCGCATAATAATAATGCGCCCAGAAGCTGAATGTCATTTCCCTGATTTATAGCAATTGCTACTTAGTACCCTTCAGGTCTGCAGAAAAGCTGGAACATCCAAGTTCTTTTGTTGCAGCCAGACTTGGTCATATGGGCCTGATATTCAAATCAATTAACACGGTTAGCAGAGCTGCTAACCGTGTTATTTGTAGTGAATGGGATATTCGGCAACATTAACAAGTTCTCTGTATATGTGTGAGTATAAGTTCTATGTAAAAGTGTGAGTTATAATGTAAACTGTTTTGATTCTGTGATAAGGCGGTATATAAAAATTGTTAATTAATTAATTAACACAGTATTAATAATTCTCCAGGACCAAGCAGGAAGTCAGTCCTCACATATGGGTGACGTCGGCGCCGACGGAACCCTCGTGCGGAGCATTTTCCCAGCTTTCGAAGAAAGCCTTTGGGAATGCAGCGCGCATGCGCGGTCCCCTTCCTGCCCAAGGGTGCCATCTTGCTCGGTCTTTCGTTTTCCGCGGAGCCCAACGGACGTAGTTCATGTCACCCGGGAAAAGTAGATTTTTTTTCTGCGATTTTTCGCATCTCTTTATCCGGTTCGACGCCGGTTCCCCATCCCGCCTCGGCTCGGTACACTGCTATCGAGTCCGGAACTTCTTTTTCGGTTTTTGTCCTTTGTGACTAGTGTTCGTGCTTTTTCTGTTATTTTCACTGGCAGCCCTGTCTTTTGACTTTGCAGGCCCCTTTTTCCCCCGATGGCTGCCAGCAGCTTAAAAAGTGTGATCGGTGTAAGAAACTTACGTCTCTCACCGACACACGACTGCTGCCTCCGATGCCTCGGGCCTGACCATGACCCGCTGGTCTGTGGCCCGTGCGGCAAAATGTCATCGAAGGCACTTCGGAGCCGTCAGCATCAATGTATGAGAAGTTTTTCAGAGTTCGCGTCCGGCCGGGCCCGGACTTTGTCAGAGGCCTCGACATCTCGGGAGTCTGACCCCGAGCGCCGTCGTGGGTCCTCTGAGAGGGGGTCTCCCGCCCGGGAGCACAAAGGAAGAAGAAGCTTGAGAGGGCAGTGTCAGTGGAGGCACCTGCATCCTCGAGGGCCAGATCACGAAGCCCTCACCGCTGTCTCGGGCTCTTGGAGTTGGAGCGACCAACCAAACTACCTTGCCTGGAGCCGGAGTCCCCGAGTCGGGTAACTTTGGTTGTCCTCATTGACTCTCCTCCGGGAGAACTGACGTCGGGCCCTATGCTGTCGGGGCCTGAGTCGGGGGCAGCAGAGTCTCCTGAGCTCAGTCTCAGGTTGGCGGCCCTGGAGAGCAGCCTGGCTGCCTTCATGGAGCAGCAGCGGATACTGATCGCCAGTCTGACCGGTGCATCTGCCCCGACCACCAGGACCTCGACATCTAAGTCGACCCCGGAGGCCGAGCCGATCCTCGAGTCCATCAAGTCTCGAGTCAATCATCGGCCAAGGTCTCCCTCGACCTTCCGTGCGGGGCCGAGGTTGTTGACGCAGGTGCCCTTGGCGTCGGGGCGGGTGGCACCGAGGCCCACATGTCCGGAGCCACTCGACGACTCCTCAGAGGAGTCGGTGTGGGAGACGGAGGATAAGGAGTCTCCTGACACCTTCCGGACCCAGTGCGTCCCATCGGACTTCCCGGAGTCCGAGCCTCGGAGAAGGGCCCCCCCCCCACGGAGGATACCCGGTTCTCGGATTTCGTCAGGGACATGGCCAAGGCTTTGGCATTCCCGGCGGATGCTGAGGAGGAGCCTTGAGCCGAAGAGCTCGATGCCCTCCAGTACGATTTTCCTCCGAAGGAGGCCTTTACTGTTCTGGTTCCTCCGATGCTGGAACGGCTGCTCTTTCCTTATGTGGGAAGCACCGGTCTCAGCGCTGGTTCTTAGCAGGCGGGTCAGTTCCATTTATCGAGTCCATAAGAGCCCTGGGTTCCAAAAGGTGTAGCTACCGCACAACTCCATGGTTGTGGAATTGACCATGCACAGGTTGAAAAGTGAAAAGATGCACTCCTTGGCCAGAACCTGGAAGCCCTCAGTAGAAATTGCTTCCAGGGCTCTATGCTGTCTTGTCGTGTCCAGACGTACTGTACCAGCTGTACATGGGCATGTACTTACGGGACCTGGGAAAGGAGATTTGCCGGGTTCTCGGCTGGCCTCTCTGAGGAACCTTTGCAGAGATTCAAAGCCTTGTCTTCAGGGATCCGAGAGTGCTCTTATTTTATATCTCGAGCAGCCTATGGCGGCTTCAATGCTTCGGCCCGAGTATCCGTGGCCGGCATCGGTGCACGCCGTCAGGCCTGGCTACAGTTGTCGGACCTGGAGTCATGGGTACAGGATAAGTTGGTCGATGTCCCGTGCCGAGGTGACAACCTGTTCGGCAAGCCCATGACTGAGAAGGCTTCAGAAATCGAGACCGAGACTCTCACCATGACAAGACTGTCCAGAAAGACTTCTGCCCCTTCTCACAAAAAGAAGGGCTCGGGAAAGAAGCCCTTTTTCCTGAGGAAGGGTGCTGCCTACAAAACCTACCCTCAGCATCAGACCTCTCCAGCTCCCCAACAGGGCCAGCAGGCCAAGGGGCAGGGGCATGGGCCCCGTAGGCAGAAAATCCCCAAGCCTCCAGCTCCGGCTCCTGCACAGCAGGGAGGGGGTTTTTGACTCCCACAGCATAGCCTCTCCTTCGCTGAAGCAGGAATCAACAGGCAGTAGTCCCTCACACCCGCGGAAGGAAACACACACAGACAGACTAGTATGCAAACAAGATCTTTTATTGTGTACACAGTCTCAGACAGAGCCGGCACCCTGGACAAAAGATCTGAGCCCCGAAATGGCGTCCAACTCTGTCTTATATACAGAACAGTTTCCCTAAAACATGTCACCTTCTCATTTGTCTCAGATATCTCCTCCTCGCCAATCAGCAGCTCTTGGGGGTGCTTTCACAAAACTTTCCTGTGTAGTCTGTCTAACCGGTATGCTCTGGTCTGCTGGTTTCAAGGGGAAAGGTTTGTGCTTACGTTTCGTTGCACTGTGGCGGCTCAGGCTTGGTGGGGGAGGGATGGGTATTTTCACTGCTACCTTCCTGGCTGCCTCACCGCCAGTGGCTCCACTCAGCACAGGAGGTCGACTGACCCTGTACGCCTACAGGTGGCCAGCCATCACAGGGAATATATGGGTACTGAGCATAGTCCAGAAGCAGTTTATCTACCTGGTCAGGAAAACTTCCTAGCGGACAAGCTAAGCAGCCTCACGAATGGCAGTTGAATCCATTGGTGGTGCAGCAGATCTTCCTCTGCTGGGGACTTCCCTCCATTGATCTCTTTGCAAGTCCACTAAACTGTTAACTGCCCAGGTTTTTCTCCAGACAGCCGCATCCTCTGAGGATGGCAGCAGATGCTTTTCTGATCTCTTGGGTCTACGGGCCTCTTGTATACGTTTCCTCCCACGCCCCTGGTGACCCGAACTCTATTCAAGGTCCTCCGGGACAAGGCCTCGGTGCTTCTGGTAGCCCCCAGATGGCCGAGGCAGCCGTGGTTTCCACTTCTTCTGCAGTTGGCAGTGGAAGCTCCATTCCCTCTAGGGCTGCAACACGATCTCCTGTCTCAAGAGCAGGGTTCCCTTCTGCACCCCAATCTCTGGTCCCTCAATCTGATGGCCTGGCTGCTGAAAGGATAGTGCTAGCTCCCTTACTTCTACCTAAGGAGGTTGAGGAGGAGGCATTCCACCAGAAAGTCCTATGCCCTCAAGTGGCGTAGGTTTACGGTGTGGTATGCTTAGCGCAATGAAGATCCTTTCTCTTGCCTTGTGCCAGTAGTACTGCAGTATCTACTTCACCTTTCAAACCTAGGCCTTAAGTCTAACTCTGTTCGGGTCCACCTCAGTGCTTTGTTAGTGCACCACTCACCAGTGTAAGGACAGTCTCTGTCGGTTCACCCCTTGGTGTCCAGATTTCTCAGAGGTCTGCTTCTACTCATGCCTCCGGTTCGTCCACCGGCGACTAAGTGAGATTTGAACATGGTCTTGCAGCAACTTACTCGCCCACTGTTTGAGCCGATGGCTACTTGCCATTTGCGCTTCCTCTCTTCGAAAGCGCTCTTCCTGGTGGCTCTTACCTTGGCCAGACGTGTGAGTGAACTACAAGCTCTGGTTTCTGATAGACCATACACGCGGTTCTATAAGAACAGGGTTGTCCTACGGACCCATCCCAAGTTCCTCCCAAAAGTGGTCTCCTCTTTCCACCTCAGTCAGGAGGTGGTTCTTCCGACCTTTTTTCCCAGGCCTTATGCCAGCTGGACTGAAACAGTCTTGCATACCCTGGACTGTAAGAGGGCGTTGTCTTTTTACATAGAACATATCCGTGAGCATTGAAGGGCTACTCAGCTCTTCATCTCGTTTGACCCTAATAGGATGGGTTACCTCTCTCCAAGCGTACGTTGTCCACTTGGGTAGCAGATTGCATTGCCTGGGCGTACAGCGCCGCTGTCCTCTCCTTGCAGGGTCGCGTCACGGCCCACCGTGTCAGGGCGAAAGCCGCGTCAGTAGCTCATCTCTGCTCTGTTCCATTGGCAGACATCTGCTAGGCCGAAGCTTGGTCTTCAAGCCAGACTTTTGCAGCCCATTACTACCTGGAGAGATAGTCCTGACGGGACAGTGTTTTCGGCCAGGAGGTACTCCGTAATCTTTTTGGGGTTTAGGCAACTCCTACCCTCCGTCCCTTGTGCTGGGCTACCGTACGAGGTGCGTTCTCAGAGAAAATTCTTGTCACGGATGCTGTGGATCTCGAGAGGGAGCAATTTTTTCAGCTTTGGGTTCACGATAGCCTAGAGCTGGGGAGTCCCATATGTGAGGACTGACTTCCTGCTTGGTCCTGGAGAAAGCGTAGTTACTCACCTGTAACAGGTGTTCTCCAGAAGCAGCAGGAATTAGTCCTCATGACCCTCCCTCCTCCCGTGGAGTTGCAGTCCTATCGTTTATTTTGATTTTTGCTGTCTTTTAGCTATGTCATCAGACTGAGCAAGATGGCACCCTTGGGCGGGAGGGGGACCGCACATGCGTGCTGCCTTCCAAAAGGCTTTCTTTGAAAGCTGGGGAAATGCTCCGCAAGAGGGCTCCGTCGGCGCCTACGTCACCCATATGTGAGAACTGATTCCTGCTGCTCCTGGAGAGCACCTGTTACAGGTGAGTAACTACGCTATATCCATGGCTTCCGCTGCTTTATACCCCGATGCTAACCAGTTGGCATTGGGGTGTTCTGCGAGCGACACCTGTGGATAACTGGGCAGTGGCAGTATTGAACAACTACCCAGTTATCCCTTGGCAGCAAAGATTAGGTACAGGAAAGGCTGTCATAACTTTTGCCGCTGAAGATAACTAGGCAGCGACGGAATATAGCTACTGCCCAGTTAACTTTGGGTTCTGTGGCCGACCTGGATATTAATGCTGGTGGCAAAATATGGCATTGAAAATCCAGGTTTATAGTTCAGCGCTGGCAGCTAGCCACTTAATATCGAGGCTATACTTTTTATATGGTTGTCCTTTTGTTATCTGTATTGCTGTCTTAACATCTCTGGTAGTTAGAGATGGTTTGTAATTTAACTTTATAAAATATAGTTTAACTGTCCTTCAGAACTTTTCCTTACAACCAGAACATATCCCTGAATCCAGTGTTTCTCCAGGACCAAGCAGGAAGTCAGTCCTCACATATGGGTGACGTCGGCACTGACAGAGCCCCCGTGCGGAGCATTTCCCCAGCTTTCATAGAAAGCCTTTGGGAATACAGCGTGCATGCGTGGTCCCCTTCCCACCCAAGGGTGCCATCTTGCTCAGTCTTCTGTTTTCTGCGGAGTCCGACGGGTGTATATTCGTTTCACCTGAGGAAGAAGTTGATTTTCTCTGCGTTGACCTGTTTTTCTTCGGTTTGACGCCGGTTTCCCTTTCCAGCCTGGGCCCTATACGTCGGTATCGAGCCCGGATCTCTTTTTCGTTTTTTGTCCTTAGTGACTAGCGTTTGCGCCATTTTTTCTTTTTTCACTGGCAGCCCTGTCTTTTGACCTTGCAGGGGCCCTTTTTACCCCGATGGCTGCCTGCGGGTTTAAAAAGTGTGATCGGTGTAAGAAACTTATGTCTCTCACCGACACACATGACTGCTGCCTCCGGTGCCTCGGACCCGATCATGACCCGATGATCTGTGGTCCGTGTGGGAAGATGTCCTCTAAGGCGTTAAGGAGTCGGCAGCACCAAAAGGAAAGAATCTTCTCTGACTCCGCGTCCGGTAGGGCCCGGACCTCGTCAGAGGCCTCGACATCTCGGGACTCCGTCCCCGAGCAGCGTCGAGGCTCCTCTGAAAGGGGGTCTCCCTTGTGGGAGCATCGTAAGAAGAAAAAACCCGCAAGGATGGCGTCGGTGGAAGCACTTGGCTCCTCAAGGGCCAAGTCGCATAGCCCCAGCGCCATCCCGGGTCTTCGGAGTCAGAGAGGCCTGCAAAACAACCTCGTGTGGAGATGGAGTCCCCGGGTCACGTGAGTACTGTAGTCCTCGTGGACTCACCTCCAGGGGAGCCGACGTCGGGCCCGGTGCCGCCGGGGCCCGAGTTGGGGGCTGCTGAGTCTCCTGAGCTCAGACTCAGGTTGACAGCCTTGGAGAGCAGACTTCATGGAGCAGCAGCGGGCACTGATCGCCGGTCTCACTGGTGCATCTGCCCCGACTACTGGGACATCGACGTCCAAGTCAACTCCGGAAGCCGAGCCGATCCTCGAGTCCATGCGAGCTAGAGTCGATCCTTGGCCAAGGTTCCCCTCGGCCTCCTGTTCGGGACCGAGGTCGTCGACGCCGGTACCCTCAGCGTCGGGGCGGATAGCATCGATGCCTGCCCGACCGGAGCCGCTCATTCCTCCTCTGAGGAGTCCGGCTGAGAAACGGAGGATGAGGAGTCGCCCGACACCTTTCGGACTTGGTGTGTTTCTTCGGACTCGCCCGAGTCTGAACCGCGGAGAAGGTCCCCCCCGGAGGATACCCGGTTCTCGGACTTCGTGCGGGACATGGCCAAGGCTTTGGCATTCCCCGCGGATGCCGAGGAGGAGCCTCGAGCTGAGGAGCTCGAGGCCCTACAGTATGACTCTCCTCCGAAGGAGGCCTTTACTGTTTCGGTTCCTCCGATGCTGGAACAGTTGCTCTTCCGCATGTGGGAGGCGCCGGCATCGATGCCGGTTTTAAGCAAGCGGGTCTATTCCATCTATCGAGTCCGCAAGAGCCCCGGGTTCCAAAAGGCACAATTACCGCACCACTCCATGGTTGTGGAATCGGCCATGCATCGTCTGAAGAGTCAGAAGATGCACTCCTTGGTGCCTCCCGGCCGGGAGGCCCGGAACTTGGATTCCCTCGGTAAGAAGTGCTTCCAGGGCTCTATGCTTGCTTGTTGTGTCCAGACCTACCAGCTGTACATGGGCATGTACCTTCGAGACCTGGCAAAGGAGATTGCCGGGTTCTCTGCTGGTCTCTCCGAGGAACCTTTGCAGAGGTTCAAAGCTCTGTCCTCGGGTATTCGTGAGTGCTCGAAGTTTATATCTCGAGCAGCCTATGATGGCTTCGAGGCTTCGGCCCGAGTAGCCGCGGCCGGCATCGGTGCATGCCGTCAGGCTTGGTTACAGTCATCGGATCTCGAGCCATGGGTGCAGGACAAGTTGGTCGATGTCCCCTGCTAAGGTGAAAACCTCTTTGGCAAGCCCATGGCTGACAAGGCTGCCGAACTCGAGACCGAGACTCTTACCCGGACAAGGCTGTCCAGAAAAGCCTCTGCCCCTTCTCAGAAGAAGAAGGGCTCGGGGAGAAAGACCTTTTACCCAAGGAAGTCATCTGCCTATAAACAGTACCCTCATTATCAGGCTTCTGTAGCTCCCCAACAGGGTCAGCAGGCCAAGGGGCAGGGTCATGGGCCCCGTAGGCAGAAGGCCCCCAAGCCTCCTACTCCAGCTCCTGCTCAGCAGGGAGGGGGCTTTTGACTGCAATGGCATAGCATCTCCTCCTCAGCTGGCCCCCATCAACACTGGAGGCAGGTTGGCCCTGTTCGCCCACAGGTGGTCAGCCATCACAAGGGATACCTGGGTTCTAAGTGTAGTCCAGAAGGGCTATCTTCTCCACTTCCACCAGGTACCCACCTCGTATTTTCCAGGGGAGCCTCCTAGACTCCCTCTGCACAGGGACTTACTCCTGCAGGAGTTGGCAGGTCTTCTGAAGGAACAGGGAGTGGAACCGGATCCCCACCACCTGAGAGGTCACGGATTCTATTCCAGGTACTTCCTGGTACCAAAGAGAACAGGAGGCCTCAGAACCATCCTAGACTTGCGAAACCTGAACAAGTTCCTGGAGAGGGAAAAGTTCAAGATGCTTACCCTTGGAATTCTGCTGCTCTACCTCCAGCAGGGAGATTGGCTATGCTCCTTAGATCTAAAAGATGCTTATACTCACATCCTTATTCATCCAGACCACAGACAATATCTCAGTTTTTTGGTGGGAGGAAACCATTATCAGTACAGAGTACTGACTTTTGGCCTTACATCCGCCCCCCAGGGTATTCACCAAGTGCCTGGCGGTGGTAGCGGCCTACCTCAGGGTTCAAGGCCTCTATGTCTTTCCATATCTGGACTATTGGCTCATCAGGGGTCAATCCCCGCAAGAGGCCAATCACGCCACCCTTCACACTGTCGCTCTGCTTCAGCACCTGGGGTTTGTCATAAACTTCGCAAAGTCCAGTTTGCAACCCTCCCAGAACATGGAGTTCATGGGAGCTCAACTGGACACCTTTCAGGCAAAGGCCTTTCTACCAGTGGACAGGGCCCACAGATTGATGGCTCTAGCCAGGCTATTCCACAGCAATTCTCTGGTCTCCGCCAGACAATTCCTGAGGCTCTTAGGCCACATGGCATCCACGGTCCATGTAACTCCAAATGCCCGTCTACACATGAGGCCAGCTCAATGGGGCCTCAGGACTCAGTGGCACCAGGCCACAGGAAGCCTCACGGACAAAGTGAGGGTGTCCAGCCTACTACAGTCTTCTCTGCAATGGTGGCTTCATCTTCCAAATCTAGTGCAAGGGGTGCCTTTTCAGGCACCTCCACACCCTCAGGTGCTGACAACCAATGCTTCTCTTCAAGGTTTGGGTGCACATTGCCAAGGGGCATGTACTCAAGGCCTGTGGACTCCTTGGGAGGCCACACAGCAGATCAATCTCTTGGAACTGAGAGCTATCCGCTTAACCCTGAGGACTTTCATCTCATCTCTCACCAGTCCGTCTTGGTTCAGACGGACAATCAAGTGGCTATGTTCTATGTGAACAAACAAGGGGGCACAGGGTCCCGCCTTCTATGTCAGGAAGCGCAGAAACTGTGCTTCTGGGCAGTCAATCATGGCATTCTTCTCAAAGCAGTCTACCTCCCAGGTCAGGAGAATTACCTGGCGTACAGATTGAGCAGGATCCTGCAGTCACACGAATGGCGGTTGAATCCTTTAGTGGTTCAACAGATCTTCCTGAGATGGGGTCTTCCAACCATAGATCTCTTTGCCAGTCCTCTGAACTGTCAGCTACCCAGGTTCTGTTCCAGACAACCGCATCCTTCCAGAGTAGCAGCGGATGCGTTTCTCATTCCATGGTCTACAGTCCTCCTATATGCGTTTCCTCCCACGCCTCTGTTGTCCAAGACACTATTCAAGGTGATTCGGGACAAGGTCTCAGTGATTCTGTTGGCCCCCAGGTGGCCAAGGCAACCCTGGTTCCCACTACTGTTGCAACTGGCGGTGGACACTCCTCTTCCTCTGGGGATGCAACCCGATCTCTTGTCTCAGGAGCAGGGATCCCTCTTGCACCCCAATCTCCAGTCCCTCAATTTGATGGCCTGGCTGCTGAAAGGGTAGTCCTAGCGCCTTCACTATTGCCTAGGGAAGTGGAGGACGTAGTCTTGGCCTCCATGAGGCAGTCCACCAGAAAGTCTTATGCCCTTAAGTGGCGTAGATTCTCTACCTGGTGTACTCAACACAAAGAGAATCCCTTCTCATGCCTGGTACCAGTGGTGCTGCAGTATTTGCTTCACCTGTCCAACCTAGGCCTTAAGTCCAATTCTGTTAGAGTTCATCTTAGTGCTCTATCAGCACACCATTCACAGGTGAAGGGTCAGTGTCTCTCCAGCCATCCTTTGGTGGCTCGCTTCCTCAGAGGCCTGCTTTTGCTTAAGCCTCCAGTGCGTCCACCTGCCACTGAATGGGATTTAAATGTGGTCTTGCAACGGCTTACTTGCCCACCATTTGAACCCATGGCTACTTGCCCTCTGCGTTTTCTGTCCAGGAAAACGCTATTTCTGGTAGCCCTTACCTCAGCAAGGCAAGTGAGTGAGCTTCAGGCCCTAGTATCGGAAGCACCTTATACTAGGTTCTATAGGAACAGGGTAGTCTTACAGACTCACCCTAAGTTTCTTCCAAAGGTTGTCTCCTCCTTCCACCTCAATCAGGAGGTGGTTCTTCCGACTTTCTTTCCCGGGCTGAGATGGTCTTGCATACCCTGGACTGTAGGATTGTGTTGTCCTTCTACCTTGACCAATGTTCCCTCTAATTTTCTGTAGGCTGTGTGCGCATAAAATATCAGCTGTGCAGCTTTTGAAGGAAGGTTAAATTTTTGTGCGCCACATAACGACACTCGGAGTTATATACTTTAAAATTTGACTACACATCAGAATACAGTATGTACACCACACTGATTGCACTAGAAAATATTGTAGAACTTGTGAAAACCATAAATACATAACAACTTTTAAATTTTAAGATGTCTGTGTTGTTTTCTATCAGAATCAAAACTGTATTTTTTGTGCGCTCTGTTGTAAAGTATGTGAGCTCACTCGGCGAGGTGTGTGCGCGCGCACACGCGCACAGCTTAGAGGGAACAGTGACCTTGACCGTATGCGGAAGCACCAGAGGGCGGTTCAGCTCTTCGTCTCTTATGACCCCAATAAGTTGGGGTTGGCTGTCTCCAAGCGTACTTTGTCCATATGGGTAGCTGACTGCATCGCCTGGGCTTACGGGACAGCTGGCCTCTTGTTGCAGGGTCGAGTTACGGCTCACTATGTCAGGACGAAGGCTGCGTCAGTGGCTCATCTTCGCTCTGTTCCGTTGGCAAACATCTGCCGGGCCGCTACTTGGTCTTCAAGCCAGACTTTTGTGGCCCACTACTGCCTTGAGAGGGAGTCCCGCAGGGACAGTGCTTTCGGGCAAGCGGTACTCCATAATCTCTTTGGGGTCTAGGCAACTCCTACCCTCCGGCCCTGGTGTTGGGCTACCTTTCGGGGGCGTTATCAGAGAAGATTCTGTTCTTGCATGCTGAGGCTCTAGAGGGATCTGAATTTTTCAGTTTGGGGCCTCTGGTAGCCCTGAGCTAGGGAGTCCCATATGTGAGGACTGACTTCCTGCTTGGTCCTGGAGAAAGAGTAGTTACTCACCTGAAACAGGTTTTCTCCAGGAGCAGCAGGAATCAGTCCTCACAACCCTCCCTCCTCCCCTTGGAGTTGCAGTCATAAGATTATTTTTGCTATTTTTGCTGACTTTTAGCTATGTCATCAGTCTGAGCAAGATGGCACCCTTGGGCGGGAAGGGGACTGCGAATGTGTGCTGCATTCCCAAAGGCTTTCTATGAAAGCTGGTGAAATGCTCCGCACGGGGGCTCCGTCGGCGCCGACGTCACCCATATGTGAGGACTGATTCCTGCTGCTCCTGGAGAACACCTGTTACAGGTGAGTAACTACTCTAATTAAGAATACAATCATAAAATATAGAAAAACTGTTCAAATAAATAAAAATAAAGCACTTTACTTCGTAATACAAAAATACTGACTCACAAATGTTCTGGAGCAGAAAGCCCCAAACTATAGATATGAATGCCTATCTGGTTTGATGCATGAACTACATCTTAACCCTTGTCTAAGTGTTATCAGCTAAGAATTTGACCATTCCAGACCAAGAGAAATTGCATTTTTTCGCATATGGTTCGGTTCCATAGACTGATGAAAAATATTTAGTAACTTGGTTTTAAAATATATATCTCATACACATTAATTGGAATGTGCTTAAGAGTTTTGTGCTTTTTTAGGTACTTTTGGACGAATTTTCCATGGTATTCTAGTAGATGAGAAAGATCCCACCAAAGAGAAAAAGGTCTCTGTGAAAACTGTTAAAGGTAAGAGATTCGAAGCTGGAGTTGCTCTTTTATATAATTGGAATGTTTTTCTTTTCTAGTACTGGTTTCTGCAAGAGATAATACTGTATGCAGATAAAGGTAAAGTTCTCACAGGGAAAGAACTCACATTGACGGAGAAAATATTATATAGGAAATCTATGGAATAATCATTTTTGCACATTCATCTATGACAAAAGATACATTTCTCCATATTACATCTCAAAAAATAAGGCAAAGCTTTGCATTTGTGACATAGTATCTATTTTTTTTTTTTTTTGCAACAGTTCAGATACAAATTTGCTTTTGTACTCGATCTACTGACCTTGCTGGTAGTTGGAACTGGAGGAAGATAGAGATGGGAAGGGGAAGAATGAAGGGATGGGTTTATTTATTTATTTATTTAACACTCATTTATATACCGCATCTTCCAGAGATCAGATGCGGTGTACAATTAACAACAGGTTAACAAAGCAAGGTTTGTTTTACATAGAACATCTTAAACATCTCAAATTTTACATAGAACATCTTAAATTAAACAAGGCTAAGTCTAGTCATCTAAACAGTATAATTAAACTGGAACAGTATGCAAAACAATTAACTAACAATGTAGTGTCTATAAAGTAAGACAGTACACAACAGATAAACTATATACATGTGGAAGTTTAGGGCATAAGAGATTGGGTCGTCGGTTCGTTTAAGCTATGTGTGTTGTCAATTTAAGTGTGAGAGGTTTGTACTTTAAAATCATATACTTGTTTAGCCTTTGTCTAAGTTGACTGCAAGGTTTTCCATGGAATTATAGTGTTTTGTGAATAAATACGTTTTTAATTTTTTTCGGAATTCCATGATCTCTGTTAGCGATCGTAGATCCTCTGGTAGGGAATTCCAGATAGTTGGAATTGGGTTGTTGTCAGAAAGCAAACAGACACTGTGATTGCTATAGAAGCTTTTCATGTATTGAATTGAACTTTTGGCTATTGAGGTCTCAGATACCATAGGCTGCCACTGTTTCATGAAGCTTCAGTGGACTGATGCCTAAAAATACATCAATGACCTCTGTCTTAAACTTTTAGCCATATACGTCACTCTTGAAACAGCTTTTTTGATGTGAATTGTTGCAATATTCATTTAAACAACTATATTGCTTAATATTGAAAAATAAACCAGTGCTTAGCTGTGTGATGAATTTCCCGACGCTATTCCATGCGCTATAAAATGCGTTTCTCCTACTGGTTTCTTCAGGGGAAAGCATTCACATCATCACTACTGCTCCAGCCTGGTTCAATAGAGCTTTGTCAATGGTATGCTTTGCTACCACAATTCACATCAAATTCACAATTCACATCAAAAAAGCTGTTTCAAGAGTGACGTATATGGCTAAAAGTTTAAGACAGAGGTCATTGATGTATTTTTAAGCATCAGTCCACTGAAGCTTCATGAAACAGTGGCAGCCTATGGTATCTGAGACCTCAATAGCCAAAAGTTCAATTCAATACATGAAAAGCTTCTATAGCAATCACAGTACCTGATATTATTTGCATTGATTGATTCTGTGATAGATAACCACGTTAACACTTGTTAGAAAGCAAACAGAGACAATTTTCTTTCCTTGAGTCCCTCCAGTTCACTCCAGATGCGTGGGTTATGCATCCCTGCCAGCAGATGCAGACAGAACCACTGGTTTGATTTTGACGTCATGGTATAAAAGGTCTTGTTCTGCCTTGATATCACCAGTAGTCCTATAATAAAACAGACTCCACAACTTGAGAATATTAAACTCATCTAACACATACTAAGTCTCATAAGAACATAAGAAATGCTATACTGGGTCAGACCAAGATCCATCAAGCCTAGTATCCTGTTTCCAACAGTGGCCAATCCAGGTTAGAAGTACCTAGCAGTTTCCCAGAAAGACAACAGGTTCCATAATGCTTGTATTGGGGCAAGCAGTGGTTTACCTGGGTCCTCTTTAATAGTGGTTTATGGACCTTTCCTCCAGAAACTTTCCTAATCTTTTTTAAAACCAGCTACACTAACAACTTTTACTACATCCTCCGGTAGCGTATTCCAGAGTTTGATTATGCTTTGAGTGAAAAAATTAAACTGGTCACACTGCAGCTTGTCTACTTTTTGATGGCATAAACAATTGACCTATGTTTACTCATTCCACTTCATTCATTAATTTATAAACCTCTATCATATCTCCCCTCAGCCATCGCTTTTCCAGGTTGAAAAACCCTAATCTTTTAAGCCTCTCCTTATAGGAGTATCCTTCCATCCCCTTTACTATTTTGGTGGCTCTTCTCTATGCCTTTTCTAACGCCACTATATCCTTTTTAAGATACGGTGACCAGAATTGCACACAATATTCAGGTGCGGTCACACCATGCAATGATATAGAGGCATTATAATATCCTTTATTTTATTCTCCCTTTCTTTCCTTATGATGCCTAGCATTTTATTTGCCGCCTTGGCAGCCGCTGTCCACTATGCGGAGGGTTTCAATGTGTTATCCACGATGACGCCTACATTTTTTTCCTGGTTAGTGGTTCCTAATGTGGAACCTTGCATCGTGTTGCCATAGTTTGGGTTTTTCTTTCCTAGGCGCATAACTTTGCACTTGTCCACATTAAATTTCATCTGCCATTTGAACGTATAGTCTTTCAATTTATCAAGGTTCTCTTGTAATTTTTCACAATCATCTTGGGTTTTAACAACTTTGAATAATTTTGTGTCATCTGAAAATTTGATTTGACTACCTCACTTGTTGTTCCCATTTCCAGGTCATATCGAATATGTTAAAAAGCAGTGGACCCAGCATAGATCCCACTATTCACCTTTCTCCATTGGAAAAATTGGCCGTTCATCCTTACCCTCTGCTTTCTATCTTTTAACCAGTTCCTGATCCACAATAGTACACTGTCTCCCTATCACATGATTTTTTAACTTCGCCAAGAGTCTCTTATGAGGGTCCTTGTCAAACTGTCTCACATTTGTGTACCTGTTTATTCAAACCTTCAAAAAAATATAACAAACGACCTTTCTTGGCTAAAGCCATGTTGGCTTTCTCTCATTAAATCATGACTATCTATATGTTCAATAATTTTGTTCTTTATAATGGTTTCTACCATTTGGCCTGGTACTGATGTCAGGCTCACCGGCTTGTAGTTTCCCGGATCACCCCGGAACACTTTTTTAAAATTGACATTACATTAGCCCTTTGCCAATCTTCAGGTACCACAGATGATTTTAATGATAGTTTGCAGATTACTAGTAGTAGGTCTGCGATCTCATATTTCACTTCTTTCAACACCCTTTCAACACCCAGTCCAGGTGATTTGCTACTGTTTAGTTTATCAAATAGTTGTATTATATCATCTCCAGGAACAACAAGCAGGAATGTAGTCTTCACATATGGGTATCGTCGGTACCGACGGAGCCCGCGTGGGAATGCTCCCTAGTGTCCAATAGGAAAGCTTTTGGGAGCATCCCACTGCGCCTGCATCGCTGCCTTCCCGCCTTTCCAACTCTCCCTCTTCAGTTTTTCGTTTTCCGTGGAGCCGACAGGCAGCAAACCCTGTCACTGCAGAACATTTTATTTTTGTGGTCGCGTCTGCCTTCATCGTCGACGCCTATACCGGTACCACCGGTCTTTTCTTCATTTTCTTACTTCTTTTCTTTAAAAAAAAAAAAAAAAAAGAAAAGAAAAAGAATTCTTCTCTTTGGAGGGTCTGTCCCCTCTAGGTGCCAGGCGCCATTTTGTGAACTAGGTCCTCTTTTTTTTAAAATGGAGAAACCATCTAGTGGTTTCAAAAAATGTTCAAAGTGTAGTGGTACCATTTTGGTTACCGACACCCATGACTGGTGTCTTAAATGTTTAGGTCCTGACCATTCACCATCAGAGTGTCTCCTCTGAGAATTGAGGACACTCAGTGCCTTTGGACGTCGATGCTTTCAATCCTCTGCTATCAGCCAGGATCAGCTCTTACATTCTCTACATGGGAATGTTTCTTAAAGAGGTTACAAGGGATTTAGAGCTCATGGCTCCACTTCTCCCCGATGACAAAAGAACAGACTTTTTCACTCTGGCCAGACATGCTTAGAATATGTCTAAGTTCATGAATCGTGCAACCTTTGATTGCTTTGAGTGTATTAACAGAACCTCTGCTATCTCCATCGGTGCACGTCGCATTGCCTGGATTCAGGCATCAGATTTAGAACAATGGGTGCAAGATAAATTAGGAAATATTTCTTGTACAGGAGAAAATCTATTTGGCAAGGATTGGCAAGACAAGGCTAATCAGATTAAATCTGAAAATACCACCTTGAACAGATTGTCAAGGGCTACAGCCAACCCAGTAAAAAAGAAAATATTTAAGAAAACCTTTTTCAACAAGAAAAAGAAATTTTTCTCATCTTACACCCAGACTGGCCACTGTCCAGTTCATGCTCCCCAAAAGGGGCAACAGCAACCTAGACAACAAAGAAAGGCCCAAGTCCCCAGAGCTCAACCAGCTGAGCAGACTTGGCCTCCTCAGGGGCTTTGACTCCTTCCTAGAGAACTTGGTCAATCTGCCCCTGAAAGGTCCAGAACCTCCCACCATCCCTGACAGACTTTGCCATTTTGCCAGAAGATGGCAACAAATAACATCAGAAAACTGAACCCTTTCCATTGTACGAGAGGGGTACAAACTTTATTTTCACAGTGTGCCCCCTCCCACCATCACAAGACAGTTCAATTCTCAGTGCCCCTCCACCACTCTCTTATCTCAAGAGGTCACTTCACTACTTGCTCAAGGAGCAATAGAAGAGGTGCCCATATCCCAACAGGGCATGGGTTTCTACTCCCCCTACTTCCTCATCCCGAAGAAAACAGGGGGATACAGACCCATACTGGACCTCAGAGAGTTGAACAAGTATCTGTTCTAAGAAAAATTCAAAATGATCTCCCTTGGAACACTTCTCCCTTACATTCAGAGCCAGGATTGGCTATGTTCTCTAGATCTAAAGGATGCGTATACGCACTTCCTCATGCACACAGATCACAGGAGGTTTCTTTGATTCCTTTTTCAAGGAAGGTATTACCAGTAGAGGGTTCTTCCTTTTGGACTGGCTTCTGCCCCAAGAGTCTTCACAAAATGCATGGCAGTGATAGCAGCATTCCTGAGAACTCTGTGGATATTCGTCTTCCCCTACTTAGACGACTGGCTCATCCGAGCATCAACCGCTCCAGAAGCCAGCTTCACTCTCTCCTGCACAATGCAGATCCTGCAGTACTTGGGATTAGTCATAAAACTTCCAAAATCTCATCTCACCCCTTCTCAATCTCTAGAGTTCATAG
Source organism: Ichthyophis bannanicus (assembly GCA_033557465.1). Taxonomy (NCBI): domain Eukaryota; kingdom Metazoa; phylum Chordata; class Amphibia; order Gymnophiona; family Ichthyophiidae; genus Ichthyophis; species Ichthyophis bannanicus. The sequence goes on along the minus strand of CM066038.1, from coordinate 308,425,838 downwards.
GGGCTTGCCTAGACACAAGGCAGTCAAGGGCTTTCCTGCCACGGCCACGTTGTCTTCGAATACTTCAGCTTGCATCTCAAGCAGCACTAAAAACCATATTAACTGCTCGAGAAATGCTTCAGTTGCTGGGGCATATGGCATCCACTGTACATGTGGTTCCCTATGCTCTACTCCACATGCGAGCAGCCCAGTGGACCCTAATTTCTCAGTGGACACAGGCTTCGGATCGCCTGACATTCAAAGTCAGAAATTCGACACGTCTCATTTTGTCCCTACAATGGTGGCAGTCACTGGAAAACCTTCTCGTAGACTTTCCTTTCCAGCAGCCACTGCCCCAAGCCACCCTAATGACAGATGCGTCCAAGTTAGGCTGGGGGGCTCACTTGGACAATTTCTCCACACAGGGTCTTTGGACCCAGCAGGAAGCTTGCCTTCATATAAACATCCTGGAACTCAGAGCCATCTTCTGTGCTCTTCAGGTTTTTCAGGCCCACCTCAGCTACAAGACGGTTCTGATCCAGACCGACAATCAAGTAGCCATGTTCTATGTGAACAAACAGGGTGGAACAGGGCGTTGGCCAGGAATCTTCAGATCCATCTTCTAGCCGTGCATCTTCCATGCACACACAATCTTTTAGCAGACAAACTCAGTTGAGTGCTGCTGCCACACGAGTGGTCTCTTCATAAAGAGCAAGTTGCTCGAATTTTTCAGATCTGGGGAACCCCAAAGATAGACCTCTGCAAGTCCTCAGAATGCCAAACTTCCCCGATTCTGCTCCAGAATTCCAGCTCACAACTGTCAGGCAAGGGATGCTTTCCACCTGCACTGGGGTCAAGACTTCCTCTATGCCTTCCCACCTATTCCCCTCATTCCCAAAACTCTGTTAAAGCTTCAGAGAGACAGGGACCATATGATTCCTCATAGCCCCACGTTGGCCACGACAAATGTGGTATCCTCTGCTACTACATCTCTCTCAAGCCAGACCTGCTCCAGATATGCTCCAGATCTGCTTTCCTAGGAGAAAAGGATGCTACTGCACCCGAATCCTCAGTCTCTACACCTCAGGGCATGGCTCCTGAGAGCTTAGAATTCCAGGATATCAACCTTTCTCAACAGGTAAAGGATATCCTTTTGGTTTCAAGAAACCTTTCACAAGGCGAGCCTATGCCTTCAAGTGGAAAAGGTTTTCTATCTGGTGTTCTTAAAAGGAGTTTAACCCCTTTACATTGCCAGTGGAGGCGTTACTTGAGTATCTACTCCATTTATCATCCTCTGGTCTTAAGACCAACTCAGTAAGGGTCCACCTTAGTGCCATTGCTGCTTTTCACAAGCCCTTAGAGGGACAACCTGTTTCCTCTCATCCTCTTGTAGCAAGATTTATGAGAGGACTATTCTTAACTAAACCTCCCATTAAGCCACCACCTGTGGCATGGGATTTAAATCTTGTCCTTGAGCAACTCATGAAACCGCCCTTTGAACCGCTAGCCACTACATCCCTAAAGTTTCTTTCTTGGAAAGTAATCTTTCTAATTGCGCTTACTTCTGCGAGACGCATCAGTGAGCTCCAGGCTTTAGTGGCTGATCCTCCTTATACAAGGTTCCACCATGATAAGGTTGTTCTTAGAACTCACCCACATTTTATGCCAAAAGTGGTTTCGCCTTTTCATTTAAACCAGTCAGTTTACCTTCCTGTATTTTTCCCTAAGCCTCACACTTCTAATGCAGAAAGGAATCTACACACTCTAGATTGTAAACAAGCTTTAGCCTTTTACCTACAGAGAACTAAACAACATCGAAAATCTTTTCAGCTCTTTGTTGCTTTTGACTCTAGCCATCTTGGACTACCAGTTTCCAAACAAACTCTGTCCAAATTGATTGCAAATTGCATATCCTTTGCTTATGAGAGCAAATGACTTTCTCTTGAAGGTCATGTCACAGCTCACAATGTGAGAGCAATGGCAGCTTCTATGGCTAACCTTCGCTTTGTGTCCATTGATGACATTTGTAGAGCAGCTACTTGGGCTTCGGTACACACTTTGCAGCCCACTACTGCAAAGACAAGGATTCCCGTCGGGATGCTTCGTTTGGTCAAGCTGTTCTCCAACATCTCTTTCAGACTTAGAACAACTCCTACCCGCTATCCCGGGTTTTGATGCCAGAGATCCATGGGAGGAAGCATGACCCATCTCAACCTGGGTTTCACAGCTTTCTGGGGTCATCTCCCTGGCATCTCTCTGCTGGGGACTCCCCATATGTGAAGACTACATTCCTGCTTGTTCCTGGAGATAGCGTAGTTACTCACCTGTAACAGGTGATCTCCGGGAACAGCAGGAATTTAGTCTTCATAACCCACCACCTCCCCTAGGAGTTGTCTCTCTCTCTCTCTATCTCTCCTTTGTCTCCGCTATAAACTCAACTGAAGAGGGAGAGTTGGAAAGGCGGGAAGGCAGCGACGCAGGCTCAGTGGGATGCTCCCAAAAGCTTTCTCCTAAATGTAGGATGTCTTCTCCAGAGGATATATCCTTTCAGGATTTCATCAGGGAGGTGGCTAGAGGTCTTTCCATCACAGTAGCTCCTGAAACAGAGCCCAGGGCAAAGGAGTTGGAGATTTTACAATATCCTAAAGCTCCCAAGGAAGCGGCTACTTTGCTATTCATGAGATCTTGCATGATCTCATGTTAAGAATGTGGGAAACACCTCTTACCACCTCTCCTCATTCCCATAGGCTGGATACCATGTATCGAGTACCTCCTTGTCCTGGATTTCAAAAAACTCAGTTGCCACACCACTCCATAGTGGTGGAGTCAGCTATGAGAAGGATCAAGAGTGCAAAAAGACATGCATCTAATCCTCCAGGACGTGAATGTAGGACTCTTGATGCCTTTGGGCATCGAACATTCCAGGCCTCTATGCTTTCTGCCAGGATTAGTTCCTACATCTTATATATGGGAATGTTCCTTAAGGAGGTCACAGGAGATCTAGAGCTTATGAGCCCTCTCCTTCCTGATGATAAAAGGCCGGATTACCTTACACTTGTCAAACATGCCCAGGATGTTTCCAAGTTTAATTATGCAGCTTTTGACTGCTTTGAGTGCATCAGCAGAACTTCTGCCATTGCCATAGGAGCTCGCAGGATTGCCTGGCTCCAGGCATCTGACTTAGAACTCTGGGTACAGGACAACCTCTCCCCAACAATCACAGAAACACATACACAGTACTCAAGATAGGACAAATGACTAACACAAGAAGACCCTACAGTACTTACCCATTCCACCCATGCGGAAAAGTCTTATCCAAACTGATATTTTACTGCTCTTGTAAATAACCACTTGAAATTAGTCCTGTTATGTTCCATGTAATATTACCTGTTGTTGTTGTTGTTGTTAAGTGCCGTCGAGTCAGAGTCGACTCATGGCAACCCTCTGGATAACTATCCTAAATTGTGTTCGGTCTTCAGTCAGGCGGCTCATTGTTGACAGACTGGTACCCGTAGCTGCTGTTATTGTATCGATCCATCTCATTGCTGGCCTTCCTCTTTTGCGTTGAACTTCTATCTTGCCAAGCATGATGTCTTTCTCTAATGATCTCTCTCTTCGCATGATGTGTCCAAAGTATGAAAGTCGAAGTCTTGTCATCTGAGCTTCTAAAGAAAGCTTAGGTTTGATCTCCTCTAGTACCGACTGGTTTGTTCTTCGGGCAGTCCATGGTATACACAGTATTCGCTGCCAGCACCATAATTCAAAGGCATCAATTTTCTTCCTGTCTGTCTTTTTCACTGTCCAGCTTTCACATCCATATGATGTTATTGAAAATACCATAGCTTGAACAAGTCGAATCTTTGTATGGAGAGACATCTCTGCTCTTGAGAATCTTATCTAGGTCTTTCATAGCCATTCTGCCAAGAGCAATGCGTCGTTTGATTTCTTGACTGCTTGTTGCTTCTTTATTGATAGTAGATCCAAGTAGGTTAAAATTGTTCACAATTTCAATTTCTTCTCCTTCAACGATGAACCTGTTGATTATGCCAGTTGTCATGATCTTTGTCTTCTTTACATTAAGGTGCAGGCCCATTTTGAGACTGTTCTTTGATTGTGAGAAGCAAATGTTTCAGATGATCTTCACTTTCAGCCAGTAATGTAGTATCATCAGCATAGCGAAGGTTGTTGATGAGTCTTCCACCAATCTTCACACCTCTGTTGTCTTCATTCAATCCTGCTTCTCTGATGATTTGTTCTGCATATAAATTAAACAGGTAGGGGGAAAGTATGCAGCTTTTTCTTACACCTTTGCTTATTTTAAACCATTCTGTTTCTCCTTGTTCTGTTCGAACTGTTGCTTCTTGATCAATGTACAAATTGTGCAAGAGAACGATCAGGTGTTCTGGTATACCCATGCTTCTTAATGTGGCCCAGAGTTTCTCATGGTTTACACAGTCAAAAGCCTTGCTATAGTCGATAAAGCACAAATAGATATCCTTTACCTGTATATAGTTAAAATTTCTGTTCCATGTAGCGTATACTGAAGTATACAAATTTTGTTAATTGTTCCATGTAAATCGCCCTTGATCTCTGGAAGGGGTGGTATAGAAGAAATTGTTAAATTAATAAAATAAATAAAATAAGCTGGACAATATCCCCTGTACTGGCAAAAATCTCTTTGTCAAAAATTGGCAAGAGAAAGCTAATGAGCTGGATGCTGATAACACCACTCTGGATAGATTATCCAAAGCTACAGCTGATCCTGCAAGGATGAAATCCTACAGGAAACCATTCTTCTCAAAAAAAGAAGAGGTTTTACCCCTCCTATACTCAGCAGGTGCATTCTGCAGGTCAATCCACCGGAAAGGGACAGCCGCCCCCAAAGCAAAGGAAATCAAAGACTTTTAAGCCTCAACCGGCCCAACAGTCCCAGCCTCCACAGGGGCTTTGACTCCCATCTGGAGAACTTGGCCTTCCTGGCCCTGAATGGGCCAGAGCTTTCCACCATCCCAGGAAGTTTGTCTCATTTTGCCCCCAGATGGGGGCAGATAACAGCAGAACAGTGGACTCTTTCCATCGTAAGGGAGTGGTACAAGCTTCATTTCTTCAACATGCCCCCTCCTACAGTGGTAAGACATTTCAATTTTCAAGCGTCTCTCAACACTCAGTTGAGTCTAGAGGTCAATTTACTTCTTGCCCAGGAGCAATAGAACAGGTACCCATTTCCCAACAGGCTACAGGGTTTTACTCCGCTTATTTCCTTATTCCAAAGAAAACAGGGGGACACAGACCCATTTTAGACCTCAGAGAACTGAACAAATTCCTGTTCAAAGAGAAATTCAAGATGATTTCTCTGGGAACTCTGCTGCCATACCTTCAGAGTCAGGATTGGCTTTGTTCTCTAGATCTCAAGGATGCGTACACTCATGTTCTCATCCATCCAAGAAGGTTCCTTTGTTTTCTTTTTCAAGGAAAGCACTACCAATACAGGGTGCTACCTTTTGGCCTGGCCTCTGCACCAAGGGTGTTCACGAAATGCATGGCTGTAGTGGCAGCATTTCTCCGCACTCTAGGAATATTCGTCTTCCCCTACTTAGACGACTGGCTCATTCAAGCCCCATCAGAGTCAGAGGCCAGAATTTCCCTAGATTGCGCAATGCATATCCTCCAGTATTTGGGTCTAGTCATAAACATCCCAAAATCCAGCCTAACTCCTACTCAATCTCTAGAGTTTATAGGAGCTCTGCTGGATACCAGAAAAGCAAGGGCCTATCTTCCACAGGCTCGCTGCAGAGAACAACCCAATGGACTCTATCCACTCAGTGGACTCAAGCATCAGGCTGCCTATCAGACAAAATAGCAATCACAAGTCGCCGTATTTTGACCCTACAATGGAGGCAGTCAACCAAAAACTTGTTGGTGGGGGCCCCTTTCCAGCAACTCCTACCCCAGGTCACTTTAACAACAGATGCCTCACAGGTGGGTTGGAGAGCTCATCTGCAAGATCTCTCTACCCAAGGCATCTGGTCTCCACAGGAGACCTACTTACATATCAGTCTCCTAGAACTCAGAGCAATCTTTCTTGCTCTTCGAGTGTTCCATACCCAGCTCAGCTACAAGGCAGTCCTAATTCAGATGGGCAATCAAGTAGCTATGTTCTATCTGAACAAGCAGGGAGGAACAGGCTCTCTGTCACTTTGCAACAAAGCTTTTCGACTATGGGCCCTCGCCAGAGAGCATCAGATTCATCTCCTTGCAGTGTATCTGCCAGGCATTCAAAACTCTTGGGCAGACAGACTCAGTCGAGTTCAGCTTCCGCATGAATGGTCTCTCCGTGCAGACCAGGTAGCAAAAAATTTTCAAATTAGGGGAACTCCGGACATAGACCTCTTTGCAAGTCCGTTGAATGCCAAACTTCCCCGGTTCTGTTCCAGAATTCCGGCTCAGGGATCTCAGGCCAGGGATGCTTTCCTCCTGATTCTCATAGCTCCACATTGGCCTCGGCAGGTGTGGTACCCTCTGCTTCTACATCTCTCTCAAGCCCCATCTCTGGAATTAGGATCTGCTCCAGATCTCTTGTCTCAGGAGGACGGGATGTTGTGGCATCCCAATCCCCAGTCTATGCATCTCAGGGCCTGGTTGCTGAGAGCCTAGACCTTCATGGTCTTAACCTTTCTCAACAAGTAAGGGATGTCCTTTGTGCTTCTAGGAAACCTTCCACAAGACGTTCTTATGCTTTCAAGTGGAAAAGGTTTTCCATATGGTGTTCGCAAAAGGGTCTTCACCCCTCTGCGATACCTCTGGAATCATTACTGGAATATCTCCTCCATTTATCTAATGCAGGACTTAAGACTAACTCAGTAAGAGTCCATTTAAGTGCTGTTTCAGCTTTTTTAAAGCCTCTAAATGGTCAGCCTATTTCCTCTCATCGCGAGATTTATGAGGGGCCTTCTTCTAACTAAGCCTCCTATTAGGCCTCCTCCAGTGGCATGGGACCTGAATTTGGTTCTGGTGCAGCTCATGAAGCCGCCCTTTGAACCTTTAGCTACTACCTCCTTGAAATTCCTTTCCTGGAAAGTTATCTTTTTTATTGCAATCACATCAGCACGTCGCATCAGTGAATTGTAAGCATTAGTTGCTGACCCTCCTTACACGAGTTTCCATCATTTAGTTATTTATTTATTTATATTTTCTTATATACCGTGCTATTCTGCATCAGTGCGGTTTACATTGAACAAACTGAAATTACATTGAACAGGGAGATAACTATTTTACAGGGAACATGGGCTATGGAGGTTTAAGTGGCTTGCCCAAGACCACAAGGAGCACCTGTGGGACTAGAAACCCCAGTCCTTCCGACCCAAGGTTGCTGTCCTCTAGTGGGATTTGAACCCCCGACCTGAAGTACCTTGCCCCAACCACTAGGCCACTCCTCCATTCTTGATAAGGTAGTCCTTAGGACTCATCCACACTTTATGCCAAAGGTGGTCTCAACTTTTCATTTAAACCAGGCGGTTTACCTGCCTGTATTTTTTCCAAGGCCTCATGCTTCAAATGCAGAAAGGAATCTTCATAATTTGGACTGTAAAAGAGCGCTTGCCTTTTACTTACAAAGGACAGAGCAACATAGAAAGTCTTCCCAGCTCTTTGTTGCTTTTGATCCTTCTCATTTGGGACTTCCAGTCTCCAAGCGAACATTATCCAACTGGATTGCACAGTGTATTTCTTTTGCCTGTCAGAGTAAGAACCTCTCTCTGGAAGGCCATGTCACAGCTCACAATGTGAGAGCCATGGCATCCTCAATGGCTCATTTACACTATGTGTCTATTGACGACATCTGTCGAGCAGCTACTTGGGCCTCGGTTCATGCCTTCACAGCCCATTACTGCTTAGACAAGGACTCCCGCCGGGATGCCTTGTTTGGTCAGGCTGTTCTACAGCACCTGTTCCATACTTAATCAACTCCTACCCGCCTTCCCCAGTAGGATGCCAGAGATCCATTGGGGGAAGTGGAGCCCTTTTCAGAGGGGCACACAACGTGTGGGGTCTCTCCCTGGCATCTGTAGCTAGGGAGTCCCCATATGTGAAGACTAAATTCCTGCTTGTTCCTGGAGATAGCATAGTTACTCACCTGTAACAGGTGATCTCCGGGAACAGCAGGAATTTAGTCTTCACAACCCACCCACCTCCCCTAGGAGTTGTATCTCTCTTCTCTTTTCTTTCCCTCTCTCTCTCTCTCTCTCTCTCTTTCTCTCTCTCTCTTTGTCTCAGCTTTAAAACTCAACTGGAGAGAGGCAGTTGGGAAAGGCAGGAAGGCAGCACGCAGGCGCTGTGGGATGCTCCCAAAAGCTTTCTAATTGGACGCTGGGGAGCGTTCCCGTGCAGGCTCCGTCGGTACCGATGATACCCATATGTGAAGACTAAATTCCTGCTGTTCCCAGAGATCACCTGTTACAGGTGAGTAACTATGCTTTACAGGTGAGTAACTACGCTTTCCCGGTTTATCAATATTACTTTCAATTCTTCTGATGCATCACCTTTAAATACCATTTCAGTCATGGGTAACTTCCCTACATCTTCTTCAGTAAAGACCAAAGCAAAGAATTCATTCAGTCTCTCGCTATGGCCTTGTCTCCTCTTAGTGCCTCTTTTACTCCTCTATCATCTAATAGTCCAACTGACACTCTCGCAGGTTTTTTGCTATGAATGTATTTTAAAAAGTCTTTATTATGCCTTTTTGCTTCCACCGAAAGCTTCTTCTCAAATTCTCTCTTTGCCTGTCTTATCAATGCCTTGCATATAACTTGTTAGTGCTTATATTGTTTCCAGTTTTTGTCATTTGGCTCCTTTTTCCATTTCCTAAAAGATGCTTTTTTGTTACAACAGCCTCTCTAACCTCACCTTTAAACCATGCTGGCAATTTTTTGGACTTCCTTCCACCTTTCTTAAAGCATGAAATACAGCTGTTCTGGGCTTCCAAGATCGTATTTTTTAACACCCATGCTTGCTATAAATCTTCAACCTTTGCAGCTGCTCTTTTTAGTTTTTTCTTAACTGATTTCCTCATTTTATCATAGTCTCCTTTTTGAAAGTTAAAAGGCAGAACTGTGGATTTTCTTGCTAGCCATCTTCCATTTATGAAATCAAATGTGATCATGCTGTGATCACTGTTGCTGTGGCACCAACACCCTTATCTCTTGCACCAGATCTTGTGTTCCACTAAGGGCTAGATCCAAAATGGCTTCCCCTCATCGGTTCATGAACCAGCTGCTCAAAGAAGCAGTTATGTCTTTCATCTAGAAACTTTATCTCCCTAGCATGTCCTGCCATGACATTGGCCCAGTTGATACCGGTATAACTGAAATCACCCATATTAATAGTGTTTTGTAACTTTTGTTAGTTTCCCTGATTTTTTTGAGCGTTTCATCATCTATTTGTTTATTTTGGTCAGGCAGTCGGTAATACACTCCCATTGCCATCACTTTCCCCTTTTTACATGGAATTGCAATCCCAAGAGATTCTACCGTGTATTTTGTTTCCTGCAACACTTTTTAATTCTGTGTGACTCAATGCCTTCTCTAACATAGAGTGCAACTCCTCCACCAATATATATATTTTTTATTTATTTAACAATTTTTCTATACTGCTTGTCTTATATTCAAAGTGGTTTACATTGAACAATAAACAAGGAACATTACATAGAACAAGGTCATTAAACTTATAGAACAAGGGTATTAACAATTAGTTACATGATTTCTGGTTACAGGTTGTGGGGATGTTGTTATATGGTTGGGTGTTTAAGACTGGTTGCAGTCACTAGGATGGTGTGGATGGGTTCAGATTTTATTGTAGTGGCTATGTTTTGCATGATGGTTCTGCTTTTTGGTCCATAGTACTCCGAAAGGTGTGTTTTTAAGGCTTTCCGAAAATACCATGTCATTGGTGGTTCTTATTTTTTCCGGGAGTCCGTTCCAGAGTGATGGAGAATATATTGAGAAGGTTGTATGTTTTGCTTTAGTTTTGTTCTTAGGTATTATTAATAGGCTTTTATTGTTTTTCCTTTTTGTTTTTGTTGGTGGTGATAGTTAGTGTAGGATTTTGAAAATAGTGAGTATGGCTTTGTGTTTGGTTCTGGTGATTATGGGGAGCCAGTGGAGTTGTTTCAATGTTGGGGTTATGTGGCTGGTTCTTGTTGTCCCAATTATGATGCGGGCTGTGGTGTGGAGTAGTTGCAGAGGGTAGATGGATTGGGTTGGTAGACCTTGGTAGATGATGTTGCAATAGTCCAGAGTGGGCATTATTAAGGCTTGACAAACTGTGCGGAAGTTGTTGGAGTCCAGAAGAGGTTTGAGGTTTTTGTAGTGTTCTAATTTTATGATAGGCTGTCTTTATCTTGTTTATGTGAACTTGAAAGTTTAGGTTTTGGTCAAGGTATATCCCCAAGTATTTGACTTCTGTTTTCACGGTTATGATGTTGCGTGATAATTGCAGAGATTTTGGCGGAACAAAGGTGCTGTTTCTTGTTATGAAAATTGCTTCCGTTTTATTGTAATTTATTAGTAGGCTGCTTTCCCGAAGCCAATCTGGCATCTCTTCTATGCATAATATTATTCTTGAGTAGTCAGGTTTGTCTAAGTTGAATGGAGTATGTAACATAATGTCATGTGCATAGATACTGAAGTTTGTTGTATTTGGTCATTATGTTGTAGAGTGGCTGGAGAGAGAGATTAAACAGCAGAGTGGAGAGTGCTGATCCTTGTGGTACTCCTTGTAATTACTCAATTGGTGTTGATCAAAGTGTTCCATATTTAACTTCTATTTTTCTGTGGGTGAGGTATGATGTGAACCATTTCAGGGTAGGTTCCTGAAGTCCAATTTCCTTTAGGCATTTGATGTGTATTGTGGTTGATAGAATCAAAGGCAGCTTTTATATCGAGGAGTACCAATATACAGCATTGTTGGATGTTGTCTAAACTGGTTATTAGGTTATCCAGGTAATCATTGCAATATAATTTGTACCCTGGTATCACAGTATCCCACCAGGTTTCAGAGATACTAATCATATCTAACCTCTCATTTAGTGCTATATACTCTAACTTTCCCATCTTATTTTTTAGACTTCTAGCATTTGCATTCAAGCATTTTAGAGGTCATATTTTATTCATATTAATCTGGTTATCAGTAGGCAGGGGTAGTTTGGAATCTTTAAGCTCTGTTTGCTCTGTACTTAAGGGCATTTGTGTTAGGTTCCAATAAAAATAAAAATTTCTGTTGATATGCCCTAACTTCAGTCTTTTGCTAGTATCCTTCATGAATACATCCTTCATGAATACATCCTTCCGAACCATGCACTCTTGGGTGACTGTCGGCTTTCCCCTATTATCTAGTTTAAAAGCTGCTCTAATTCATTTTTAAAGATTTATGCCATCGGCCCCCATCTCGCTGCTGGACTGCTGTCTGCATCTTAGTTTTAAGATTCTATTTAGATATTAAAGTTGTTTACTTACTTAGGTTTGCAGTGGATACTTATACTAATACAACTATTCCTTAAATGTTAAATGGACTTTGTGCACCTCAAGAATACTTCCCCATGTTTTTCCAAGTTCTCTAACCTGTTCTCTGTAAAACCAAACAGTTGTTCTGGTCTGTTGTTATTTTGTGAACCGCGCTGATACTGAATAGAGCGGTATAGAAGAGCCTGTAATAAATAATAAATCTCAGGTCCTTAATAAACTTCACAAGTCTTTTGCTTTCTAAGTGGAAGGCCTCTTTGTAAAGGTCACTAGAAACAAATTTAGTTCTACTTGTATGCTAAGTTATACTCTGATTTGATTTAAATAATAAAGCTCTCTGGTGGTACTAAGATCTGGCTCAGCAAACACACTGATTTCTCCAGGAACAAGCAGGAAGTCAGCCCTCACATATGGGTGATGTCGGTGCCGACAGAGCCCGCATGGAAGCATCTCCCCAGCTTTCAAAGAAAGCCTTTGGGAGATGCCACCATGCATGCATGGTCCCCTGCCCGCCTAAGGGTGCCATCTTGCTCAATCTCTTTTTTTCCGTGGAGCCCAACAGTCGTAGGTCATGTTTCCCAGGAAAAATCCTTGACAAAACTGTTCCTAAAAGTTAGTTTTCCGTTAGGCGTACCGGGTCCTCTTCCTGCCTCGAGGCAGCGCCTCCCAGCACCGTTCTTGGCCCCTTTTTTTTCTCGAGGTCTCCCGCGATTGGCATTCGTGAATTTTCGCCTAGGTGTTGTCGACCCCATCCGGGTGTTTCCCACCAACTCTCTCCGTGGGTTCAAAAAGTGCGACCACTGCAGTCAAGCCATGTCCATTATTTACACCCATGACTGCTACCTGTGCTGCCTGTGCCCGGACCATGACAACACCTCCTGTGACCTGTGCCAGTCCATGTTGGCCAGAAGCAACAAGAAAAGGTTGGGGTTGCAGGAGAGGTTGTTCCCTAGATCTGACGGCACCTGTCTCCCCAGCACCGAGCTCCAAGCCCAGAACATTTTGAGATGCCCGGGCATCCTCTGAGTCCCATGGCCACGGTTCCTCAGAAAGATCCCAGAGCCGGAGAAGAAGAAGAAGTCATCAATGTCCACCGAGTTTGCACCAGAGAAACCTGGTAAAACCCCACGGAGAGACTTGGGCGACTCCAAGAAGTGTCCCACCATGGTCCTCAAGAAGAGTTCCTCGGCCGGCGGAGACCATGCGAGGTTCCTTGAGGCCATAATCTCCATCAAGGATGCACTCCCTAGAGTGCAGACACCGGCCCTGATATCCTCAGTGCTTGTACTGAAGTCTGCGGAGCCTTCTGGTTTGGAAACCAGAATGGCAGCCCTGGAGCAGAACATCACTACTATCCTAGCCCTGCAGCAGGTGATAATGACTGGTTTGTCTGCATCATCTGCACTGACAACTGGGCCCTCAACTGCGAGGGAGTCCCCGGTTATCGCATCAAGCACCCTCGGCCTTGAGAAAGTCTTCAGCACTGGTCGAGGTCATGATCCTCGCCACTGTCCATGACTAAGACCCCAGGTCCTCCACAGGCTGACAGCCCTTCGGCATCAGCCTCAACACAGAGTCACAGGGCCTCAGATTCCTTGTCACTGCTTGACTCCGAGTTGGAGACTGAGGACAAGGCATCCCCGGACAACAGAAGGCACCAAGACATTTCTGTAAACCAGTCTCCCCCAGCGCCTCAACCCCATTCTCCTCCTGAGAACGTAGCCTTCCACGACTTCGTCAGGGATATGGACAAGGCCTTCTCGGTGCAAACTGAGGAGTTAGAGATGGTCCAGTATGAGCCTCCACCTAGAGACACCCTCAATGTGGGTGTCCATAGAGCCGATCCTCGAGAGGCTGCTCCTCCGAATCTGGGAGATGCTGGCGTTAGTGCCTATAGTCAGCTGTCGGCTTGATGCTATGTACCGCGTCAGGAATGGGCTGGGGTTTCACAAACCCCCAGTTCCGACATAACTTCATGGTCGTCAGATCAATCATGCAGAAGCTCAAGAGCCAGAAAATCCATTCCTCTATTTCTCTCAGCAGGGAGGCCCGGGCCTTCGATGCCCTTGGGCGCAAATGCTATCAGGGCTTGATGCTGGGTTGCCAGATCCAGTCCTATAAACTCTACATAGGCATGTACCTAAAGGCACTGGCCAGAGGGCTGTCGGAGTGTGCAGCAGTCCTAGTCAGTGAACTACTCCAACGGTTCCAGACCCTGACCTCAGGAGTGAGGGCCTGCTCTAAGTTCCTCTCCTGAGCTGCCTATGACGGCTTTGAGTCTGTGGCTTGAGTTGCGGCAGCCGGCATTGGGGCCCAGCACCGGGCCTGGCTGCAGTCCTCCGACTTCAAGCAGTGGGTCCAGGACAAACTGCTTGATGTCCATTGGTGAGAACCTCTTCGGCAAACCCATGGCCGACAAAGCTTTTGAGATTGAGGCAGAGTTTGTGACTTGTCAGAACATAAGAACATAAGATCATAAGATATGCCATACTGGGTCAGACCAAGGTCCATCAAGCCCAGTATTCTGTTTCCAACAGTGGCCAATCTAGGTCATCTGTACCTAGCAGTTTCCCCAAGAGACACAAGTTCCACAATGCTTGAACTGGGTCAAGCATTAATATCTTCGGTCACTTCTTAATAATGGTTTATGGACCTTTCCTCCAGGAACTTGTCCAAACCTTTTTTAAACCCAGCTACACTAACAGCCTTTACTACATCCTCCGGTAACAAATTCCAGAGTTTGATTACACGTTGAGTGAAAAAATATTTTCTTTTATTAGTCTTAAATAGTTTACCCTGTAGCTTCATTGCATGTCCCCTAGTCTTTCTATATTCTGAAAAGGTAAACAATCGATCTATGTTTACCCGTTCCACTCCGTTCATTAATTTATAGACTTCTATCATATCTCCCCTCAGCCGTCTCTTTTCCAGGTTAAAGAGCCCTAATCTTTTTAGCCTTTCTTCATAGGAGTATCCTTCCATCCCCTTTACCATTTTGGTGGCTCTTCTCTGAACCTTTTCTAAAATCGCTATATCCTTTTAAAGATACGGCGACCAGAATTGCACACAATATTCAAGGTGCGGTCTCACCATGGAACGATATAGAGGCATTATAATATCTTTTGTTTTATTTTCCATTCCTTTCCTTATCATACTGTCAGACGGCTGCCTAGGGTGAGAACTTACACAATCTTGACGATGCATATATTCATATGATTCTTGCAAGGTATTGTGGGTATTGTAGTTCATTCACTCCCAAACACAGCTGATGACAATAATTTGAGTTGTGAAACCAAGTGGTAAGATCAATAAAATACTTCTTTTATTGATGGGGTTTAATTCACCCAGCACATGTATGCTTGATAGCACTATAAATGAGGTTACTTGCTTGCAGTGTTTAAATGGATAACAAAAAGTCACAAAGTAAACCAGAAAACAACCTTCAGCTTGTCAGGCAATTAGCTAATGTTTTCTTAGCAAATAATTACCAAATACAAAGGCACAAAGAAAAGAATAAACTTTGCTGGTTAGGTTAACTTCTGCTTATTTTCCACGCCGATCTCAGCAGTGATTCTCCCTTGCTCACACACACAATCAGGTGCAGCCCTAATTACTATCAATGGACCAGCTGAAAGCCTTTAGCTGGCTGGCTGCTACTGTGTGAGCCCAAATCCTGCTTTAAGAGCTGTTTGCAGTGGAAATAAAGAACAAAGTTAGGTTTCTTTGTGATGGCTGATGTGTTTGCTCATAGAAAACTAGCAATAGCATTTAGATAAAGAACAGTCCATGTAAATAGTTTCATCTGCTGTATTTCCCCCTGCATCAACAATCATAGGGTCAATATCATACATTGGCACAGATGAGTCTTTCATTAAGGCACTATCATGAGAATGCTTATTCCCTTGCTGCCATTCTCTATTATAGATAGGGTCTGGATCAGTGTTCATACCTGAGCCTCTCCTGCTATCATTATTTCTCTCTGTATAGCCTGGCCAATATGTAATCCAATTCTGATGTCCAGCCTTCCAATCTTGATCCCTGGACACTGGATCTTCTCTCACATACCTTCTGGCCTTGGTCTGAAAGTCCCTTCCACATGCAGTCTTCTCTCTTCCAGGTAGCCACTGGTGATTCCTATCTCTGCCAATCCATTCCTCTGGCTGAATCCAGTCCAATGGACTCTGCTGGCATTTGGAATACCTCCCAGTATGGGTACTGCCTTGGAATCTCCCAGACCTTCCAATGGGCTTTCTTCTCTTCCTTCCAGAGAGTTTCCTTCTTTCTCTATCCGCTTGGCTTGGCTTCTGTTTCTCCAGGTGATACTGGTGCTTGAGCTTGTAGCCGTTGCTGTCTCTGTATCTCTTCCTCCCTTTGTAGCTGAAACTGAAGCTGGGCTGGAGCTTGTAGCCCTTGCTGAAACTCTCCCTGAAGCTCTTTCTGTGGCTTTTGCTGAAGCTGTTCTTGAAGTTCTCCCTGAAGCTGTTATCTGAAGAATAAGCTCTATTCTTATCCTGTTCTAATGTGTGCTGCTGCCTAACACAGCGCAGCTGTCTTGAATCAGGCCCTGCCCTTTGAGATGAGTGCTTAGGGATTACCTCATAGCTCTCTTGATTGCACACACATTTTCTTACTTCAGCCTCCCTCATGGCTGCTGGAAACCTGGTGCATTCTGGGACTGGTAGTCTTTTATGTGAAAACTCTGTTTTCTTGCTTCTACCAGAACTGACAGGTTGCTTGTTCAGAGTCACATCATCTTTTCTATAGCTCCTACCTGAGCTATGATAAGCTTCCTTATCACAATACCTAGCATTCTATTTGCTCTCTTGGCCGCCGCTGCACACTGGGCCGAGGGTTTTAACATGGTATCCACAATGACGCCTAAATCTTTTTCCTGGGTGGTGGTTCCTAATGTGGAACCTTGCATCGTGTAACCATAGTTTGGGTTGTTCTTCCCTAGGTGCATAACCTTGCACTTGTCCACATTAAATTTCATCTGCCATTTTGATGCCCAGTCTTCCAATTTATCAAGATCCTCTTGCAATTTTTCACAATCCTCTTGGGTTTTAACAACTTTAAACAGTTTTATGTCATCTGCAAAAGTTGATCACCTCACTCGTTATTCCATTTTCCAGGTCATTTATGAATATGTCAAAAAGCAGCGGACCCAGCACAGATCCCTGGGGTACACCACTATTCACCTTTCTCCATTGGGAAAATTGGCCATTTAGCCCTACCCTCTGCTTTCTATCTTTTAACCAGTTCCTGATCCACAATAGTACACTGCCTCCTATCCCATGACTCTTTAGTTTTGCCAAAAGTCTCTGATGAGGGACCTTGTCAAAGGCTTTCTGAAAGTCCAGATACACAATATCAACCGACTCACCTTTGTCCACCTGTTTATTCACTCCTTCAAAAGAACATAACAGATTAGTAAGACAAGATCTTCCTTGTCTAAAGCCATGTTGGCTGTCTCCCATTAGGTTGTGACTATCTACATGCTGAGTAATTTTATTCTTTATGATGGTTTCTACCATTTTTCCCGGTACTGACGTCAGGCTCACCGGTCTGTAGTTTCCCGGATCACCCTTGGAACCCTTTTTAAAAATTGGTGTTACATTGGCGGTCCTCCAATCTTCAGGTATTAGAGATGATTTTAATGATAGTTCACAGATTACTGATAGCAGTTCTGCAATCTCATATTTCAGTTCTTTCAACACCCTTGGATGTATACCATCCAGCCCAGGTGATTTGCTACTCTTCAGTTTATCTAATAGTTGTAAGACATCTTCCCGATGTATCGATATTTCCTTCAATTCTTCCGCACCTTTAAATACCACTTCAGTCATGGGTAACATCCCTACATCTTCCTCAGTAAAGACCGAAGCAAAGAATTCATTCAGTCTCTCCGCTATCGCCTTGTCGCCTCTTAGTGCTCCTTTAACCCCTTTATCATCTAATGGACCAACTGACTCTCTCACAGGTTTTTTGCTACGAATGTACTTGAAAAGGTCTTTATTTCGCGTTTTTGCTTCCGCAGCAAGCTTCTTCTCAAATTCTCTCTTTGCCTGCCTTATCAATGCCTTGCATTTGACTTGCCAGTGCTTGTGCTGTTTCCAGGTTTCGTCATTTGGCTCTTTTTTCCATTTCCTGAAAGATGCTTTTTTAGCAACAACAGCCTCTCTGACCTCACCTTTAAACCATGCTGGCAGTTTTTTGGACTTCCTTCCACGTTTCTTAAAGCGTGGAATACAGCTGGTCTGGGCTTCCAAGATAGTATTTTTCAACAACACCCAAGCTTGATGTACGTCTTTAACCTTCGCAACTGCTCCTTTTAGTTTTTTCTTAACTGTTTTCCTCATTTTATCATAGTCTCCCTTTCGAAAGTTAAAAGGTAGTACTGTGGATTTCCTTACTATCCCTCCTCCACTAATTAAATCAAAGGCGATCATGCTATGATCACTATTGCCAAGTGGCCCCAACACCCTTATCTCTTGCACTAGATCTGGTGTTCCACTAAGGACTAGGTCTAATATAGCTTCCCCTCTGGTCGGTTCATGAACCAGCTGCTCCAAGAAGCAGTCATTTATTTCATCTAGGAACTTTATCTCCCTAGCATGTCCTGACGTGACACTGACCCAGTCGATACCGGGGTAATTGAAATCACCCATTATTATTACTGCGCTGTAACCTTTATTAGCTTCTTTGATTTCTTTGAGCATTTCATCATCCATTTGGTCATTCTGGCCAGGTGCTCGATAGTACACCCCCACTGCCATCGCCTTCCCCCTTTTATATGTAATTTCAATCCATATAGATTCTACAGCAGATTTTGTTTCCTGCAAAACTTTAATCCTTTCTGAGTCAATGCCCTCTCTAACATAGAGCGCAACCCCTCCACCAATTTGATCTGCTCTATCATTACGATATAGTTTGTACCCAGGTATCAAAGTGTCCAACTGGTTGTCCTCCTTCCACCATGCCTCTGATATTCCAATCATATCTAACCTTTCATTTAGTGCTATATATT
The DNA here is from genome assembly GCA_033557465.1 of Ichthyophis bannanicus. NCBI lineage: Eukaryota > Metazoa > Chordata > Amphibia > Gymnophiona > Ichthyophiidae > Ichthyophis > Ichthyophis bannanicus. The sequence goes on along the minus strand of CM066038.1, from coordinate 308,407,319 downwards.
CTAACTCTCCCATCTTATGCTTTAGACTTCTAGCATTTGCATACAAGCATTTTAGAGAATGTATTTTATTCATGTTAATTTGGCTATTGTTAGACAAGGGTAAATTGGGATCTTTAAGCTCTGTCTGCTCCATACTTGAGGGCATTTGGGCTGCTTTACTCTTTTGTGGAACCTCTCTGCTTTTGGTAGTATCCTTCAAGGATACATTCTTCCGAACCATCCGCTCTTGGGCGACTGTCGGCTTTCCCCTAATATCTAGTTTAAAAGCTGCTCTATCTCCTTTTTAAATGTTAATGCCAGCAGCCTGGTTCCATCCCGGTTAAGGTGAAGCCCATCCCTTCGGAAGAGCCCCTCCTTTCCCCAGAATGTTCCCCAGTTCCTAACAAATCCAAAACCCTCATCTCTGCACCATTGTCTCATCCACGCATTGAGACTCCGGAGCTCTGCCTGCCTTTTGGGTCCTGCGCGTGGAACAGGAAGCATTTCGGAGAATGCTACCCTGGAAGTTCTGGATTTCAACTTCCTACCTAAAAGCCTAAATTTTGCCTCCAGAGCCTCCCTACCACATTTTCCTATGTCATTGGTACCGACATGTACCAAGACAGCAGACTCCTCCCCAGCACAATCTAAGACCTTATCTAGGTGGCGCGTGAGGTCCGCTACCTTCGCACCAGGCAGGCATGTTGCCAGGCAATCCTCATGTCCACCAGCCACCCAGCTATCTACATGCCTAATGATCGAATCACCAACTATAACGGCTGTCCTAACCCTTCCCTCATGGGCACATGGCCCTGGAGAAACTTCCTCGGTGCGAGAGGGTTTTACATCACCTGGAGGACAGGTCCTAGTTACAGGATCACTTCCTGCCACACTAGGTTGATGCTCTCCTGTCACGTGACCTCTCTCCTCCATGGCTACAGGGGTGCTGCCAGACTGGAGGTGGGACTTCAGGACTATATCCCTGTAGGTCTCGTCTATGTACCTCTCTGTCTGTCTTATGTTTTCCAAGTCTGCTACTTTAGCCTCTAGAGAACGGACTTGTTCCCTGAGAGAAAAGAGCTCAGAGTCTCTCTAGGAAGACTTCATTCCTTTCCCACCAAAAAATGGCACGGAAAAAGCTACCTTTGCACAGGGTCACCAGTACCAGCTGTACTCGCCATCAGCAGGGTTCACCCCAAGAGGCTCAGAAGGCAAAAAAACGTAATCCCCAGGATCCAGCTCCCTCCCAGCCTGGGGGAGCTTTTGACACCCAGGGCAGGGTCTCCCCTCCCCCAGGAGACCTTCACCAGCCCACAAGGGGCGCCTGGTTCTCTTCACTCACAGATGGGCCTCAGTCACCTTGGATCTTTGATACTGCAAGTGGTCAGGGAGGGGTATCTCCTTTACCTGCAGCAGATTCCACCCAGGTTCTTTCCCGGAGAGCTGGTATGACCCCTCCTTCATCATACCCTGCTGCTCGCAGGTCTTCTCAGGGACAAAGCAGTAGAACCTGTACCCAGACACCTGTGGGCAAAGACTTCTACTCCAGGTACTTCCTTGTCTCAAAGAGGACTGGAGACGAAATCGAACCACAACTTCAGCAGGACTATGAAACCCTTAACCTTGGCATAGAGAAATGGAACTCCATAATATCAAATGCATCATCAGCCCCTACAAGTACAGAAGCACAAACACGCAGGAGACCCAGTGCCCCCTGGTACTCAACTGATATTAGAGACGCAAAACGCACCCTACGAAGATGAGAGAAAATGGAGGAGAAACAAGTCACAAGACTCCCTAATTCAGTACAGAGACAAGCAAATAAAATACAACAATCTAATAAATGAACGTAAACAGCAACACCATACCAATCTAATCATGAAATCTGTCAACAAACCAAGAGAACTATTTAGAATTGTACAAACACTAACTAAGGACATTACAAAGCATGATACCCACCATCTTAACCCGCAGAAATATGCAGACTACATAAAATCAAAAAACAACACCCCGACATGCTCCATCGCACCGCAAACAGATGACCTTGAAACAATAGAGGAGCATCAAACCTGGGAAGACTTCAGCATACCATCAAAACAACAAATTGAGGACATAATGAGTGGCCTCAACACAACAACCTCACCATCAGACCCATGCCCAGTAGCTTGGATCAAAGCCGCTAAAACCCAACTCTCCCATCACATTCACAAAATCGTCAAGGATTCACTCCAACAAGGATAATGCCACAAACTCTGAAACACGCCATGATAAGACCGATACTTAAAGGCAACAACCTCTGCCTCTCTGAACCAAAATCATACCGTCCTATCTCCAGTCTACCTTTCCTTGCAAAAATCATTGAAAAAACAGTACAACACCAACTACAAGACTATATTAACATTAATGCTCCACTGGACATCCATCAGCACGGTTTTGAACCCCAACACGGAGTTGAAACACTACTTACCTCCCTTTTCGGCAATCTCTTAAAAGGCATAGACAACAAAGAATGGATTCCTGCTTGTATTCATGGATATCTCTGCAGCCTTTGACACCGTGTCACACGCCAGACTACTACAACACCTGCAGCAAATAGGATTATGCAAAAATACGCTAAAATGGTTTACTTCATACTTGGAAAATAGAATGCAACAAGTCAAATGCGCACAAAAGAAAACGTCACATTTCCCCGTTACGCAGGGAATACCACAAGGCTCAGCCCTATCATCAGTGCTCTTTAATATTTTCATCCAGCCCATATGTAACATCATCAAAAGTCACAAGCTCCGATATCACATCTACGCTGATGACATAATGGTGTATGCACCAGTCAACCTACTAGCACTCAACATCAAAACTATAACCATATGCCTTGAAGATATGAACACCTGGTTCACAGCCAATAATATGACGGTCAACTATGATAAAACTGAGGCTATGTTCATCACCAGAAACACACTACCTTCACTCCACCACAAACCATCAGCATTTTAGATAAGCTTATAGTAGTTAAAAATGAGGTTAAATATCTGGGCATCACAATGGATAGAGCACTAAACCTGAAATCCCACATCACAAAAACTGCAAACAAGGCCTATCGACGCTTAAGGATCATTAGAAAACTCAAGCCATTACTCCGCCAGGATCACTTCCGTACAGTATGCCAAGCACTCATTACACCTCTGCTTGACTACTGAAACTTGTTATATCAAGGCCTCCCTCAACAAACCCTATACCCACTCCAAATGGTGCAAAACACTGTGGCACGCATCACTACAGACACTCCAAGATCTGAGCACATCACTCCAGTCTTACAGCAACTACACTGGCTACCCATGATGGCCAGAGCAAAATACAAAATAATCCTAATCATCTTTAAAATCATCCACCAGCTCTAAGCAGAGGCAGTCCAATACATCATAATGAAAGATACCTGCAACAGACCGAGAAGAACCAATAAAGACAACATGATCGGCACACCTGCAGGATTCCACAAGACTAAACAAACAACTTCAAAAAGAGCTCCCTCCTTACTAGCGCCCACACTCTGGAATTCCCTCCCAACAATCCTGAGAGCATTAGATGACCTAAAGGACTTAAGAAAGGACCTCAAAACGTATCTCTTTATTGAAACTTAGCAGCAGACGGAAAACACTCCCCACCCAAACTATCTCCCGCTCTCGGGTCTCTGCGCCACCCTCCAGGGCCAGTATATGGGCACACAGCCTTCTGATCACCTGCGTGCAGTCTTTAAACGCCTCCGTCTCTCCAATCCCCTTCACTCGCAAGTTGTTCCAGCAGGCCCGATCCTCAATCTCCTCCAACTTCTCTGTCATCTCCTCGTGCTGTCTCTCCAACTTGCTCTGCGCCTCTGCCATCGCCTGCAGCTCGCCAGTACATTCCTCCACGTGGTCCTCCAGCACTGCCGCGCGGTCGCCCAGGCCGTTCAGATCTTGTTGAATGCTCGCCAGCGACTCCTTAATTTCTTTCCGCATCGCCACCAACTCGGCATGCAGATCCTTTTTAAAGGCCCGCAGCCATGCCCGTATTGGCATTTCGGCCTCCCAGAGCTCCTCGCTCTCCTCATCCTCCTCCGAACTCGCCATGCTGCTAGGCCTCTCCGCTTCAGCAGCCGCCTGCTCCTCTTTCTCCCTCCGCTGCACATAGGAAGATCGAAAGCTCGCTAGCTTCTTGCGTGCTGCTTGAGCCATTGCTCCAAACCGCTCCCTGCTTTCTCTGGCACCAGGATCAGCACTTTCCCCCCTTATTGAGCAGGACACCGGAGCTCAGCTAGAATGCAGCCATTCGCTCCACGATGTCACCAGAAGTCCCCACAAGAACCCTTTTAAGAGCTCCCAGTCAGAGAGCTAACAATGTAATATAATAATACAAACCCTTAAATCCTTACTGTTGGTTGATCTGGAGAGCTTCTGTAGGATAGCCTGAACTGGGCAGGGCACTGGAGCCTTTTATGCAGGCCCTCAGCTGCTCTCAGGTAATCAGGCCCACTAACTCCTGATTAGGTGTTAGCCGTTCCCAAAGCTGAAGAGGTTACTGGAGTTCAACCACCTACTGTGCTCAAGGAAAGTCCCACTAAAGCACCAAAAAGAAAATAACCTTGCTTTAGAAATGTACAAAAAAACCTTTTAAGAGCTCCCAGTCAGAGAGCTAACAATTTAATATAATAAAACAAACCCTTAAATCCTTACTTTTGGTTGATCTGGAGAGCTCCTGTAGGAGCTCCTGACACTCAATGCAAAAGGCGGGAAAGCCCCCATTTCGCAGTTGGACTGCTGTCTGCGTTTTAGTTTTAAGGTTGTGTTTAGGTATTTAAGTTGTTTACTTACTTAGGTTTGATGGGGATACTTATACTAATAAAACTATACCTAATATGTTTAATGGACTTTGTTCACCTCAAGATTAAATAATCTCAGATCCCTAATATATGACCTGATGTGTATAGACAGCTGCAGCTGAAAGTAAATATGAAGCACCTATAATGGTATGATTATCCCAGAGATGGGTGGGAGTCATGGAGGAAGGGAAAGAAGATTTATTAAAAACTGGTTGCTACACAGTGCCCTGTCCTGTGCTTCTAAGATAAAGTCTTACCAATTTCCTGGGTGATTCACACAGCCCTTGATTTGATAGAAGGGGCCTTTTAAATTTTCCCTTTGGTATGTCACTTGCCTTTAGCACCTATTTAAGGAAATTTCACAGATCTTTTGCCTCCTAATTGGAAAGGTCACTAGAAACAAGTTTCTTTTTCTTTCTACTCCGAGACTATTCTACTTGTATGCTAAGCTATACTCTGATTTGATTTAAGTAAAAAAGCTCTCTAGAAACAAATTTATTTCAGTAACATTTTACTCTATTACTTTCTAGGTTAAGCTAAACTCTGATTTGATTTACATGAAAAGCTCTCTAGAAACACATTTATTTCAAAGTCGGTTTACTCTTATTTTATGTTGTATGCTAAGTTATACTCTTCTTTGACTTAAATACAGAGCTTACTGGTAGCACTAAGACCTGACTGACTTAGCAAAAACTCTGAATTCTAAAATACACAGATTTATCAGCTTTAACCCCAAGAGGAATGGAGGAGTAGCCTAGTGGTTAGAGCAACTGCATAGCACCCAGAATTTCAAGTTTCGATTCCTACTGGCACTCCTTCTGAACTTGGGTAAGTCACTTTACCCTCCATTGCCTCGGAAGAAAAGGCCTGGCAATCTGCTTCTGGTGATACATTGCTAAGAAAACCCAGAGGAAGCTGGGTCACTAGGAATCAGCACTGACTTCATGGCAGAAAAACCCCCCAAGAAGTCCCTTTTACCACAATATTTAGAGTTTATTCCAGAAATTTATACTTGCAAGTGTAGATCTACTTCCAGTTGTTGCAGTCACTTTTGGTAGTCTTCCAGTAGTAAGCCATTGTATTAAGTCTGGCTACTTGAAGAATTGATCTTTGCAGTTCGCCAGTTCTTGATAGAGTGATGTGAATTGTTTGAGCCAAAATTTGGTTACTCCATCTGGGCCAGGGCTCTTCCAGTTTGGGGCTTGTTTTAACCGGCTATCTAGCTCTTTCCTTGTTACTGTAGGCCATTCCATAGGTTTGATGTTTGCCTTTCCTAAATGCTCCGGCATGCAGAGTAACCATTCTTCTTCTTCATAGGATTCTCGTATAGTTTTCTTTAGGTGGTTTCTTTTTCCTTATGGACTAGCTTCATTGCATGTCCCCTAGTGTTTCTTCTTTTACATTTACTAGTTCCACTCCACTCATTAACTTATAGACCTCTATCTTATCTTCCCTCAGCCGTCTCTTTTCCATGTTGAACAGCCTTAACCTTTTTAACCTTTCCTCATAGGGCTATCCTTTATATGACAACTTCCCAATTAGCTATACACAGGGACATAGAACAGCACTGTTATAGCACACATAAAAGAGATTAACTGCTTCCTCTTAAAGGACAGCTGAGGAAAAGTTAGGGACTTTGGTTGATTTCTTTTGTTTACTTAAACAGGTACCAAAGCTCCTGAATGATGACTTGAAAAAATCTTATTGCCAAAGCTGTTGCCCCCATTACAGCTTCTGCTCTGTCCAGACAGAGAGCCCACTGCTAGTTGTAGAACCTGTTCCACGTGCAGAATGCCTGAAAGCTAATACCTGCATGAAACAAGTGGAGAAGCTCTGAGAAGAGGCAGTGTGGCTGAGAAGAATTCAAGATAGCAAAAAGTACATTTATAAGATGCTTCTTGTAACATTCAAGCTCTCCAACGGAAGTGAAGATTGGAGGCTACAGAATGAAGAGAATGGGATGCAAGTCACCAGAACCTGCAGAATCAACAATCCAAATTTTCCAGCCCTTGAATTGAAGAACCAGTATGCAGCCCTGGAAGTAGAGGAGGTGAAAGCATCCCAGAAAAGGGAAGAAGCAGAGCTCAAGCACCCCAAAGTTGTGAAATCACTGGCCAAAAGGAAGCAAAGTATAGTGGTTGTTGGTGACTCTCTTCTGAGGGGGTACCAGTGTGTCCATCTGCTAATCAGATTTGAAGAGTAGTGTGTTGTCTGCCAGGTGCCAGAAACCGAGATGTTAGGGAGAGTTTGCCGATACTCATCAAGCCTACTGACTGTTATCTGATGTTGCTCATCCATGTCGGCACAAATGATACTGCTAAGTTTCCCTCTGATTGTATCAAATGTGAATTCATGGCTCTGGGACAGAAGGTGAAGCAGATAGAAGTGCAGGTGATGGTATCTTCAGTCCTCCCTGTTGAGGTTAAAGGCCTGGGCATAGAAGCTCACAACTGGAGATGAATGCATGGCTGTGTGGATGGTGTCATCGTGAGCCCTCAACTGGTGGCAAAACTTGCGCCAACTCCTGGTGAGAATGCCCTTCCAAGCACCTGTACCTCAGAGGACCCTGACCATGGACACCTTCCTCCTGGGTTGGGGGGCGCATTGTAGGGACAGCCGCACACAGGACACCTGGTTTCAGGAGGAATCGCTGCTACAGATCAATCTCCTGGAGCTTAGGGTGATTCTCCTGGCCCTACGAGTGTTCCGCTACCACCTGCAACATTGGCCAGTACTGATCCAGATGGACAACCAGGTTGTCATGTTTTATATCAACAAGCCGGGGGGCATGGGTTCGTACTCCCTCTGCTAGGAGGCGGTGGCCCTCCTCTCCTTTGCAGCCCTCAACTGCATGCTCTTGTGAGCGGTTACCTCCCGGGTCAGGACAACTCCTTAACGGACAGGCTGTGCAGAGTCCTTCGGCCACACGAGTGGCACTTGAACCCCAGGGTGGCACAACAGCTCTTTCACCTCTGGGGCTGGCCCATGATGGACTTGTTTGTCTCTCTGGACAACATGCAGCTGCCTCGCTTTTGCTCGTCTCAACGGTACCTGGAGAGAGTGGCAGTGGATGCCTTCCTGATCTCATGGTCTGATGAACTACTATAAGCATTCCCACCGACCCCCCCCTCCCCCGATCACCAGGACCCTCTTCAAGGTCCAGAGCGAGAGGGCGTCACTACTGCTTTCCTTGTCGGTGGCACTCCCAGTATCACTGGGCTGAGCCCCAAACCTCCTGTCCCAGGAGTAGTACTACCTTCTGCAACTTAATCTGGGGTCACTAACACTAACAACATAGCTGCTGAAAGGGTAGCATTGACCCCTTTCAATTTTCTGAGAGAAGTTGAGGAGATCCTACTGGCCTCCCGAAAGCCTTCCACTAGACAGTCTTATGCCTTTAAGTGGAGAAGGTTCTCCACCTGGTGTGTGGAAAGCAGGCGGAACCCTTTCTCCTGGCATGTGCAATTAATACTCCAGTACCTAATGCACCTGCCTCACACCGGGTTGTAATCTAACTCAGTGAGGGTGCATCTGAGCACGGTAGCCACTCACCATAACTCTGTCGAGGGGAACTCCCTCTCTGGCCAGCTCCTGGTCTCCAGGTTCCTCCCGGGACTCCTGTTATCCAAGTCCCCTCTCTGCCCTCTGGCGGCAGAGTGGGACCTCAACATGGTGCTCTCACACCTTACCAGACCGCCATTTGAGCCCCTAGCTACTTGCCACCTTGCGGTACCTTTCTTGGAAGGTGGCCTTCCTGGTGGCCCTCAGTCCGCTCGGAGAGTGAGCAAACTCCAGGCCCTGGTGGCGGATCCACCATATACAAGGTTCTACAAGAACAGGGTAGTGCTCCACAAGTATCCCAAATTCCTCCGGAAGGTGGTATCTCCTTTCCACCTCATCCAAGGTGGTCCTCACCACCTTTTTCCCGTGGCCCCATGCCAGCCAGGAGGAACTAGTACTTCATACACTAGATAGCAAACAGGCCCTGTCCTTCTACTTACAGTGGACTCAGGCCCATTGCAAAGCTCCTTAGCTTTTCGTGTCTTATGACCCCAGCAGACTGGGGCTCTCTGTGACTAAGCAAACTCTGTCCACTTGAGTGGCGGATTGTATTCACCTCGCCTATGAGCGAACTGGCTTCTCCCTTGAGTACTGGATCACACAGTGCATCGCGTGAGGACGATGGCCACATTGGTAGCCAACTTGCGCTCAGTGCCAGTGATGGAGATCTTCAAGGCCGCCACATGCTCCTCAACTCATATATTCCCAGCTCACTACTGCCCGGAGAGCGAGTCCCACAGGGACAGTGCATTTGGATTGGCAGTACTCTGTAATATTCTCGGGGTGTAGGCAACTCCTGCTCTCCGACTCTTCTGTTTGCAGGCTACTGAAGTGATAGTGCTGCTGGACTCTAGGGTCCTGCAGAGTCTCTCAATGGGGATTCATCTGCAACTCACGGCTACCTCATTGGTCGTCGTTGGTGCTGTCGTGGTTCGGTCCTCAGTATCCTGAAGCTAGGGAGACCCATATGTGAGGACTGACTTCCTGCTTGTTCCTGAAGAAAGCGTAGTTACTCACTGTAACGGTTGATCTCCAGGAACAAGCAGGAATGAGTCTTCACATATGGGTTCCGTCGGTACCGACGGAGCCTGCGCAGGAACGCTCCCCAGCGTCCAATCAGAAAGCCTTTGGGAGCATCCCACAGTGCCTGCATGCTGCCTTCCCGCCTTTCCCAAATCTCTCTCCTCAGTTCTTCTTTTTCCGCGGAGCCAGCAGGTCGTGTTCCTGTCACCGCAGAAGAATTTCCTTATTTTTTCTTTATTTCTTTTGTGTCGCGTCCGCCTTCTTCGACGCTGTACCGGTACCGCCGGTCTTTGATCTTTTCTTCTTCTAAAAAAAACAAAACAAAACCCTTTTTTCCGTTCTTTTTCTTCAGGTGCACTTGTGTTTTGGGCCTTAGGCCCAAAACTTTTTTTCCTTAAATATGGAAAAGCCTGCCTCAGGATTTAAAAAGTACACAAAATGTGGCAGTACTATTTCCGTCACCGACATCCATGACTGGTGTCTTAAATGTTTAGGTCCTGACCATTCCATAACAGATTGTGTGTCCTGTTCCATGATGTCTAAAAGAGGTCGGTAGAACCGAGCTGCCAAGCTCAGTGCCCTGTTTCCCTCTGATGCGGCTTCGGTGGCATCAACGTCTTCCAGGGCTGCTTCTTCCTCACATGGATCTCAGGTAACTAAACATAAATCCAGCTGGTCCTCGAAGGGTAGATCTCCTTCTAAGCATCGAGATGCCTCTGGCCTTGCCCTCGAGGATTCTGCACTGGCAAAATTACCCCGGCGGGAGGCTTCGGCCTCTAAAGCATCATCATCGGGGTTCCAGGATGATTTTGATGGCGTGGCCTCGACAGATCTCCTGGTGCCGTGCTCTGGGGTACCAGTGGCTTCCACTGGTACCGACTTCCAGGCATTAGCGGCGTCGATGGATCAGAGGATTCTGTCCATGGAACGCAGTCTGGCAGCTTTCCTTGTGGCATCGACGCCCGTGGTACCGCAACAGACTACTCCACCGGTACCGGCTCTAGCATCGCCTTTGGTACTGATCCCGGTACCAGTGGCATCGACATCGGCTTCGGTGTCCGCTATGCCGGTACTCTGTCCTCTGAAGCCCTCCGGTACCGATACCCCGGTACCGGTCATTCCCGATACCGATTCCGGTCGGTACGGGTATCGGGCTTTGCAAGAACATCCGGACAGACGATACTTTGATTCCTCTGAGGATTCTGAAGAGTCGGTCGATGCAGTGATGCTTCTTCCACAGGAGGTGTCCTCTTCTAAACGAAGGATGTCTCCTCCAGAGGATTTGTTTTTTCAAAACTTTATCAGAGAGGTGGCTCGGGGCCTCTCTGTTACAGTGGCCCCTGAGACAGAGCCCAGAGCCAAGGAGTTAGATATTTTACAATATCCTAAAACTCCTAAGGAGGCAGTTACCTTACCTATTCATGAGATTCTCTATGATCTCATGTTGAGGATGTGGGAAGCACCTCTAACCACCTCTCCTCATTCCCGCAGGTTGGATACCATGTATCGTGTCCCTCCTTGTCCTGGTTACCACAAAACTCAACTTCCTCACCACTCTATTGTGGTTGAGTCTGCAATGAGAAAGATTAGAAGTGCCAAAAGACATGCCTGTAATCCTCCAGGACGTGAATGTAGAACCCTGGATGCTTTTGGAAGAAGAGTCTTCCAAGCTTCCATGCTTGCTGCGAGAATTAATTCTTATAGTCTCTACATGGGAATGTTCTTAAAAGAAGTCACTGACCATTTGCAGACTTCAAGTCCTTTTATGTCTGAAGATAAAAGGCAAGACTTTCTCACTGGGCTCAAACATGCCCAAGATATCTCCAAATTCTCCAACCGTGCAGCTTTCGACTCCTTTGAATGCGTAAGCAGAGCCTCAGCTATTGCCATAGGTGCACGTAGGATTGCTTGGCTTCAAGCATCTGATTTGGAGATCTGGGTTCAAGATGAATTGGGAAATATCCCTTGTACAGGTGAGAACCTGTTTGGTAAGGATTGGCAAGCAAAAGCCAATCAGATGGATGCTGAAAATTCTGCTTTGGATAGATTATCCAAATCCACAGCTGCTCCTGCTAAGAAAAGGTTATTCAAGAAAGCACCTTTTTCTAAAAAGGGTAGATTCCATCCTGCTTATGGTCAGTGGGCATCTTCTGCAGCTCAGTTCCCTACAAAACGTCAGCAATCCTCCAAACAGAGCAAAGCACAGGCTGCGAGGCCTGCTTCAGCCCAGCAACCTCAGCCCCCTCAGGGCCTTTGACTTTCCGCTAGAGAACTTAGCCTTCCTGGCTCTAGAAGGACCAGAGCCCTCCACCATTCCAGGAAGGTTATGTCACTTTGCTCCCAGGTGGGGGCAAATTACAGCAGAGCATTGGACACTCTCCATAATAAGAGAGGGGTACAAACTTCATTTTTCAAGCTTGCCCCCTCTCACAAGAGTGCACCAGTTCAATTCTCCAACCTCCCTCCTCAGCCTGTTGGAGCAGGAGGTTGCCACTCTTCTCGCCCAGGGGGCAATAGAGGAAGTGCCTTTTCAACAACAGGGCACAGGGTTCTACTCCCCCTATTTTCTTATTCCAAAGAAAACCGGGGGCTTCAGACCCATCTTAGATCTCAGAGAGTTGAACAGATTCCTAGTCAAGGAAAAATTCAAGATGGTTTCTCTAGGAACTCTGCTGCCATACCTTCAGAGTCAGGATTGGCTTTGTTCTCTAGATCTCAAGGATGTGTACACTCATGTTCTCATCCATCCAACTCACAGAAGGTTCCTTCATTTCCTTTTTCAAGAGAAGCACTATCAATACAGAGTGCTCCCTTTTGGTCTGGCTTCTGCACCAAGGGTGTTCACGAAATGCATGGCAGTGGTAGCTGCTTTTCTGCGCACCCTGGGAATATTTGTCTTCCCCTACCTGGACGACTGGCTCATTCAAGCTCCCACTCAATCAGAGGCCAAAACTTCTCTAACCTGCACAATGTGTATCCTTCAGTATTTAGGGCTGGTAATAAACATCCCAAAATCCAATTTGATCCCTACTCAGTCCCTACGGCTCATCGTGTCAGGGCGAAGGCTGCGTCAGTGGCTCATCTCCGCTCTGTTCCGTTGTCTGACATCTGCCGGGCCGCTACTTGGTCTTCAAGCCAGACCTTTGCGGCCCATTACTGCCTTGAGAGGGAGTCCCGCAGGGACAGTGCTTTCGGACAGGCAGTACTGCATAATCTCTTTGGAGTCTAGGCAACTCCTTCTCTCCGGCCCTGATGTTGGGCTACCGGTTGGGGGCGTTCTCAGAGAAGATTCCTTCCTTACGTTCTGACGCTCTAGAGGGAGCTCATTTTTTTGGCTTGGGGCCTCCGGTAGCCTTAAGCTTGGGAGTCCCATATGTGAGGACTGACTTCCTGCTTGGTCCTGGAGAAAGAGTAGTTACTCACCTGTAACAGGTGTTCTCCAGGAGCAGCAGGAATCAGTCCTCACAACCCTCCCTCCTCCCCTTGGAGTTGCAGTCATATGCTTTCTTTTTGCTAATTTTTCGCTGTCTTTTAGCTATGTCATCAGACTGAGCAAGATGGCACCCTTGGGCGGGAAGGGGACCGCGCATGCGCGCTGAAATTCCCAAAGGCTTTCTTTGAAAGCTGGGGAAATGCTCCGCACGGGGGCTCCGTCGGCGCCGACGTCACCCATATGTGAGGACTGATTCCTGCTGCTCCTGGAGAACACCTGTTACAGTTGAGTAACTACTCTGTCTCTGGGAACAGCAGGAATAAGTCTTCACAACCCTCCCACCTCCCCTAGGAGTTGTATCTCTCTATCTATCTTTCCTTTCCCTCTCTCTCTCTCTCTTTGTCTCAGCTTTAAAACACAACTGAGGAGAGACAGTTGGGAAAGGCGGGAAGGCAGCACGCAGGCGCTGTGGGATGCTCCCAAAGACTTTCTGATTGGACGCTGGGGAGCGTTCCCGCGCAGGCTCCGTCGGTACCGACGAAACCCATATGTGAAGACTTATTCCTGCTGTTCCCAGAGATCACCTGTTACAGGTAAGTAACTGTGCTTTATCTAGGGGCAGCAGGAATCAGTCCTCACAACCCTCCCTCCTCCCCTGGTAGTTGCCTCCCTGCCATGTTTTATTTTTTACTACCATCCTAGCTATGTCATCTGACTGAGCAAGATGGCATCCTTTGAAAGCTGGGGAAATGCTCCACGAATGTCACCCATATGTAAGGACTGATTCCTGCTGTCCCTGGAGAACATTTGTTAGAGGTGAGTAACTATGCTTTTTGTTCTATGTTTACAGATGAAGGGCCAGGAGCAGAAAACACCTACAAATAGGAACAGAAGTAACGAAGATCTTCATTGATTTTCTGAAGACTCTTCGTGAGGAACTAGCTAAATTAAATAGACAAAATGATGGGACCGGATGGGATTCATCCAAAAATATTGAAGGAACTTGGGGACGTTCTAGTGGCTCCACTGACCGACCTTTTCTATTCTTTTTTGAAGTTGGGAGTAGTTCAGGAGGACTGGAGAAAGGCACATGGGGTCCCTTTACACAAAAGCAAAAGTAAGGATGAGGTTGAAAACTACAGGCCCATTAGTCTAATCTCTGGTATGAGTATACTATTGGAAACAGTGCTAAAAGAGAGAATAGTGAGGTTTTTGGAGTCCAGTAGATTGCAGGATCCTAGGCAGCTTGGGTTTACCAGAGGCAGGTCTTGTCAGACAAATCTGATAGATTTCTTTGACTTGGTGACCAGGGAGTTTGACTAAGGGAGAGCCCTAGATGTGGTGTACTTAGATTTCAGTAAAGCCTTCGACACCATTCCGCACAGGCTACTTAGAAACAAACTGAGCACCCTAGGGATGGAGCCTAAAGTTACTGGCTGGGTGAGAAATTGGTTGACTGGGAGGCAACAAAGTGTATAGGTAAAGGGAGCTCACTGAGGAGAAGGAGGTTACTGTGGTATGCTGCCGGGATCTGTCCTTGGTCAGATTCTTTTTCCCATCTTTGTTAGTGATATTAGAGTCTAGGAGTAGCCTAATGGTTAGAGCACTGGGTTGGGAACCAAGAGACCAGGGTTTGATTCCCCCTAGCACTCCTTTTAGCCATAGGCAAGTCACTTAACTCCCCATTGCCTCAGAAAAATCCAAGTTATGAATGTCCCTGTTTAATATATACATTGCCAAGTTTAAGTTACTATGTAAACTGCTTTGATTGACATGATAAAATGGTATAAAAATACCTATAAAATAAAATAACATACAAATAAAATGCAGAAGGGCTGTCAGGTAAGGTTTGCCTCTTTACGAATGATAGCAAAATCTGCAGTAGAGTAGACACACAAGGAGGAGTAGATAACGTGAGGAGGGAGCTAGCTAAGCTTGAAGAATGGTCAAGAATTTGGCAGCTGAGATTTGTGTTTGTGTACTATGCACCCCCCCCCCCCCCCCTCACCGGCAACAGCACCTGGATTCTTGGGAACGGATGTTCACTTTCAGAGTAATGAGAAGGAGCAAGTATGGTTAACAATACACTAACCACAAAACACACTTGTATTATAAAAACCACCAAAGATTTGGGAGAGCAAACCAAGTTAGCACCTTGTTTACTCTGCCATCACAGCCTTCAGCCATTTTATTTATAGGTAAATATTCCATTACACCGCATACTTTCCACATTATTGTTCTACGTCAAGCATCACATATATTCATAACGTGCATATCTATATCTCTATGTCATAGGTAAGTTCTTATTAGCATGGGTCATCATGAGGAGACATACATGTTTTCCCAGACATAACTTCTTAAACAGTAATTCTAACACTTGCAGTTTTGATATCTCTGAATCGAGACTGAGAGACTGAAGAAACAACTTCTCCCTGCACTATCTTTTTCATAACAAACCTAGTGTCTTTGTTTTAGGAAAGTTCAGCCTAGTTATTTCAGTACAGTCTTTCAAGGTTGTTGCTGAGTAATAAGCTCTGGAATGTCTGTGTGTTAACTCTCTCTGAGGGCTTTTAGTAATATGATGTTATTAAATACCCTGACTGTGTACACAGCCCTGTACAGACAAGCTTCCTTTCAATTTGATGTTAAAAAATGCAGGGTCATGATTTGGGCTGCAAAAATCCAAGGCAACGGTGCAGTGTAGGAGGCATTATCTAATAGTTGTAATATGTCTTACCGGTTTATTGATATTTTGTTCAATTCTTCCGATACATCACCTTTAAGTACCATGCCAGGCATGGATAACTTCCCTACATCTCCTTCAGTAAAGATCTAAGCCAGGGGTGGGCAATTTACAGCCCGCGGGCCGCATGTGGCCCACCACAGAGTTTTCTGCGGTCCACGCAGGGGTGGTTCTATCATTAGGCGGTGGCCTCAGGTGGCAGTTTCTAGGGGGCAGCACTATTAGCCGCTCCCTAGAAACTGCCTATCATAGAACCGCCGACCCGTAAAATCAAATGCAAGCAGCCGTGGGAACATTTCTCCGTTCCCGCCCTCTGCTTTCAACTGCCCTTCCGCTCTTGGGAGGGCGGAAGGGTGGCAGACAATGACCTTGAGCCCCCCCCACTCCGCCGGCTCCAGGAAGATTGAAGGCAACAACCAAGCAGTTGAAAGCAGAGCCACGGGAACGGAGAAATGTTCCTGCGGCTACTTTCATTTGATTAAAGGATGAATCAGTGAGGTGATGGGGGGAGGGAAGGGAGCAGACACAAGGGGGGGCCTGGAAGGGAGTAGACACAAGGGGGAGCTTGGTAGAAGGGAGCAGACACAAGGGGGGGGGGCTGGAAGGGAGAAGAAACAATGGGGGGCCTTGTGGAAGGGAGCTGACACAAGGGGGGCCTGGAAGGGAGCAGACAGGGGGGGCCTGGAGGGGAGCAGACATGGGGGGAGCTGGAAGGGAGCAGACATGGGGGAGAGCTGGAAAGGAGCAGAGCAGACATTGGGGGGAAGCTGGAAGGGAGCTGACACCTGGGGATGGTACTGGAAGGCGGATGGACGGGGGAGAGGGGGAGCTGACATGGGAGGGGGCACTAGGACTGGAAGTTCGCTGATACCTGGGATGGTATTTTAACTAGAAGGGACTGGATAATGGGGAAGAAAGGGGACTGGAAGAGAATAGACACCAGTGGCGGTACTGGAAAGGCAAGTGGGTTGGTACTGGGAGGGGAGGCTGTAAAAGGGGGCTGACACCAGGGAGAGTTACTGGGACTGAAAAAAGGCTGATGGAAGAAAATGAAGAAAGCAAAAGGAGAGACAAGAAATGGCAGATGGACTATAGACCATATGTAATTTACACTTCACATTAAATGAAATGTAATGTTAACTAATGAATATGATCAGTTTTAGAAGGTGCGGCCCTCCGCTAACCACGGCCCTCTCAAAGTGGCCTCTGAGCCAAAACAATTGCCCACCCCTGACCTAAGCAAAGATTTCATTCAGTCTTTTCGGTATGGCGTTGTCCTCCCTTAGCGCCCCTTTTAGCCCTCTGTCATTTGATAATCCAACTGTCTCTCTCACATGAATGTATTTGAAAAAGGTTTTATTATGCATATTTGCTTCCATGGATAATTTTTCTTCAAATTCTCTCTTTGCCTGCCTTGCATCTAACTTCTAGTCCTTATGTTTTCCGTTTTTGTTGTTTGGCTCCTTTTTCCATTTCTTGAAAAATGTTTTTATATTTTTTTTACCTACAATAGCCTCTTTGACCTCACCTTTAAACTATGTTGGCAGTTTTATGACCACCTTCCACTTCTCTTAAAGTATGGAATACATCTGGTCTGATCTTCCAAGATAGTATTTTTAAACAACACCCATGCCTGATTGAAATCTTTAACATTTGGAGCTGTTCCTTTTATTTTTTTCTTAGCTATTTTCCTCATTTTATCATAGTCTCCCTTTTGAAAGTTAAAAGGTAGTACTGTGGCTTTCCTTGCCATCCTTCTACCATTTATTAAATCAAATGCGATCATGCTATCAATATTATTGCCAGGTAGCCCCAACACCCTTATCTCTTTCACCAGATCCTGTGTTCCACTAAGGACTATGTTTAAAATAGCTTTCCCTCTTGTCGTTTCATGAGCCAGCTGCTCCAAGAAATAGTCATTTATTTCATCTAGAAACTTTGTCAACCTAGCATGTCTTGCTGTGACATTGATCTAGTCGATACTGGGTTAATTGAAATCACCCATTATTACTGTGTTATAACTTTTGTTATCTTTCCTGACTTCTTTTAGCATTTTATCATCCACCTGTTCATTCTGGCTAGGTGGTCGGTAGTACACCCCTACTGCCATTGCCTTCCCCTTTTTATATGGAATTTCTATCTTGGTCAATCACTTGATGGAGAAAATTGTCACCTTGAGCAACAGTGAACCTCCACACAACCCCGAATTACCCAAGCTCACTAAGATAGAACCCCACAGCCATGCCATTTGGTCATCATTCCACCACCTAGATCTCAAACAACTAAAAAACATAATTGCAAACCTTAACACTACCAACTCCCCCGCAGATCTGTGCCCAGAAATCTAATGTTAGCAGCAAAATTCTACCTAACTTATATAGAGCCATTTCCAGCTTACCATTTCTAGCAAAAATCATTGGAAAAAGTAGTACAATTCCAATTACAGGATTTTATAGATCTAAACGACCCCCCCCCCCCACCGATGATCAACAGCATGGTTTTAGACCGTTTCACAGCGTGGAAACTCTGATGCTCACCCTAATGGACCAACTCCACCTTGGGCTAAATAATAGCAAACAAGCCTTCTTACTTGTCTGTCTTTGTATCGCTGCGGCTTTCGACAGTATTAGCCATAACACATTAATCTCAAGACTACAACAGATTGGCCTCCAAGGCACAGTCTTCAAATGGTTCAAGAATTAACCTCACTGATCGGACCCTACAAGTACAGATTGGCACAGCATCCTCCTCAACCTTCAAGCAGATAGAAGGAGTCTCGCAAGGCTCTGCTCTATCCTTCCTATTATTTAATCTCTACATGCAACCAATATTTATTTATTTATTTAGACAGTTTTGTATACCACCTTATCCTTCAATCAAAGTGGTCATAACACAGTTGGGGGATACATTTAACAAATATGTGACGTTTTCAAAAAGTGCAATATATACTATCACCTTTATGCGGATGATGATATGCTTTATCATCCAATCGACATCACAGAATCCACCTTCTCCCAAATCCAAGCTTGCCTCACTAACATCTCTAAATGGCTTAATGCCCTTAACTTAAAAATTAATATGAAGAAAACAGAGGTCTTATTTATTTATTTTATTTAACATTTCTTATATACCGCCTTTCATGATATCAAGGCGGTTTACATTGAACAAACTGAAATTACATTGAACAGGGCATTATAACTTGGAGATAATTATTTTACAGGGAACATGGGCAATGGAGGGTTAAGTGGCTTGCCCAAGACCACAAGGAGCACCTGTGGGACTAGAAATCCCAGTCCTTCCGGCCCAAGGTTGCTGTCCTCTAGTGGGATTTGAACCCCTGACCTTCTGGCCTGAGGTACCTTGTCCCAACCACTAAGTCACTCCCCCCTACATTACCCGAAAGCAAAAATGTAACCCCCCCACTAAATTCCAAATAAAAGACACCGAGTTAGGAGTCAAGCAAGAAGTCAAATACTTAAGGATCTTACTGGACCAATCACTAACCTTGATCCCCCACATAAAAACTACATTAAAGACCATATACTTCAAACTAAAAATGTTGCAACATCTCCATCCCCTACTGGATAATCATGATTTCAGATCAGTCCTGCAAGCCTTGATAACACCCCACTTAGATTTCTGTAATAGCATTTTATTTGGTCTGCCCAAAAAAACAATCCATCAACTTCAACTAGCACAAAACCTAGCTGCCGGAACTATACATAAGGCCCATTTCTCTGACCATATCATGCCTCTACTCCACTCCCTCCATTGGCTACCCGTTGCAACAACGGCCATATACAAATATCTCATGGTAGTCTTTAAACTGTACAACAAAATTGCCCCTTCATTCCTCTGTTCCCTCCTCAAATTACCCAGAACCACAAGAACCAGAAGAAACGTTTCCCAAAATACTCTAACATTACCAACTTAACTCCGCAATTCCAGTAAAACCACTAGTGACAGAGCCTTCTTTTTGCTTCTTCCATATGAAACGCCCTAGCAGCAAATTTAAGAATTATAAAGGACCTACAAATCTTCTGTAAAGAACTCATAGCTCACCTTTTCATTGAATACTACGGCTCCTCCATCAACAACCAGCAAACACTTACAGCCTAACTCCCCAATAATTCCTACCCTCATTTTCAACTCTCAAGCCCCGGAATGCACTGAATTTGTAAAACGATTTTGTATATAGTTGTTGTCGTCATTACTGTTACCATATTTATCTTGTATATAAGATCTATTGATGTTATAATGGAAAGTTCCTGTTTTGTTCATTGTAAACAGCTGCTGATCTCTGGAAGTGGCAGTATATAAAACCTAATAAATATAAATAAATAAGGTACAGGTTGAAACGGCTGTTGGTTCACTTGATCTTTATCAAGTGAACCAACAGCTGATTCCAGAGCACCGCTGCTCTGGAATCAGCTGCCTCACGACATACGCCTAATAAGTGACTTAAAAGACTTTAGAAAAAACCTCAAAACACACCTCTTTCAGTCCCATTATAGACTGACCTAACCAGTAACCTCTCCTCCAAAATGGTCCCAACATTTTGACAAGGGCATCACCAATTGATCTGTTATATTGTATATGTATATACGTAAGCACACCCCCACCCACTCAACCTAAGGTATATGTATATAGGTAAGCAAACACGCACACAATTAATCAAATGTAAATCTACTAACCCTGCGTTGTGTTGTTCCAAATCAAATCTTTAACCAATCAAAATGTAAATCATACAAATTACTGCAATGTACTGTGCAACCCGATCTGTAAAATTAACCGCTGCTGATCGTGGGAAGTAGCGGTATACAAGTGTCTACTAAATAAATAAATAAATAAATATAATAACTCTGTATATTCTTTCCACCTTTTCTTGATATTCTTCCACCTTTTCTTGATCTTCTCAGCATCATTCAACATGAACATAAGAACATTAGATAAGCTATACTGGGTCAGACCAAGGTCCATCAAACCCAGTATCCTGCCTCTAGCAGTGGCCAATCTAGGTCATAAGTACCTAGTAGTTTCCCCAAAAGACACAGGTTCCACGATGCTTGTATTGCATGAAGCAGTGATATCCCGGGTCCCTCCAGGAACTTGTCCAAACCTTTTTTAAACCCAGCTGCACTAACAGCTTTTACTACATCCTCTGGTAACAAATTACAGAGTTTCATTACACGTTGAGTGAAAAAATATTTTCTCTTATTAGTCTTAAATAGGTCACTCTGTAGCTTCATTGCATGTCTCTTTCTATATTCTGATGACATAAACAATCGATCTACGTTTACCCGTTCCACTCCATTCATTAATTTATAGACCTTTATCTGTATCTCCCCTCGGCCGTCCCTTTTCCAGGTTGAAGAGCCATAACCTTTTTAGCCTATCTTCATAGGGGTATCCTTCCATCCCCTTTACCATTTTGGCTGCTGTTCTCTGTACCTTTTCTAATATCACTATATCCTTTTTAAGATACGGCGACCAGAATTGCAGAAAAAGACCACATGGCCTATCTAGTCTGTCCTTCCATATAAAAAATTACAACAGTCCCCCTTTTTTCCTTTAGAGATCCTCTGGGTTTGTCCCATCCTTTTTTTAATTCAGATACTGTCCTCATCTCTACCACCTCCACTGGGAGACTATTCCAAGTATCCACCATTCTTTCTGTAAAGACATTTTTCTGCATATCACTCCTGAATCTATCTCCTTTCACTCTCATCCCATGTCCCCTCATAGCAAAACTTGCTTTCAATCGAAAAAGCTCTCCCCCTGTGCATTTATGCCACGGAGGTATTTAAATGTCTGAGTCATATCACCTCTATTCTGCCTTTCCTCTAAGTTGTACATATTAAAATCCTTAAGTCTGACCTCATATGCTTTATAATAAAGACTACTAACCATTTTAGTAGCCACTCTCTGTACTGACTCCATCCTGTTTATATCCTTTTGAAGGTGCGGTCTCCAAAATTGCACACGATACTCGAAATGAGGTCGCATCAAAGACTTATACAGAGGCACTATCACCTCCTTTTTTCTGCTAGCCATTCCTCTCCCTAGGCACCCAAGCATCCTTCTAGCTTTTGCTGTCCCCTTTTCTACCTGTTTAGCTACTTTAAGATCATCAGACACAACCACACTGAGGTCCCGCTCTTCTTTAGTGGACAAAAGTACTTCACCCCCTATTGTATATTGCTTCCTTGGGTTGCTGCAGCCCAAATTCATGACCTTGCATTTTTTAACATTAAATCCCAGCTGCCAAATTCTAGACCATTTTTCAAGCTTAGCTAGATCGCTCCTCATGTTATCTACCCCTTCCTGGTTGTCTATTGCAGATTTTGGTATCATCCGCAAAGAGGCAAACCTTACCCGACAGCCCTTCTGCTATATCACTAACAAAGATGTTAAAAAGAATCGGACCAAGGACAGATCCTTGGGGCACACCACTGGTAACTTCCTTCTCCTCCTCCCACGCAACCAATTTCTAACCCAAGCAGTAATTTTAGGGTCCATCCCTAGGGTGCTCAGTTTGTTTATAAGTCGCCTGTGAGGAACAGTGTCAAAGGCTTTACTGAAATCTAAATACACCACATCTAGGGCTCTCCCTCAGTCCATCTCCCTGGTCACCCAGTCAAAGAAATCAATCAGATTTGTCTGACAAGACCTGCCTCTGGTGAATCCATGCTGCCTCGGATCCTGTAATCCGCTGGACTCCAGAAACCTCACTATTTTCTCTTTCAGCAGCGTTTCCAATAATTTACTCACCACTGAAGTTAAACTAACCGGCCTGTAGTTTTCAACCACATCCTTACTTCCGCTTTTGTGTAAAGGCACCACATGAGCCTCTCTCCAGTCCTTTGGCACTACTCCCGACTCCAATGAGGCATTGAAAAGGTCAGTCAGTGGAGCTGCTAGAACGTCCCCAAGTTCCCTCAGTATTCTAGGGTGTATCCCATCCGGTCCCATCGCTTTGTCTACTTTAAGTTGAGCTAGTTTCTCACGAACACAGTTTTCTGAAAATTGTTCAAGATGTCCCTCGCTTCTGTTCCTGTTTGTGGGTGTTTTCTGAGGTCCTGTTCCTGGTTCTTCATCTGTGAACACAGAACAGAAATATTTGTTAAGCAATTCCGATTTATCCTTATCAGCTTCTACATATTCCTCCCCTGCACCCTTGAGTCTGACACTTTTACCCTTCCTCTTCTCACTAATATATCTGAAAAATGTCTTATCCCCCCCATTTTATTGCATTGTCTATTTCCTCCTCCTTTTGAATCTTTGCCTTCCTGACTACTTGGCTAGCTTCTCTAAGTTTTTCCAAATACAGATGCCTGTCTTCCTCTCTCTGTGGTCTCTTTTATTTCCTGAAGGCCTCCCTCTTTTTCTTCACTTTTTCAGCTACTTCTTTCGAAAACCAGAACGGTCTCCTTTTCCTTTTACCTTTATTTACCATTTTAACAAAGTTTGGTTGCCCTTAAAATATCCCCTTTCAGTTTTGCCCACTGTTTTTCTACATCCCCCAGCTGTTCCCATCCCACTAACGACTCCCTGAGGTATTGGCCCATCTTGGCAAAGTTAGTCTTCCTAAAGTCTAAGATCCTCACCTTTGAATGGATTCTTCCCCTTCTTTGTACCATGTCCTTTCTGAATAAATTATAGCCTGGTATAGTTACATCCCAGTCATGTTTTTCTGTGAACCATGTTTCTGTAACTGCCACTAAATCCAAGTCAGCCACACCCATAAAAGCTTCAAGATCTTATTTCCCATGATACGGGCATTTATACATACCGCTTTCCCTATGTTTCCCCTTTTATCCATTTCCATAAAGGTATTTAATGTTTCACTTACCTGGGGGCTTTCTTCACCCATCCCCAACAAATCGAGTTTAAACTCCTCTTCAGTAGATTAGCCAGTCTGCTACTGAAGACATGTCAACCTTTCTTGGACAGATAGACACCATCTCTGCTCTGCAACCCTAGGAACAGCATCCCATTGTCCAGAAAATATTGCCAAGTGGCCCCAACACCCTTATCTTTTGCACCATATCTGGTGTTCAGCTAAGGACTAGGTCTAAAATGGCTTACCCTCTGTTCGGTCAATGAACCACCTGCTCTAAGAAGCAGTCATTTATTTCATCTAGAAACTTTATCTCTTTAGCATATCCTGCTGTGACACTGACCCAGTCAGTACCAGGGTAATTGAAATCACCAATTATTGTTACTGTGCTGCAACTTTTGTTAGCTTTCCTGATTTCTTTGAGCATTTCATCATCCATTTGTTCATTATGGCCAGGCCGTCGATAGTACACCCCCACTGCCATCGCCTTCCCCTTTTTACATGGAATTTCAATCCATAGAGATTCTACAGCAAATTTTGTTTCCTGCAAAACCTTAATCCTTTGTGACTCTATGTTCTCTCTAACATATAGCGCAACCCCTCCACCAATTTGATCAGCTCTATCATTACGATATAGTTTGTACCCTTGATCATTGAGCATCTTGTAACATTTCATTTTGATGCTGTAATTTTTTCTTTAACTCTTGTAGCTTTAGGAAAGTCGATCTTGTTCTTCCTCTAATAGTTTCTTCTTCTCTTTCCTTGCAGACGTCATTGTAGTACTTCTTCCTTATCGGTCCTCCAGTTTAGTCCTCCACCTCTGGGTTGTGCACCTCCTCCCGCAGCCTGGAGACCGGGCATGTCACAAAAAAGTGACATCACTGGATGTAGTCTGCTGGCCTCTCCCATCATCCCTGTGTGTCCAGTCTACAATGCGCAGGAGGACGTAGTGAGCCTAAGTGCTGTGCTCACTAGAGAACATATAAGTAATAGTTTACATTAGCTTTAGCTGGTTTTCTTTTAATTTGTCCCTCATTTTGTTTTTTATCTATTTTGGGGGGCTATCGTTTTAAAAAAAAAAAATAAAAAAAGAGTGCTGCTGTTCTTGTGCCTGCTCTGGTTGGCCTGCCAGTCTTTGTGTTCCCTCTTCAGCTTTGCTACCGGCGCAGATTTCTCCTCCCTGATCAGCTTGGGGTAGAGCTCCGCTGTAACGAGACCATTTCCATCTTCGGCTGCTCGACGCCGGTGCGGCTTTGCAGTCTAGAGGTGTTTGGTGGCTGGAAACCTGCCCGTTGGCTCCCCGCTTGTCAGCGGAGCGGAACCACGAGATCTGCAGCACCGCGGTAGTGGGAGCACACAGCACATTCTGGGGGGTGCCAGTCGGTAAGTACAGGCAATGAGGGCTGTTTGTTGAGCGGGGAAAGGGCTACAGCGCTAACCGGGAATGGCGTGCTTTCTTCGCGCCCTTTTTTCTGTCTCTTCAGACAGCGGTGGCCATTTTCTCAGCCTGCCTTATACAGGCAAGCAGCTGAATGCCGCGGTACAAACTTCGATTTGCTGCAGTTTAATTCACTTTTATTTTTATTTTATTTTATCTTGGTTTTATTTGCTTTAATGTGATTTGAGTTGCCTTTTCCTTTGATTGGGAGGCTTATAGTGAATACTGCATTTCTCCGGGAGTCTTTGGGACACAGGTTCAGTTCTTGGTTCAGGTGGCTGAACCACCTCATTTGGGGCACAAGTCAGCTTCCTATTGGTAGCCTGTTTTGCCTACTTGCATAAAGAAAGAAGAAAACATTTAAGGAGGAATTTAAAAAAAAAAGAAAAATAAGAGAATAAAATTTAAGAGATGGCGGCACGGCTTCAGTGTGTGGTATGCGGTACCCGTAGAGGAGCTATTGCCAACTCGGGTATTTGCTGAGGCTGTACGCAGGTTTCTACCTGCATGGAGCAGCAAATGGAGGTTAAGGTAGGACAGGAGCCTCAGGGGACTTCGGTTCGTGTGGATGCAGAGGTGTTGCTGCCCACTGCGCCGGGGGTTGGTCCGGAGGCATCAGCAGGGTCTTCTGGGGTGCTATCCACTTCGGGACCGCAGCCCGGGGACTTTTGCCCTGACTTTGTGCTGATCATGCATCAGGCGTTTTGTTTGCGGCGGCAAGTGAAGGTGCCGGAGGTGCTGTCGCTGACTGGGGCACCACTGCGACCAAGTCCGGCTGATGCGAATTCTGGTTCTTCGAGGCCAAAAAAATGAGCAAGGACTCGGAAGCCTTCGATTTCTGAGTTGGAGGGGCAGGAGTAGGAGGAGAACGACTTCGACCTAGAAGGTGGAGAGGAGGAGTTGGAAGAGGGAGAGGATCAGGCAAGAATTATTCGGGTGTTCCGGAGGGAGGAGTTGACAGCGCTTATCACGGAGTCCCTTCAAACTCTTAAGCTTGCCATGGAACAGCCTTTGGAGGACAACAACGGTGAAGACCTAATTATTCAGGCAGTGTGTCAAACATAGGTGATGGTTCCGGTGCACAAGTTGGTTGACAGAATGATACAGGATGAGTGGGATCAGCCAGAAGCAGGGCTCTTGGGTGTTTGCATTATGAATAGACTGTATCCGTTGGAAGATAAGGACAAGGAGAGGTTTCGGTCTCCGAGGATTGATGCGGCGGTGTCAGCGGTGACCAAGAAAAACACTATTCCGGTAGAGGGCAGTTCAGCCTTGAAGGATGCGCAGTATAGGAAGTTGGATGGTTTATTGAAGCAGGCCTTTGAAGCCAACACGGTGTCATTACAAGCTTCGATTTGTGGGGCCTGGGTGGCAAGAGCTTGTCTTCGATGGTCGCAGCATTTGCGACAGTCTTCTCAGCTGGAGCAAGAGGGTCTCAGTGAGCTGGACTGCCTGGAGTCGGGGTCAGCTTATCTGTCGGATGTTTATTATGACTTGATTAGAGCACTGGCTAATAGTATGGCGTCGCTCGTGGTTGCTCGCAGATCCCTGTGGTTGTGGAATTGGGCGGCTGATGGGTTGTCCAAAGCACGTCTCTGTAAACTCCCTTTCAAAGGAAAGTTGTTGTTTGGGGAAGATCTCAATAAGTTGGTAAAGGACTTAGGGGAATCTAAAGGTGGCCGATTGCCGGAGGGTAAGCCCAAGCAGGAGAAGGCTGCGTCAGCCTTTCGAGGTACCTATAGAGACTTTCGGAGATGTAGGACGTCTCGCTTGGGCGGACTCCAAAGAGGAAGATTTGCTCCTCGGGCCCTGGGGTTTCGGGGGTTTCGAGGAGCAGGTAGAGGTTTTGCGGCGGCTGCTTCTGCATCCAATCGGAAGCCACAATGAAGTGAGGTGGACCTCGGCAGGAATCTTTCCAATAGGCGGTAGACTTCGGGATTTTCTTCCTGCCTGGGTCCAAATAACGACCGATCAGTGGGTGTTAGAGATAATCTGAGACGGCTATGCGCTGGAGTTCGCATGCCCGATTCGGGATTCATTTGTGCAGTTGCCCTGCAAAGGGCAATGGAAAGCCCAGGCGGTCCGCTGCATGCTCGATCGTCTGTTATGCTTAGGCGCGGTCATCCCGGTGCCCAAAGCAAACTTCCGCAGATGTCGATACTCAATTTATTTTGTGGTGCCAAAGAAGGATGGGTCTCTTCGTCCAATTTTAGATTTAAAAGGAGTGAACCGTTGTCTCCGGGTACCACATCTCAGGATGGAAATGCTGCGGTCCGTCATTGTGGTGGTTCGCCAAGGAGAGTACTTGACATCCCTCGATCTCATGGAGGTGTATTTACATGTACCGCTCAGAGCGGGTCATCAAAAATTTCTCCGGTTCGTTCTGCTGTGGGGGCACTATCAATTTCAGGCATTGCCCTTCGGTCTAGCAACGGCGCCACGACCAAGATCATGGTGGTGGTAGCAGCAGCGTTAAGAAAGGAAGGAATTCTGGTGCAACCCTATCTCGATGATTGGTTGATTCGGGCGAAGTCCAGAGCCGAGAGCGTACAAGTTACGGACAAGGTGGTGAAATTCTTGGAGAAACTAGGTTGGGTAGTAAATACGAGCAAAAGTCATCTTGTTCTGTCCCAGAGCCTCGAGTACCTCGGAGTACAATTCGACACTCTGAGGGGAGCGGTATTTCTGCCAGATCGTCGGGTCAGGGCCCTTCGACAAGTGAGTCACCAGTTCAGGTCCACTCCTGCCCCTTCGGCCTGGAATTATCTCCAGGTGTTAGGTACGATGGTGGTGATGCTAGAAGTGGTGCCTTGGGCTAGAGCTCACATGAGGCCGTTGCAGCGATCGTTACTGCTCCGGTGGTCTCATCAAGCCTACCCACTGAGCAGACGTCTGCCCTGTCTTCTGGAGGTCCGTCCGGCGTTGAAGTGGTGGTTAATTCCAGAGGCGTTGGAGGCTGGGATGCCCCTGGAGCAGCCAGACTGGCTGCTCTTGTTGACAGATGCCAGTCTCATGGGTTGGGGAGCGCATTGTGAGGAGCTTTTCACACAGGGTCTGTGGTCAGCTCAGGAGAGCGCGTGGTCCATCAACAGACTGGAGCTCAGAGCGGTAGCGTTAGCATTACAAGTGTTCGAGAGGATGGTGTGGGGTCGGGCGGTAAGAGTTCTATCGGACAACTCCGCAACAGTGGCCTACATCAGTCGGCAAGGGGGTACAAGAAGTACGGCCATGGAAGCGGAAGCAGAGGCGCTCTTTGTGTGGGTCGAGCTTCGGTTGTTAGCGATTTCTGCAGCGCACATTGTGGGGAAGGACAATGTGACTGCGGATTTTCTCAGCAGAGTTCAGGTGGATGCCGGCGAATGGGAGCTACATCCGGAAGTCTTTGCACAGGTGGTACGCAAGTGGGGGCCACCGATCGTGGATATCATGGCGACCTTTCACTCAGCAAAAGCCAGTCGATTCTTCAGCAGTCGGTGAGAAAGGATGTCAGAGGGGATCGACGCCCTGTTGCAGCCCTGGCCGGTGTCGGGTCTCCTCTATGTATTCCCGCCGTGGGTGCTCATAGGTCAAGTAGTGCAGCGGATTGAGGGTCAGCCGGGGAGAGTGTTGCTGGTGGCTCCGGATTGGCCAAGACGTCCGTGGTATGCCGATCTCATCTGTCTCCTCGACGGGGATCCGTGGAGATTGGCGACGTCAGACAGGCTGTTAATTCAAGGGCCTCTGCGGATTCCTCACGTGGATCAGTTCTCTCTTACGGTCTGGCCATTGAAAAGTCGCGTTTAAGGAAAAACGTTTACTCCGGAGCAGTCATTGCGACTTTACTTAAAGCTCAGAAAACGTCTCTGTCCTTGACGTACATTCGCATTTGGCTCATTTTTGGGGATTGGTGTTCCAGGGGGCAAGTGCGGGCAGCGACCGCGTCCATGCCAGTAGTTTTAAGCTTCCTGCAGGACGGATTCGAAAAGGGTCTAGTGGCCAGCTCCTTGAGGGTTCAGTTAGCCACCCTGACTTGCTATAGAGGCAAGGTGCAGGGAATAGCACTAGGTGCACATGCTGACGTGTTGCATTTCCTCAGAGCAGTAACCAGATTGCGTCCTGCTCGTAGGATTGTGGTTCCTCCATGGGATCTCAATTTGGTCTTAGCAGCGTTGGCTAGGGAGCCGTTCGAGCCTTTGCAGCAATCGTCCGTGAAAGATTTGACGTTGAAAACGGTGGTTTTGGTTGCTATTTGCTCAGCGCGGCGAATCTCGGAGTTGCAGGTGTTGTCTTGTAGAGAACCGTTTCTGTCTTTCTCTAGGGAAAAGGTGGTGCTTCGTCCGGTTCCTTCCTTTCTGCCCAAGGTAGTTTCATGTAAATCAGATTGTTTCTCTTCCGGTGCTGGGTTCGTTGACGGATGTCGCAGTGGACCGGGGATTGCGCCGCTTGGAATTAAAGCGAGTGTTGAGGCGCTATTTTGAAGGTCTCCGAGGGTTTTCGTAAATCTGAACGTCTGTTTGTTCTGTTCGGGGGAACCCGTAAGGGGGAGGCGGCGACCAAGGCCTCCATTTCTCGTTGGATTAGAGAGGCAATCACTTCGGCATATCTGTTGTCGGGGCGATAGGTACCAGCTGGATTGCGAGCTCATTCTACCAGAGCGCAAGCGGCGTCATGGGCGGAACACAGTTTGGTGTCACCTGTGGACATTTGTAGAGCGGCTACTTGGTCATCTTTTCACACTTTCAGTAAACACTACCGCCTGGATGTATTGGCAGCAAAGGATGCTGTGTTTGGGGCGGCGGTGTTGCAAGCCGGCTGGAAGGGACCCTCCCAATAAGTACTGCTTTGTTATATCCCAGAGGTGGAGGACTAAACTGGAGGACCGATAAGGAAATGGTAATTACACTTACCTGGTAATTGTTCTTCCTTGAGGGACGACAGTTTAGTCCTCCTTCCCGCCTGGGGTAGTATACAGGTAAGCAGTGGAGGTTCAGCCGGGTGAAGCGTGAGATTACTGGTAGGTAGATATTTCTTCTAAGATTCTTTATTACTTCTGGTCCATTTTGCCTATCTTTCTGACGCAGGCAGAAGGAGAACACACAAGAAGGAAAAGCCTATCTTACGGGATAGAAAGGTTTGTTGTATAAAGTAGTGGTTATACGGTCATTTAACATGGTTGGTTCTTAGTTAATTATTTGTTGCTCTTTTAAGTGTGCTTTGTCAATAGTTCACTGGGGATGATGGGAGAGGCCAGCAGACTACATCCAGTGATGTCACTTTTTTGTGGCATGCCCAGCCTCCAGGCTGCATGAGGAGGACTAAACTGTCGTCCCTCAAGAAAGAACAATTACCAGGTAAGTGTAATTACCATTTCTTTTCTTGTCTTGTCTTGTCTTGCTATGCATTTGAAATCTTTGTTGAGTTCTGTGATTGCCTCTCTTTCTCCTATGGCTTTATCTTCTCTGCATTTCTGGGCAGTTTTCAGAGTTTGTTTGGTCATCCATTTTGGCCATTTTTGCTTTTTCATCTTTTGTAGAGATTTCTCACTTTCTTCCAATGGAACCTTCTTAATGTCATCCCATAACTCTTCTGGAGCTCTGTCATTTGTATCTAAAGCAGCAAATCGATTTTGCAGGCAGTCTTTAAATTCCGTTGGTATATTCTCAAGGACATATTTTGCTACATTCATATGTGGCTTGCTCTTTTTCAACTTTAGTTTGAGTTTGCCTACTAGTATTTGATCTGTACCACAGTCAGCTCAAGGATTCGTCCTCGTTGATGTTATAGAGCTTTTCCATCGTTGACGTCCACAGATGTAGTCAGTTGATTTTTGTACAATCCATTGGGTGAAGTCCATGTGTACAGTTGCTGCTTTTGTTGCTGGAAGAAGGTGTTTCAGATGAATAGCTTGTTAGTCTTGCAGAATTCTATCATTGTTTCTCCAGCATCATTTCTGTTGCCAAGTCCATATTTTCCAACCATTTTTCCTTCTTTTACGTTCCCGTCACTCTGCCTATCAGGATATCCTGGTTGCATTTTTGTCAATTTCAGCTTGTTCATAGAACTCATCAAGTTCATCCTCTTCTGCAGCTGTTGTTGGGGCCTATACTTGAATTATAGTTGTGTTGATAGGGGTTCCTTGTAGACGAATAGAAATTAAGTGCTCACTGATTGCATTGTATTTCATTACAGTTCTTGCAAGATGCTTAAATGCAACACCATTTCTTCTTTGTCTTTCATTTCCTGGGGGTCTCTTCTTCTAGCACTATAGTACAATTTGTTTTGTTGTGACTATCCATTGAGTGTTCATGGCAGAATACGGAAGTAGATTGCCAGGCCTTTCTTCCACGTAGTTTAAGTAGGAAGTAAGTCCTCACATATGGGTGATGTCACTGATGAAGCCCCGCATAGAAACGCTCCCCAGCTTCTACCAGAAGCTTTTGTGAGGCTCCACAGTGCATGCGCGCCTACCTTCCCATTTGCCGCGGCACCATCTTCCACAGTTGTTTTTCTCCATGGAGCCTTTAGGATGGGTTTCTGCAACGTTGGAAAAAGTTTTCATAATTAACCCCTTTGGGGGTAATTTTTTTCTATACAGCAGCCTCTGTGCTGCCGCTCTCATTTTTGGATTTTTTTCTCTTATTTTTCCTTTTCCCATGGTTGCAACAACTTTGCTATGGCTATGTTCCGGGCATGTACCAGAAACCAGCAGCGGGTTTAAGAGGTGCACCAAGTGTTCCTGGATCATCTCGGTCACGGACCGGCACAGCTGGTGCTTTCAGTGCCTGGGCCCTTACCACCAGCCCGTTTCTTATAACATGTGCTTGCAGATGACAAGATGGGGCCTGAAGGGTCAGGAGAAGCAGCGAGAGTTTATTTTTGAGCCAACAGATTCTGCATTTTTGACAACGGCATCGACCCCAGTGTCTTCCAGCACTGTGGAGACATCAGCATTGAAAGGGGCCGAAACTAACTCTGAGGCAATGCGCAGTGCCACTGAGTGGAGGATCTCTGTCAACCTTCATCCAGAATCGACTTCGTCGAGGTCAAGGGGGCTTATGAACACCGACCCAAGGTCTACCGACATCAGAGCCCTTCCCGACATGTCATAGGAGAGCTATGGCTGGGAGCAGCCCGCTAAGGTACCCCAATGAGAGGACTTGTTAGCAAAGGTGTACTGGAGGGGCGCAGGAAAACTCCTGATGCCCTCACTGTCATGGATTTCTCTACAGGGGTGCCAGAGCTGGTGGCCAGTTGTAATCCCAATCCCAATTCTTTCAAAGACAGCAGTCTTGGCAGAATGTGTTTGAGGCCCACAATGTGGCAGTGTTTGCCATGCAACTGGCTGGCTCCTCAGTGTCTAGGGCATTGCAACTGCAGACAGTGCAGCCGATCCTCAAGACCCATGCACTGTCCACCGATGCAGGTGTTTCTCTGGGACAAGCGGGAAGTCAGTCCTCACATATGGGTGACGTTTAGCAGCTACGGAGCTCTCGCAGAAGCATCCCACCAGCTTTCAAAGAAAGCCTTTAGGAGATGCTACCA
The DNA here is from genome assembly GCA_033557465.1 of Ichthyophis bannanicus. Classification (NCBI taxonomy): domain Eukaryota; kingdom Metazoa; phylum Chordata; class Amphibia; order Gymnophiona; family Ichthyophiidae; genus Ichthyophis; species Ichthyophis bannanicus. The sequence goes on along the minus strand of CM066038.1, from coordinate 308,374,926 downwards.
CGCATGCATGGTCCCCTTTCCACCCAAGGGTGCCATTTTGCTCAGTCTCCTTTTTTCCATGGAGCCCTTCAGACATCCGTCTGGCTTGTCCTTGGAAAAAGTAGATTTTTTTCTCCTTAGTTTCATATTCACTTCCGGTACTACACCGGTACTCTTCCTGCCACCTGACCTCGCTGTCCCAGCATCGAGATCAGGTCCCTTTTTGTAGTTTTTTCATTTTTGGTGTCTTCGCGCCTTTTTTCCAACTGGCAGCCCAGCGAGTCTTCGACCTTGCTGGGCTACTTTTTTCCCCCATAGCTGCCAGTGGCTTCAAGAAGTGTGATTGGTGTACCAAAATTTTGTTCTTGAGCAACATACACAACTGCTGCCTTCGTTGCCTTCGGTCAGACCATGACCCTATAGCATGTGGTCTCTGCAAAAAAGATATCCAGCAAGGACCTCAAGAGCTGCCAGCAACAGCACAATAAGGTTTTCCCTGAGTCCACGGCACCTCTGAAGGCCAGGGCCTCATCTGAAGCCATGACATCTCGGGCAGGCCCCTCTGAACCCGAGTGGTGCCGTGGTTCTTCAGAAAGGGGGTCTCTCTCCAGGGAACCGAAGAAGAAGAAAACCTCAGAGGCAGTGTCCCTGGATGGATCTGACAGCCGGGTATGTCACGAGCCAGGTCCCACAGTCTGAGACGCTCATCCGAGGGATTGGAGAGGGAGCGGCCTGCAGAGGTCCGCCGAAAGGAATCGACCACGGACTGGCCTCTGTTGCCAGACACCATTCTCATTGAGGACTCCCCTTTGGGGGAACTGCCGATGGCTGCGTAGTCTTCTGGCTTAGAGTCCAGAATGGCAGCCCAGGAGCGCATTTTATCTACCTTCATGGACGAGCAGCGGGCGCTGTTGTCCGGTACTACCGTTTCATCTGCCCCGACCATCTTGCCCTCGACTTTGAAGATGTCCACAGAGGCTGAGCCAATCCTAGAGGTCCTTCGGCCTCGAGTCGATCCTCGACCGCAGTCTCAATCCAGTTCCTGCTCGACGGGGCTGCTATCATCCTTAGGCAGTGCGCTTTTTGCAGCCCGCGTTCGACCCCGGTGCCCACAGACCATCCTTCCTTCAAGTCCTCTACAGACTACTCCGATTGGGAGATGGAGGATGAGGAGTCGCCTGATACTTGTCACCACTGCAACGTCCCGTCGGACTCTCCTGCTTCATAGTCCTGGTGCCGGTCTCCACCAGAGAACATGGGGTTCCTTGACTTCATCAAGGACATGTCCAAGGCCCTAGCGTTCACGACGGAATTGGAGGAGGACCCTCGGGCGGAAGAGTTAGAAATCCTCCAGTACAGTGAGTTGAGCCCTGTTTGTGCAGGTGAATCCGGAGTCTGCCTGAGTGCCGTGTGAGGGAGCTGTTCCTGGGAGTGTGCAGCAGAGGACCCTCCGGCAGTGTTTGAACAGCTACTCCTTCTCCTCCCCGGATCATCTTGGGGTCCTGTAGGGCTATAACTTCCTGCCCTACGGTCCAGCTTGCTGTGAGTTGAGCCCTGTTTGTGCGGGTGAATCCGGAGTCTGCCTGAGTGCCGTATGAGGGAGCTGTTCCTGGGAGTGTGCAGCAGAGGACCCTCAGGCAGTGTTTGAACAGCTACTCCTCCTCCTCCTCCCCGGATCATCTTGGGGTCCCGTTGGGCTATAACTTTCAGCCCCATGGCCCTCTGGGCCGTGTCCAAAGGAGCAGGACACGCCCCTTTGGTGCCCCTTCGGTGTTCATCGGCGTTTCTTTGAAGGTTCTGCATGATTCCCTATTTGGTCTTATTTTTAAAATTGTTTGGCTGCCTTTAAGTTTGTTGCCTGTGAAGTATGGGGAAACGGAAAAATAAAAAGCAAAGAGGTGATGCAGGTTCTATTGGTATGGGGGATGGTAAGCTTGTTGGTCTCCTTGATAAGCATTTCTTGGTTTTACCCGAGTTGTGCTCTCTCACTGAAGGGGCATCTCTTAGCTCCATGGGGCGCAAGCCTCCTCCTCTTCCTGTCCCCCAGCTTTCTTCTACTTTAGATAGTAGTGTTGTTACCAAGTGTGATAAAATTTCCTATTCTCTGGGTCCGTTGCCTAATCCTGTCACTGTTTTAACTGATCTGAACCCTCTACCTGATGTTACTTTAAAAGATTTGTGGTCTGCCATTGCTTCTATTGATACCAAAGTAACTACTTCGTTTGAATCTTTATGTACATTTACACAGGAGGCTCATCACAAAGTTGCTGAGGTAGATAGACAATTAATTGATTTTGCTAGTACTGTTTCTACTCTGAATAAACAGTACTAGACAAGTTCTGCATTTATTAAAGATTCATTATCTACTTGTTTTAAATTAGGATCATTGGAGAATGGTGCTAGGGCACTGAATCGTCGTTTTTTAAAATTTTCCTAAATCATCTTTGCTTTCTCCTCAGATTTTGTTAGAAAAATATCTCAGTGAATTTTTGTTGTTTTCTGATAAGATTGCTATTCAGTCTTCTTATTACCTTCCTGGAGAGAAGCACCAGTTAGATAAGGCAGTTGATGGGGTAGATGTATTATCTATAGATGTGACTAAAGATTTAACTAATTTCTTAGAAGATTCAATGGATTTGATTGCTAAAAGGGCCACGTTGTTGGTTTCCTTTTTCTCTAATTTAGATAAAATACAGGTGATGAGGACAGTAACTGAATTAAAAAAAGCATGGGACAAACAGAGGATCTCTAAAGGTAAAAAGGGGACTGTTGTAGGTGTTGATATGGAAGGACAAACTAGATAGGCCATGTGGTCTTTTTCTGTCTATGTTCTCAAGGCTTATGTTAAAAATAAAGATAAACCTTTTAGTGGTTATAAAATATATGTGTTTCCAGATGTTTCTAAGCCTACTCAGGCCCATAGGAAAGGCTTTTTGGCTTTAAAACCTAGGGTGCTAGAGTTGGGCGCTATGTTTTTTCTTAGATTTCCATGTAAATCTATTATTACCTTTCAGGGATGTACATATTTTTTTTCTGATGTTACTAAACTGGAAACCTTTCTAATAGACAGGAAAAGAAGTAGGATTTCGTTTTTTTGCTCCTATTTTGATGTATCCTGCAGTTTGGTGGAGGATTTTCTTTTTCTTGTTTTCTTTCTCTATTATTTGATATTGTAATATGTGGGACTCTTACTCGTCATGATGTGGACTATTACAGTTCTTTCTATTTGTTATATTATTTGCCTTATTTGTCATAATTTCTTGATGTATTTCTTGTTTTCTTTGATTTGTATTAATTTAAACCTCTTAATGTAAAGAAGACAAAGATCATGACAACTGGCATAATCAACAGGTTCATCGTTGAAGGAGAAGAAATTGAAATTGTGAACAACTTTAACCTACTTGGATCAACTATCAATAAAGAAGCAACAAGCAGTCAAGAAATCAGACGACGCATTGCTCTTGGCAGAATGGCTATGAAAGACCTAGATAAGATTCTCAAGAACAGAGATGTCTCTCTCCATACAAAGATTCGACTTGTTCAAGCCATGGTATTTTCAATAACATCATATGGATGTGAAAGCTGGACAGTGAAAAAGATAGACAGGAATAAAATTGATGCCTTTGAATTATGGTGCTGGCGGCGAATACTGTGTATACCATGGACTGCCCGAAGACCAAACCAGTCGGTACTAGAGGAGATCAAACCTAAGCTTTCTTTAGAAGCTCAGATGACAAGACTTCGACTGTCATACTTTGGACACATCCTGCGAAGAGAGAGATCATTAAAGAAAGACATTATGCTTGGCAAGATAGAAGGTCAACGCAAAAGAGGAAGGCCAGCAATGAGATGGATCGATTCAATAACAGCAGCTACGGGTACCAGTCTGTCAACAATGAGCCGCCTGACTGAAGACCGAACACAGTTTAGGATAGCTATCCAGAGGGTCGCCATGAGTCGACTCCGACTCGACGGCACTTAACAATAACAAACCTCTCAATAAACATATTGATAAATAAAAAATAAAAGAAAACCGAAATCCTCCAGTACCGAGGCCCCTCTGAGGGAATCTCTCACGGTGCCCATCCCTCCCATCCTGGAACGGCTGATGCTCCGCATGTGGGAAACACCGGCATCGGTGCCGGTGGTGACCAAGCAGCTTGACTAGATGTATCGAGTCCCCCGGAGCCCGGGCTTCCAGAAGTTACAGCTGTCACACATCTCTATGGTGGTGGAGTTGGCCATGTGTCAACTGAAGAGTCAGAAGGCACACTCCTCAGTGCCCCCTGGCAGGGAGTCATGCACCTTAGACATCCTCGGCAGAAAGTGTTACCAGGACTCGATGCTCATCGACCACATCCAGGCCTACCAGCTGTGCATGGGCATGTACCTGAGAGACCTGGCGAAGGAACTCGCCGGATTCTCAGCTGTTCTGTCTGAGGAACCACTGCAGCCTTTCAGGAACCTGATCAAGGCCATCTGTGAGTTATCCAAGTTTGTGTCTTAGACAACCTATGTCGGCTTAAAAAAGGGACTTGAGTAGCGGTGGTGGCCATCGGTGCCCAATGCCAGGCTTGGCTACAGTCGTCCGACCTCGAGCAATGGGTTCAGGACCAATTGGTCAATGTCCCTTGCCAAGGAGAGGACCTCTTTGGCAAGCCCCTGACTGAAAAAGCTGCCAAGCTGGAGACAGAGCTCATGAGGAAGACCAGGCTCTCCAAAAAGACCGCTGCAACTCTCCGACGGAAGGGCTTGGGTAAAAAGCCATTCTACCCGAGGAAAGGTACAGAACTTACAGAAACTGTTTACAGAAACTACCCACCTTTTCAGGCCTCCCCGGCTCCCCAGCAGGGTCAGCAGGCCAAGGGACATGGGCATGGCCCTCGTAAGCAGAAGTCTCCCAAGCGCTGGCCCTGGTCCAGCCAGGGGGGAGCTTTTGACTCCTTTGGCATAGCCTCTCCACCCCAAGGAGGTCAGCAGCCCACAGGGGGACGTCTGATCCATTATGCCCAAAGGTGGCTAACCATCACCACCGATACCTGGGCACTTCAAGTGGTCAAGAAGGGTTACCTCCTCCGTCTGACTCAGATACCTACCCCTTATTTTCTGCGAGAGCCCCTTAGGTCTCCCCTCCACCGAGACCTTCTACTGAAGGAGCTTGCAGTCTTCTCGAGTACAAAGCGGTGGAATCAGTGCCCCACCATCTCAAGGGCAGGGGGTTCTACTCCCGGTACTTTCACATGCCAAAAAGAACAGGAGGTCTAAGCCCATCCTTGACCTGCGCAACCTCAACAAGTTCCTGGTGAGGAAAAATCTAAAAATGCTCTCCCTTCAAACATTGCTGCCTTATCTCCAACAAGGAGATTGGCTGTTCTCCTTGGATCTGAAGGATGCCTTTACCCACATCGTCATTCACCCCAACCACAGGCAGTACCTGTGGTTCATGGTGGGGTGCGGGCACTACCAATACAGGATGCTGCCTTTCGGCTTGGACTCTTCCCCAAGGGTCTTCACAAAATGCCTGGCAGTTGTGGCTGCCTTCCTCCACCTCTAGGGGGTCTTTGTCGTCCCCTTCTTGGATGACTGGCTCATAAAGGGAAGCACGGCCTCAGAGGTGCAGTAGATGACTGCGCACACCATCCAGGACCTGCAGCACTTGGAGTTTGAGTTAACCTACTCCAAGTCTCACCTCCTTCCGACACAATGTCTGGAGTTCATCGGGGCCAGACTGGACACTCTCCAGGCAAAGGCCTTCCTGCGCAGGGACCGAGCCGACTACCTCAGAGCCCTGGCACTGGACATACAGCACCGTCCCTTGGTGACCACTCAGCTCTTCTTTCACCTCCTTGGACACATGGTCTCCATGCTCCACTTAACCCCAGACGCCCGCCTCCACATGAGGGCCGCACAGAGGTGCCTTTGGGATTAGTGGACACAGGCCATGGGGCACCTCTGGGACAAGGTCTCAGTGGCAGAATCCCCAATGCCTTGAGATGGAGATGCCCTTTCAAGCCCCAAGCCCCTTAAGGGTCCTCACCACGGATGCCTCCCTGCTTGGCTGGGGAGCCCCCTGCAAGGAACTCTGCATCCAGGGCTGCTGGTCGCAGGACAAAAGCATTCAGCATATCAATCTCTTGGAACTACGGGCGATAAACGTAGCCCCCCCCCCCCCGAGCTTTTTGCCACCGCTTGCATCACAGTCGGTGTTGGTCCAGACAGACAACCAGGTGGCGATGTTCTTTGTGAACAAGCTGCTGAGAGGCGGTGGTCCTCTGCTGCTATGCAGTCCAACATGGTACACTCCTGCAGGCAGTATATCTGCCAGGCCAGAACAACTTACTGGCCGACAGATTGAGTAGGGTCCTCCAACCTCACGAGTGGCAGCTGGACCCCAGTGTATTCTACAGATTCTTCCAGCTCTGGAGAGAACTGGTGATGAACCTGTTTGCCTGCTCAGACAACTACCAGTTGGCCCGCTTCTGCTCCAGGCAGGCCCATCCCTTTCGGGTGGAGGTGGATGCGTTTCTTTTCTCGTGGTCTGAGGGCCTCATGTATGCCTTCCGTCCTACGCTGCTGATTGCCAAAACCTTGTTAAGGTGACAAGGCCTCGCTCATCCAGATAGCCCCTTGATGGCCCAGGCAACCATGGTTCCCGCTACTTCTTTGACTATCGGTGGAGACCCCCATCCTGTTGGGGAATTCTCCAGGGCTCCTGTCTCAGGAGGGGGGCTCTCTTCTGCACCCCAGCTTGAGGTTCCTGTCACTGACGGCATGGCTGCTGAAAGGCTGACACTAGCCTCTTTCAATCTCTCGGGTGAGGTAGAGGAATTCCTGCTGGCCTCTTATAAGGCTTCCACTAGGAAAGCTTATGCTCGCAAATAGCACAGGTTTTCATCTTGGTGAGCACAGCACGGGATGGACCCATTCTCCTTCCCGGTAGGATTGATGTTCCAGTACCTTTTCCACTTCTCACAATCCGGACTTAAGTCTAACTCCGTCAGGGTGCACCTCAGTGCCTTGGCAGCGCACTATCACCCGGTGGATGGAAAACCCCTCTCGGTCCAGCTGCTGGTGACCCGCTTCCCAAGGAGGCTGTTCATAGAGAAGCCCCTGGTTTGCCCTCCGGCGACTGAGTGGGACTTCAATGTGGCATTGGGGCAGGTCACTCCTCCCCCCCCCCCCTTTTGAGCCTCTAGCTACCTGCCACCTCTGATATCTCTCGTGGAAGGTGGCACGTTCCTGGTTGCACTCTACTCTGCTCAAAGAATCAGCGAACTTCAGGCCTTAGTGGCGGAGCCACCCTATACTAGGTTCTATAAGAACAGGGTGGTGCTCCACACGCACCCTAAATTCCTTCCGAAGGTGATATCGTCCTTTCATCTCAACCAGGAAGTGGTACTTCCCACCTTCTTTCCAAGAACACACACCAATAGGGGTGAGACGGTCCTTCATATTCTGGACTGTAAGAGGGCATTGTACTTCTACATCCAGTGTACTCAGGGCCACCGCAAAGCTGCTCAGCTTTTCGTCTCATATGACCTCAATTGTCTGGCGGAGGTGGTGACCCAACGTACACTGTCTACCTGGGTAGCGGAGTGTATCGCCTCGCCTATGAGCAGGCGGGGCTCCCGCTGGAAGGCTGTGTCACGGCACACCATGTCAGGGCATGGCGGCCTTTGTAGCAAACCTGTGCTCTATTCCGATGTTGGACATATGCTGGGCCGCCACCTGGTCTTCAGTCCATACCTTCGCAGCTCATTACTGCCTGGAAAGGGAGTCCCGGCGGGAGAGTGCCTTCAGCCAGTCTGTGCTCTGTAATCTTTTCGGAGTTTAGGCAACTCCTACACTCTGACCCTTCTATGTTCAGGCTCCGGAATGCTGGTTTTCATCAGACACATTGATGGCATTCCCATTGAGTTATTAGAGCAATCAGATGAAGCTGGTTACCATACTTACAAGGCTCTGCCAGGAAATTTGGAAGACAAATTCATGACCAACTGATTGGCAAAGATATTTGTTTATACCAATACTGAAGAAAGGTGATCCGACTGACTATGGAAATCATCGCACAATCGCTCTGATCCCACATGCCAGCAGCGTTCTCTCATAAGAACATAAGATATGCCATACTGGGTCAGACCAAAGTCCATCAGGCCCAGTATCCTGTTTCCAACCATGGCCAATCTAGGTCATAAGTACCTAGCAGTTTTGCCAAAAGAGACAGGTTTCACATTGCTTGTATTGGGTCAAGCAGTGATATCCTGGGTCCCTTTTAATAATGGTTTATGGACCTTTCCTCCAGGAACTTCTCCAAACCTTTTTTAAACCCAGCTACACTAACAGCTTTTGCTACATCCTCTGGTAACAAATTCCGGAACTGCCCTGCTTGATATACTGTTTGATATACTGAACTGCCCTGCTTGATATACCATTTGATATACTGAACTTCCCTGCCTGATATACTGTATGATATACTGAATTGCACCAGAATTTACCTAATTAGCCCCTGATAGAGATACGTTTGTACTGCTAGGGGCCACGAAGTACACACCCAAAATGGTGCCCCTCCCCCTAGCCTTAGCCAGCTGCTACATTCTCATAGGCCTACTCCACAGTGCCCTCTCTCTCACTACCGATTACAATCCCATACCAGTCCTACAGGGCTCAGGGAGGAGATGGTCGGGTACCCTGCACCAACCAGCAGCCAAAGCTACACGCACACCATGCGGACATCTACTTTCTCACTTCAGCACGCCAAAAAGTCTCAGCTAGAGAAGCACCCACACCCCCGCAACCTGAAATGCGCCCTCATAAATGCACGCTCAGTTCGCAAGAAATGGCCAGCCGTTTCTGACCTGATATCCACCCATAACCTGGACATCCTACTAGTCACTGAGACATGGTTGTCCAACTCAGAAATGGTCCTCCTTCACCAGTTCATCCCCCCCAGCTTCTCTAGCCACACCTGCCACAGAATGGACCGTAGAGGTGGAGGAGCACTTATCCTGACCAAAACATAGCTACATTTCCAGCTGATCTCTGCCACCAGCACAATGCACCTCGACTCAGTCACCATAGCCAACAAACACAGTTCCATCAACTTAATCTACAGAGCCCCGTCCCCCTCCTCAGAGGACCTATCAACGATAATCGACCTCGCCTGCAACCCCAAGAACCCTCGTACACCAAACTGGTTACTGGGCGATTTCAACCTACCAGCCCTCCAAGACACCCACTCCAAAGCCTTCCTCGAGGCACTTAAGGAGCTGGGTTACAAACAAATAATCAATGCTCCCACTCATGTGAAAGGAAACAAGCTGGACCTGGTCTTCGCCCCACGGTCAGCCATAGACCCAAACCACGACCTCGTACTATCCATCACCCCAGTTCCATGGTCCGATCACAGCTTGATAAGATTCCAAATGCCAACGCACCCTGATCACAAAAGTGCCCGGACCTCAGCTGAGGCTTCCACAGCGCCTTCAGGACGATTCCGTCCCTTCAACAAAGAGGAAATCCTAAACAAAACCCAGCCACTCCTCAACCCGCTAGCACCCAGCTTCGATGAAATGATCTCCACTTGGAACAATAGCCTGGGCTCCATCGCTCACCTACCAACCACTAATAAGCCACGAGGGAGAAGAAAGATCACTCCATGGTACTCCCCTGAGCTACGGACATCACTCCTCCAGCTAAGGAAGCTTGAGAGACATTGTCGTCGATCGTGCTCCACTGACGACCAGGGAACATACACTTCTCACCTAAAAAGACACCGTGCAGCAGTCATGGCAAAAATGAAGCAATACCATGCAAAAATCCTGCAGCGCTCTCTAAACAAACCGCATGACCTATTCAAACTAGTCAAGACCCTAACAAAAGAACCTTCCCCCACTCAACCAAGCCTGCCAAATGCACAGGAATTTGCGGACTACCTACAGTCCAAAACAAACTAGACCAACAAGACCACGAACCCCGCTCCTGTGCACGGGGCACATTGTCCAACACCACTGACTACCTTCTCGACCCCATCCGAGAAAGGCATCCAGGACATCATCACTACCTTCTCTGCCCCATCCGAGAAAGGCATCCAGGACATCATCACGGCCATCAACACCACCACAGCTCCAAACGACCCCTGCCCAGCATTCTGGATAAAATCACTGCTCGCAGAACTCAGCCCGTTCCTGGCCAAACTCATAGACCTATCCTTCTCAATTGGGACTTTCCCTCAAAGCTTGAAGCAAACATCTATCAGGCCACTTCTAAAAAAACAACAAACTGGACCCAATGAAGGTAGATTCATACAGACCAATCTCAAGCATCCCTCTGGCCAAAATAACTGAAAAGGTCGTCCAATGCCAAATCCAACACCACATTGAGACCATCGTGCATCTCGACCCACGTCAGCATGGATTCAGAGAATCACATGGCATCGAGACCTTCCTGACCACCCTCTTCAGCACCTTAATCACCGGAATGGACAACATCAGACAAGGTTTTGCCCTGATCTTCATGGATATTGCCGCGGCATTCGACTCCGTCAGACATGAAATACTCCTGGCACTCCTCAAGGAGAAGGGAACCCACAATACAGCATTAAGCTGGTGCAAGTCATACTTAGCAGACAGATGGCAACACGTTCGAACCGGCTCCACCACCTCCAAATCTTTCCAACAAGAACAATGCATGCCACAGGGATCCTCACTCTCGGCCCTGCTGTTCAATATATACATGCAGCCCATCTGCGCTCTCATCCGCTCATTCAACATCGACTGCCTGGTTTACACCGACGACGTTCTGTCTATATGCCATTCTCAACCGACCAACCAGATTCCTCACCACTAACAACCTGCTTCGATGCTGTCACCGACTGGCTCCATACACAAAGGCTCAGAATAAACTTCAACAAAACGGAGGACCTACTCATCACCAGGAACCAAGCTTTTACTCCTCCCGCCTCTCTAAAAGTACGAAACGCCAAGCTCCTAAGCAAGCCTACTGTACGCTAACTAGGGGTCACACTAGACCAACAGCTAAATATGAATATTGCACAGAGCCTCTAGGAGAGATCACGTAACCCCAATCTTGAAACATCTCCATTGGCTGCCGGTCCACTGCAGACTTTCCTTCAAAATACTATTGATGACCTTCAAAGCCATCAACAAGTGCTCCTCCTGCTCCTCCACCTCCCTCTCAGACCTCGTCCACTCCACCCCCCCCCCCCAACAGAGCCAGCAGGTTATTTGCTGCCAACACTTCGATAATCCCAAATGCAATAACGAAATGCTCGCAAGCAACAAGAAACAGAGCCTTTGTTATTCTATGCACCCACATGCTAGAACGCCCTCCCACCCACCATCTGGGCCATCACTGACCTTGCCCAATTTAGGAAGTCAATGAAGCATCATCTCTTCCTCCATCACTACTCCCATATTAATGACATATCATAACCAGCCATACTCAACCAACAGGACACCTCCCCTAGCACACCCACATCAAACGGTTGCAGCCCCACCCTTTAGCTCAGTGATACACCCAGTGTGTTGAATGTGTATATAGTTATCTAATACTGCAAATGGATACCAATGTGGAAGAGACGCCAATGTGTATATAGCCACCTAATATTGCATATAGACGCAAAGCAATACTGTACATCTGTGATGTGGATGATCAACCTGTATATAGTTAGAGAACCTGTAAATAGCTGCCAGCCGATCCGGTCACCTACGACCTGATAGCTTAGCCTGTACATAGTCACCCTCGTTAGTCCCAAGTTGTAACACCTGTTCATTGTAAGTCCGGTACAGGTTCTGCCTGCACTGTTCAAATTTTGTTGACTGTAAACCGCACTGATTCTAAAGAGCGCGGTATAGCAAAGACATTAAATAAATAAATAAAATTAATTCCAGAGTTTGATTACACGTTCAGTGAAAAAAATATTTTCTCTTATTAGTTTTAAATAGTTTACCCTGTAGCTTCATTGCATGTCCCCTAGTCTTTCTATATTCTGATGACGTGAACAATCGATCTACATTTACCCGTTACACTCCATTCATTTATAGACCTCTATCATATCTCCCCTCAGCCGTCTCTTTTCCAGGTTGAAGAGCCCTAACATTTTTAGCCTCTCTTCATAGGGAGGGAGGAGTGGTCTAGTGGTTAGGACAAGGTACTTCAGGCCGGAGGGCCGGGGGGTTCAAGTCCCACCTGGGGACAGCAATCTCAGGCTGGAGGGACTGGGATTTCTAGTCCTATAGGCACTCCTCATGGTCTTGGGTAAGCCACTTAACCCTCCACTGCCCATGTTCCCTGTAAGTATTAGTGTATGTGTCTCATATCCCCTCGTGTTAAATGTATCCCCCAATTGACCGCTTTGACCCGGTGAAAAGCAGGATATAAATACAGCTAAATAAATAAATAAAATAAATAAATAGGGGTATTCTTCCATCCCCTTTACCATTTTGGTGGCTCTTCTCTGTACCTTTTCTAATAACACTATTCCTTTTTAAGATATGGCGACCAGAATTGCACACGATATTCAAAGTGCGGTCGCACCATGGAACAATACAGAGGTATTGTAATATCCTTTGTTTCATTTTCCATTCTTTTTCTTATGGTACCTACAATTCTATTTGCTCTCTTTGCCGCCGCTGCACACTGGGCGGAGGGTTTTAACATGTTATCCACTATGGCGCCTAAATCTTTTTCCTGGGTGGTGGTTCCTAATGTGGAACCTTGCATCGTGGAACCATAGTTTGCGTTGTTCTTTCCTAGATGCATAACTTTGCACTTGTCCACATTAAATTTCATCTGCCATTTGGATGCGCAGTCTTCCAATTTATCAAGATCCTCTTGCAATTTTCCACTATCCTCTTGGGTTTTAACAACTTTAAATAGTTTGGTGTCATCTGCAAATTTGATAACCTCACTCATTATTCCCTTTTCCAGGTCATTTATGGATATGTCAAAAAGCAGCGGACCCAGCACAGATCCCTGGGGTACTCCACTATTCACCTTTTTCCATTGGGAAAATTGGCCATTTAGCCCTACCCTCTTGCTTTCTATCTTTTAACCAGTTCCTGATCCACAATAGTACACTGCCTCCTATCCCATGACTTTTTAGTTTTGCCAAAAGTCTCTGATGAGGGACCTTGTCAAAGGCTTTCTGAAAGTCCAGATACACTATATCAACCGACTCACCTTTGTCTACCTGTTTATTCACACCTTCAAAAAACATTACAGATTAGTAAGGCAAGATCTTCCTTGTCTCCTAACAATGTGGTTTGACTAGCAGATTGCATCTCTTTCGCTTATGCCTAGGCAGGCCTGAGCCTTGATGTTCATGTCACGGCTCACAACGTCAGAGCCATGGCTACATCAGTGGCCATCTTGCTGTCGGTCTCCATGGAGGAGATCTGCAGGGCTGTGATGTGGTCTTTTGTCCCCATATTCACAATTCATTATTGTCTGCATGGGGATTCCCGACGCAACTGCAATTTCGGCCAAGCCATGCTCTGGCATCTCTTTGGGAATTAGATTTCAACTCCTTTCCACCAGCCCTTCTTGTCCATCCAAGTTGCCAAAAAGTGTCTTCCTTAGTGACGCTGTGTGCTCTAGATGTTGAATCCATAGAGGGACTATTCATGCTGTTTCTCTTGTTCTTCAGTTCCATTGCCCCTGTTAGGCTTTTGACCTCGTCAGTTTTTTGGTAGCCTGTAGCTTGGGATTCCCATATGTGAGGACTTACTTCCTGCTTGTCCATGGATAAATTGTAGTTACTCCCCTATAGCAGGTGTTCTCCATGGATTGCAGGAATAAGTCCTCACAACCCTCCCACCTCCCTGAGAAGCTGTCGTTAGCTACTGCTTTTTTTTTTTTTTAATTTTTTATTTATAAAATTTCAAAATTAAACCAAGAAAGTTACAAAACTATTCTTGTCAGAAATAGAGCAGAAACACCAGAAAAATAAAATAAAGAGAAACATTAACACAGCAATTCACATTATACAAAGTGTCTGCTCACCCTAGCCCACAAAGCAGGGGGGAGAAACTATTAACTGTATTAACAAAGAAATAGAAATTAATCGATAAACATACAACCCGACTGAAATTTCAAATGAGCCCAGATGGATCCACAATTGGGACCTCAGAACGTCTAGCACTAATAAAAGCAGTCAGCTGAGGGGGGTCATAAAAAATATAAGAAACAGACTGGTATTTAACCAAACATTTGCAAGGATGCTTCAAAAAGAAAAGCCCCCCTAACTGAACAACTCCAGGACGCAAAAGAAGAAAATCTCTTCGGCGTTTCTGGGTTTCTCTTGCTAGGTCCGGATAGATACGAATCATCAAACCCTTAAACAATAAATTACGTTTTCTAAAGAAAAGCTTCAATAACCATTCTCTATCAGAGTACAATGCAAAGGTGACTAACAATGTAGAGGGAACAGGGATCTCTGAATCAGACTGTTCTAATAATTCAGATACTTTTAATAAATCCCCCTGTTCCCGAGACAAATTAGGCATTAATTTAGCTTTAGGCAGATAATAGACTTTTACCAAAGGTGGTATCAATTCTGAAGAAACACCCAACACCTCCACCAAATACTGCCGAAACATATCTCTAGGAGAAACAGTAGATAATTTAGGAAAATTAATCACTCTTAAGTTATTAACCCTAGAGGCATTCTCTAAATGTTCCAATTTCACTTGCACAGAGGTAAAGTTCTTCCGAAAGGTCTCAGATTGATCTGTCAATTCAGAAATTCTTCTGCGGTTCTCCCCTTCCTCAGAATTCGCCACCTTAGTTTCCAGCACTGAAATCTTCGGCATTAAAGCTTCTCCCAACGATAATATCGCCTGCCATATAGATTCTAAGGTGAAGTTCTCCGGACGCTGCAAAGAGAACATACCCGGAAGCGCAGAAACCAAAGAAATATCCATATGGGTTGGCGTTCGGCCTCCAACCGGCACAGGCTGCACTCCACCTGCGCAGACCACCCTCAACGGCTCCGAGCCCAAAACTGGGCTATGCTGCTCAATGGCAACGCTCTCCCGCTGTTGGCCCTCCACCACGCCTGACCCTCTCGAGCCGGACACGTCACCCATGGAAACAGGGACATCCAACTCCAGGAAATCTTCAGGTAGGAGCTGTCGGGAGACCTTCGGAGCGGGGCTCAAAGAGGAGATAGATATATCCGAAGTTCCTGCCGAGTCACCCAACTCCGACACGGAAACAGCTCGGCGTTCGTCCTCCTTAATTGGGTCACGGGCAGCACGAACCACGAAGGAATCTATAGGACCAGTAGAAACCGGTGTAGAGGTCGAAGAGGGCTGGGAGGGTACCAGCCCACCTTTCCCCTTACGCTTTTTGCCCATAGAGCAGACCAAGAAAAACGTGCTGCTACCGACTAGATGGTTACCGCCATCTTAATCAAGCACCTCCCCTCGTTAGCTACTGCTTTGATATCTTACTGGAGAAGATGGCGCCGTGGCAAGTGGGAAGGCAGAGCCTCCCAAAAGCTTCTAGTAGAAGCTGGGGAACATTCCTATTCAGGATTCTGTCAGTGGTGTCTGCTGGAGCTGTCCACGGAGAACACCTGCTACAGGTGAGTAACTACACTTTACCTGAATCTTGACATACGTTGCTATTCTCATACAATTGTTTCTCCAGGACCAAGCAGGAAGTCAGTCCTCACATATGGGTGACGTCGGCGCCGATGGAGCCCCCATGCGGAGCATTTCCCCAGCTTTCAAAGAAAGCCTTTGGGAATGCAGGCATGCATACAGAGCCCTTGGGAATGCAGGCACGCATACAGAGTATGGTGTGCAATTCTGGAGACTGCACCTTCAAAAGGATGTGAACAGGATGGAGTCGGTGCAGAGGGTGGCTACTAAAATGATTAATGGGCTTCATTATAAAGCATATGAGGACAGACTTAAGGATCTTAATATGTACACCTTAGAGGAAAGGCGGGATAGAGGTGATATGATTGAGATGTTTAAATACCTCCGTGGCATAAATGTTCAGGGAGAGAGCCTCTTTCAATTGAAAGCAAGTTCTGCTACGAGGGGACATGGGATGAGGGTGAAGGGAGATAGATTCAGGAGTGATATGCGGAAATATTTCTTTACAGAAAGAGTAGTGGATCCATGGAATAGTCTCCCAGTGGAGGTGGTAGAGATGAGGACAGTAACTGAATTCAAAAAAGCATGGGACCAACACAGAGGATCTCTAAAAATAAAAAGCGGACTGTTGTAGTTGTTGTTATGGAAGGACAGACTAGATAGGCCATGTGGTCTTTTTCTGTCATCATGTTTCTACGGTCCCCTTCCCGCCGCAAGGTGCCATCTTGCTCAGTCGTCTTTTTTCCGCGGAGCCCTACGGACGTGTGTCCTTGTCACCTGTGAAAAAGTGGATTTTCCTGCATTGAGTCGAGTTTTTTCTTCGGTTCGACGTCGGTTCCCTTTCCCACCTGGACTCGGTACACCCGCGCTGAGCCCGGATCTCTTTTTTCGTTTTTTGTCCTTAGAGACTGCGTTCGCGCCAATTTTTCTTTTCCCTGGCAGCCCTAGTTTTTGATCTTGCAGGGGTCCTTTTTCCCCCGATGGCTGCCAGTGGCTTTAAGAAGTGTGATCGGTGCAAGAAACTAATGTCTCTCACCGATACACATGACTGCTGCCTCTGGTGCCTAGGGCCTGACCATGATCCTAATATCTGTAGTCCCTGTGGCAAAATGTCTTCGAAGGCGTTGCGGAGCCGTCAGCACCAGCGTGAGAGGTTCTCCGATTCTGCGTCTGGACGGGTCCGGACTTCGTCAGAGGCTTCGACGTCTCGGGAGTCTGACCCTGAGCATCGTCGGGGCTCCTCTGAGAGGGAGTCCCCCTCAAGGGAGCACCGAAGGAAGAAGAAACCCGTGAGGGCGGCATCGGTGGACGCTCTTGGCTCCTCGAGGGCCAGGTCGCATAGCCCCGATTGCCATCCCGGGTCTTCGGACTCAGAGGCCTGCAAAGCATCCTCGTGTAGAATCGGAGGCCCCGAATCACGTGAGTTATGTAGTCCTCGTGGACTCTCCTCCGGGGGAGCCGACGTTGGGCCTGACGCCGTTGGGGCCCGAGTCGGAGGCTGCTGGGTCTCCTGAGCTTGGACTCAGGTTGACGGCCTTGGAGAGCAGATTGTTTGCCTTCATGGAGCAGCAGCGGATGCTGATCACTGGCCTCACTGGCGCATCTGCCCCAACCATCAGGACCTCGACGTCCAAGTCGACCCCGGAGGCCGAGCCGATCCTTGAGACCATGCGAACTCGAGTCGATCCTCGGCCAAGGTCACCCTCAGCCTCCCGTTCAGGACCGAGGTCGTCGACGCCGGTACCCTTGGCATCGGGGCAGATGGCGTCAGTGCCCACCCACTCAGAGCCGCTCGATAACTCTTCGGAGGAATCGGCATGGGAAACCGAGGAAGAGGAGTCCCCAGACACCTTCCGCGCAGCGCATGATACTGCCTAACAGCGCATGATACTGCCTAAACAATGAATGTATATGTTTTTTGCACCACTGTATATAGCCCACTCTGTACATAGCTCATACCAATCCAGCACACAATACAACACACACTTAACTTCACCCTCACTGCATGTATAACACACTCACTTTACTCGATTGTTTGCTGTGATACCACCTTGATTATTAAGATAAGGCGGTTTAGAAATACTGTTAATTAAATTAAATTAAATTAAATTCTCCAGGACCAAGCAGGAAGTCAGTCCTCACTTATGGGTGACGTCGGCGCCGACGGAGCCCTCGCGGAGCAATTTTCCCCAGCTTTCAAAGAAAGCCTTTGGGAATTGCAGCGCGCATGCGCGGTCCTCTTCCCGCCCAAGGGTGCCATCTTAGCCAGTCTTCTTTTTTACGCGGAGCCCTACAGACGTCTTGTCCCCGCGAAAAAGTCGATATTTCTTCATTATTTTATTCTTTTTCCTTCGGTTCGACGCCGGTCTTTTTCCTGCCCGGACTCGCGACGCCGGTCACGAGTCCTCTTCCTTTTTTTCGGTTTTTCTGACTTAGTCAGCTTTCGTTTTCGTTTTTTCCCTGGCAGCCCGGTCCTTTGACCTCGCAGGGGCCCTTTTTCCCCCGATGGCTGCCAGTGGTTTTAAGCGGTGTGGTCAGTGTGACCGAAATATGTCACTAACTGACACACACGACTTTTGCCTCCGCTGCCTGGGCCCAGATCATGAGGAACTGATCTGTGGGCCCTGCGGCAAAATGTCCTCCAAAGCGTTGAGAAGTCGGCGGCATCAGCGTGATAGGATCTTCGCTGACCCCAGCCGTACCCGGACCTCGTCGGAGGCCTCTGCGTCCAAAGGCTCCAGCTCGGACCGTCGCCGGAGTTCCTCCGACAGGGGTTCTCCCTCCGGGGACCATCGTCGGAAGGTGAAACCCGCGAGGGCGGCGTCGGTGGACGCTCCTGGTTCCGCGAGGGCCAGGTCGCATAGCCCCGACAGCCGCCCCGGGTCCTTGGAGAAGGAGCACCTCACAAAGCGACCTCGCCTGGAGTTGGAGATGCCTGCTCGGGTAAGTCCTGTGGTCCTTCTGGACTCGCCTCCGCGACAGCCGACGTCGGGCCCGACGCCGTCGGGGCCCGAGTCGGGGCTGCTGGGTCACCTGAGCTCGGACTCAGGTTGACGGCCTTGGAGAGCAGACTGTCTGCCTTCATGGACCAGCAGCGGGCACTGCTCGCTGGCCTCGCTGGCGCCGCTGCCCCGACCGCCGGGACGTCGACGTCCAAGTCGACCCCGGAGACCGAGCCGATCCTCGAGTCTATGCGAACTCGAGTCGATCCTCGGTCGAGGTCACCCTCGGCCTCCCGTTCGGGACCGAGGTCGCCGACGCCGACTCCCTCGGCGTCGGGGCGGCAGGCGCCGCGCCCTGCCCGGGCCGACCCCACCGAGTCCTCGTCGGAGTCGGTCTGGGAGTCTGAAGAGGAAGAGTCGCCTGATTCTTTCCGGATTCGGTGTGTCCCCTCGGACTCACCGGAGTCCGAGCCTCGGAAGCAGTCCCCCCCGGAGGATGCCCAGTTCTCGGACTTCGTCAGGGATATGGCCAAGGCTTTGGCCTTCCCTGCGGACCCCGAGGAGGAGCCTCGAGCCGAAGAGCTCGACGCCCTCCAGTATGACTCTCCCGCAAGGGAACACTTTACTGTGCCGGTTCCTCCTATGCTGGAACGACTACTCTTCCGCATGTGGGAGAGTCCGGCCTCCTCGCCGGTCCTGAGCAAGCGGGTCGATTCTATCTATCGAGTCCGCAAGAGCCCTGGCTTTCAAAAGGCACAGCTACCACACCATTCCATGGTAGTGGAATCGGCCATGCATCGTCTTAAGAGCCAGAAGATGCACTCCTCGGTGCCTCCTGGCAGGGAGGCCCGTAACCTGGATGGCCTTGGTAAGAAGTGTTTCCAGGGCTCTATGCTCGCATGTCGTGTCCAGACTTACCAGCTATACATGGGCATGTATCTCCGAGATCTGGCTAAAGAGCTAGCCGGATTCTCCGCTGGTTTGTCCGAGGAACCCTTGCGGAGGTTCCTGGCCTTGTCCACTGGCATTCGGGAATGCTCTAAGTTCATGTCCCGAGCAGCCTATGATGGCTTTGAAGCATCGGCTCGAGTAGCCGCAGCCGGCATCGGTGCCCGCCGACAGGCTTGGCTTCAGTCGTCAGACCTTGAGCCCTGGGTGCAGGACAAGTTGGTCGATGTCCCCTGCCGAGGTGAAAACCTCTTTGGCAAGCCCATGGCGGAAAAGGCTGCACAAATTGAGACTGAGACTCTCACCAGGACCAGGCTTTCTAGGAAGACCTCCGCCCCTTCCCAGAAAAAGAAGGGCTCGGGGAAAAAGTCCTTTTACCCGAGGAAGGCGGCTGCCTACAAACAATACCCCCATTATCAGGCCCCTGCAGCTCCCCAACAGGGCCAGCAGGCCAAGGGACGGGGTAACGGGTCCCGTAGGCAGCAAGCCCCCAAGCCTGCACCACCAGCCCCTGCTCCGCATTGTGGGGGTTTTTGACTCACTAAGCATAGCCTCTCCCCCCCCGCTGGTTCCTCCCAGCACCGGAGGCCGGCTGGTTCACTTCGCCCACAGGTGGTCCAGCATCACCGCAGATGCCTGGGTGCTTCAAGTCGTGCGAGAAGGCTATCTTCTCCACTTCCACCAGGTCCCTCCCTCCTATTTTCCGGGAGAACCTCCGCGACCCCCTCGGCACAGGGAATTACTCCTTCAGGAGTTAGCAGGTCTTCTGCAGGAACAGGCGGTGGAACCGGTGCCACACCACCTGAGAGGTCAAGGCTTTTATTCCAGGTATTTTCTAATACCAAAGAGAACAGGGGGCCTCAGACCCATCCTGGACTTGCGCAACCTCAACAAGTTCCTTGTGCGGGAGAAGTTCAAAATGCTTACCCTTGGAATCCTTCTGCCCTACCTCCAGCAGGGAGATTGGCTATGCTCCTTGGATCTAAAGGATGCCTACACGCACATCCTCATCCACCCAAGCCACCGCCAATACCTAAGGTTTGTGGTGGCAGGAAATCATTACCAGTACAGAGTACTGCCCTTTGGCCTGTCCTCCGCACCGCGAGTCTTCACAAAATGTCTCGCGGTGGTGGCGGCCCATCTCCGGCTTCACGGCCTCTATGTCTTTCCATACCTCGACGACTGGCTCATCAGAGCGGCGTCCGCTCCGGAGGTCACCAGCGCCACGCACCGCACGGTGACTCTTCTGCAGTACTTGGGCTTTGTTATAAATTTCGCAAAGTCCACTTTGCTCCCCTCACAGGATCTCGAGTTCATCGGCGCAAGGCTACACACTCCTCAGGCACGAGCGTACCTACCGCTCGACAGGGCTCAACGGCTCATGGACCTAGCCGGCCGTTTTCGCAGCCAGCCTCTGGTCTCCGCCAGGCGCTTCCTGAGACTACTCGGCCATATGGCTTCCACCGTCCATGTGACCCCCAATGCCCGCCTGAATATGCGGCCTGCTCAATGGTGTCTCCGCCAGCAGTGGCGACAAGCCACAGGCGGCCTAGCAGACCTAGTGCGCGTCTCCGAGCCGCTGATCTCGTCTCTCCGGTGGTGGCTTCGGCAGCCGAACCTGATATTCGGTATGCCTTTCCAGTCACCTCAGCCGACCCGGGTGCTGACCACGGATGCATCCCTCCTGGGCTGGGGAGCACATTGCCAAGGGGCACGTACTCAGGGCCTCTGGACCACGTGGGAGTCTGCTCAGCAGATCAACTTCCTGGAGCTCAGGGCGATCCGCCTGGCTCTCAAGGCCTTCTCCCACCTGACTTCCCACCAGTCCGTCCTTGTCCAGACGGACAATCAAGTTGCCATGTTCTACGTGAACAAGCAGGGGGGCACGGGCTCCTTCCTCCTCTGCCGGGAGGCACAGAAGCTCTGCTCTTGGGCCGTCAGTCACGGCATTCTCCTCAAGGCAGTTTATCTCCCGGGCCAAGAGAATTGCCTGGCGGACAAACTCAGCAGGATCCTCCAGCCGCACGAGTGGCGTCTGGATCCCTTGGTAGTTCAGAAGCTCTTCCTAAAGTGGGGCCTCCCCACGGTGGATCTCTTTGCCAGTCCTCACAACCGGCAGCTTCCTCGCTTCTGCTCTCGTCAGCCACACCCCCTTCGGGTTGCGGCGGACGCTTTTCTAATTTCATGGTCGGGGAGCCTTCTGTACGCTTTCCCTCCCATCCCGCTGGTCTCTCGGACTCTTTTCAAGGTTCTCCGAGACAAAGCCTTCATGATCCTGGTGGCCCCTCGCTGGCCCAGACAGCCGTGGTTTCCGCTCCTGCTGCAATTAGCGGTGGAGGATCCATTCCCTCTGGGGTACAACCGGATCTCCTCACTCAGGATCAGGGGTCTCTACTACACCCCAACCTCAGGTCTCTCAACCTCATGGCCTGGCTGCTGAGAGGGTAGTCCTTGCTCCCCTTCTCCTGCCGGCAGAGGTGGAGGAGGTCGTCTTGGCTTCGCGACGGCCTTCTACCCGCAAATGCTACGCCCTTAAATGGCGTCGCTTTGCCGTCTGGTGTACCCAACAGTCTCAGGATCCCTTCTCCTGCCCGGTGTCGGTGATCTTGCAGTACTTGCTACACCTCTCTAATCTGGGACTTAAGTCCAACTCCGTCAAAGTTCACCTCAGTGCTCTTTCGGCACATCATGTACCGGTGGACGGTAGACCTCTCTCCAGCGACCCTCTCGTAGCGAGGTTTCTCCGAGGTCTCCTTCTACTTAAACCACCTCTGCGCCCGCCAGCGCCTGACTGGGACCTGAATGTGGTTTTGCAGCGGATCACCTGTCCGCCTTTTGAACCTATGGCTACCTGTTCTCTCCGTTTTCTGTCTTGGAAAACACTGTTCTTGATAGCCCTCACTTCCGCTAGACGCGTAAGTGAATTGCAGGCCCTCGTGTCTGATCCCCCTTACACTCGGTTCTACAAAAATAGGGTAGTCCTACGGACTCACCCAAAGTTTCTTCCAAAAGTGGTCTCCCCTTTTCACATCAATCAGGAGGTGGTACTTCCAACCTTCTTTCCCAGACCACACTCCAGCCGAGCTGAAACGGTCCTCCATACCCTGGACTGTAGAAGGGCTTTGAACTTCTACCTTGACCGTACGCGGGAGCACCGTAAATCTGCTCAGCTTTTTGTGTCTTTTGACCCCAATAAATTGGGGCTCCCGGTCTCCAAGCGTACTCTGTCCATCTGGGTTGCGGACTGTATCTCTTGGGCTTATGGGGCAGCCGGACTCTCCTTAGAAAGTCGAGTCACGGCTCATTGCGTTCGGGCAAAGGCTACGTCAGTGGCTTACCTCCGCTCTGTTCCGCTGGCAGACATCTGCCGGGCCGCTACTTGATCTTCGAGCCAGACTTTTGCGGTCCATTACTGTCTCGAGAGGGAGTCCCGCAGGGACAGTGCTTTCGGACAGGCAGTCCTCCGTAATCTCTTTGAGGTCTGAGCAACTCCTACCCTCCATCCCGGATGTGGGCTACCGGTGGGTGATAATTCAGCGAAGATTCTTTCCTTCTGTGCTGCTGAGCTAGAGGGAGCTCATTTTTGTGCTTAGGGTCTCCAGTAGCCTTGAGCTTGGGAGTCCCATAAGTGAGGACTGACTTCCTGCTTGGTCCTGGAGAAAGCGTAGTTACTCACCTGTAACAGGTGTTCTCCAGGAGCAGCAGGAATCAGTCCTCACTACCCTCCCTCCTCCCCTTGGAGTTGCAATCGTCTGCTTATGTTCTTTTTGCAAATTTTTATGCTGTCTTTTTTAGCTATGTCATCTGACTGGCTAAGATGGCACCCTTGGGCGGGAAGAGGACCGCGCATGCGCGCTGCAATTCCCAAAGGCTTTCTTTGAAAGCTGGGGAAAATTGCTCCGCGAGGGCTCCGTCGGCGCCGACGTCACCCATAAGTGAGGACTGATTCCTGCTGCTCCTGGAGAACACCTGTTACAGGTGAGTAACTACGCTTTCCGGACCCGGTGCGTCCCTTCGGACTCACCGGGATCCGAGCCTCGGACAAGGTTCCCCCCCGGAGGATACCCGGTTCTCGGATTTCGTATGGGATATGGCCAAAGCCTTGGCCTTTCCTGTGGACCCCGAGGAGGAGCCTCGAGCCGAAGAGCTCGAGGCCCTGCAGTATGATTCTCCCCCCAAGGAGACCTTTACTATACCGGTTGCTCTTCTGCATGTGGGAGATGCCAGCCTCGATGCCAGTCTTAAGCAGGTGGGTCGATTCCATCTATCGAGTCCGCAAGAGCCCCAGGTTCCAAAAGGCACAGCTACTGCACCACTCCATGGTTGTGGAATCGGCCATGCATCACCTGAAGAGTCAGAAGATGCACTCCTTGGTGCCTCCCGGCAGTGAAGCCTGGAACCTGGATGCCCTCGGTAGAAAGTGCTTCCAGGGCTCTATGCTTGCTTGCCGCATCCAGACCTACCAGCTGTACATGGGCATGTACCTTTCAAGATCTGGCAAAGGAGATTGCCGGGTTCTCTGCTGGTCTGTCTGAGGAACCTTTGCAGAGGTTCAAGGCTTTGTCTTCTGGTATTCGAGAGTGCTCAAAGTTTATCTCTCAAGGAGCCTATGATGGATTCGAGGCTTCGGCCCGAGTAGCAGGGGCCGGCATCGGTGCAGGCCACCAGGCCTGTCTACAATCCTCAGACCTCAAGCCTTGGGTACAGGACAAGTTGGTCGATGTCCCTTGTCGAGGTGAAAACCTCTTTGGCAAGCCTGTGGCTGAAAAGGCTGCAGAACTCGAGACCAAGACTCTTACCCGGACAAGGCTGTCCAGTAAATCCTCTGCCCCTTCTTAGAAGAAGAAGGGCTCGGGGAAAAAGACCTTTTGCCCTCAAGTATGGAGCAGACAGAGCTTAACGATCCCAAATTACTCATGTCTAACAATAGCCAAATTCATATGAATAAAATACATTCTCTAAAATGCTTATATGCAAATGCTAGAAGTCTAAAAAATAAGATGGGAGAGTTAGAATATATAGCACTAAATAAGAGGTTAGATATGATTGGAATATCAGAGACATGGTGGAAGGAGGACAGCCAGTGGGACACTGTGATACCTGGGTACAAACTATATCGTAATGATAGAGCTGATCAAATTGGTGGAGGGGTTGCGCTTTATGTTAGAGAGGGCATTGAGTCTGAAAGGATTAAAGTTTTGCAGGAAACAAAATCTGCTGTAGAATCTATATTGTTTGAAATTCCATGTAAAAGGGGGAAGGCAATGGCAGTGGGGGTGTACTATCGAGAGACTGGCCAGAATGACCAAATGGATGATGAAATGCTCAAAGAAATCAAGGAAGCTAACAAAAGTTACAGCACAGTAATAATAATGGCTGATTTCAACTACCCCGGTATCGACTGGGTCAGTGTCACATCAGGACATGCTAGGGAGATAAAGTTCCTAGATGAAATAAATGACTGCTTCTTGGAGCAGCTGGTTCATGAACCAACCAGAGGGGAAGCCATATTAGACCTAATCCTTAGTGGAACACCAGATCTAGTGCAAGAGATAAGATTGTTGGGGCCACTTGGCAATAGTGATCATAGCATGATTGCCTTTGATTTAATTAGTGGAGGAGGGATAGTAAGGAAATCCACAGTACTACCTTTTAACTTTTGAAAGGGAGGCTATGATAAAATGAGGAAAACAGTTAAGAAAAAACTAAAAGGAGCAGTTGCAAAGGTTAAAGACGTACATCAGGCTTGGCTGTTGTTGAAAAATACTCTCTTGGAAGCCGAGACCAGCTGTATTCCACGCTTTAAGAAAAGTAGAAGGAAGTCCAAAAAACTGCCAGCATGATTTAAAGATGAGGTCAGAGATGCTGTTGTTTCCAAAAAAGCATCTTTCAGGAAATGGAAAAAAGAGCCAAACGACGAAACCTGGAAACAGCACAAGCATTGGCAAGTCAAATGCAAGGCATTGATAAGGCAGGCAAAGGGAGAATTTGAGAAGAAGCTTGCTGCGGAAGAAAAAACGCGAAGTAAAGACCTTTTCAAGTACATTCGTAGCAAAAAACCTGTGAGAGAGTCAGTTGGTCCATTAGATGATAAAGGGGTTAAAGGAGCACTAAGAGGCGACAAGGCGATAGCGGAGAGACTGAATGAATTCTTTGCTTCAGTCTTTACAGAGGAAGATGTAGGGATGTTACCCATGACTGAAGTGGTATTTAATGGTGCGGAAGAATTGAAGGAAATATCGATACATCGGGAAGATGTCTTACAACTATTAGATAAGCTGAAGAGTAGCAGATCACCTGGGCCGGATGGTATACATTCAAGGGTGTTGAAAGAACTGAAATATGAGATTGCAGACCTGCTATTAGTAATCTGTGAACTATCATTAAAATCATCTCTAATACCTGAAGATTGGAGGATCGCCAATGTAACACCAATGTTTAAAAAGGGTTCCAGGGGTGATCCGGGAAACTACAGACCGGTGAGCCTGACATCAGTACCGGGAAAAATGGTAGAAACCATCATAAAGTATAAAATTACTCAGCATGTAGATAGGCATGACCTAATGGGAGACAGCCAACATGGCTTTAGACAAGGAAGATCTTGTCTTACTAATTTGTTATGTTTTTTTGAAGGAGTGAATAATCAGGTGGACAAAGGTGAGTCGGTTGATATTGTGTATCTGGACTTTCAGAAAGCCTTTGACAAGGTCCCTCATCAGAGACTTTTGGCAAAACTAAAGAGTCATGGGATAGGAGGCAGTGTACTATTGTGGATCAGGAACTGGTTAAAAGATAGAAAGCAGAGGGTAGGGCTAAATGGCCAATTTTCCCAATGGAGAAAGGTGAATAGTGGTGTACCCCAGGGATCTGTGCTCGGTCCGCTGCTTTTTGACATATTCATAAATGACCTGGAAAGTGGAATAACGAGTGAGGTTATCAAATTTGCAGATGACACAAAACTAAAGTTGTTAAAACCCAAGAGGATTGTGGAAAATTGCAAGAGGATCTTGATAAATTGGAAGACTGGGCATCAAAACAGCAGATGAAATTTAATGTGGACAAGTGCAAGGTTATGCACCTAGGGAAGAACAACCCAAACTATGGTTACACGATGCAAGGTTCCACATTAGGAACCACCACCCAGGAAAAAGATTTAGGCGTCATTGTGGATACCATGTTAAAACCCTCAGCCCAGTGTGCAGCGGCAGCCAAGAGAGCAAATAGAATGCTAGGTATGATAAGGAAAGGAATGGAAAATAAAACAAAAGATATTATAATGCCTCTATATCGTTCCATGGTGAGACCGCACCTTGAATACTGTGTGCAGTTCTGGTCGCCGTATCTTAAAAAGGATATAGCGATTTTAGAAAAGGTTCAGAAAAGAGCCACCAAAACGGTAAATGGGATGGAAGGATACTCCTATGAAGAAAGGCTAAAAAGGTTAGGGCTCTTTAACCTGGAAAAGAGATGGCTGAGGGGAGATATGATAGACGTCTATAAATTAATGAACGGAGTGGAACGCGTAAACGTAGATCGATTGTTTACCTTATCAGAATATAGAAAGTCTAGGGGACATGCAATAAAGCTACAGGGTAAACTATTTAAAACTAATAAAAGAAAATATTTTTTCACTCAACGTGTAATCAAACTCTGGAGTTTGTTACCGGAGGATGTAGTAAAGGCTGTTAGTGTAGCTGGGTTTAAAAAAGGTTTGGACAAGTTCCTGGAAGAAAGGTCCATAAATCATTATTAAGAAGGGACCCAGGATATCAATGCTTGAACCAATACAAGC
The DNA here is from genome assembly GCA_033557465.1 of Ichthyophis bannanicus. Taxonomy (NCBI): domain Eukaryota; kingdom Metazoa; phylum Chordata; class Amphibia; order Gymnophiona; family Ichthyophiidae; genus Ichthyophis; species Ichthyophis bannanicus. The sequence continues at coordinate 308,347,639 of CM066038.1, read as the reverse complement.
ATTGTGGAACCTGTGTCCCTTGGGGAAACTGCTAGGTACATATGACCTAGATTGGCCACTGTTGGAAACAGAATACTGGGCTTGATGGACCTTTGTCTGACCCAGTATGGCATATCTTATGATCTTATGTTCTTATGTTATGTTCTTACCTGAGAGTGACCACTGCCTACAAAACCTACCCTCACTACCAGGCCTCTGAAGCTCCCCAATAGGGCCAGCAGGCCAAGGGGCAGGGTCATGGGCCCCGTAGGCAGTTGGTTCCCAAGATTCCTACTTCGGCTCCTGCTCAGCAGGGAGGGGGTTTTTGACTATGCCAGCATAGCCTCTCCTCCTCTCCAGGGCACAGGAGGTCGGCTGACCCTGTACGCAGACAGGTGGCCACCCATCACAGGGGATACTTGGGTGTTAAATATCATCGAGAGGGGCTATCTGCTCCACCTCATCCAGATACCCTCTCCTACTTTCCAGGGGAGCCTCCAAGACCCCTTCTGCACAGATACTTACTCCTCCAGGAGTGGAAGGTCTGCTACAGGACCAGGTGGTGGAGCCGGTGCCTCACCACCTGAAAGGGCAAGGCTTCTACGCAAGGTACTTCCTGGTACCAAAGTGAACTGGAGGCCTCAGACCCATCCTAGACCTGAGAAATCTCAACAAGTTTCTGGGGAGGGAAAAGTTCAAGATGCTTATCCTTTGAATCTTACTGCCCTACCTCCAGCAGGGAGATTGGCTATGCTCCTTAGACCTGAAGGATGCTTATACTCACATCCTCATCCATCCAAGTCACAGGCAATACCTCAGATTTGTGGTGGGAGGGAACCACTTCCAGTACAGAGTGCTTCCCTTTGGCCTCACCTCCGCCCCCAAGGTTTTTACAAAATGCCTGGCGGTGGTTGCGGCCTACCTCAGGAACCAAGGAATCTTTGTGTTCCCTTACCTAGATGACTGGCTTATCAGGGGCCAGTCTCCAGAAGAGGCCAGGCAGGCCACCTTCCGTACCATATCCCTGCTTCAGCACCTGGGGTTCGTTATAAACTTCCCAAAGTCCACTTTAGTCCCCTCACAGGACGTGGAGTTCATAGGGGCAAGGTTGGATACCATCCATGCAAAGGCCTATTTGCCTGTGGACAGAGCTCACAGGTTGATGAAGTTGGGCAGCCAGTTTCAGATGAACTCTCTAGTCTCTGCTAGACACTTCCTCCGGCTCTTAGGTCACATGGCTTCCACAGTGCATGTCACCCCGAATGCCCGTCTGCACATGAGGCTGGCTCAATGGTGCCTCAGGGCACAGTGGGTACAGACCACAAGGAAGTTGTCAGACAGGATAAAGGTATCCAAACTCTTGGTGGACTCCTTACGCTGGTGGAGGTATCTCCCAAACCTGGTCGGGGAGTTTGGGCCTCACCATACACTCATTTACTGACAACCAATGCTTCCCTGCAAGGCTGGGGGGCACATTGCCAGGGGACCTGCACCCAAAGCCTCTGGTCTCCGTGGGAGGCCGCCCAGCAGATCAACCTGTTGGAATTGAGAGCCATTCGACTAGCCTTACGGACTTTCTCTCCGGTCCTTTCTCACCAGTCTGTCCTAATTCAGACGGACAACCAGGTGGCTATGTTCTACGTGAACAAGCAGGGATGCACAGGATCTCGACTCCTGTGCCTGGAAGCACAAGCTCTCTGCTCCTGGGCTATCAATCAGGACATTACCCTCAAGGCGGTCTACCTCCCTGGCCAGGAAAGCTACCTGGCGGACAGGCTAAGCAGACTCCTGCAGCCTCACGAGTGGCAGTTGGATCTTCGTGTAGTCCAACAGATCTTTCTGAAGTGGGACTTCCAACCATGGATCTTTTTGCTATTCCGCTGAACAGGCAACTATCCAAGTTCTGTTCCAGACAACCGCATCCTCTGAGGGCAGCGGTAGATGCATTCCTGATCCCTTGGTCAGAGGGCCTGCTGTATGCGTTTCCTCCCACACCTCTGGTGGCCCGGACTCTATTCAAAACCCAGCAGGACCGAGCCACGGTGATCCTGATTGCCCCAAGGTGGCCCAGGCAGCCGTGGTTCCCTCTTCTTCTGCAGGCTTCCTCTGGGGCTGCAACCCGACCTTCTGACTCAGGATCAGGGGTCCCTCTTGCATCCCAACCTCAAAACCCTCAATTTGATGGCCTGGCTGCTGAAAGGATAGTCCTTGCTCCCTTGCTCCTACCAAAGGAGGTTGAAGAGGTGGTGTTGGCCTCCAGAAAGCATTCCACTCGGAAGGCCTATGCTATGAAGTGGCGTAGGTTTTCCACTTAGTGTTCTCAACCGCAGAAGGATCCCTTCTCCTGCTCGGTCCCTGTGGTGCTGCAGTACCTGCTCCACCTGTCTGACCTGGGACTTCAGTCCAACTCTGTCCGGGTCCACCTCAGTGCCCTCTCTGCTCACCACTCGTTGGTGGATGGACAATCCCTCTCAGGCCACTCTCTTGTTTCCCTCTTCCTCAGAGGCCTGCTTCTGCCTCCTATTCGTCCACCGGCCACTGAGTAGGATCTCAATGTGGTCTTGCAGCAACTGACTCGCCCACCTTTTGAGCCGATGGCTACCTGCCACTTACGTTTCTTATCCTGGAAGGTGTTGTTTCTTGTGGCACTCACCTCGGCTAGGCGTGTGAGTGAGCTTCAGGCCCTGGTCTTGGATAGGCCGTTTACCAGGTTCTTTAAGAACAGGGTAGTCTTGAGGACTCATCCTAAGTTCCTTCCCAAGGTAGTGTCCTCCTTCCACCTCAACCAGGAGGTGGTACTTCCGACGTACTTTCCCAGGCCGCACGCCAGTAGGACCGAGACTGTCTTGCATACCCTGGGTTGTAGAAGGGTGTTGTCCTTTTACCTAGAACATACGCAGCGGCATAGAAGGGCTTCTCAGCTCTTCATTTCCTTTGACCCTAATAAATTGGGGTTGCCTGTCACTAAGCATACGTTGTCTATCTGGGTGGCAGACTGTATTGCCCGGGCATACAGGGCAGCCGGCCTCTCCCTGGAGGGTAGAGTCACGGCCCACCGGGTCAGTGCGAAGCCGCATCAGTAGCTCACTTCTGCTCTGTTCCGTTGGCAGACATCTGCCGTGCCACTACTTGGTCTTCAAGCCAGACTTTTGCGGACCACTACTGCCTCGAGAGGGAGTCCCGTAGGGACAGTGCTTTTGGGAAGCGGTACTCCGTTATCTCTTTGAGGTTTAGGCAACTCCTACCCTCCGGCCCTGGTTTTGGGCTACCGTTCAGATGTGATCTCAGAGAAGATTCTCTCACTGTTGCTGAGGCTCTAGAGGGAGCTCTATTTTTAAGCCTGGGTTCCTGGTAGCCCAGAGCTAGGGAGTCACCCATATGTGAGGACTGACTTCCTGCTTGATCCTGGAGAAAGAATAGTTACTGCTGACCAGACTTGATGTCCAGAGAGGTATGCTGTCTGCCTGGTGCCAAAATCCAAGATGTTACGGAGAGTTTGCCGAGACTCATCAAGCCCACTGACTTTTACCCAATGTTGCTATTCCATGTTGGAACAAATGATACTGCCAGGAATACCTCGGAACGTATCAAAAGTGACTTCATGGCTCTGGGAAAGAGGGTGAAGCAGTTAGGTGCACAGGTGATATTCTCTTCAATCCTCCCTGTTGAGGGTAAAGGCCAAGGCAGAGATGCTCGTATCCTTGAGATGAATGCATGGCTGCATGGATGGTGTCATCGAGAGCGTTTTGCTTTCCTAGACCATGGGATGCTGTTCCAAGGGTTGCAGAGCAGAGATGGCATCCATCTGTCCAAGAAAGGTCAACGCATCTTCGATAGTAGACTGGCTAATCTATTGAAGAGGGCTTTAAACTAGATTCGTTGGGAATGGGTGAAGAAAGCCCCCAGGTAAGTGAAAGCCCCCAGGTAGGTGATACATTAAATATCTTTATGGAAATGGGTAACAGGGGTAACATATGGAAAGCAGTGTGTATAAATGCCCGTAGCATGGGAAATAAGATCCCTGATGTTGAAGCTTTGGTGGGAGTGGCTGACTTGGATTTAGTGGCAGTTACAGAAACATGGTTCACAGAAAACCATGATTGGGATGTAACTATACCTGGCTATACTTTATTCAGAAAGGACAGGGTAGGAAGAAGGGGAGGAGGAGTGGCACTATATGGAAAAACTGCTATTAAAGCTTTGGAATTACAGAGCTTAAAAGGGAGAGAGGAGGCATTGTGGGTTAAACTAGAAAGAGGGAAAGAGAAATCTATTTGCATTGGTGTGATATACAGACCTCCCTCACAAGAGGAGGAGGTGGACAGAGAGTTAATTGAAGACATACGCAGCATTGCTAGGAAAGGGAAAGTGCTACTGATAGGAGATTTCTATATGCCAGATGTTGATTGGCACATTCCTGCTGCAGTATCATCTAGAAGTAAGGAGATCCTGGATTCTCTACAGGGAGAACTATTCAGGCAATTGGTAACAGACCCCACACGTGAAGGTGCCATACTGGACTTGGTGCTTACCAATGGTGAAAGTGTTTCTGATGTTGTAGTGGGAGATCATTTTCCATCCAGTGATCACCAGATGGTGTGGTTCAGTATTAGGACCAGGGCTGTTAGAATCCATTCAATGGTGAGGATCTTAGACTTTAGGAAGACTAACTTTGCGAAGATGGGCCAATACCTCAGGGAGTTTTTAGTGGGATGGGAACAGCTGGGGGATGTAGAAAAACAGTGGGCAAAACTGAAAGGGGATATTTTAAGGGCAACCAACCTTTTTGTTAAAATGGTAAATAAAGGCAAAAGGAAAAGGAGACCGCTATGGTTTTCTAAGGAAGTAGCTGAAAAAGTGAAGAAAAAGAGGGAGGCCTTCATGAATACAAGACATCACAGAGAGAGGAAGACAGGCATCTGTATTTGGAAAAACTTAGAGAAGCTAGCAAAGTAGTCAAGAAGGCAAAGATTCAAAAGGAGGAGGAAATAGCCAATGCAATAAAATGGGGGGATAAGACATTTTTCAGATATATTAGTGAGAAGAGGAAGGGTAAAAGTGGTATTGTCAGACTCAAGGGTGCAGGGGAGGAATATGTAGAAGCTGATAAGGATAAAGCAGAATTGCTTAACAAATATTTTTGTTCTGTGTTCACAGATGAAGAACCAGGAGCAGGACCTCAGAAAACACCCACAAATAGAAACAGAAGTGAGGGACATCTTGAACAATTTTCAGAAGACTGTGTTCGTGAGAAACTAGCTCAACTTAAAGTAGACAAAGCGATGGGACCGGATGGGATACACCCTAGAATACTGAGGGAACTTGGGGACATTCTAGCAACTCCACTGACTGACCTTTTCAGTGCCTTTTTGGAGTCGGGAGTGGTGCCGAATGACTGGAGAGAGGCTCATGTTGTGCCTTTACACAAAAGTGGAAGTAAGGATGTGGTTGAAAACTACAGGCCGGTTAGTTTAACTTCGGTGGTAAGTAAATTATTGGAAACGCTGCTGAAAGAGAAAATAGTGAGGTTTCTGGAGTCCAGCGGATTACAGGATCCGAGGCAGCATGGGTTCAGCAGAGGCAGGTCTTGTCAGACAAATCTGATTGATTTCTTTGACTGGGTGACCAGGGAGTTGGACTGAGGGAGAGCTCTAGATGTGGTGTATTTAGATTTCTTTAAAGCCTTTGACACTGTTCCTCACAGGCGACTTATAAACAAACTGAGCACCCTAGGGTTGGACCCTAAAGTTACTGCTTGGGTTAGAAATTGGTTGAGTGGGAGGCGACAAAGAGTACAAGTAAATGGAGCTCACTCTGAGGAGAAGGATGTTACCAGTGGTGTGCCCCAGGGATCTGTTTTTGGTCCGATTCTTTTTAACATCTTTGTTAGTGATATAGCGGAAGGGCTGTTAGGTAAGGTTTGCCTCTTTGCGGATGATACCAAAATCTGCAATAGAGTAGACAGCCAGGAAGGTGTAGATAACATGAGGAGGGATCTAGCTAAGCTTGAAGAATGGTCTAGAATTTGTCAGCTGGGATTTAATGTTGAAAATTGTAAGGTCATGCATTTGGGCTGCAGCAATCCAAGGGAGCAATATAGTATAGGGGGTGAAGTACTTTTGTCCACTAAAGAAGAGCGGGACCTAGGCGTGGTTGTGTCTGATGAACTTAAAGTAGCTAAACAGGTAGAAAAGGCGACGGCAAAAGCTAAAAGGATGCTTGCGTGCATACGGAGAGGAATGGCTAGCAGATTAAAGGAGGTGATACTGCCTCTCTATAAGTCTTTGGTGCGACCTCATTTGGAGTATAGTGTGCAATTCTGGAGACCGCACCTTCAAAAGGATGTGAACAGGATGGAGTCGGTGCAGAGGGTGGCTACTAAAATGATTAGTGGTCTTCATTATGAAGCATATGAGGACAGACTGAAGGATCTTAATATGTACACCTTAGAGGAAAGTCGGGATAGAGGTGATATGATTGAGATGTTTAAACACCTCCGTGACATAAATGTTCAGGGAGAGAGCCTCTTTCAATTGAAAGCAAGTTCTGCTACGAGGGGACATGGGATGAGGTTGAAGAGAGATAGATTCAGGAGTGATATGCGGAAATATTTCTTTACGGAAAGAGTAGTGGATCCATGGAGTAGTCTCCCAGTGGAGATGGTAGAAATGAGGACAGTAACTGAATTCGAAAAAGCATGGGACAAACACAGAGTATCTCTAAAGGTAAAAAGGGGACTGTTGTAGTTGTTGATATGGAAGGACAGACTAGATAGGCCATGTGGTCTTTTTCTGTCATCATATTTCTATGTTTCTATGTAACAGGTGTTCTCCAGGAGCAGCAGGAATCAGTCCTCACGACCCTCCCTATTCCCCTTGGAGTTGCAGTTGTATATAGTTCATGTTCTTTTTGTGCTGTCTTTTAGCTATGTCATCAGACTGAGCAAGATGGCACCTTTGGGCGGGAAGGGGACCGCGCATGCGTGCCTGTATTCCCAAAGGCTTTCTTTGAAAGCTGGGGAAATGCTCCGCATGGGGGCTCCGTTGGCGCCGACGTCACCCATATGTGAGGACTCATTCCTGCTGCTCCTGGAGAACACCTGTTACATGTGAATAACTACTCTATTTCTGCAGTAGTATCTTGCTTTTTATGTGCTACCCACCTGCCTGTACAGCCTACCCTTGACCTATCATAACTTTTGCTAAGTTAATATTTTATACAGTGCAGCTGTTCTTACTTGAATTAATCCCAACTTGACTAGAAAAGCAGCAAACATACAGTGTGGATGACAAATGATGAGAGCATTAGACCTAAGATACTGAGTGTAATCATAAAAATCATAATAAAAACCAGAGTGGAGAAGCAGTGTTCACAGTGAAGTCCTGCAATAGCACATTCCATGCTCTAGGCGCCAGGGTGGCGATATATCTGTCCTAGAGCCACAGAAACTCCTCCCATTTCTGTTTATTGTCCCTGGCATCCGGTCTTTCTCCAGGACCAAGCAGGAAGTCAGTCCTCACATATGGGTGACGTCGGCGCCGACGGAGCCCTTGCGGAGCAATTTTCCCCAGCTTTCAAAGAAAGCCTTTGGGAATTGCAGCGCGCATGCGCGGTCCCCTTCCCGCCCAAGGGTGCCATCTTAGCCAGTCTTCTTTTTTCCGCGCAGCCCTACAGACGTGGTCTTCTTGTCCCCGCAGAAAAAGTTGATTTTTCGTGATTTATTTCTCTTTTTTCTTCGGTTCGACGCCGGTCTCTTTCCTGCCCGGACTCGCGACGCCGTTGTGAGTCCTTCTCTTATTTTTCGGTTTTTCTGTTTTTTCTGTCAGTTTCGGTTTTCGGTTTTTCGCTGGCAGCCCGGTCCTTTGACCTTGCAGGGGCCCTTTTTCCCCCGATGGCTGCCAGTGGTTTCAAAAGGTGTGTTCAGTGTGACAGAAATATGTCACTCACTGACACACACGATAATTGCCTCCGCTGCCTTGGCCCAGATCATGAGGAACTGATCTGTGGGGCCTGCAGCAAAATGTCCTCCAAAGCGTTACGGAGTTGGCGGCATCAGCGGGAAAGAATCTTCGCAGATCCCACCCGTACCCGGACCTCGTCGGAGGCCTCGGCGTCCAGAGGCTCCAGCTCTGAGCATCGCCGGAGTTCCTCCGACAGGGGTTCTCCCTCCGGGGATCATCGTCGGAAGGCGAAACCCGCGAGGGCGGCGTTGGTGGACGCTCCTGGTTCCGCGAGGGCCAGGTCGCATAGCCCCAATAGCCGTCCCGGGTCTTTGGAGAAGGAATATCTCCCGAAGCGACCTCGTTTGGAATCGGAGATGCCTGCTCGGGTAAGTCCTGTAGTCCTCCTGGACTCGCCTCCGAGAGGTCCGACGTCGGGCCCGACGCCGTCGGGGCCCGAGTCGGGGGCTGCTGGGTCACCTGAGGTCGGACTCAGGTTGACGGCCTTGGAGAGCAGACTATCTGCCTTCATGGACCAGCAGCGGGCACTGATCGCTAGCCTCGCTGGCGCCTCTGCCCCGACCGCCGGGACGTCTAAGTCGACCCCGGAGACCGAGCCGATCCTCGAGTCCATGCGGGCTCGAGTCGATCCTCGGTCGAGGTCACCCTCGGCCTCCCATTCGGGACAGAGGTCGTCGACGCCGACGCCTCCGCCCGCCTGAACTGACCCCACCGATTCCTCCTCGGAGTCGGCCTGGGAGTCTGAAGTGGAAGAGTCACCTGATTCTTTTCGGACTCGGTGTGTCCCCTCGGACTCCCCTGAGTCCGAACCTCGGAAACAGTCCCCCCCGGAGGATGCCCGGTTCTCGGACTTCGTCAGGGATATGGCCAAGGCTTTGGCCTTCCCTGCGGATCCCGAGGAGGAGCCTCGAGCCGAAGAGCTCGACGCCCTTCAGTACGACTCTCCCCGCCAGGGAGCACTTTACTGTACCGGTTCCTCCCATGCTGGAACGACTACTCTTCTTCCGCATGTGGGAGAGTCCGGCATCGTCGCCGGTATTAAGCAAGCGGGTCGATTCCATCTATCGAGTCCGCAAGAGCCCTGGCTTCCAAAAAGCACAGCTACCGCACCATTCCATGGTGGTGGAATCGGCCATGCATAGGCTTAAGAGCCAGAAGATGCACTCCTCGGTGCCTCCTGGCAGGGAGGCCCGCAACCTGGATGGCCTCGGTCAGAAGTGTTTCCAGGGCTCTATGCTTGCTTGTCGGGTCCAGACCTACCAGCTCTACATGGGCATGTACCTTAGAGACCTGGCTAAAGAGATAGCCGGATTCTCTGCTGGGCTGTCCGAGGAACCTTTGCGGAGGTTCCTAGCCTTGTCCACTGGTATTCGGGAATGCTCCAAATTCATGTCTCGAGCAGCCTATGATGGCTTTGAAGCATCGGCTCGAGTGGCCGCAGCCGGCATCGGTGCCCGCCGACAGGCTTGGCTTCAGTCGTCTGACCTTGAACCCTGGGTGCAGGACAAGTTGGTCGATGTCCCCTGCCGAGGTGAGAACCTCTTTGGCAAGCCCATGGCTGAGAAGGCTGCACAACTCGAGACGGAGACTCTCACCAGAACTCGGCTTTCTAGGAAGACCTCTGCCCCTTCCCAGAAGAAGAAGGGCTCGGGAAAGAAGTCCTTTTACCCGAGAAAGGCGGCTGCCTATAAACACTACCCTCAATATCAGGCCTCCGCAGCTCCCCAACAGGGTCAGCAGGCCAAGGGACGGGGTAACGGGTCCCGTAGGCAGCAAGCCCCCAAGCCTGCACCACCGGCCCTGCTCAGCAGGGTGGGGGTTTTTGACTTCATCGGCATAGCCTCTCCCCCTCAGCTGGTTCCTCCCGGCACAGGAGGCCGGCTGGTCCACTTTGCCCACAGGTGGTCCAACATCACATCAGATGCCTGGGTGCTTCATGTTGTGAGAGAAGGCTATCTTCTCCACTTCCACCAGGTCCCTCCCTCCTATTTCCCGGGAGAGCCTCCACGACTCCCTCTACACAGGGACTTACTCCTTCAAGAGTTAGCAAGTCTTCTTCAGGAACAGGCTGTGGAACCGGTGCCCCACCACCTGAGGGGTCAAGGCTTCTAGTCCAGGTATTTCTTAATACCAAAAAGAACGGGAGGCCTCCGACCCATCCTGGACTTGCGCAACCTCAACAAGTTCCTCGTGAGGGAGAAGTTCAAGATGCTTACCCTTGGAATCCTTCTGCCCTACCTCCAGCAGGGAGATTGGCTATGCTCCTTGGATCTAAAGGATGTCTACCCGCACATCCTCATCCACCCAAGCCACCGCCAATACCTAAGGTTTGTGGTGGCAGGAAATCATTACCAGTACAGAGTACTGCCCTTTGGCCTATCCTCCGCACCACGAGTCTTCACAAAATGTCTCGCGGTGGTGGCGGCTTTTCTCCGGCTTCACGGCCTCTATGTCTTTCCGTACCTAGACGACTGGCTCATCAGAGCATCGTCCTCTCCAGAAGTCACAAAAGCCACACACCGCACTGTGACTCTTCTCCAGTACTTGGGCTTTGTCATAAACTTTGCAAAGTCCACTTTGCTCCCCTCGCAAGACCTCGAGTTCATCGGCGCAAGATTGCACACTCTTCAGGTGCGAGCTTTCCTGCCTCTCGACAGGGCTCAACGGCTCATGGACCTAGCCGGCCGTTTTCGCAGCCAGTCCCTGGTCTCGGCCAGGCGCTTCCTGAGACTACTCGGCCATATGGCTTCCACCGTCCACGTGACCCCCAATGCCCACCTGAATATGCGGCCTGCTCAGTGGTGCCTTCGCAAGCAGTGGCAACAGGCCACGGGCGGCCTAGCCGACTTAGTGCGGATCTCCGGCCCGCTGGCCTCTTCTCTACAGTGGTGGCTTCATCGGCCGAACCTGGTATTCGGAATGCCTTTTCAGTCTCCTCCGCCGGCTCAAGTGCTGACGACCGATGCTTCTCTCCTAGGATGGGGAGCGCATTGCCAAGGGGCATGTACTCAAGGTCTCTGGACCACGTGGGAGTCTGCGCAGCAGATCAACTTCCTGGAGCTCAGAGCGATCCGTCTGGCTCTCAAGGCTTTCTCCCACCTGACTTCTCACCGGTCCGTCCTTGTCCAGAAGGACAATCAAGTTGCCATGTTCTACGTGAACAAACAGGGGGGCACGGGCTCCTTCCTTCTCTGTCGAGAAGCACAGAGACTCTGCTCTTGGGCCATAAGCCACGGCATTCTTCTCAAGGCAGTTTATCTCCCAGGCCAAGAAAATTGCCTGGCGGACAAACTCAGCAGAATCCTCCAGCCGCACGAGTGGCAACTGGATCCCTTGGTAGTTCAGAAACTTTTTCTGAAGTGGGGCCTCCCCACGATGGATCTCTTTGCCAGTCCTCTCAACCGGCAACTTCCTCGCTTCTGCTCTCGGCAGCCGCATCCCCTTCGAGTAGCGGCGGATGCTTTTCTGCTATCATGGTCGTAAGGCCTTCTCTATGCCTTTCCTCCCATACCGCTAGCCTCTCGAACTCTTTTCAAGGTTCTCCGAGACAAAGCTTCCATGATCCTGATAGCTCCTCGGTGGCCCAGACAGCCGTGGTTTCCACTCCTGCTGCAACTAGCGGTGGAGGATCCGTTCCCCCTGGGGTTTCAACCAGATCCCCTAACATAGGATCAGGGGTCCCTCCTGCACCCCAACCTCGGATCTCTACATCTGATCGCCTGGCTGCTGAAAGGGTAGTCCTTGCTCCCCTTCTACTGCCGGCAGAGGTGGAAGAGGTTGTCCTAGCTTCCCGGCAACCTTCTACCCGCAAATGCTACGCCCTTAAATGGCGTCGCTTTTCCGCTTGGTGTGCCCAGCAGTCTCAGGATCCCTTCTCCTGCTCGGTGTCTGTGATCTTGCAGTACTTGCTCTACCTCTCTAATCTGGGACTTAAGTCCAACTCCGTTAAAGTTCACCTCAGTGCTCTTTCAGCACATCATGTGCCGGTGGACGGCAGACCTCTTTCCAGCGACCCTCTCATGGCAAGGTTTCTCCGAGGTCTCCTTCTACTTAAACCACCTCTGCGCCCGCCAGCACCTGACTGGGATCTGAATGTGGTTTTGCAGCGGATCACCTGTCCGCCTTTTGAACCTATGGCTACCTGTTCTCTCCGTTTTCTTTCTTGGAAAACCTTATTCCTGATAGCCCTCACTTCCGCTAGACGCGTAAGTGAATTGCAGGCCCTCGTGTCTGATCCCCCTTACACTCGGTTCTACAAAAATAGGGTAGTCCTACGGACTCACCCTAAATTTCTTCCAAAAGTGGTCTCCCCTTTTCACATCAATCAGGAGGTGCTACTTCCGACCTTCTTTCCCAGGCCACACTCCAGCCGAGCTGAAATGGTCCTGCATACCCTGGACTGTAGAAGTGCATTGAACTTCTACCTTGACCGTACGCGGGAGCACCGTAAAGCTGCACAGCTTTTTGTGTCTTTTGACCCCAATAAATTGGGGCTCCCGGTCTTCAAGCGTACTCTGTCCATCTGGGTTGCTGACTGTATCGCTTGGGCTTATGGGGCAGCCGGACTCTCGTTAGAAAGTCGGGTCACGGCTCATTGTGTTCGGGCGAAGGCTACGTCAGTGGCTTACCTCCGCTCTGTTCCATTGGCAGACATCTGCCGGGCCGCTACTTGGTCTTCGAGACAGACTTTTGCGGTCCATTACTGCCTCGAGAGGGAGTCCCGCAGGGACAGTGCTTTCGGACAGGCAGTCCTCCGAAATCTCTTCGAGGTTTGAGCAACTCCTACCCTCCATCCCGGATGGGGGGCTACGGGTGGGTAATAATTCAGTGAAGATTCCTTCCTTCTGTACTGCTGAGCTAGAGGGAGCTCATTTTTGTGCTTAGGGTCTCCGGTAGCCTTAAGCTTGGGAGTCCCATATGTGAGGACTGACTTCCTGCTTGGTCCTGGAGAAAGCGTAGTTATTCACCTGTAACAGGTGTTCTCCAGGAGCAGCAGGAATCAGTCCTCACAACCCTCCCTCCTCCCCTTGGAGTTGCAATCATCTGCTTTAGTTTTTTTGCAAATTTTTATGCTGTCTTTTAGCTATGTCATCTGACTGGCTGAGATGGCACCCTTGGGCGGGAAGGGGACCGCGCATGCGCGCTGCAATTCCCAAAGGCTTTCTTTGAAAGCTGGGGAAAATTGCTCCGCGAGGGCTCCGTCGGCGCCGACGTCACCCATATGTGAGGACTGATTCCTGCAGCTCCTGGAGAACACCTGTTACAGGTGAGTAACTACGCTTTCCATTAGCATCAGCTGATGAAAACTGCCCCACCACTCCCAAAAAGTAGGTAACTTGTCTTCCTTCCACCTCCGTAGGAGAGTTAGTTTGCCCGTTTTATAGACTTTTCTTTCCAAAAATCTATTCCATCGCCCTCTGGGGAGAGAGGCAGCCATCCTAATAAAAATCACAAGAGCCCCAGTCCATTTCACATGTTGAGCAAGTAGCCGGCTAATTTTTCAATGAATTTGGCCCCATTATCTCTGTATCCCCTCACAGAGCCACCACACTTGGCTTAGTTCTGCCATCATTGCGGAGCACCTTGGACAACTACCATCTTGTGTCAGATCACTTCTCTGCGCCTGACGGGTAAAAAATAGTTCTGGCATACCATTCGAAATTGTAGCCCCCTGAGCTTGGCTGATTGTACCACCGTTGGAATGTGTCGTATTGTACCCAGTATTTCACCTGGGGCTACCTATGGCCCTCGCTACTGCGAGCTGCTCACGCAACCCGTATAGTGACGCAACTGATAGTATGCATAAAGTAGTCCGCTCCCCTTCATATTCCTTCTGTAATGTTTGAAAGGGTTTGCAGATCCCCAACTCCCCAACTTGAATGACTACAAAATGGGGCTTGTACTTTTGGAGAGAGATCTGCAATTGTAAGAGTTTTCTTCTGGGAATTTTTCTAAATTTTGGTGAAAAAGGAATTCTTTAGATTAAAGCTGATTAATCTGTGAATCCAGTGTATTTGTTAAATCATTCAGGGCCTAGTATCAGCAAAGAGCTTTTAGTTAAATTAAAAATTCAACAGATAGCTTTCAGTAAAACCCAGCAGAGAGCTTCTAGTTTAAATTTAATACTCAGTCAGGGCCTAGCAGCATTAGAGCTTTCAGTTTAAATTTAGAACACAGCAGAGAACATTCTGGTTAAATTTAGAACCCAAGACTCCCTCTATCAGTGCAAGAACTGTGTGAATCACCCAGGAAATTGGTCACAGATTACCTTAGAAGCACAGGACAAGGTTCTGTGTAGCAGCCAGCTTTTAATAAGTCTTCTTTCCCTCCCTACCTCCCCAACACCCATCCACCCCTGGGATAATCGTAGCTTTATAGGTGCTTAAACGTCTTAAAGGAAAGGAGGTGCCGGTATACTTATCCACTATAGCATTGTGAACCACCTTTCCAACCCTCCCTCCACCTCCAGTTCCCCACAATCCTTTGCCCTGTCCCCTCTCCCTTGTCCCCATCCCTCAACAAGCTACCCACCCTCATTTTTCTTCAGGTCATGTCTCTGATGCTTGTGGCCTTCTCCCCCCCTACATTTCCAACCCTTTATCATAAGGGGCAAATTCTTGACTACCATTGATCCTTCTCCCTTTCTATGTCCTCAATCCTCTAGTCACAGATCTCGCTCAGTCTCCCCCTTGTTCTCTCTCATAGTCAATATTTTGCTCTCTTACTTGTACCATTCTTCGTTCGTTATCTTGTCCCTGACCACTAATTGCTTCCCATAGGACATAAACCTTCCAGCTCCCCCCTCTGCCCCTTTGATGAAGGTCAAGCATACATATCTCCTGCACAGGCTGGGAATCCTCCATACTGACTGTCCCCATGTGCGTGAGATGTACTTATTAGCCTTTAATGCCTCTAATCCCCATATCATATCCATTCACCCTTAATACCAGGGAGGCGAGGCTCAATCGTTAAGACCAGTCAGTTGATTATAGCGCAGCAGGAGCCAACTCCAAAAAGGGGGACCCTCAACCTACTGGGGTCAAAGGCCTCCCCCCAAGTAGGGGCCACCCCCGGGCCTCACCTTCCCCAGCATCAGCTCCTGCCCTTGTTAAACCTGCCACCATAACTGTGGCTTGGAGCCACATTATATCTTTCCCTTCCTTCTAATCTAAACTGCTTTGCTGCCTTTCAGCACTCTCTCTCATTGTCCTCACACATGCTCTTAGAGGCACCAGAATTTTGCCCAGCGGGGTTACATATTAGCAGCCTTTTCATAGCAGCTGTCTTTGTAGATATGTATCTTTACTTCTCCACTGTCTTGCATCTCTTGTTCTATGTATCTTTGCACCCCTGCAGCCATTTTTTATTCACGCTCGCTCACTCGTAGTGGCAAATCTATTTTCCCTCGCTGTAACACACTACCCCTTCCATCCCGCCATCTTGATCTTCCCCCTCCTCGTCTTTTATTCCATACAAACAGGGAAACACAAACCTCCCAGCTCCAAACACTAACCCCTGCCCAACAGGGGAAGTTCTGGTTTACACATAGGCATCCCCTCCTCTGATCGCTCCTTCTTTCTCAGGTTCCGCAATCCCACTGGTGTCTTCTTTTCGCTATTTAGGTGTAATCTTGGATTCTCCAGGACCAAGCAGGAAGTCAGTCCTCACATATGGGTGTCATCGGCGCCGATGAAGCCCCAGCGGAGCACTTCCCCAACTTTCCATGAATGCCTTTGGGAATGCTGGCACACATGCGCGGTTCCCTTCCCGCCTAAAGGTGCCATCTTACCTCAGTCTCTTTTTTTCCGAGAAGCCCATCGGTCGTGTGTCCTGTTCTCCCGGATAAAAGTAATTTTTTTCTTTGGCGATTTTCGCTCTTTTTTCTCCGGTTCGACGCCTGTTCCCCTCCCTCCGGGTTCGGTACACTGGTATCGAGCCCTTTTTCTTCATTTTTCGGTTTTTGCCCTTCGTGGCTGGCGTTCGCGCCCTTTTTTCTTTTTCACTGGAAGGTCGGTCTTTTGACCTCGCTGGGGCTATTTTTTCCCCGATGGCTTCCAGTGGTTTCAAAAAGTGTGATCGGTGTAAGAAAATTATGTCTCTCACCGACACACATGACTGCTGCTTTCGGTGCCTCGGCCCTGACCACGACCCAAAGTCGTGTGGGCCATGTGGGAAGATGTCTTCCAAGTCACTAAAGAGTAGACAGCATCAAAAGGAAAGGTTTTCTCGGACTCTGCCTCTGGCCGGGCCCGGACCTCGCCTGAGGCCTCGACATCTGGGGATTCCGATCCCGAGCGCCGTCGAAGCTCCTCGGACAGGGGGTTCCCCGACCGGGAACGTAAGAGGAAGAAGCGGCTCGCGAGGGCGGCGGCGGAGGAGGTCCCTGGTCCCTCGAGGGCCAGGTCTAAGACCCCCGACAGCCGTCCCGGGCCCGTGGACCAAGAGAAGCCTGCCAAAGTTCCTCGCATGGAGCCGGAGTCTGCTGGACACGTAAGCCCCGTAGTCCTCGTGGACTCTCCTCCCAGAGAGCCGACGTCGGGCCCGGCGCCGCCGGGGCTCGAGTCGGTGGCTGCTGCGTCTCCCGAGCTGAGTCTCAGGCTGACAGCCTTGGAGTGCAGACTGTCTGCCTTCATGGAGCAGCAGCGGGCACTGATGGCCAGCCTGTCTGGAGCATCTGCCCCGACCACCGGAACGTCGACTTCGAAGTCAACCCCGGAGACTGAGCCGATACTCGAAACCCTCGCGGCTCGAAGTCGTCCTCGGTCGAGGTCTCCCTCGACCTCCTGTTCGGGACCGAGGGTATCGACGCTGGTGCCCCCGGCGTCGGGGCGGGTGCCTCGGGGCCCCGCGGGGTCGGACCCTGACTCCTCCTCGGACGAGTCCGCCTGGGAGACGGAGGGCGAGGAGTCTCCCGATACCTTTAAGACTCGGTGCGTCCCATCGGACTCACCACAGTCTGATCCCCGGAGTAAATCCCCTCCAGAGGACACTAGGTTCTCGGAGTTTGTCCGGGATATGGCCGCTGCCTTGGCTATCCCTGCCAATCCCGAGGAAGAGCCTCGAGCCGAGGAGCTCGATGCTCTACAGTATGACTCTCCTCCGAATGAGGCCTTTACTGTCCCGGTTCCTCCGATGCTGGAATGGCTCCTCTTCCGTATGTGGGAGGCCCTGGCCTCGGCGCCTGTTCTGAGCAAGCGAGTCGATTCCATTTATCGACTCCGCAAAAGCCCTGGTTTCCAGAAAGCACAGCTACCACACCATTCCATGGTTGTGGAATCGGCCATGCATCGTCTGAAGAGCCAGAAGATGCACTCCGTGGTGCCTCCCGGCAGGGAGGCCCGCAACCTCGTTGGCATCGGTAGGAAGTGCTTCCAGGGGTCTATGCTTGCTTGCCGTGTCCAGTCTTACCAGCTGTACATGGGCATGTACTTGCGAGACCTGGCCAAGGAGTTGGCAGGATTCTCTGCTGGTCTCTCCGGGGAACCCTTGCAGAGATTTCAGACCTTGTCCTCGGGGATTTGGGAATGCTCCAAGTTCCTTTCCCGTGCTGCCTACGATGGCTTCGAGGCTTCGGCCCGAGTTGCGGCTGCTGGCATCGCGGCTCGACGCCAGACGTGGCTGCAGTCATCGGACCTCGAGCCATGGGTTCAGGACAAGTTGGTCGATGTCCCCTGCCAAGATGACAACCTTTTTGGCAAACCCGTGACCGAGAAGGACGCTCAGCTCGAGACCGAGCACCTTACCCGGACAAGGCTGTCGAGGAAGACCTCTGCCCCTTCACATAAGAAGAAGGGCTCGGGTAAAAAGTCCTTTTACCCGAGGAAGGGCACTGCCTACAAACAGTACCCTCAGTATCAGGCTGCCCAAGCTGCCCCCCAGGGTCAGCAACCAAGGGCCAGGGTAATGGGCCCCGTAGGCAGAGAACCCCCAAGCCTCAGGCCCCTGCTCCCACTCAGCAGAGTGGCGGTTTTTGACTCCTTGAGCATAGCCACTCTGTCCCTGCTTTCCCAGCCCTGCCTTGTTCTCTTTGCCCACCAGTGGCCTCTCATTACCACTGACAGTTGGGTGCTGGACATAGTCCAAAAGGGCTATGCCCTGCATTTTCATCAACTGCCTCCTCCTTACTTCCCAGGGGAACCCTTGAGGCCTCCCCTGCACACAGACCTTCTCCTTCGAGAGCTCCAAGGTCTGTTGGTAGACAGGGCGGTGGAGCCTGTGCCTCCCCACTTGCAAGGTCACGGATTCTACTCCAGCTATTTCCTGGTACCCAAAAGGACCGGTGGCCTTCGACCCATTCTGGACCTCAGGAACCTCAACAAGTTCCTAGAGAAAGAAAAGTTCAAGATGCTTACTCTTGGAACACTTCTGCCCTACCTCCAGCAGGGAGATTGGCTTTGCTCCTTAGATCTAAAGGATGCGTACACTCACATCCTCATACATCCAGACCACAGAAAGTACCTCAGGTTCATTGTGGGAGGAAACCATTATCAGTACAGAGTACTGCCTTTTGGCCTGGCCTCCGCTCCCCGAGTCTTTACCAAGTGCCTGGCAGTGGTTGCGGCCTACCTGAGAAATCAAGGCATCTTTGTCTTTCACTATCTGGACGACTGGCTCATCAGGGGTCAGACGTCCCTGGAGGCCAAACAAGCCACCCTCAGAACCATTGCTCTGCTTCAAAACGTGGGCTTTGTCATAAACTTCGCAAAGTCCACTTTGCTTCCCTCCCAGAACTTGGAGTTCATAGGGGCAACATTGGATTCTCAACTGGCAAAGGCATTCTTGCCAGGAGACAGGGCTCAAAGACTGATGGACGTGGCCAAACAGTTCCTGGACAGGTCCCTTGTCTCCGCCAGACTCTGCCTCAGACCTCTGGGCCACATGGCTTCGACAGTACATGTGACTCCCAATGCAAGGCTCCATATGAGGCCTGCACAGTGGTGCCTTCGGACTCAGTGATCTCAAGCCACAGGCCACCTAAGAGACAGGATAAAGGTGTCCAGACCCCTTTTGACCTCCCTCGGCTGGTGGCTACATCCACCCAATCTGCTGAAGGGGGATGCCCTTCCAAATGCCAGAGTACTCGGTGGTCCTCACCACCGATGCCTCTCTGAGGGGCTGTGGTGCTCATTGTCTAGACAAGTGCACTCAGGGCCTCTGGTCTCCCTGGGAGGCAGCCCGAGCTATCTGCTTAACTCTCAAAGCTTTTTCTCCGGCCATGGCTCACCGCTCAGTCTTGATTCAAACAGACAACCAGGTAGCCATGTTTTATGTGAACAAACAGGGCGGGACTGGGTCCAAGCTCCTTTGTCGAGAGACAAAGGGCCTTTGTTCCTTTGCCCTGAAGCACAACATGCTTCTCAAGGCGGTATACCTTCCAGGCCAGGAGAACTGCCTGGCCGACCGGTTGAGCAGAATTCTGCAGCCCCACGAGTGGCAGCTGCATCCCTTGATCGTTCAGAAGATCTTCCTGAAGTGGGATCTTCCTTGGATAGATCTCTTTGCCAGTCCTCTGAACAAGCAACTGCCCAAGTTCTGCTCCAGGCAACCGCATCCTTTGAGGATAGCACCAGATGCTTTTCTGATGTTCTGGTCTCAGGGCCTCCTGTATGCGTTTCCTCCCACGCCCTTGGTGGCTCATACTCTTTTCAAGACTCTTCAGGACTAGGCCTCGGTCCTGCTGGTAGCTCCCAGGTGGCCGAGGCAGCCTTGGTTTCCACTTCTGCTGCAGCTGGCAGTGGATTCCCCACTACCTCTGGGGTTCCAACCTGACCTTCTCTCACAAGAGCAGGGTTCCCTTCTGCACCCCAATCTCAAAGCTCTCAATTTGATGGCCTGGAGGCTGCAAGAGTAGTTTTGGCTCCCTGGGGCCTACCTCAGGAAGTTGAGGAGGTTGTCCTAGCCTCTAGGAAACAGTCCACTAGGAAAACCTATGCCCTCAAGTGGAAGAGGTCTTCTGTGTGGTGTCAGCTACGTACAGAGGATCCTTTCTCTTGTACTGTGCCAGTGGTGCTTCAGTACTTACTGCACTTGTCCAATCAGGGACTTAAGTCCAATTCTGTTCGGGTCCACCTCTCAGCTCTAGCAGCTCACCATTCACTGGTGGAGGGACATTCTCTGTCCGGTCACCCTTTGGTGTCCCGCTTTCTCAGGGGCTTGCTTTTGCTCAAGCCTCCCATCCGTCCTCCTCCTCCTGAGTGGGAGCTGAATGTGGTCTTGCAGCAACTGACTCGCCCACCCTTTGAGACGATGGCTACTTGCCCTCTCCGCTTCCTCTCCTGGAAGACTCTCTTCCTGATAGCCCTCACATCAGCTAGGCGAGTGAGTGAGCTTCAGGCTCTGGTCTGTGATAGGCCTTATACCAGGATTTATAGGAACAGGGTAGTCCTTAGGACTCATCCAAAGTTCCTTCCTAAGGTTGTCTCCTCTTTCCACCTCAATCAGGAGGTGGTTCTTCCCTAGGCCTCATGCTAGCCAGGCTTAAGCAGTCCTGCATACCCTGGACTGTAGGAGGGCCTTATCCGTCTACCTTGACCGTACGCAAGGGCATCGAAGGGCTACTCTGCTCTTCGTCTCCTTTGACCCCAATAAGTTGGGGTTGGCTGTGTCCAAGCGTACCTTGTCCATTTGGGTGGCTGACTGTATCACCTGGGCTTACAAGACGGCTGACCTTCCTTTGCAGGGTAGGGTCACGGCCCATCGTGTCAGGGCAATGGCTGCCTCAGTGGCTCATCTCTGCTCTGTGCCCTTGGTAGACATCTACAGGGCTGCAACTTGGTCTTCAAGCCAGACTTTTGCAGCCCATTACTGTCTGGAGAGGGAGTCCCGTAGGGACAGTGCTTTTGGCCAAGCAGTACTCCGGAATCTCTTTGAGGTTTAGGCAACTCCTGCCCTCCTGCCCTCTGTTGGGCTACCGGTGGTGGTTGTGTCCTTGAAAAGCCTTTCTTTGCTGCTGGGACTAGAGGGAGTTCTCTTGTTCAGCCTGGGTTCCTGGTAGCCCAGAGCTAGGGAGTCACCCATATGTGAGGACTGACTTCCTGCTTGGTCCTGGAGAAAGAGTAGTTACTCACCTGTAACAGGTGTTCTCCAGGAGCAGCAGGAATCAGTCCTCACAACCCTCCCTCCTCCCCTTGGAGTTGCAATCATCTGCTTTAGTTTGTTGCAAATTTTTATGCTGTCTTTTTTAGCTATGTCATCTGACTGGCTAAGATGGCACCCTTGGGCGGGAAGGCGACCGCGCATGCGCGCTGCAATTCCCAAAGGCTTTCTTTGAAAGCTGGGGAAAATTGCTCCGCGAGGGCTCCGTCGGCGCCGACGTCACCCATATGTGAGGACTGATTCCTGCTGCTCCTGGAGAACACCTGTTACAGGTGAGTAACTACGCTTTACTTACTTTGAACCTGTATATTCAGCCTTTTAAGAACAGCTTTTATCACCTGTGGCAACTATGAAATATCTTTCCATATAACAAGAAGAGTTTGATCACAGTGGTCCATGTTCTGATAACGCCACAGCTAGATTGCTGTAACACCCTGCATATTGTCAGACCATAGTTTGCACAAAGCTCCAATTAATTTAGAAGTCTGTAGCACGACTAATAGTGTTGAAAATGGTGTGACCATATCGCACCCTTTATGCAAAAACTTCACTAGCTCCTAGTATCCTTCAAGGCAAAATTTAAAACCCTATCTTCTGTCTTCAAGGCCCTCAAATGAATGGGCCAGAGTATCTAAAGAATGCTAACACTCCTAGATCCTCTCAAAGAGCATCCCTAACTGTGTCCTCACTAAAGAAAATCACCTAACTCAAGACTACCTCGACTTCTGGAAGCATGTGAAAGTTGGCTCTTTTCCCAAGTCTTTCATGGCTGTGGTAACTGACTATCCAGTCACACTGCATCAGGACTAACTTGCTGGAAACCTTGTACCTAAGACCAGTTCCACATACCCTTTTCATGCATTCTATGTATATAATTTTTCCCTCATTCTAGACACTAACCTTTATTCCTGTGCCCATCTTAATGTGTGTATGTCCCAACTGCATTTGTCCCCTCTGTTGCTTTTTAAAATATTTCATTATATTGTGCTGACACTGAGAGTATCCCATCTGTTATATGAATGTTCTACCATGCTGCCTCTTATGGTGCATCATCTGTACCGTGCTGACATTGCATCATATTTCTGTTTTGTGAATGTTCTTCCATGCTGTTTCTAGGTATACTTGACACGGTATTGTATTATCTCTATTAGGATTTAATTTGCCTATGTCCACGGTTCTCACTGTTCTGTGTCTTTAACTATCATGTGGTTGTTTGCTACTGTTCTGCTGTTAGTACAATGTATGTTGCCTGTGTCAAGCTATACCTGTTGTGGGATTGTGGGTTCAAGTCCCATCTGGGGTAGACTCTGTGAGTCTTGTTTATGTCCACTTATCCAGACTGGCTAACCTACTGAAGAGGGCTTTAAACTAGATTTGATCTCCAGGAACAAGCAGGAATGTAGTCTTCACATATGGGTATTGTCGGTACCGACGGAGCCTGCGCGGGAACGCTCCCCAGCGTCCAATAGGAAAGCTTTTGGGAGCATCCCTGCCTTCCTGCCTTTCACAACTGTCCCTCTCCAGTTCTTCGTTTTCCACGGAGCCGACAGGTCTCACATCCTGTCACCACAGAAAATAATTCCCTTCTATTTTTTTTTTGGTCGCGTCTGCCTTCCTTCGACGCTACACCAGTACCGCTGGTTCTTCTTTCTTTTTTAAAAAAAAAACCAAACAAACCCTTTCTTCTGGAGTCTTTTCCAGTTATTTTCTCCTCAGGTGCCACGCGCCATTTTGGGCACTAGGTCCAACTTTTTCCTTTAAAATGGAAAACCCCGCTTCGGGTTTTAAAAAGTGTTCCAAGTGTGGCGGTACCATCTCCGTCACCAACACCCATGAGTGGTGCCTCAAATGTTTAGGTCCTGACCACTCTACTTCGGAGTGTGTTGCCTGTGGGATGATGTTGAAAAGGGGCCAGCAGAACCGACCTGCTAAACTTAGCACCCTTTTTCCCTCCGATGCAGCCTCTGTGGCATCGACGTCTTCCAGGGCTCTGTCTTCCTCCCATGGATCTCAGGTAACTAAACATAAATCTAGCCAGTCCTCAAAGGGTAGATCTCCTTCTAAGCATCAAGATGCCTCTGGTGTTGCCCTTGAGGGACTTTCACCGGTAAAATTGCCCTGGCGGGAGGCTTCGGCTTCCAAAGCACTAACGGAGCTCCAGGATGTTCTCGAGGCCTCAACCTCGGCAGAACTACTGGTGCCATGCTCTGGGGTACCGGCTGCTTCATCCGGTATCAATACCCAAGCATCGGCAGCGTCGATAGACCAGAGATTCTTGGATATTGAACGCAGTCTGGCGGCTCTTCTCACGGCCTCGATGCCCCTGAAACTGCTTCAGACAATTCAACCGGTACCGGTACCGGCACCGGCACCGACTGCATCGACATCGGCAGGTATTCTACTGGGACCGAGTCATGCTTATCCATCCGGTATCGACAAGTCGGTACCGGACCCCTCCGATGCCGACTTCGATCGGTACCGTTATCGTGCCTTGCACGATCACCCGGATCGGAGATACTTTGAATCCTCGGATGAGTCTGAAGACTCTGAAAGCTCTGCCGATACCAGAGTACTTCTTCCTGAGGATGATTCTTCTCCTCAGCGTAGGATGTCTCCACCAGAGGATATGTCCTTTCAGGATTTTATCTGAGATGTGGCTTGAGGTCTTTCCATCACAGTGGCTCCTGAAAAAGAGCCTAGGGCAAAAGAATTAGAAATCCTACAATACCTTAAAGCTCCCAAGGAGGCAGCTACCTTACCTATTCATGAGATCTTGCATGAACTCATGTTAAGGATGTGGGGAAACACCTCTAACCACATCTCTTCACTCTCGAAGACTTGACATCATGTATCGAGTTCCTTCTTGTCCTGGGTTTCAGAAGACTCAGCTACCACACCATTCCATGGTCATGGAATCAGCTATGAGAAGGATAAAGAGTGCAAAAAGCATGCATCTAATCCTCCAGGACGTGAGTGTAGGACTCTTGACGCCTTTGGACGTCGAACCTTCCAGGCTTCTATGCTTTCTGCTAGGATCAGTTTCTATATATTATATATGGGAATGTTCCTTAAAGAGGTCACGGGAGATTTAGAGCTTATGAGCCCTCTCTTTCCTGATGATAAGAGGCAGGATTACCTTGCCCCTGTCAAACTTGCTCAGGATGTTTCCAAGTTTGTGAATCGTGCAGCCTTTGACTACTTTGAGTGCATAAGCAGAACCTCTGCTATTGCCATAAGTGCACGTAGGATTGCCTGGCTCCAGGCATCTGACTTGGAACTTTGGGTACAGGATAAACTAGGAAATATTCCTTGCACAGGAGAGAATCTCTTTGGCAAGAATTGGCAGGAAAAAGCTAATGAGATAGATGCTGACAATATCACTTTGGACAGATTATCTAATTTTACAGCTGATCCTGCAAGGAAAAAAATCCTACAAGAAACCATTCTTCAGTAAGAAGTTTTATCCCTCCTATACCCAGCAGAGGCATCGTTTAGGTCACTCTGCCCAAAAGGGACAGCAGCAACAACCTAGGCAAAGAAAAACAAAAGCTGCTAAGCCTCAACAGGCTCATCAGACTCAGCCTCCACAGGGGTTTTGACTCCTATCTAGAGAACTTTGCCTTCCTGGCCCTGAACGGCCCAGAGCCTTCCACCATTCCAGAAAGGTTATGTCATTTTCCCCCCAGATGGGGGCAGATAACAGCAGAAAATTGGACTCTGTCTATTGTAAGAGAGGGGTACAAGCTTCATTTCCTCAGCATGCTCCCTCCTATAACGGAAAGACAGTTCAATTCTCAGACCTCTCTCAACGACCAGTTAGGTCAAGAGGTCACTATGCTTCTTGCCCAAGGGGCAAATAGAAGAGGTACCCATTCTCCAACAGGGTACAGGGTTCTACTCCCCTTATTTCCTTATTCCAAAGAAAACAGGAGGACACAGACCCATTTTAGACCTCAGAGAATTGAGCAAATTCCTGTTCAAAGAGAAGTTCAAAATGATTTCTCTAGGAA